>CM071584.1:10783391-11070335 GCA_036426205.1 Ascaphus truei
ACCAGCCTCAGTACTGTGTCGAAATATGTCCCAGCAAACTGGGTACTCTGGGAGGAAAATTAAAGCTCCTGTCTTAAGGGTATTTTTTCTCATATGTCCAGCAAATATAGAACAGTTTCTAGTAGTTTTTTAAGTCACTATCATACATCTGGGTTTTTTCTAATCAAACCCAGACCCCTCACTATCGGTTAGGAGTCCGGTGATCAGAGATTTTGCACTAGAAAAACTATCATGTTTTGACGGTAGGTAACCCATGGTGAGGGCCATTTGCCAGTTTCGGAAAGACTCTCTGTACTCCTAAGGTGCGTATTAAGAGTTTTCATAGTTCATACTGCTGCCTTGTGATTCTCAAGGGCTCTGTCACTGAGGTACAGATTCAGCTTTGATGTTAGCTTCCCTCAACCACTTACCTGGCGCTGCCCCCTTTTTCTCAAGCTACTGAGTGAAAGATTTCCCAGGACTATTATGATTCACTGAAAATACTATCTCCAATGAGATTTCCCGTATGGAAGAGCTCTACTGTTGTTTGTCTATGCTCCTGCTAAACCATGGTTGTGTCCCTCGGAGATTTTGGTTGCCCCTGTTATTTCTCTCAGTTGGAAAAATACTCTGTTGTATTCCCAAGATTCGTAACTATTGCGGGTTTACTGCTTGGCCTTGTCACCTTCCATACCAATACCGGGAGATGCTTCCACAAGCCTATACCCTTATAACTAGTACCTGGGAGCCTTCTAGAGGAAAAAATTTCTCGCAAATTTCAACATGCGTGGTCAAGCCAAGACTTTTCTGTTACAAAGTTCCTCCTGGTGGATTCGATCAATATCAGGGGCCGCTGATCTAGATCAGGTTTCCTTTATTAAGACATGGGCTTCCCGAGGGGTTCTTCTGCCGTTTCTGAATCTGGAAACCCTCGTTCTTCACAACCCTGGATCAAAGTCATTTTGCGGGGGAGAGCCATTACAAGGAGTTCTTCTACTACTCTTATCTTAGAACTGTACTCACTAAAGAATGATCGTTCGAATGCCTTCTACTAAAGATTTTAGAACAACTCAAGTCCCCCAAGGCCCATGGATGGGTCCTGTCTGGCCACAGTCTCACCGGGGGGTGGGGGGGGTACACTAAGGACTAATCATTGAGTCTATGGAGTTACAGACTCTAACCCAAATCTGGACGTTCAGCACACATGCCCGTCCTCCAACTCTGATGAGTGCTCATGTTAGACCGGAGGTCTCGCGTGATGAAAGGGGGGGTACTGTAAGGAATCCGCTTCCACGGTTTAATGGTTGCCTTACCTGGCAGACCGGTGCAGTCGGGATCAGCTTCTTCCATGAGGTTTGCTGCAGCCTGGAGTCACTCATCAAAGGCAACCACACTCCCTTGGTATCTACTGCAGCTGTGCGCCATCACTGCAACTAGACTTGCATGATTTCATTGGAGCAGTACCTTCACACCCCCCTCCGGGGATTGCCCGCTGGCTTTAAAGTATCTGTTTCCCATAATGATCCCTGCCGAGCATAGGTCCTAACTGGATTGTCTACTTGTTTTGCCACAAGCCCCGCTGGTTCTCTATGTGTACCAGGTTCGCCCTGCGTCCCTTCAGCTTCCTTCAAGCCGCTGTTCTCTAGGCTGATAAAGGTCCGCCCGGGTCCTTCAGTCCCTTCAAGCCGCGTGTTCTCTATGCCTGATAAGGAGGGTTCCGCCCTGCGTCCTTCAGCTCTTCAAGCTCCGCCTGTTCTCCGCGCTGAAGCAAAGGTATCCCCATGTCTTCAGCTCCTGCTTTCTGCACTGAGGCAAAGGTATCCCACGCGCCCTTCAGTCTCTGACTGCTCGGTCGCGGAGGTAGTTCCCTGTGCTCTTTCAGCTCCTGGTTCCGGGGCCTACTCTTTCCCTAATCTAGAGAGGCAGTCCACGGTTCCGCGGCTGTTACAGAGGATTCCCCAGCCGCTCAGGGCCTCTTGCGCTTGGAGCATGGTGCAACCGTGCAGGCAACAAAGCGGTGTGCTATTCTGGTATCTGCCTACCACTCCTGTGACCAGTACCATGGGACATGGTCGTCGCTTCGCGCAGAGGCCAACCAACCAGACGCATCCTAAGCTGAAGCGGGGCTGCTACCTGGACTACCTGTTGCAACCATATTGCCTAGACACAAAGTTTATCCTGATATCCTGTCTTTGACCACTGGCTTGGTACAACGACGGCTAGTAGCTTCATCTTTCCTGAACTCCTAGCTACGTTTGTACAAGCGAACTGCGCAACTCACGGATACAGCCTGAGGCGGAAGTCTCAGGTCGGTTGCTTTTCCAAACCCCACTCGCCGCGTGGTCCCCGCCCCATCGGTTGTTGGAGCAACAGAACCATGACACTAGATGCCAGGAACCATAACTCCCTTTGGAGGGTGGGCACCAGAGCAACCTGTGTACAGTGACATTTGCCACTTATTAAGGTGTGGGCCACGAAGCACAACTGTGTTGTGTTATTTAATGATTATAGATTGTAAGAGTTTATGAGTGTTATGTGTTATTCTGACGTTATCCTTAGTAGTAAGGAAATGTAAAAGGTTGTTGTTGCAACAAATACACGTTTGTTACATTTTTCTTATCGGTAGGGTAGATCTTCTCAAATGGGCAGATGCCTGGGTAAGTGGAGGCGCTGCACCCCATGTTAGAGGCGGGGGTTAAGACCCCAGGCTCTCCCAACAGGCGGGCGTAGAGCTCCTGGAGCCACAGGTAAACCACAGCAATGAAGTAAAGTTCTTGTTCGGGGTTCAGAAAAGGGCTACATATATATAGGTTATCATATATATATATATAATATATAATATTATATATTAATAATACTATATATATAATGTCCTGTAACGGGTAATTACACACATAGAATCCGCACAGTGGATGAGCGCTGCAAGAACCACCATGCCACGGATACAGCCCAGGCCCCTGCAGCGGAGGCTCAGACCTCGGTCTGTAGCAGCCACAGGTATTGCACCACCAACACAGTAGGCCACCACTCCTCCAAGGGGGTGGGGGAAAGTGCGCTACACGTGTATAGTCATCATAAGGCCCTCGGCAAGGTTAGGTGCTAGGCGTGGGGGGGGCGCTCTCACACTGGCTGCGAATTGAAACACAATTGGCAGGCAATGTGTGTGGTCAGCGTGCAAAGCCACTTGAACTGAGGCGGCGCGTCAGCCATGCTTGCCAAAGCAAGCAAATTTGAATACTACCGAGACACTGAGTCTCACTGCACGCTCAGTCGCCACCCTGCCGGCAGCGTATACTCGTAAGATCAAACCCTGGGAAAACATTTGATATAAACGATGAACACCTGGTCTAAACCCTGAGCCACAGTAATATGTCAGGGGGATAACCACATTTGGCACATGTCCACAAGACCCACACAAGTCTATATATAATGATATGTATAATGTTTATATGTGATATTTGTATATTTATATTCACTATCATACAACTGCTGACGTATTTGTTTTTATCCAGCTGAAGGGTTTTTATCCAATAGCGAGCGCCAACTCTGACTTGGTGTAAATATGTGTTCTGCTGCTCTGATTGGTCGGTTTCTCAAACCAGGAAAATCGAAACTCCAGTGTGTGGCAGCAGGAATAGGATTACACTGTCACACAGACAAGGTGGGTGTGCAGCGGGAATAGGGTACACTGTCCACACAGAGAGGGGGGTGTACAGCAGGAATAGGGTACACTGCACACAGAGCCAGGTGGGTGTGCAGGCGGGAAATATGGGTACAACTGTACACAGAGAGGTTGGTGGTGCAGCGGGAATAAAGGGTACACTGTTCACAACCAGAGGTGGGTGTGCATCGGGAATAGGGACCACTGTCACACAGCAGACGCGAGTGGGTGGCAGCGGAATAGGGTAAGCACTGTCACACAAGGTGCTGTGTGGCGCATGGGATAGGGTTACACCTGTCAACAGATGATGGTGGGTGTGCAGCAGGGATATGAGGTAACTGTCAACACGGAGAGTGGGTTGTGTCAGCGGGAATAGGGTACACTAGTTCACACAGAGAGGTGTGGTGTGCGAGGAATAGGGGACACTGTCACACAGAGAGGTGGGGTGTGTGCCAGCAGGAATAAGCCTAGGTACACGTGCACACAGCAGCGGTGCGGTGTGTGTGCAAGCGGGAATTAGGTATCACTGTCACAGCGAGAGGTGGTGATTGCAGCGAGAATAGGGTACCTGTCACACACGAGGGTAGGTGAGCAAGGGCTCTGCCTAAACACAGAGGGTTATGACAGGAATAGACGTACACTGTCACACAGAGAGGGGGTGTGCAGCAGAATAGGGTACACTGTCACACAGAGAGGATGGGTGTGAGCGGAATAGGGTAACACTGTCACACAAGGGGGGCGCAGTAGTCACTAAGGGAGGTTGGTGTGTGTGTGTGTGTGCGAGCGGGATAGTGGTACACGAACTGCACAGGATGGTGGGTCGGTTTCGTCATAACAGGATAGAACATCAGAACAGCTGTGTGCAGCGGAAGCGAATACGGATACACTGTCACACAGAGAGGTGGGTGTGGCAGCGTGAATAAGGTAACACTGTTCACAAGACAGGTGTGGTGTGGCAGCAGGATAGGGTACACTGTCACACAGGAGGTGGGTGTGCAGCAGGAATAGGGACCACTGTCACCGGAGAGGATGGGTGTTGTAGTGGCGGGAAAGGGTTACCCATGTCACACGAGGAGGTGGGGTGGCACAGCGAATATGGTAACACTGTACACAACAGAGAGGTGGGTGTGTGCAAGGCAGGAATAGCCTAGGTTAAACTGTCACAAAGAGAGGGGGGGGTGTGTGCAGCGGGAATAGGGGAACTGTCACACAGAGAGGTGTGTGCAGCAGGAATAGGGTACACTGTCAACACCGAGAGGGGGGTGTGTGCAGACGGAGAATAGGGTACACCTGCACACCGAGAGGTGGGTGTGTGCTGACAGCAGGAATAGGGTAACACTGTCACACGAGAGGTGGGGGTGTGCCGCGGGCAATAGGGTTTATAAACTGTCACACGAGAGGTGGTGTGTGGCAGCAGGAATAGGGGTTTACACTGTTCACACAGAGGGTGTGGGCAGCAGGACATAGGGACACTGTCACACCGAGAGGTGGGGGTGTGCAGCGGAATAGGGTTTACACTGTTCACACAGCGAGGTGGCTGTGCAGCAGGAATAGGGGACACTGTCACGCAGAGAGGTGTGGTGGTGTGTGTTTGTGCAGGCAGAGGAATAGGGTACACTGTCACCACCGGAGAGCGTGCGGTGTGGCAGCGGGAAGTAGGGTACACGGTCACACCGAGACCAGGATACACCCCAGGCTCCCTGCAGCGGAGGCTCAGACCTCCTGTGAGCCACAGGTATTGCACCACACACACCGTAGCCACACATCCTCCAAGGGGGTGGGGGAAAGTGCGCTACACGTGTATTTGTCATCATAAGGCCTCGGCCAGGGTGGTGCTGAGCGGGCGGGCGCTCTCACACTGGCTGCGATGAAACACATTGCGGCAATGTGTGTGGTCAGCGTGAGCAAGCCCTTGAACATGCGCGGCGCTCAGCTGCTTGCCAAGCAAGCAAATTTGAATCTACCGCACTGAGCGCCTGCACGCTCAGCGCCACCCTGGCCGCAGCCTAACTCTGTCAACCCTGGGAAAACATTTGATAAATAAAATGAACACATGGTCTAAACCCTGACACAGTAATATGTTCAGTGGTATACACAGATTTGCACATGTCCACACAGACCCACACAAGTCTATATACTAATGATATGTATATGTTTATATAGTGATATTTGTATATTATATATTATATACATATACACTGCTGACTGTATTTGTTTTTATCAGCTGCAGGGTTTTATCCAATAGCAGCGCAGCTCTGACTTGGTGTAAATATGTGTTCTGCTCTCTGATTGGTCGGTTTCTCATAACCAGGAAATCAGAACTCAGCTGTGTGCAGCAGGAATAGGATACACTGTCACACAGAGAGGTGGGTGTGCAGCGGAAAGTAATAGGGTAGCGAAGACGGTTGCACAACGAGAGGTGGGTGTGCCTCGAGGAATTGTTGACAAGAAAAGCTGGCAACAGAGAGGGGCGGTGTGCAGGCGGATAAATAGGGTAAACACTTTCACACAGCGGAGAAGTGGGGTTGTAGCGCGGAGAGTATTAGGGTACACGTTTGCCACACACCTCAGGTTGGTTTGCGCGGGAATAGGTACACTGTCACAACAGAGAGAGTTGGGTGTGCAGCGGGAATAGGGTACACTGTCCCACACAGTGTGTGTGCACAGAATAGGTACACTGTTCCACACAGAGATTTGGGTGTTCAGCAGGATAGGGTACAGCTGTCCCAACGGAGAGGTTGGGTGTGTAGCGGGATAGGGAACACTGTGCACACAGAGAGGTGGGGGTGTGCAGCAGGAATAGGGTACACTGTGCACACAGACGAGGGTGGGTGGTGCAGCAGGAATAAGCCTGGGTACACTGTCACCACAAGAGAGGTGGGTTTGGTGCAGCGGGAATCAGGGGTACACTGCCCACAGAAGATTTTTCCGGTGGGTGGCCAGCAGAATAGGGTACACGTCGTCACCGAAGGAGTTGGTGTGTGCAGCAGGAAGGAATTAGCTAACTTGCACACAGAGAGGTGGTGGCAGCAGGAATAGGTACACTGTCACACGAGAGGTGGGAGTTGATGCCGCCGGAATAGGGATACACTTCACACAGAGAGCGTTTTTGTGCTAGCAGCAGGATAGGGGTACAACGTTCACGCAGAAGGTGGATGTGTGTTGGTGGTGCAGCCAGAATAGGGGTACACATTCACACCGAGAGGTGGGTCTTGGTCTTCATAACCAGGAAATCAGAACTCAGCTGTGTGCAGCAGGAAATAGCGAAACAATGTCAACACAGAGAGGTGGGTTGCAGCGGGATATAGGGTACACTGTCACACAGAGGTGGTGTGGCAGCAGGAATAGGGTTATCACTGTCACACACGAGAGGTGTGGTGGCAGCAGGAATAGGGTACACTGTCACAACGGAGAGGGTGGGTGTGTAGCGGAATGGGTACACTGTCACACAGAGAGTGGGTGTGCACTCAGGAAATAGGTACGACACTGTCACACAGAGGGTTGGGGTTGTGCAGCAGGAATAGCCGGTAAACTGTCACAGAGAGGTGGGTGTGTGTGTGCAGCGGGAATAGGGTATACTGTCACACAGAGGTGGGTGTGCAGCAGGAATAGGGTACACTGTCACACACGAGAGGTGGGTGTGTGCAGCAGGAATAGGGTACACTGTCACACACACCAGGAGGTGGGGTGTGTCGTCAGGAATAGGGTACACTTGTCACACGAGAGGTGGGTGTGCAGCGGGAAATAGGGGTACACTGTCACACGCAGAGAGGTGGGTGTGGCAGCAGGAAGAGGGTACACAACTGTCACACAGAGGGGTGTGTGCAGCAGGAATAGGGTACACGTCACACACAGAGGTGGGTGTGCAGCAGATAGGGTACCTGTCACCCACAGAGAGGTGGGTGTGCAGCAGGAATAGGGTACACTGTCACGCAGAGAGGTTGGGGTGTGTGTGTGCAGCGGATAGGGTACACCTGTCCACAACCGAGAGGTGGTGTGCAGCAGGAAAGGGTACACTGTCACACAAGAGGTGGGTGTGTCAGCGGGATATGGGTACACTGTCACAACATAGGGGGTTGGGTGGCAGCGGAATAGGGTACACTGTCACACCGAGAGGGGGTGTGTGCAGCAGGAATGAGTACACTCACCGAGAGGGTGGGTGTGGTGCAGTCGGAATAGGTCATGTCACACAGAGAGGGGTGTGTGCAGCAGGAATAGGGTACAACTGTCCCACACGTAGAGGTGGGTGTGTGCAGCAGGAATAGGGTTACACTGTCACACCGAGAGGGTGTGTGCAGCAGGAATAGGGTACACTGTCAAGTCACACACCGAGAGGTGGGTGTGTGGCAGACAGAATAGGGTACACGTCACACCAAGAGGTGGGTGTGCAGCAGGATAGGGTACACTGTCACACAGAGGTGGGTGTGCCGACGGGAATAGGGTACACTGTCACACCGAGAGGTGGGTGTGCAGCGGGAATAGGGTACACTGTCACACCAGAGGTGGGTGTGCAGCGGGAATAGGGTACACTGTCACACCGAGAGGTGGGTGTGCAGCGGGATAGGGTACACTGTCACACCGAAGGTGGGTTGCAGCGGGAATAGGGGTCACTGTCACACCGAGAGGTGGTGTGCAGCAGGGAATAGGGTACACTGTCACACCGAGAAGCGTGTGTGTGGCAGCGGAATAGGGTACACTGTCCCATACGAGAAGGTGGGTGTGCAGCGCGGAAATAGGGTACACTGTCAAACAGAGAGTGTGTGTGTGTGTGCAGCAGGAAATAGTTGTATCACTCTGTAAACCCCGAAGGTGGGTGTGTCAGCTGGAATAGGTACACTGTCACACGAGAGGTGTGGTGGTGCAGCAAGGAATAGGTAAACCTGGTCACACGCCGGATGTGTGGGTGTGCAAGCGGGAATAGGGGGGGTACACTGGCACACCGAGAGTGGGTGTGCAGCGGGAATAGGGTACCTGTCAACGAGAGCAGGGTGGGTGTGTGCAGCAGGACTAGGATACCTGTGCCACTAGAGGTTCGTGTCGTGCACGGAATAGGAACACTGTCCAACAGATAGGCGGGTGTGTGCAGCGTAATATGGTACTCCTGTCACACAGAGGTGTTTGTGCGCATGAAATAGGGTAAACACATGTCCACACAGAGAGGTGGGTGTGTGTGCAGCAGGAATAGGGTACACTGTCACACAGAGGTGTGTGTGCAGCAGGAATAGGGTACACTGTCACACAGAGAGGTGGGTATGTGTGCAGCAGGAATAGGGTACACTGTCACACCGAGAGGTGGGTGTGCTGCTGGGATAATGTGCAGTGTCACAGAGAGGTGGGTATGTGTGCAGCAGGAATAGGGTACACTGTCACACCGAGAGGGGTGTGTGCTGCAGGGATAGTGTGCAGTGTCACAGAGAGGTGGGTGTGTGCAGCAGGAATAGGGTGGAGTCACACAGAGAGAGGTGGGTGTGTGTGCAGCAGGAATAGGGTGCAGTGTCACACAGAGGTGTGTGCAGCAGGAATAGGGTGCAGAGTCACACAGGTGTGTGTGTGTTTAAGCTGACAGAGGGAAAGTCAGAAGCAGATCATCACTTCCACATATTGCGAGTGCCGCTCTATTAACCCTTGTCTCTGCTGCAGAGTGACGCTGGAGAGTTGCAGACTGGGGAAGTTCTGGCTGTGCTAATCTCTTCCCCCTCTCCTCTTCTAGTTCAGGACTCAAAGATCTAAAGATGCCCTCCCCTACCACCTCCTGCCTCCCTCGGCCCGCTGGCCTCTCTTTGGAGAACACTGGCCTTCACGGTGGGAGAGAGCAAACCCAGACTCGCCGCAGACTCGCCCTGACCCTGCCTGGCTCTGACTGGCTCAACACTACACACCTGCGTCACCCCCCCACAGAGTCCAACAGACCTCAAAGCCTTTCACTCCAGCCATCCTGGGAGCGAGGGTCATCCGGTCTTGCTGTGACATCTCGCCCCTTTGTGCCCTCTGACCTGAAGCTCACCTCTCGCTCCATGCTGACTTCTAAACTCTCTCTGACCTCCAACCCTCTGCTGATCTCTGAACTCTCTCTAACCTCACACCCTACTCTCAATTCTAAACTGTCTCAGCCTACTTTGACCTCTGACCTATCTCGCCCGACTCTAACCTCCGAATCCATGCTGACTTCTTGCCCAACGCTGACCTCAAATCTCTCTCGCCCCATTCTGACCTCTGAATTTTCTCTGACCCCAAAGTTTGCAGTAACCTCTCACCCCTCTTTAACTTCTGACCCTGCTGTGAACTCTATCTCCTCTGTGACTTCTAAACTTGCTGTACCCTCTCAGCTCACTTTGACCTCCAACCCTGCTCTGACCCCAAATTTAACCTTTAGCCCTTCAGCAACCATAAACACTAGTTTTGATCCCAACAAGTGTGTGACCCTCCAGACGACCTTTCACCCCTGTGTGACCTTGAACCTGGAATCCAGTGTGGGGGACAGCCAGGAAGAACCAAGAGATCTTGGATCACAGGAAGATATGACATCACAGGAGAGTTTGATGTCGCCTTCTACATCACTTGAGGAAGAGTCACCACTGCATGGTGGTATGACATCACCTCTTGCATCAGAGGTAGGTATGACATAACGTTGCAACATATGATCATCCTGGACCACGTCCTCTGACATCACCGGTTGGTTATCGGTCTTATTTCTTTGTCCTCACAGGAAATCTCAGAGCTCTGGCTGTCGCCCCCTCCTCCACCTCTCATAAAGTCACCCCATACAGAGGACAAGCTGCAGCCTCCGAAGCAAGAGACAGAAACACAGCTCTGTCAGAAAAAGGTCAGAGGTCAATCCAACATCGTGTGTGTGTGTAATATATATATATTCCCTTTAACCACTACAGCTTTGAAAAACTGTGCATACATTATTTGTAATTCAACTTATTTGTAATTCAAATGTGACATTATTGGTAGGGGGTTTATATTTCTGCAAACTACTGCATATATATATATATATATATATTATATATAGAGTTTGGGGAAAAAGCATATAGTGCAGATAATGCAGACATGTGGAAAAAGGTTTTGTGGTCAGACGAGACAAAAGTCTAACTTTTTGGTCTAAATTCCAAGCATTACGTCCTGCGCGAGTCCAACACTACACATCACCCAGTCAACACCATATACACCCCCCCCATCAGACACCCCCGCGGACGTACATTATTTAGGATAGTGCTAATATAAAGAAATCCTAGACTAAAAAGATAAATAATTAGAAATCTATGGCACGCACGTCTTGCAGATGGCGCTGGTATCGGCCGTCTGCTGCTCACTGGTGAATGGACCAAAGTTCTCGGACCCGTCAGACCTGACCCGGGCTGAGATCCGAAGCCTGTGCGAGGAGCTGGCCGGGCTGGAACCGGAGTTCGTGTTGAAGGTGAGAGCGAGAGAGGGGCCAATCTGACCCAGGGATTGGCCCCTGCTGGAAATTATCAGCGAGTCGGCGAGGTTATGGTTATATAGATCAGGTGGGGGCAACTCCATCCAGTCATCAAGGGCCAGAAACTGGTCAGGTTTTAAGGATATCCCTGCTTCAGCACAGGTGGCTCAATCTTTGACTAAGCCACTGATTGAGCCACCTGTGCTGAAGCAGGGATATCCGCAACCTGACCTGTTGGTGGCCCTTGAGGACTGGAGTTGCCCACCCCTGTTCTAGACCCTTCTCTGCCAGAGGCTGATTTCCCGGAGTGCTCCTTCTGAAATACACGGCTTGTACATAAATACATATTCATAGTGTTCCCGCCGTCGCTGTCTCTGCCTTTGCAGGTCGCGCTCTACACGCGTCAGGAGCTCAATATCCGTAGCACCGCCAACTTCTTGCTGGCCCTGTCCGCTCTCCTCCCCCCCTGCCGCCCGCACCTGCGCAGGTACTTCTGTGCCGCTGTCCAGCTCCCCTCTGATTGGATGGAGGTGCCTCGGCTGTACGAGGTACGTACTGTAAGAGAAGGGTAACATGCCCTCTGCCTGCGCCCAACTGCAGTATTAAATCTGCCAGCAGGTGGCACAGAACACAGCAGCATTAGCCGTGCGTATACTGTATGAGCAATTGTGTTTTATTTATAGGTGTGTGTGTGTGTGTGTGTGTGTGTGTATCTCATACCGTTCTGTGGATAACGAAAGGCTTTTATTGAGCGAGCTTTCGAGATACAGTGATCTCTTCTTCCGGTGGTGTTACAATGAATAAAGCAAGCAAGGGTTTTACTTTAAAACAGTGCATCTTGGAATGCTATCTGTGGAAATATATATGTATGTTATGGAGGGTAAAACAAGTGACAAAACCCTCCACAGTAAAGCATACAGCAAATGAAAATATTACTGTATGCTCATTTGCATGTCTTAGGCAGGTCTGATATATACCACACACTATATCTCTGAGCAGCTGCCTGTCTTTGAGTGAAGGGGTTAATGTCGGTGAGCTCACAGCTGCGTGTTCCCCCTGTGCAGAGCCTGGCGGGGCGAGGAGAGAAGCTGGCCCCGCTGCCCTGCTGCCTGCGCAGGGCCCTCGCCCTCAAGTTCAGAGAGTTCAGCGAATACCAGCTGGCGAAATACAACACACGGAGACAGCGCGGGAAACACGGATCCGGGCCCCGGAGAGTCAGGAAACCAGGGGTGAGGAGGACAACATCCTTATGGGAATGACTTTCTGGGGTTATTTTGTGCTTATTTTCTCTCCCTGTTTTTCTCATCTCATCTCTTGCCTACTTTTTTTGTGTTCTCTCTCCTTGTGTTCCTCTTATTTCCCTTCCATTTTCCCCCCTACCTGCGACCTTCTGTCTGCGCCCCCTGTTGGTCTCACACCGTCCCTCGTCTCTCTGTCAGGTTCCCCGCAATGTGAAAATCAGCAAACATCTGAAAGAGGTAGCACCTTTTATACAGGCTCTCCAGAAGCAGGTGAGTGTCGCAGCAAATCTAGGGCACATTTACTAAACAGTGCTAAGCTCTGAGGCACTTTACAGACCATTCAAATGAAGTGACCATAAGGTGCCTTACTGCTTAACACTGCTAACTAAATCTGCCGCGCTGTATTCTCTCACAGTATGATTGTCACCCCGCTGATCTCTGTCTCTCCCTGTAGTTTGATGCTCCCCCTGCCACTCCCCCTAGCAAGAAGACAAAAGACAGCTTCTCTCTGAAGAGTCTGATTCAGAGATTACACATCTCCAAGCCGGCCAATCACGTCATGAGTCTGCTCGGCTGCAGGTGACGGCCTCTCTGTGTGTCCCCGTGGCAGTCATTGGTGTGTCCCTCCTTGCCTCTCATGTTTGACTGTCTCTCTCAGGTACCCCCCGGACCTGAGCTCGTTCTCTCGCAGTGGTCTCGAGGGTCCCTGGCAGTCTCATCTCTCGGGTAAGAGGATGAAGCTGAAGCAGCCGGAGACGTGGGAACGAGAGCTGAGCCGGAGAGGGAACACGGCCCCCGTGTGGGAGGGGCTACTGGGTGAGTGACAGGGCCCCGTGTGGGAGGGGCTACTGGGTGAGTGACAGGGCCCCGTGTGGGAGGGGCTACTGGGTGAGTGACAGGACCCCGTGTGGGAAGGGCTACTGGGTGAGTGACAGTGCCCCGTGTGGGAGGGGCTACTGGGTGAGTGACAGGGCCCCGTGTGGGAGGGGCCACTGGGTGAGTGATAGGACCCCGTGTGGGAGGGGCTACTGGGTGAGTGACAGGGCCCCGTGTGGGAGGGGCTACTGGGTGAGTGACAGGGCCCCGTGTGGGAGGGGCTACTGGGTGAGTGACAGGGCCCCGTGTGGGAGGGGCTATTGGGTGAAAGACAGGGCCCGTGTGGGAGGGGCTACTGGGTGAGTGACAGGGCCCCGTGTGGGAGGAGCGTACGGGGTTGATGAACAGGCGGCCCCGTGTGGGAGGTGACTACTGGGTGAGTGACAGGGCCCCGTGTGGGAGGGGCTACTGGGTGAGTGACAGGGCCCCGTTTGGAGGGGGTGGCCAGGTGAGCTATCAGGCCTTTCTGGCCTTCACTGTCACCTAATGAAGCGGTCTCTTCTCCTCTTTCTGTCCCACACACAGACAGTCACCAGGTCCCCTTCATGGCATTACTGAGGAACCTGCGAAGTGTGATCCGAGCGGGTGTCAGCGACAGGCATCACGGGGAAGTGACAGCGCGTCTCTCCAACCAGGTACTGTCTGTCTATCACTTGGTTTCTCTTCTTGTCTTTCTATCAGCAACTCTGTCTCTCTCTCTCTCTATATCTATATCTATATCATATATATCTACATCTATATACATACACACACTGTCTCGTTGGTCTGACTGTCTCCCTGGTTGTCTCGTAGAACGCTGTGATTAAAAGCCGTCTCTTTCCCTTCCGGTTCCTCTCCGCTTACAAAGTGATTCTGGATTTAGAATCTCAGAGCCTACGATCAGGTAGGTGTTATTCCCTGAATACGAGGGACACTCACAGGGGATTAGCAGGTAGGTGATATTCCCTGTATACAAGGGACACTCACAGGGGATTAGCAGGTAGGTGATATTCCCTGAATACGAGGGACACTCACAGGGGATTAGCAGGTAGGTGTTATTCCCTGTATACGAGGGACACTCACAGGGGATTAGCAGGTAGGTGATATTCCCTGTATACGAGGGACACTCACAGGGGATTAGCAGGTAGGTGTTATTCCCTGTATACGAGGGACACTCACAGGGGATTAGCAGGTAGGTGTTATTCCCTGTATACGAGGGACACTCACAGGGGATTAGCAGGTAGGTGTTATTCCCTGTAACGAGGGACACTCACGGGGATTAGCATTAGGTGGTTTCCCTGTATATGAGGGACACTCACAGGGATTAGCAGGTAGGTGTTATTCGCTGTATACGAGGAACACTCACAGGGGATTAGCAGGTAGGTTGTTCCCTGTATACGAGGGACACTCGTGGGATTAGCAGGTAGGTGATATTCCCTATATACGAGGGACACTCACAGGGGATTAGCAGGTAGGTGATATTCCCTATATACGAGGGACACTCACAGGGGATTAGCAGGTAGGTGATATTCCCTGTATACGAGAGACACTCACAGGGGATTAGCAGGTAGGTGATATTCCCTGTATACGAGAGACACTCACAGGGGATTAGCAGGTAGGTGTTATTCCTGTATCAGGGAAAACTCACAGGGATTAGAGTAGGTGATATTCCTGTTACGAGAGACACTCAAAGGGGATAGCAGTAGGTGTTATTCCCTGTATACGAGGGACACTCGCAGGGCATCAGGAATGTTCTCCCCCTCCCCCAATGTGTGTTATTTATGTAGTACGATCCCAGCACTGAAATCACACCCTATAACACCACTGCACAGAAGTCTCTTTTTCAACCAGAACGACTCTGTTTGATACTATGTAATTCAGGAGTGTATCAACGTTCCTACTATATAAATCAGGGGTAGACAGCCCCAGTCTTCAAGGTCTACCAACAGGTCAGGTTTTCAGGATATCCCTACTCCAGCACAGGTGGCTTAATCAGTGGTTCAATCAAAGACTGAGCCACCTGTGCTTTAGCAGGGACCGATTGTGCCATCTGTGCTGAAGCAGGGCTATCCTGAAAACCTGATCTGTGTAACTCTTGAGGGCTGGAGTTGGCTGGCCCTGATATAAATCTATATGGACAGCATTACATGCCACCGTTCCAGGCCTACGTAGCTGTGGATTGAGTCTCCCTATGTTTACTTTGTTTTCTATTCTCCCCCCCCCCCTCACCCCGTGCAGATAAGCCATTTCCCACCACCTAACTCGACCCTCCTCCAGCGCATCCTCAAGCGGGAGGGAAAAGCTATTCCCGAGCTGGGTTACCACCGCTGGAACCGGCACAAGCTGAGAGCCTGCCTGGCAGTGCCAGTACTGTTCCAGCTGCTGAAGATAGAGAAAGAGGCGTTGAGGAAAGCCAGGTGAGGAGGGACGTCAGGGGCGGTGTGTAAGGGAAGGGCGTGTAAGAAGGAAGAGAGCATCTGGTGGGGGTAGAGTCTTCCCGTGCCAGTGGGGGTAGAGTCTTCTCTTTGTCTGGTGTTTGGGGGTGCAGTGAGTTCAGGGTGTTTCTCTCACCTTTCCCCCAGGGCGGTGCTGTTGGACATCGGAGTCCTGCAGAAATATAAACGGGCGCTGGAAGAAGCTGTGCGGATCGCTGCTCGTCACAACATCCCACCCCTGCCGGGGCGCACGGTAATCCTGTGCTGTGTCGGCGCGTCCATGTCCCAGCCGTGCCACGGGGCCAAAGACCTGACAGTGGAACCTGGAGACTCGCAGCGTGTCGGCAAAAAAACCCCACCCACTGTGAGGAGACCTAACTACCCCACTCACTCCCCTCCTACTGTGAGACCTAACTACCCCACTAACTCCCCTCCTACTGTGAGACCTAACTACCCCACTAACTCCCCTCCTACTGTGAGGAGACCTAAACTACCCCCTCAACTCCCCTCCTACTGAGACCTAACTACCCCACTCCTCACTCCCCTCCTACGAGACCACTCCCCCTCACTCCCCTCCTACTGTGAGGAGACCTAACTACCCCACTCACTCCCCTCCTACTGTGAGACCTAACTACCCACTCACTCCCCTCCTACTGGGAGGCCTAACTACCCCACTAACTCCCCTCCTACTGTGAGGAGACCTAACTACCCCACTAACTCCTCTCCTACTGGGAGGCCTCCGAACTACCCCACTCACTCCCCTCCTACTGTGAGACCTAACTACCCCACTCACTCCCCTCCTACTGTGAGACCTAACTACCCCTCTCACTCCCCTCCTACTGGGAGGCCTCCTAACTACCCCACTCACTCTGCTCCTACTGTGAGGCCTCCTAACTACCCCACTCACTCTGCTCCTACTGTGAGGCCTTTTAACTACCCCACTCACTCCCCTCCTACTGTGAGGAGACCTAACTACCCCACTCACTCCCCTCCTACTGCGAGGCCTCCTAACTACCCCACTCACTCTGCTCCTACTGTGAGGAGACCTAACTACCCCACTCACTCCCCTCCTACTGTGAGGCCTCCTAACTACCCCACTCACTCAGATCTCACAGTAGGTGCAAACTACCCCACTCACTCCCCTCCTACTGTGAGGCCTCTTAACTACTAACTACCCCACTCACTCTGCTCCTACTGTGAGACCTAACTACCCCACTCACTCCCCCCCTACTGTGAGGCCTCCTAACTACCCACTCACTCCCCTCTACGTGAGGCCTCCAACTACCCCACTACTCACTCCCCTCCTACTGTGAGGCCTCCTAACTACCCCACTCACTCTGCTCCTACTGTGATACCTAACTACCACACTCCCCTCCTACTGTGAGACCTAACTACCCCACTCACTCCCCTCCTACTGTGAGGAAACCTAACTACCCCACTCACTCCCCTCCTACTGTGAGGCCTCCTAACTACCCCACTCACTCCCCTCCTACTGTGAGGCCTCCTAACTACCCCACTCAACTACCCCTCCTACTGTGAGGCCCCTCAATCTAACTACCCCACCACCTCCCCCATCTCCCCCTACTAACCGTTACCTCACCCACCCACTCACTCCTCACTGGAGACCTAACTACCCCACTCACTTCCCTCCTACTGTGAGACCTAACTACCCCACTCACTTCCCTCCTACTGTGAGACCTAACTACCCCACCTCCCTCCCCTCCTCACTTGTGAGACCTAACTACACCACTCATTCCCTTCTACGTGAACCTCCTAACTACCCTCCCTACCCCCCTAACCCCCCACAACAACCCCCTCACTCTGCTCCTTTTTGAGACCTAACTTCACCCACCCCACTCACTCCCTCCCTACTGTGAGACCTACTACCCCACTCACTCCTCATCCCTATCCTGTGAGACCCTAACTACACCCCACTCACTCCCTCCTACTGTGAGGCTCCTACTACCCCACCACTCTGCTCCCTACTGTGAGACCTAACTACCCCAATTCCCCTCCAACTGTGAGACCTAACTACCCCACTCCCCTCCTCCTTTTAGAAAACACCTACCTCCGCAAGCAGCTTAAAGCGGGAGGGGAACCTCGTAACATGTGGTTGTATAAAAAGGGTCAAGGGAACGGGCCCTAGTGAATTGGTAAAAACCAAAGCACAGGTATTAGAGAAGATGTGGAGAGAGGTGGGGTGAGGTAGACGCGCGGAGTCCATAATGGGGCGGAGGCACACAATGTGGAGCGTGAGTGGCCGGATGTGGATGCGCCTTGGATCCTACAGGTCATACGGGATCATACAGCCGCAGTATGAGGAGGCGAATGGAAGAAAAGAGAATTTGACAGAGTAGCCGAACTGAGGGGTGTAAGTTACATGTGACTTCATAACGATGAGTTGCATGGGGGCTGGAAAGAGCGAGCGATACGATTTCGCGCGGTAAAAAAGCGAAAGATGGTGATCGGTTGTAATTGAAAAGATGCCCAAGGATGGGGCAAAGGCGTTGGGATAGGTGTAAAGAGAGAAGGGTGAGCGAAGTGATAACAAGTAATAGACTGGCAGTTAACCCGTGACGGCGGTGGGCGAATAGGAAGGAGCGTAACGAGCCGGACAAGAGCGTGACTATAGAAGAGTGGGCTAAGAGGAAAAAAAATAAACCCAAGTCGATCCCGGCTCCCCTTTTCCACTCCCTCTCTCTCTCGCTCTCGCTCTCTCTCTTTCTCGCTCTCTCCCCACGGCTTCCCTCTTCCTCTCGCCTGTCTCTTCAGCTCCTGGAGGTGGGTCTCTTGCTCAGTCTCATGGTGAGAGACACCGCAGAGAGCACTCAGCTTGTTCTGTACGACGAGAACTCCGCCTTCCCCGCCGAGACCTCCTCCGACTCCCTGCTGCACAATGTGAGCGATCTGAAGCAGCGGGCCCAGGTAAGAGAGACGGGCGCAGCATACAGAGTGGTGCCGAGTATCACCAACTTTTTTTTTTTTTCTTGTTTAATTTGCTAAACTATCGCTTTAATATAACCGGCCATGTAGGGTGTTCCAGCCTCTGGCATTGCTAACAAATGCCCCCTTACGGCTATTACAAGTGGGCAGAGTAGCACGGCTTGGTGAACGCCGCCCGTAATCTCCCAGGCAGAGTGAGTCACTGGCGCGCAGAGCTTACAATCTGGTGTCTGAGGCACAGGGACATTTTCAAATTCCTTACCCGAGTCACAGGGAGACCAGACACTGTGGTCTAAACCAGGTTCCCCCACTAAGACTAACCCTTTATCGACCGCGCCTCGCCCTGTCCCCAGCGTACGTGCTGCTGGTTCTCGGTTCAGCGTGTGCATGTATTTGTACGGTGTGGTGCCGACAGTATACACCGCACTTCAATCTTTGATACAGAGATGCCTACCAAATGGTACGCTCGGGGGAAGTGAGTCTGTGTGTAATCCTCCCCCCCCCCCCCCCCGTGTGCCTGCAGGAGGCCTCCGATTCATCCAGCCTCCCCCTGCAAGAGAGAAGCTCCACGGGGGAGTTCCTGCTAGAGCTGCTCGCAAGGAGAACCAAGGTAAGAGGAGCCATCGCTCACCTTTGACCTTTAACCCCCTGCGCTGCTAGAGGGGCCCGCAACGCACCTCTTAACCCTATTGAGCTGTCCCTTCTGGTACCACGGAGGTTAGAAGTTCATGTTCTGTATAATGATATTATTATTATGTCTAGAAACTTTATATAATGGTGTTGAGTACCCCCTGCATGTGCGTGGCATTGAGCGAGAGTATCTATTCTGGTACCATTGCCCCGTGTTTATTTTTTGGGAAGGGGACCCGCTGTGTAACCTGGCCCCCTCGCACAGGTGGACACGCTGCTGGTATTCGGGCCGTGCCCGCCGGATGCGGAGTTCAAGTCGGCGCTGCAGCATTACCGCCGGGAGGTGAACGCGGGGTGCCTGTGTGTGAGTGTGCTGCCCGCGGGTTTCACGGGGTAAGTGTGGCCTCCAACACGCCCGCATCCCCTGGGGATCTCCCTCGTCCTCTCGCGCTCACTTGCTCTCTCCCTTTCTTTTTTTTTTTTCCCCCCGGGATTTTTCTACAAGCTGTAATACGTCTAAATCGGGCGTGGCCAACTCCAGTCAATTGCCATCAACAGGTCAGATTTTCATGATATCCCTGCTTCAGCACAGGTAGCTCAGTCGACGAGCCACCTGTGCCGAAGCAGGAAAATCCTGAAAACCTTACCTGTTGGTAGCCCTTGAGGATTGGAGTTGGCCGCCCCTGCGCTAAATATACGTCTGTATATTTTATTTATGTAATGCTAACAATGTATACAGCTCTTCAAGGAATGGACATTATAATGCAGGGACTTCTAACACCATGAGTGCCTCAAACACAAAATGCACACGGTAGGGAAAGAAATACCTGCTCCGGAGAGCTTACAATCTAAGTGTTATGTTGGGAGACTCGCAGAGAGGGTACAATTGGATCCACGGGGGTGGGTACGAGCAGCCGTGAACATGTGGAGTACCTGTAGTTGTTATTGAAATGCTTCATTCAGATCGGACTTTAAACTGGTGAGATACGGTGCTTGGAGTGTACTGAAGGCCGGAGACTTCGGGAGGCAGCAGGCTGTGAGTGGTAAAAGGTTTTCGGTGTGAGAGTTCAGTGAACCAACATGAGCGGCCTTCATGGAGTTGTAGACGAGCGTTCATGATCTCACACGTTTGTCTCCTTCGACATCCCCAAGGCCCCCCGCCTCTTTCTCCCATGTTGCTGACCCCGTGCGTCTCTTGCAGTGATGATGGTGACGGTGCCGTGCACTGTAATGACGTAACGCTCTGTGGATTCACTGAACAAGTGCTGCGGTAAGCAGTCTGTCTCAGGGCTGTCTCTCTTGGGCCTCTCTCGACACCCTCTCTGGTCGGTTCATGAAGGTTCTCTTTTTCTTAGGTATGTGTCGGAGCGAGGCACGGCCCGTCTCTTGGATCACGTGGGGAAAGTGAACGAGAGGTTTGAGGTCCCTGAAGACCCAGAGAGCGTGAGAAGAAGCCATGTGACAATGAAAGAGGGCATCCCCCTCACTCCCAGACAGAGGTCAGTCCTGTGACATACTACCCAAGCCCAGGGCCCAGAGGCACATGATGGGGAATGGTAGTGTTGGGTGATTGGCTACCCTTGGGTCACGTGACGTGTGGTTTGCTCCCCTTGGGTCACATGATGTGTGGTTGGCACCCCTTGGGTCACATGATGTGTGGTTGGCTCCCCTTGGGTCACATGATGTGTGGTTGGCGCCCCTTGGGTCACATGATGTGTGGTTGGCTCCCCTTGGGTCACATGATGTGTGGTTGGCTCCCCTTGGGTCACATGACGTGTGGTTGGCTCCCCTTGGGTCACATGACGTGTGGTTGGCTCCCCTTGGGTCACATGATGTGTGGTTGGCTCCCCTTGGGTCACATGACGTGTGGTTGGCTCCCCTCAGAGCGCAGGAAGAGAGCGCACATAGAGGCAGTGGCAGAGCGCAGGCGCACGTAGAGCCAGAGTATAACTCTGCATTTTCTCCTCCCCCACAGGTGCAGATCTGGTCGGGGGGTCTGGGAAGGTTGAATAGGCGAGTATGTGCCGAGACCGCATGCTCCCCTGCGCTCTCTCTCGCCGTCTCGCCAAATGGACATCGTCTGGCTGTTGGGTATCACTCGGATCCTGTCTGTGTCTACAGCACGTCTACTGGTGAGGACTAGCCAGGCAGAGCAGGGGTGGGGTGACCGTTGGTTGACCTTACCACTGCTGCAGGATTCTGGGGTGTGTTGGGAGAGGTATCACCAGCAGAAAAGGGGGGAGCTGCTGATACCACATTACAGACCAGTGGCCAGACCTCTGCTAGATCCAGTGTTCAGTTCCCCAGAGAGAAGTGTTAGAGCTAGAAGTCCTGCTCTGAAGTGGTGGGAAGTCGGGGGAAGTCCTTCACTGAAAGGGTGTTGGATCCATGGAACATCCTCCTAGCAGAAGTGGTGGCGGTTAATACAGCAAATGACTTAGGATACATACAAGGGGATCCTAACTATTAAGCTTGCAAATCAAATGGGGTCTTAACAGAAGGTTGGAAACTAGCTAAGTGTTGCTTATTCACTGTCTTTTCTCCCTCTCATGGTCATCTCTTTGTCCCTCTCATGGGTCATCGTTTTCCTTCCTCTCATGGGTCGTCTCTTCCCTCCCTCCCTCTCATGGGCCGTCTCCTCACTCCCTCCCTCTCATGGGCCGTCTCTTCACTCCCTCCCTCTCATGGGCCGTCTCTTCACGCCCTCCCTCTCATGGGCCGTCTCTTCCCTCCCTCTCATGGGCCGTCTCTTCCCTCCCTCTCTCACAGGCGCTCTTGTGGCAGAATGTAACCTTGCAGATGTGGCTGTGATTAGTGTCGCTTGGCTCTCGGAAGAGGTTCTGGTCACTGGAAGCTCAGATAACTTGGTACGGATCTGGGAAGTCTCTTCAGGCCAGACTCGCTGTCGGCTGTCTCTTAATGCACACCAGCGCTCCGTGCAGGCCTTGGCTGTCTCTTCCCAACTTCTGGCTTCAGCGTCTGGTGAGAACTCTCTGTGTCTGTCTCCTTCAGTGTCTCTGACACTCCCTGATACCAGAGACAGACAGAGGATGCTCTAGTTTCAGAGGATATTTGAGTCTGTATCGGGTTTCAGCAGATCTCTCACTCTCTCGTTTCTCACACTCTCTCTCTTGTTTCAGAGGATGTCTCGGTCTGTCTCTGGTCACTGTGTGAGCTGCTCTCGGCTGTCTCGCCTCCCTCCCCTGTCTCTGTTCTCCGAGGTCACACGGCTGCAGTCACATGCTGCTCCTTCAGTCTGGATGGGAGGCTGCTCGCTACAGGGGGGCAGGATCGGGTGAGAGAGAGGGGGGGGAGGAACCGAGTGGAAGGGGGAGAGGGGATAGACCGGGAGAGAGGAGGGGAGGGGGAAGAGGGACAGAGAAGAGAGAGAGGGACCAAGTGAGAAGGGCTGGGTGAGGACGGTAGGAGAGGGACTGGGTGACAGAGGGGGGAAGAGATGAGTAAGAGAGGAACTGGGTGAGTGGGGGGAGGGGTAGGGAGGGAGAGACAGACAGAGGGACCATGAGAGAGAGGGTGGGGGATGGAGGAGGGGGACAGGTGGGGAGGAGCTGGGTAAGAGAGGGAGGGGGGAGAGAGAAGGACCAGGTGAGGAGTGAGGGATGGGATGGGGGTTGAGGTGGGAGAAGAGAGCTGGGAAGGACTGGGTGAGAGAGGGGGTGGCGCGTTAGAAAGAGAGAGAATGGGGGGAGGGACTGGGTGAGACATGGCGGAACCATTCCCCATTCACACAAACTGACACACTGTTCCAGACTTGGTAACACACAGTGACTTGTCATTTTCTGTGACCCCTCTCTCACTGTCTCTCAGTCTGTGCTGTGTTGGGATGTCTCCTCGAACCCTGCCACTCTCGCGCACTCGCTGCTGTCCTGCCACAGAGACTGGGTAACGGGCTGCGCCTGGACTGACGCCGCTCTGCTGGTGAGACACGGAAATACAGGGACCTCTTCTCTATGTGTCTTAAAGGGCATCTCTGCATGTCTCTGTGTAAACTGTCTCGCACAGAAAACCTGCAGATGTCTCACATGATACATGTCTCTGTCTATCTCATTGGATGTTACTCTGTCTGTATGTCACAGGTTGTCTCTATCTCTCACAGGATCTCGCACTCTATTTGTATAAATGACTGTATGTCTCTCTCTCTGCAGGTCTCGTGCTCGGGAGACGGCTCTGTGTGTCTCTGGGACATTCAGCGAGAGGAGCGTCTCTTAGAGTTTGTAGGACATCAGGGTGCGGTCAGCAGCGCTCTCTGCATGGTATGCTCTGCGGTCTCTGACCTTCCCTTCTGTCTCTGTGACCCCTGCTGTACGATCCCGTGCTCGGTAATTCTCGGCAGCCTCAGCGTGACCTCCGTCTGTCTCTCTTTGCTGCTGACAGGGGGAGCGCGTGCTGACTGTCAGCAGAAGCGGTTGTCTGAAGGTTTGGAGTCTCGCAGGTCTCGAGATCGCCAGCATCCCAGCCCACTCCGGCCCTTTAAATCAGTGTGCGGCGTACTGGGAACCAAGAGACAGCCGCGGTGAGACTTCTGGGTTAGCGTGTGTGATGTGAGAGACAGACTGATGTGGTGATGTTTATGAAAGTGTGTGTGTGACACTGTGTCACAGTGTGTGTGTGTCACAGTGTGTGTGTGTCACAGTGTGTGTGTGTCACTGTGTGTGTGTGTCACTGTGTGTGTGTGTCACTGTGTGTGTGTGTCACTGTGTGTGTGTGTCACTGTGTGTGTGTGTCACTGTGTGTTTGTGTCACTGTGTGTTTGCGCGTGAGAGACTGATAAATAAAGAGAGCAACGGAAAGGTGCAAGAATCACCATTGATCATTAATGGACATTCAATTGAATGTTCACGATTGATAACGATCACACATCAGTGGCCCGACCTCAGAGACAGCGATTCCTGCTGCCACGTTTCATACTACCATATGAGCGTGGGCTCCTGGCGTCCTGCCAATAATCTGCCAGACCGAGGGGCCGTGAGAGACTTGTGTTTGATAGCGTCCCTGACTGTCCTGTTGCAGGTGACGATGATCTCGTGGTATTCACAGCCGGCGCTGATGGGTCAGTGTTAAAGTGGAGCCCTCTGCAGGTGAGACACTTGCAGCGCAGGCTGGTGGGGGTCCTTGGGGTGCAAGGTATTTATAGCATGGCAGGGTCACTCAATCCCCCTCCCCCCTCTTAGATGGATCAGGTGCAGACATTACTCGGACACGGAGCGGCGGTGACGTCGTCTGCAGCAGCAGATCCCGGGTGCGAGGTCCTTGTCACAGCTGCACAGGACGGCTCGGTTAACCTGTGGGGGGCGCCGCGCAGAGACGGTATGGATAGGGGGCATGGGGACACAGGGTGGGGGAAGGGATGTGCTACGCAGAGTGACGGCTGCTGCATAGGGGATCCTGTGTGTTGTTAACCTGCGTGATTGACACTCGGCAGGGCGTCTCGCGGAGACCCGTCACGCCGGCGCAGTCACCGCAGTCACATGGTCTCCGGACACAGAGCTGGTGGTGTCAGGCGGAGAGACGGGGGATGTGATCGTGTGGAAGTGGAAGCAGAGGGTGGCTGTGCTGACACTGCAGGTAACGCAGACGCTCTTCACAAGTGGCTCGATGTGTGTAATGTGGCTGTGTTACAGTGAACTATGTAATGTGTGTCTGTTACAATATGTGGTGTAGTGTCTGGGCTACAGTGCAGCGAGATGTCTGCGTAGTTTGTTTCTGTTACAGTGCAGTGTGTAATGTTGTCTCTGTTACACATTACTCACTGCATGTGTTACAGTGCAGTGAGCAGTGTGTAATGTTGTGTCTCTGTGTTACAGTGCAGTGAGCAGTGTGTAATGTTGTGTCTGTGTTACAGTGCAGTGAGCAGTGTGTAATGTTGTGTCTCTGTGTTACAGTGCAGTGAGCAGTGTGTAATGTTGTGTGTCTGTGTTACAGTGCAGTGAGCTGTGTGTCTGCTCGCTTCTCTTCACCTCCCCACGCACGTTTTGTGCAGTTACCAACGATACGAAAGTTTCCCGCTGGGTCCTACTTCCGTGCAAGGGAGGTGATGTAAGGTGAGTGTGAGAGGAAGGGGAGGCGCGTGCGTGTGCGTGTTGCATAGGGGGCCACATAACAACGCTCTCTCCCTGCAGAGCCAAGAAAGCGTTCACCCTGGAAGTGGGGTCCCTGGTGGTCCGTGCAGCCCTCGCCCCCTCACAGAGCCAGCTGCAGCTGCACACAGTGTATGGAGAGGATTTTCTCCTGGAACCAAAGACTGGATCGCTGCAGGTACTGTGTGTTACGGAGACCGGATCGCTCTATATACGGCTTATGGGGACTGGATTGCGAGAGAGACAGAGAGTGTTCAGCCCTGGGGTGTTTGACTTGGATTGTTCTCTCTCTCCCCTCACACCCCAGCGTCCCTCACTCCCCGCAGACAGAGCGACGGAACCCGCACTCCTGCCTCCACGGGAACTGCTGCATTCTGACAGCATCATCACTGCATCCCAGCCTGGGTTTGGTAAGGCACAACCCTGTTCTGCTTTCCATTTAACAGACCCCCTCCAAATACAAATCCGTGACCACCTAGCCCACTACTTTTATATGCACACGCACAGAAATCTCTCACCAGGGAAGGTGCTTACCATAGAAAGGACTCACAACCACTTATTAAGAATGGCAGAAATCTGTGTTCTTTCTGAGCATCTATTCACTTGAACTTGCAACAAAGCCACTTAATAGTTGTCAGCATCCAATGGTTACTGCACTGTGCTCGTTCCGTCTCAGTCCCTGATCTGCGTCCATCTTTCATGCAGGCGCCTCGGACTCCAGTGGGGGACTGTGGTTACAAACCTCAGACGTGGGAGGTTCCAAAGGCATAAAGACTGTCAAGTGGGAAAGAAAACAGGTACCAAGATGCCTCGTTGCTGCTCTAGGAAGCACTCTGGGCCAGTCGCATCATCACTTCTAATGCACAAAGGACTGGCTCATAATGTCTGTGAGACCAAGTTGCACCAAAGCCCACATTTTTCATTTGGGTACATTAAATACATATTCTTGCGTACGAGTCAGAGGAATACCCGGCTCGATTTCATACTCCCGATTTGGTGTGATCCAATACTTTTTGAATGGTCACATTATCCTTCTGTGCTCTCACTTTCGCTGCAGCAGGGGTGGGTAATTGTGTATGGCGGCCCACTCCACGAGCATTAATAAGTTTTGCGGGCCACACACAATATATTTGCTCTCTAGCTTCTCTCTCTCAACTCGCCCTCCCCCCCCCTCATTCTCTGTGACGTTCTCCGTGTCAGACAGATGAAAGTGGGGCTTTTTTTTATTGGAGATGGGTGGAAATAGAGCTTTTTGCATTTAATATTTGATAATCTTAAAAAAAAAATAAAAAAAATGGAGAAATTGCTGAAACTTATAAATATTTAAAAAATATTTTTTTATTTTGTCAAATGTAAAAAACCAAACCTGTGCCGTGTTAACACATTTGCCTCTCTACCTCTTACCGTTATGCTTTGGTGCTCCATCAATTCTATTCACTTGAGATGGGCCAAGTCTCAGCCGTCTCTCCTTGTCCCATCTCTCAGATACACTCCGCTTCCATCTCATCTCTCCATGTGACAGATGACCTCATTATTACATCGTCCGCCGACCAGACGGTGAAGGTTTGGGAGTGCAGCCCTTTCAGACAGGTACAGTCCCCCCCCCCCCCCCCCCCCCACAATACCACTCACCTATCAACCAGTAATTAGCTTCTCCGAGTGGTAGTGACACCCCTGTGTGTTCTCAGGTTGGACTCTTCCGCTGCGAGGGAGCTGTAACCTGCTTGTCACCCTCTCCCTCCCCTAAGCTACAGAGCGACCCAGCTCAAGGAGTGCGTCGCCTTGCCTGTGGGGACCAGTATGGAAATGTGTACCTGCTGACCTGCCTGTGACACTACATGAGTCTTCCGTAGCCTGTGAAAACAGGACAACCTGCGCCTTAATGTGTACATGTTAAACAGGACAGGGAACTGCTTGAAAGAGCAATCCAAACGGGCAAATTGTTTATTGTTTAACCCGCATAGTATTGAAGTTGGGGGTCTCCAGAGCTGAACCCCATTAACTTCAGCACTGGGAACCGCCCGCTTCGAGATGAAGGGGGTGCAAATAGCTCCTGCGTCACATGGGCCAGTAGGAAGCTGCTCCAGATGTCACAGCTTCGGGAGCTTTAAACAGTGGCCATTACATGAACCCCAGCTAGTGCTGGAGCGGCTCCCAGCACCCCCTACTGCGGTATCTCCCAATGCAGAGTGTACCCGGAGCTGAAATTAGTTGGGTTCAGCTCCAGAGACCCTGTGCTTCAATCCTGCTAAAATTGCTCGCTTGGCTTGCTGCTTTAAAATAAGAAATACACCCAAATGAAGGTTTCAAAGACACCTGCAACATTTATTTCTCTTTCCCGTCCCAAATATTTTTTTACATTTATTTTTTTCCAAATTGAGAAAGCAGGGGTAACATATCCAACTCCTGCTAAATTCTGAGGTCTAACTTATGAGTCGGGCTCTCAGTCCCAGTGTCCGTTTAAAATGAGTGACGTTAGTATACCGGGAAGTTTTAGTTAAGCACTTGTGTTCTTGCTGTATTATGGATGCGTAGGTTATATTGCACAGGTAATAAAGCTATATAATAGAGCACTATACCGGTGAAATGATTTATATCCACTGATTCTGTGATTATACAAAAATGACGTTTGCATGATAAAATAAAGCATACTCCAGTACAAACAAGATTACTTTCTGCATTTATTGAACTAAAACGTAACTATAACCATCTCACAGGATGGAGGCTTCACCCATTTATCCTACAATTGCTCGGTTAAACTCTTCTTCCAATCACAGCAACGGGGGTTGAGGGATGTGGGTTACACCAAAAAGAGAGAAACTTCTTTGCTTTTTCACTGCGAGAAACCAAGGTAGCCATAAAAATACATGCGCTTTCTTCTGGCGCGGAGGCCTGTAATGCAAAGGCTTTAGTGACGGCGACGGTCGCTGGAAAAATCAAATAGATGACTTCCAGCGATCGCGACCAATCCGTCGCGCCGCGCTTACTATAAGCGCACGTGACGGCTGCAATGCATTTGTTTTGCCGTGGCATCGCGGTCCCCATAAGTGCAGCCTTAGTCCCAGCTGTTCCTTAAAATACACCAAAGTCACTCTCCTACTTGTCCCCAACACCTGTGTGTTCAGTTCCACAAAACGTGTCAAAAGATCTTCACCAGAGCGAGGGATAGTCGAAGCGCACCTGCAGCAGGTATTTCATCCGGACCTGCCGGGGGTCATACACGATGTACTCGTTGTAATTCAGTGTGTAACCCGCGGTACTGTCTCCTCCGGTGTCTGTCAGCGGGCCCAAAGGAACCAGCGCCCCATCACTGCAATGAAAGAGTTCTGTATATTAGATCTGTCTGCGCCCGTGTCCCAACCTGCTCCGGAGACCACAAGACAGGTGCAATACCCAAAATGTCAAACATGATTTGTGCAAGCGCGTTGGACCGCAACAATCTTACACGGGCAGCTCTTCCATGTCAGAGATAATGTTACTTGCCTTTGAAGTGGGTGAACTTGGTTCAAATCAATGTCCGCTCTCCTAGTGACCTTGGGCAAGTCACTGTGCCTCAGACACCCCAGCCTGGGGGCAGGGAGCATTATGCATGCAAAGAAACCCTATGTACAGTGCTGCATACACAGTCAGCGCTTTGAGTGGAGATATTTTCCTGTCGCTGACAAGAACAACGTTTGGTTTGGGTATAAGCAAATCATTACACAATCTGCAATGGGGTGCAGTCTTCTCCAGCAGATAACAGGTTAAGGGGCTTTTTCTATATCCGCCGAAGTGGCCCATAGGGCTGTTCTTGGCCACAATTTCCCCGACGTCAAAACGGGGCATGGATGGGCCGCTGTGGGGGATATAGAATAAGCCCCTAAATTGCGAGGATTATTGGGAGTGGTGTTAATGTTCGCTTGCAACAAGAGAAATACCTGGCAAACACGCCAGTGCTTCGTTCCAACACCGTGCAACCCCATGGTAAAAACAAAGCCCAAATAACAATGGTAATACTGCACTCGCCCGCTGTGTCACTTTCATTCTCTTGTGATAGGCCGGGACCCCCACTACTTCCCATGTCATTACAAGAGACTAATCTCCTCCGCACTCGTATTTCCCACAAGCAGCAGCAGCAGCTTTAAAGATATGCTGTAAATAAAGGCACAACGTTTCGGGGTAACAGCAACGCAACTGACATGGGTTACCCCCGAAACCGGGCGCTTTTGTTTTAGTCTTGCTGTAAATAAAATGTATCTTTTTTTTTTTTAAAAGAACTAGACGTTCTGGGAAATATTAGAGTGCGGAAGAGATTAGTCTTTCGGTAAAAAACCCATTGCCGCTTATGAACCAATACTGGTCCCAGCATTTTGTGGCCTGTATGTGTCTTTAGGTAAAAACATCTCAAATTGTCTGTCTGTAAATCATCCCCCTATTGTCTTAATTTAATTCATCTTTCACACTTTGAAAAACCATTTGCTTTAACTACCCTCACATGTGCTAATTAAGTTTGTTGTACCAACCAGATGACTTTCTAAATGTGCACCAAGATGAGAGATATAATATGTATTTACCAAATAAAATAATAGTAGTAACTTACATATAGGATTCCTTTAATGATCCCCGAATCTGATTCACAGGAGTAGGGCATCACACAGGAATGTTCCCGATCGTTTACATGCTAATAAAAACGGACAGGCATCCTAAGGACACCTATAGAGGGCTCCGGTTCCTGCGCATGCGCGCTACACTCCTTACCACGCTACTACACGTGGAGGATAGGAGCAACAACAGAGACAGCCCCAGCGCGCGGGACTGATCTCTAAGGACTGAGACTGCCCCTATATTTCCTGTGTGATGCCCTACTCCTGTGATTAGCATCAGATTCGGGGATCATTAAAGGAATCCTATATGTAAGTTACTACTATTATTTTATTTGGTAAATACATATTATATCTCTCATCTTGGTGCGCTTTTGTGTTCTTTTTTCTTCTACTAACATTGGTATCGCCGTCGGAGTCTTCCGGTGGAATCCATACTTGGAGGTGGGGGAAACACCTCTAAACACAAGAGCAGCAAAAGAATTGAGAGGGATCAACATTCCAGGTTTAAAGAGCCAGAGCGCGGACTGAACTTTTCATGACTTTCTAAATGTATATAAGTAAACTCACAACAGCCATTGCTGCTTGCAGCCTTTGCTCTTAAGCAGAAATGCTTTTAAGTAGAAATCTTTAAAGTAGTATGGAAGTTTAAAAAAAGGAAGTTCAAAAAGAAGTGGAATAAGTGGACACAATCTACTGCTTCTGATTCCTGCATTTGATCTACGCTGGAAAGGAGGATATCATCCCAGACTGCACATCTCAACATATTACTATTGCTGTGATGCCGCCTTTACTTTTTATATTTGCTGTAACCTCACTTATTTTCAAATTATGCACTTCCTTCCACCAGCCTCATCATGTCTCTAACTCTATTCATATTTCGCCATCTCTCCTTACTTCACCACTTCTCAGTTCACATGAACTCCTCTCTTACCTGCACCCTCTGTCACCATACAGCTATACCTCCTGCACTAAAACACACCCCTACAAATCATCCTCACACATTCTCTTTCTATCCATGCTTCTCCTCCTCGCTTCTGGGGATATCTCTCCCAATCCTGGTCCCTGCCTTATTTCTACTTGCTCTCGTCCTCGCCTTCCCCATGCAACTTCTACTCCTTCTGGTGTTAACCCCTCCAACCTCATACCCATCCCCTGCCACCCTCCCTCCTCTCTCCCATTCTCCTGTGCCCTTTGGAATGCTCGCTCCCTTTCTAACAAGTTCCTCTCTGTGCATGACTTCTTTCTCTCTCACTCCCTGCTCCTATTTGCCATAACTGAGACCTGGCTCACTCAGACTGACTCTGCTCTGGAAGCTGCCCTCTCCTATGGTGGCCTTTCCTTCTCCCACACTCCGCGCCCTGGTGGCAGGGGTGGAGGCGTGGGGCTCCTGCTCTCCTCTCTCTGCCGCTACCGAACAGTTCCTATTCCCCCCTCTCTTGCTTTTCCCTCCTTTGAGGTTCACACAGTCCAGATCTTCTCTCCTCTCCCGGTCCATGTGGCGGTCATCTATCGCCCACGTTCCTCTACTCATCCCCCTTCTGCCTTTCTCTCTCACTTTGAATCCTGGCTCTCTTTCTTTCTCTCCTCAGACTCCCCTGTTCTTCTCCTTGGGGACTTCAACTGCCACATTGATGACCCCTCTCTCCCTTGGGCTTCCCGCTTTCTTTCTCTAACCTCTTCTTTTGGCCTTCAACAGTGGACTGCAGCCAGCACCCACAAGGATGGCCACTACTTAGACCTGGTTTTCACTAAAAACTTCTCTCTCTCTGATTTCTCCATTTCCCCTTTTCCTCTCTCTGACCATCACCTCATCTCATTTTCTCTCTCTCGCTTCTCTCCATCTCCATCTCGCCCTCGTTTTTGCAGAAACCTGCGCTCTATTAACCTCCCAGCTCTTGATTCCACTTTACGCTCCTCCCTCTCCTCTCTCAGTTCTGCTTCAGAGCCTGACAACCTGGTCAGGAACTACAACTCTGCCTTATCTTCCTCTCTTGATCTTCATGCCCCGCTTTCTCTCTGCCGTCCTCGCCCTTCTAACCCCAGACCCTGGCTAAACTCCCACACACGCATGCTGCGTTCCTCCACTCGTTCCTCTAAACGCCTCTGGAGGAAATCTCATACGCTCGCAGACTTCATTCACTACAAATTTATGCTATCCTGTTTCAACTCTGCCCTCTCTCAGGCTAAACAAACCTACTTTTCATCACTAATCAACACACACAAGTCTAACCCACGCCGTCTCTTTTCTGTCTTTGACTCTCTACTCAGACCACCCTCAGCTGCCTCCTCTTCTTCCTCCATCTCACCTCAGGACTTTGCTGACTTTAAGGAAAAGGTGGAGTCCATACGGCAGAACATCCCATCTGTTGCCTCCTCCCATCCCACAATGCTTCCCAACTCTCCTCCTGCCTTTCTTGACTCTTTTTCCGCTATCTCGGAGGAGGATGTGTCACTGCTGATCTCCTCTTCTCCCTCTACCACTTGCCCTCTTGATCCCATTCCCTCCCATCTCCTAAAACCTCTTGCTCCTTCTATAATCCCTATGCTCACACAGATCTTTAACTCTTCCCTCTACTCTGGTACCTTTCCATCATCCTTCAAGCATGCAACCGTTATACCATTACTCAAAAACAGCAAGCTTGACCCTACCTGTCCTAACTATCGACCTGTCTCCCTCCTGCCTTTTGCCTCCAAACTCCTTGAACGTCTTGTATTCTCTCGATTGCTACACTTTCTCAACACCTATTCTGTCCTAGACCCTCTACAATCTGGCTTCCGCACTGCTCAGTCTACTGAAACAGCCCTCACTAAAATAACTGACGACCTCCACGCTGCCAAAGACAGAGGTCATTACACTCTGCTCATATTACTCGACCTCTCTGCAGCATTCGACACCGTGGACCACCCTCTTCTCCTTCACATTCTCCATACTCTTGGTATTCGGAACAAAGCTTTATCCTGGATCTCCTCTTACCTCTCCCATCGTACCTTCAGTGTCTCTTTTGCTAACACCTCCTCCTCCTCTATTGATCTCTCTGTGGGGGTACCCCAGGGCTCTGTCCTGGGACCCCTTCTCTTTTCTCTCTACACACTCTCTCTAGGTGACCTAATCACATCTTTTGGGTTTAAATATCACCTCTATGCTGACGACACACAAATGTACTTTTCAACACCCGACCTTACACCTGCTGTACAAACCAAAGCTCTGAATGTCTCTCTGCTATATCATCCTGGATGGCCCTCCGCCACATTAAACTCAACATGGCTAAAACAGAGTTCCTCATACTTTCTCCCAAACCTGGCCCTACTACCTCCTTCCACATTACTGTTGGAACTACGATCATTCACCCAGTAGCCCACGCATGCTGCCTAGGGGTTACACTTGATTCCTCTCTCTCATTCTCCTCATATTCAAAACGTTTCTATATATATATATATAGCAAATAAAAAGATCACTTGTGAGCACATTCACGTCTTAGGTAGGTCTGCAACCCTGCTTTCACCATTATCCCCAGCATACAGTGCTTCCACTGCAGCAAGGGATTCTGGGAAATGACATGCAAATGAGCACACAATGTGTCACCTTTTGTCTGAAAAAACATTGTTACATGGAGCCCATATAAGCTAATGCTCGCTGTTAACACAGCTTTAAAGCACAGCATGGGAATCAGATGCAAAGCCAGAGAAACCATTCACAGACATGTTTCAGCCGCAATGGGTATCATCAGTGTGAAGTTGGTTGTACTGCTGGCTTTGCATTTTCAAGACTGTAGGGTTTACCATATATATCTGTCTGTCTGAAGGTCCCCGTTAGACCGGCTGGGTTTAGGAGTAAGGGGCTGTGGCTCTTTAACTCACATAAGAGAGCTCCTCCGCAATGTCTGTGAGGTAATCCGCAACCACATGAAGTAGACAAGCACCCAGGAATATGCCCGCGGCGAAGGAGGTGATGAGGCAGAGGACCAAGTGATGGGTACCTGTGAAGAGAGCACGCAGATGAGACCTCCTTCACTGGGGTGCACTCTAATTAGACACCCAGGAGAAGTATACATGAGAAAAGATCACTCTAATGAGACATCCTGAACAGGGGTGCACTGTAATTAGACACCCAGGAGAAGTATACATGAGAAAAGATCAATCTAATGAGACATCCTGAACAGGGAGCACTGTAATTAGACACCCAGGAGAAGTACACCTTAGAAAAGATCACTCTGAGACATTTTTAAGAGGGGCGCACTCTAATGAGACACCCAGGAGGTGTGTACCTATGAACAGAACAGTCTAATAAGACACCCAAAGTACCAGTGAAGGAGTCTCTAATAAGACATTTAGGAGACCAGTAGAACTTCAGGGAAGAAAACTGTAGATTTGCGATGAAAGGTTTATAGTTTTGGGGATAGCTACATCATATTGGCTGCTACACATTTGATATAGTTGAATCTGACACAAACGTAACTGTCAAATTGCATCATTGTTGTACAATAATAATAATAATAATAATCTTAATGAACCGAAAAAAGAAATTAACTTTGCAATAAAGAGAAGATATTGGAAAGGAGGCAATGTGTGATCTCACTTTCCCAACCAAGGCCCCCGAGATACCACTTTGTCTCCGACTTTAAGAAGGATGCTGGAGCCTTCGTGTGTCTACACAGGTCACATCTGCGAGTCAAGAACAGAAAAGCAACAACACAAAATACACTTTAGAACTTGGTACCTGTGGCTGCATTTTTCTGGAACCAGGCGACACGAGCAGGGATCAAGCCACACACCAACGTGAGGACCAGAAGAGCCACCAGACACCCAACCTTCACTGCTAGAAGGTGGTCCATGGTCCACGTCTCCAATTGTGGGTTTCACAAAAAGGTTACTCAGTTGTTGACCGACAAGAGCAATGGAGAACACTTATTATCCGTCCCTGGGGATCTCAGTCTAGTTATTTCCTATGCACTCGCCCGCTTGCTGTCACCTTCTCTCACCCTCCATCTCTCTCTGCACCTCTCTTTCATACTCCAAATGCATCACCTCCTAATTTATGAGCGTCTCTTTTCCCCATTCTCTCTTCTTTCACCCTGCTGATGTTCTTCTTTCTTTTCCCTCACCTTGCTCCCATACAAATCTCTCTAAACCCCCTCTTCCCCGCACCTCTCTTCCTCACTCTATCCCTCTTTATACACTCTTACCCGGCCATTATATCCCTCCCTCTGATGGCTTCTAGACAAGTGACCAGTTTGTCAGGTTCTCCCAACATTTCCGTGACTCATTGGAATCTTGGATTAGTTCTGAATGCCAAGTACCCGCTCTTGTGTCAATAAGCTCTCTTTGCCCATGTGATTATTGTATACTTATTGATGATAAGGAGCCCTCTTTCTGCTCCTGATGTAAAGAAGAAAAAACACTCCACAAGCCTAGTAGAGGCCAAAGGTTCATCGAAAACACTTAACTTCTACTTAGTGGTTTTTTTTCCTGTATCCCTTCGGCATTAATGCTGGTGAGGTGTATGGCAGAAAAATGCAGCTACAAAGGGGGGATATGTTTCAAGGGTCACACAAGGGTGCATTGTTCCAATTTGCAACTTTTTGACTCTGTAACTGGGTCGCTTTGCAGCAATGTGTCATGGTGCTGGTCTCCAAACCTCTCCACTCGGAGATTCTGTTCTGGCTGAGAGATTCAATCCGTCAGTGGTGACATTGGATACCGAGGCTTGAGCCTCATTACTCCAAGTTCTCTCGTTGAGTATATTGTCGCACATTTAGGAAGCTTCTTGATACTTGACACAGTTGAGTTGGTTTCACAGGGTCAACTCGGTGATGGGTAAACCTCTCCACTTGCGCCAGTGAGAGTTTTGAGGGGTCATTAAGGGGAGGTGTAAGACAAAGCCAAATTAAAATGCGGGTTGTCAAGATTTGCAACTATAACTTGTGCAGTTTTCCCTATCGGCCAGCTCTGAGCTGGCATCATTCGGTGCTCCTCAATGCTCTGGGATAAGTGATATGGAGTTAATCCTGGAGTTTAATTATAATCACATCTAATTATAAGTTATTTTTAACTGTAAACTGTAATTGGATTTCTTCTCTCCCCTTTACAGGTATGTTACATTGAACCATCTCCTCCTCCTTTTGCTGTACTGTCTGTGTCAACACCACACCTGGTCCTAATTAACATGTTAAATTGAATAATCTACACCTTTTGCTGTTCTGTTTGTGAATACACCACACCCTGCCATAATTGGTATGTTAAATTGAACCATCTGGCTCGTGTGTTGATCAGAGAGGTTTGTAGCTTCCTGTAGGTGGGAGATAACTTAGTCTTGGCCTATATTGAGTATTGGGAATATCTCTGGGGATGGTACTGCGAGGGGTTCAAGTGACCCGTGGACAAGGGATATGGAGTTAATCCTAGACGTGAACTGAGTTGGACAGAAGGACCTAGTCTATCACAGACTCAAGAGGATACAACACTCTACAATCAAGATTCTATAGCACTACCACTCATACATTGTTTTTCACATCTTGTTGTTTACCCTTATACTGACTTAATTTTAACTGCACAACCCTCAACCACCTCTCAACACTACTAGCACTGCCATGCCTCCTCTACTATTTATATTTCCTCTATCTTCTCTTCTTTCCAAACTACACTCTTCTTTCTGCCATCCTCTTAACTTCATTCATATAATCTCCATCGCTCCTTTCTTCTCCACTCCTTACAGTAGTTCACATGAACTCCCTTCTGACCCTGCACGGCTATACCCCCTGCGCTAAAACACACCCCTGCACATCTTCACACATTCTCTTTCTTGCCATATTTCTCCTCCTTGCTTATGTGAGATATATCTCCCAATCCTGGTCCCTGCCTTATTTCTACATGCTCTCGTCCTCGCCTCCTACATCCAAATTTACCGACTTGTGGTGTAAACCCCTCTAACCTCATACCTATCCAGTCAACCTCCCTCTCCTGTGCTCTTTGGGATGCTCGCTCCCTTTCCATGTTGCTCTCTGTACACGGCTTATTTTTCTCACTCTTTTTTTGCTATAACTGAGACTTGGCTCACTCAGTCTAACTTTGTACTGGAAGCTGCCCTCTCTTTCTCCCCCACTCCGCGGCCTAATGGCAGGGGTGGAGGCGTGGGGCACCTCCTCTCCTCCATCTGCCGCTACCAAACCCTCCCAATACCACCCTCTCTTTCTTACTTTGAGGCCCACCCTGTCCAGATTTGTATCCTCTCCAGCTCCACATGACAGTCATCCACCGCCCACTTACCTCTACTCATCCCCTCCTTTTCCTTGGGGATTCAACTGCCATATTAATGACCCCTCTCTCCCTTGGGCTTCTGTCTCTCTCTCTCTCTCTCTCTAACCTCTCTTTTAGCCTTCACCAATGAACCGCAGCCAGCACCCACAAGGATGGCCATTATCTGAACCTGGTCTTCACTAAAAACTCTGATTTCAGCATTTCCACCTTTCCTCTCTCTGACCATCATCGCAGCTCCTCTGTCACTTCTCCCCTTCCCCACCTCCATCTACCCCTCGTTTCGGCAGAGACCTGCGCTCTATTAACCTACTGCTTTTGATTCCACTTTGCGCTCCTCCCTCAGCCGCACTACAGACCGACAGCCGTGGTCAGGAACTACAACTCTGCCGTGTCCTCCTCTCTTGATCTACATGCCCCTCCTTCTCTGTGCCATTCTCGCCCTTCTAATCCCAGACCCTGGGCTAAGCTGCCACACGCGCACGCTGCGTTCCTGCACTGGAGGAGATCTCACTTTCGCAGACTTCCTTCACTACAAATAGATCCTATCCTGTTTCAACTCTGCCCTCTCCCAGGCTAAATAAACCTACTTTTCTACACCACCCGACATTAAGAAGTCTAACCCATATGGAACACCCCTCCTAAAGGGTTACTAACAAAGCTATTGTATGCTAAGCCCCACCCTGGGTTGCTGATAACAGGTACGCAGCTCTTTGATACATGCACCTATCGCAGTGGATGATTGATTGCTTGATAAATACTGAACAAAGTGTAAGCCAGAGAACTGCTAATCGTTTTGTTGCTGAAAACATTTACTTTGAAGAACAAAGATCCGGGAGAAAGAGAGAAGAGAAGCGTTTCTCCCCTACAAATAGTTATTTTGATGCTGGATTCAGCCAGCTGCTCGGAGCGGCTGTGATGTACAATATATACAGTAGAGCTATAGGAACAGAGAAAAGACAGCATAGTACCGAGTATAGCGTAGATCTCGGGAGAAGAGACATGTACACAGTGGCGGATTTACAAACCCTCCGCCCTTAGGCACTTGCCTGTGTCTGCCGCCCTGCTTCTCCTTCAGAATCCTGCGTCAAATTACGCCGTGGACATCACCCATGTGACGTCGCACGGCGTCACATTACCATGGTGTCATTTGACATCGCTACGTCACGGTGGCCATGGCAACGAGACATCGGTTGTGGCGTCTGCGGCATCAATTGACGCTCGATTTGGAAGAAGCAGGGCGGCAGCCGGCACAGGTAAATAAGTCCCCTATGCAAATGGAAATGGAGGTTGACAACCCCCCCCCCCCCCCGCACAAAGAACAGGCAGCGGCACAGGCAGCGCTCCCTTTCCCATGCACAGTCTGCGAATGCTCCGTGTGTGTATATAGGAAATATACCGCACGGGCACCAGATAACGATCCCTTTTCTCCTAAATATAAATACATGCGCATACACCGACGGCCCTGTGAAACGTCCTATTTATGCACAGAGCACATGGTGTGTGAGCAGCAGTAGTGTACGGCACACACACAAGTCTCGCCAATGTCACCATAAATAGGCATCTTATTTCTGGTCTGCACTGCATTTCCAAGGGGTGCTATAGACCAGTGGTCCTCAACTCCAAGAGCCCCCCCAACAGGTCAGGTTTTAAGGATAGCCTTGCTTCAGCACAGGTGGCTCAATCAGTTCCTGCTTCAGCATAAATGGCTCAATCAGTCCCTGCTTCAGCATAAATGCCTCAATAAGTCCCTGCTTCAGCACAAGTGGTTCAATCAGTGGCTTAACTGAGCACTGATTGAGCCACCTGTGCTGCAGCGAGGATATCTTAAAACCAGACCTGTTGAGGCAGGGGGGGTGGAGGGTTCCTGAGGGCTGGCATTGAGCCCCCCCCCCCCCCGTTATAGACCAGCAGTTGGTGCCCATTACTGATTTAACGAGGCACTAGCCAAAATGAAGGTGCCTTGTTAAGCATTAACATCAATCTCCAAAGCTCAACAATGCCACGTTAAGTCCGGTGTTCGGGCCGACTGTTATGGACACGAGTGCTTTGGTCGGTGTAGCACCAGTGAAGGTCGGATGGATTTGACTTAACACCGCGTTACCCCCGGCTGTTACTTCTCTCTCTCCCGGGTCTGGATGGGAGCGACGCCACCTCGAGGTCAGACATGCCTGACGCCGTGGCAGTGCTAACTTGACATGGCGTCACGTCTCTGCTAAGGAGTTCAGCGCCCGTTGCTTCTGCATAGCATTAGCTTTGTGGATACGCGTTCAGCTCACTGATAAATAACGGTTGTTAGTGATTTTGAGACATTGAAACCCCGGAGTCACCGGCCCACCGCACTCTTATGTATTAGATCAGTACAGAAATAGCAGCGGGTGCAGGCGGCGCAGGCGCTGTGCTTTACATGGTTTGTACGTGATGAATGGGTAAGACTAAGGCAAGATATTGAGCCTCCTATCACAGCACTAAGCAGGAGGCCAAAACACAGGGGTGTCCAGTCTTTCTTTATTATGTGTTATCCCCAGGGGTGTTTAACCCCAGTCCTCAAGACTCAACCCCCCCAACGGGTCAGGTTTTCAGGATATCCCTGCTTCAGCACCGGTGGCTCAATCAGAGGCTCAGTTGAAGACTGAGCCCCTGATTGAGTCGCCTGTGCTGAAGCAGGGACCGATCGAGCCACCTGTGCTGAAGCAGGGATATCCTGAAAGGGGCTTGAGGACTGGAGTTGAGCACCCCTGTGTTACCCCACAGATCTTCTGCAATAGCTGGGAATTATCACATCCATAAAGTCCTTCAGCGTAATGCTTCCCATCCACTGATCCGCTCTTCCGTACTGGATCCTAGAAGATTCACTGCACTCCTCCTCTTATCCAGCCCCATGGAATGCTGGGAATTGTAGTTCTGCTCCTGGGAACCATTGCTCTTCCGGTAAATTGGCCCTGGCAAGTGGACCTAATTTACCATTCCCTGCAGTACACAGAGTGACCACTGGGTGTCAGCATTGCGCCAGCCCTCCACTATATGTCCCTTTGTCACGGGGCGGGTTCCGTCTCCCCGTTCTCCGTCTGCTCAGCATCGGGGTCAGATGTCACCGAGGAGGGCAACCCCGGCAGGCGGTCCCCCCACTCGCTGCTTCTAGCACAGCGATAGAGATCCCTGTGGGAGGCGAAAATGGGGAAAGAGAGACAAGCAGGAACATTAGTATCTGCAGGATCAGGTACTACAGTGTACGGCTTGCTGTACGAGTATACGTCATAGTTATATATTGCCAGGAGTATTAGTGGCTCTGGTAGATACCAGGGGGTTGCTTGATGCATCAAAGGCCTGTAGGAGTACTTTAATAGAAATGTCACTGCCCTGGGAGCAAAAAGGAGCTTGTTAGCTCTGCCGGCAAAACTTCTCTGTACAGAGCTGCGTACACTGTCAGTCTTATGTTACATTAACGAATAAATGCTGCAAGGCAGAGAATGAATAAACGCTATTGTTATTACTTAGAGTATTTGTGGCAGTGCTTTCATTATTGCCGGGCTGTGGCACTGAGATTACTTCCTGTGTGGCTGCTATTTTGTGGCATATTACGGGCACTGGGAGTATTAGTGGCTGCATTATTTGTGGCATATCCGTGGATAGGGGAGTATACGTGGCGGTGTTACGTGTGGTAGTGGCAATGTATTAGCAGCTATATTATTGTGGCACATCCGTGGATAGGTATTAGTGGCTGCAGAGTTTGTGCAGTACAGGGGTGGCCAACTCCAGCCCTCAAGGGCCACCAAATGGTCAGGTTTTAAGGATATCCCTGCTTCAGCACAGATGGCTCAATCAGTGGCTCCGTCGGTGGTGGCCCTTGAGGGCTGGAGTTGGCCACTCCCGCTGTAGTGATATCCGTGGTATGAGAAGATTCGTGGCAGTGGGTGACAGATGTGGGAATTACCGCCCATGTCTGTGCGCAGTGATGACGTCGTGATGTAGCTGTCCGTCTGCGCAGCACAGGTGGCAGTGAACGTGACGTGGTCTGCGCAGAACTGGGGCAATCACACGCGGCCACTGAGCGTCAGCCTCTCCCACGGAGCCACGTGACAATATCAGGAAGGAAAACTTCTCCAAGCTCTGGGGGGGGTTCTGTGAGAAAGAGAGAGAGAGTGAGTGTGAGGGAAGGAAAATGGAGGGGGGAGGTGTGAAGGGGAGAGGGGGAGTGTGAAGGAGAGAGCGGGAGTGTGTAGAAGAGGGGGGGTGAAGGAGAGAGGGGGAGAGAAGGAGAGAGTGGGAGTGTGAAGGAGAGAGTGGGAGTGTATGAAGGGGAGAGGGGGGTGTGAAGGAGAAAGGGTGTGTGTGAAGGAGAGAGGGAGTGAGAGTGTGAAGGGGAAGGGGAGTGTGAGAGTGTGAAGGGGAGAGGGGGAGTGTGAGAGTGTGAAGGGGAGAGATGGAGTGTGAGAGTGTGAAGGGGAGTGTGAGAGTGAAGGGGAGTGTGAGGGAGAGAGGGGGGTATGAAGGAGAGAGGGGGGTGTGGAGGAGAGAGGGGTGTGTGGAGGGGAGAGGCGGGTGTGAAGGAGAGAGGCGGGTGTGGAGGAGAGAGGGGGGTGTGGAGGAGAGAGGCGGTGTGAAGGAGAGAGGGGGGTGTGGAGGAGAGCGGGGGGTGTGGAGGAGAGAGGGGGGTGTGGAGGAGAGAGGCGGGTGTGAAGGAGAGAGGCGGGTGTGAAGGAGAAGGGTGTGTGAAGGAGAAGGGTGTGTGAAGGAGAGAGGGAGTGAGAGTGTGAAGGGGAGAGGGGGAGTGTGAGAGTGTGAAGGGGAGAGGGGGAGTGTGAGAGTGTGAGAGGTGAGTGTGAGAGTGAAGGGGAGTGTGAAGGAGAGAGGGGGTGTGAAGGAGGAGGCGGGGGTGTGAAGGAGAGGGGGGTGGAAGGAGAGAGGGGCGGTTGGAAGGAGAGAGGGGGGGGTGGAAGGAGAGAGGGGGGTGTGGAAGGAGAGAGGGGGGTGTGAAGGAGAGAGGGGGGTGTGAAGGGGAGAGGGGGTGAGAGTGTGAAGGGGAGAGGAAGAGTGTGAGAGTGTGAAGGGAGAGGGAGAGTGTGAGAGTGTGAAGGGGAGAGGGAGAGTGTGAGAGTGTGAAGGGGAGTGTGAGTGTGAAGGGGAGTGTGAGAGTGTGAAGGGGAGTGTGAGTGGGAAGGGGAGTGTGAGAGTGTGAAGGGGAGAGTGAGAGTGTGAAGGGGACAGAGAGAACGAGTTTTGACAGAAGAGGAACAGAGAGAAGGAGGGAGCTGGAGAGAGAGAGAGGATATGAGGAATAGACAGTGAGGAATAAGCTCATATTCACGTCTGTGTTGCCGCCCGCCGAACATAGTCAGAGCACATCCAAGTGTGTTAGGCTGTGCGGGCAGGACTCACCCATTTGAAGGGAAGAGGTTGGTACTGCTGAAGGAAGTTACAGGGCACCTGGAGCTTGTCAGCAAGTTTGGGACAGGACAGCTGGTGAGGACACTGGGAGAGCGAGAAAGGGAGAGTTGCAACAGGGGCTCTTAATCACTATGCTGTGAAGCTCTTCCTCCTGCTGGACTGGTCCAGGGAAGTAGGGGGGGGGGGAGAGAGAAGAGGGGGGGGAGAGAGAAGAGGGGCAGCGAGAAGAGGGGAGAAAGAGAGGGGGGGGGAGAGACAGAGGAGTAGGGAGAGAGAAGGGGAAGAAGGGAGAGATAAAGAGAGAAGAGGAGAGAGAGAGGATTAGAGAGAAGAGGGGGAGAGAGAGAGTGGAGGGAGGGGGGAGAGAGAGAAAAGAGGAAGGAAGAGAGCGGAGAGAGGGGACGAGAAGAAGGGGGGGGGGAGAGAGAAAAAAGGAGAGAGCGAGAGAGCGATGAGAGAATAGGAGTAGAGAGAGGGAGAAGAGGGGGAGAGAGAGAAAGCAGAGGTGGGGGGAAGAGAAGGAGAGGAGGGGGGAGAGAGAGGAAGGGAGAAGAGGAGAGGCACACAATGATAGAAAGGCAGGAGAAGCCGACCCACACAAAGACAATTACACACATACCGCCCAAACATACACATGGACACACAGCCAACCACACGCACAAACACACAGACAGAAACCCTGTGTTCCTCACGGGTGCAAACACGTGCGGGGGGCGAGGGTCCCAGATCTCTGTGTCCTGCCCCTGTATAGGAGGAGGAGACGCAGTCAGTCGGTGAGCCACAGAGGGAAAGTATAAAGCATTGTGTGAATCCTTCAATAACTCTTCTCTACAGCAGCCCAAGTCGTCCCAAACACCAAACGCTGTTATTGTCCTGGGTGAACCAAGATGGCCTCATCTATGTATACTGCTCACTAACTCTGAACATCCAGTTAAACAGGGCACTGGGTGTTAGGAATGAGATATTCTTGTGCTCTGCCTAAAGAACGTAGTCCCGTTTAGGTTGCAAGGGCATGTGGGAAAATCCCAGGTTCACTCACTTCCTGTGACATCATGGTGACTAACAGGAAGTAAAACTACAGTACAGGCGGTCCTCGGTTTTCCGCCCCGCAAACCACCGTGGGATTGCGAATTCCAATGTTAATCTGCCGCAGTGCGCGTTGGATAATGCGTTCTGTGGAAAGCGTTATCTGACGTCGGAAAATACGTTCGACGGATAACGGACTGTCGATAGCGAGGACCCGAGTCGGTTGATTTACCCGAAAAACTGTGTCACGAGCCTCCATTAGAAGCTGATGTCCTTCCCGGGTACCATTCTCCACCAGCACCTGCAGGTTCAGAGAGAAGAGGCTTATGGGTAGGACGCAGGGTGAGGAGGATCATGGGAAATACGGAGAGAGGTCATGGGAGAGAGGCAGAGAGGATTCTTGGGTTGGATAGTACGGGACTCAAGGCTCTAAAAGCTCCGGGGACAAGGTAAACATCAGTTAGCTGAAGTGATTATTTGGGGGGTAGGGAGGGGGGGGGGGCGTTGGGGGGCTGACACTAACCAGGAAGCCCCCCGTTTTCCTCCACAGTGATTGGACGTTCTTCTCACGCTCAGATAAGCTCGCAAGTTCGTTTAGAGAGAACGCCGAGACCACCAGGTCAAACTGCACCTAGGAAAGCAGAACATCGCAGCCTGAGTGAGCACAGTTTTGCGCCCCCGAGATTATACAACCCAACATGGTTGCACTGCAGACCATCACTCTGAGAGAAAGCAGAGCCGCATGCGGGACTGCAGATCATCGCAGAGGCGGGATAAACACAACTTACCTTGGGAGACACCGGCAGAAACTGACGGAAGTAAACGCCGGAAATGTGCACGTTCCCCGTCTCGGAGCCCCCTAAAAAAAAAAAGAGACAGCCGCAAGGGGTAAGAAAGACAGCCGGGGAAAACAACTAGCGAGTGACAGCCACGGGAAGGAGAGAGCCCAAGGTAAATAGACCACAAGCTTGAGAGAGGACAGGTGTGGAGTGAGACAGTCAGGGATTAGTAGAAGAGAGTAGAGACAGCCAGAGAGCAGCACAAGAGAAATGATGGCACAACAGAGAGAGAAAGAGACAGAAGGAAAAGCAGGGAGAGGTTAAGGAGCCACGTTGTGTACTTGTTACTGCACCATTAGAGCAGCAAACCATGAAAAATCCTACATGTTTTTTAAATAAATCAGTTCTGTAGTATTAGATAACACTAGTTAACAGAGAAAATTGAGCGCAAATAACACTACTTTAACAAAATACAAACAAATAAAATATACACTAGCCTTAGAAAGTGCAGCTCCTGAAACAGGACTCAATCCCAATCCAAACCGCAAACGATGGAGAACAGGAAGTGTGCGCAAATTTCATCAGGATATGGAAGAAAATAAAAACACCCAGTGATCATCACGTCTAATATGCGAGTGAAAAATCTAGAGAGGCCTCATCAATACTCTATTTGTTGAACCAGACAATATTGCACTATTGGGCGTCTTTATTTTATCTTCCATGTCCTGATGAAATTTGCGCTCCTCCTGTTCTTCATCATTAGATAACACTGTCTGCATTTAAAAAAAATATCCTAATTCCATTTTTAATGATTTTTTTTTTATGCATTGATCATCCTTTGGTTGCTACAGCAACCATTTACAAAAGTCACATCCACTTCCACTTTTGAAACAGGCTCCGACACACTCCTTTTTGAGCTCTGCCCTTTGGCAACAAAGTATCACAAACAGATCTGTTGCTGTGTGCCAAACAGCAGACTTTCTATTGCCTGCTGAAAGCTGTAACAACAATGTGTTACCCTTCGTAATATAATGTTACATATCAGCTGCAGCACAAAGTTAGAAGGCGGCCATTTCGTTAGGCACACAATCTGGATTTTTTCAGATTTATAACAGGAGCACCAAACGATTACCAACTTAGGTAAGAATGTAGAATGATACATTGTCACAGGGGGGGGATGTAGCATTGCTGCTTTAACACTCAGCCCGCGGCCATAGTCAGCGCGACATCACGCACGCCGCACACAAATGCCTGGAAGGCCATGCGCACGGCCATAGCGCGCACGTGCACGATGGCGTGGCAGATTTTCCGCAAGACAACGGGCGGGTCACGTGCGCGGTTCAGCCAACGAGGGCAAACCGTTCACGTGACGTCATGGGCACGCCCCCAAACATGGAATTATGCTGCTCTTGGTCGCGTCTCCTCCTCCAGACGCCACGGATCGTGATGTCACGCGCTCCGGCGCGCTCTGTACAAGGCCTAAGCAACTGATTCAGGTCCCAAAGTGAGAGCGAGCGAGACAGACTCTTACCTCTCAGCACCAGCTCGCCGAGTCTGTTCATGGACGCCGCGCTGTCTATACACATGTATTCCCCGAGGCTGTCACCCCACAACGAGTGGGCTGCCCTGAGAGAGAGAGAGAGAGAGAGAGAGAGAGAGAGAGAGAGAGAGAGAGATGGAGAGAGAGAGAGAAAGCGCAAGAGGTTACCAAAGAGACACAGCCATTAGCATAGCAAACTCAGAGAAAGAGACAGAAGCTCAAACAAAGGGACACGCAGACATGCGGAATGGGACTTTCAGCCGCAGCCATTTAGCCGCGGAGGGAATTGGGTGCCGCCGTTTTGGCCCGAAGTAGGTGATTAGTGTTAGGTTAGAGTTGTTCGGGTAAGGTATTAATGGGTTAAGGTTTTTAGGGTAAGGGGTTAAGAAGTTAAGGTTTTTAGGGTGAGGTAAGGGGTTAAGGTTTTTAGGGTGAGGTAAGGGATTAAGGTTTTTAGGGTAAAGAGTTAAAGGGTTAAGACATTAGGGTAAGGGGTTAAGGTTATAACGGTAAGGAAATAAGGGGTTGAGGTTTTTAGGGTGAGATAAGGGGTTAAGGTTTTTAGGGTGAGATAAGGGGTTACGGTTTTTAGGCATAGATAAGGGGTTTAAGGTTTTAGGTAGTAGAGATTAGGGGTTAAGGTTTGGTGAGTGAGTATAAGGGGTTAAGGTTTTTAGGGTGAGATAAGGGGTTACGGTTTTTAGGCATAGATAAGGGGTTTAAGGTTTTTAGGGTGAGATTAGGGGTTACGGTTTTTAGGCATAGATAAGGGGTTAAGGTTATCTGCTCGCGCACCCCCTTCCCTTGTCACCGGCGTTTCTGACCTCACGACATCATGTGACCCCCATGCATCATGCGACACGTTGCCAGAAGCTGCTGGAGACCAGGTAAGGGAGTCAAACTGAGTCCCCGGTAGTCACGGCGGTGCGCGCTACAGCGTGTGCGCCACACACCACAGCACAGCCCTCTATGGCTGTGGGGGCGCGCAAAGCGCTGTGACGCGTACGCTGGCAGAGAAGAGAAGAATATTGTCTTCCCATGCTACGATGCGGTCACATGGCAGCGCGCAGCCAATGGCAGGGCAGATATGTCCCATCATGGCCACTCCCCCGTCATGGTCCCACCCCCTGCGCTCCCCTACAGACCACCGATCGCGGCTGTAGTCGCTGCACGCACCGCCATGCGCGTGTACAGCTGGGAGGACCGGGGCCGTAGCCTTAAAGAGGCCTTGCGCGTTCCCCCGGCATTTCATTTAAATGCTTTGGGGAAGAGCGCAGGGCCTCTCTAGGCGCGCTGCCCCCCTCCCCCAGTTTGCGCACCCCTGGGTTAGAGGACACATTAGATGCGGCGGTCCAATAGCTGGCGGCTGAACGGCCGCGTCGAAGTATCCTAGACCGTGCAAACGGAGGGAGAGACGGAAATCCATACAAAGAGAGACGCCGAGCAGCTACACTGCAGACAGCCGGACACAAGCACGCGAAGACTCGTCTCACCATGTGACCGATCCAACCCCGGAACCAAAGTCCAGCAGCGTCCGGGGACTGAATTCAGGAACGCGCTGATGGATCTGGCGGATGGGAAAAGCAGTGTGTTTAATAGCAGGACCCCCCAGGATGCATTGCATGCCACTTTCAACCCCTTACTTCATGTAAGGTTCCCATCCCGGCAGTAACCGCGAGGTCACCTTCTCTGCCTCTGGCTAAATCACAATGTCCCTGTGCAGCGGATGCTACATGGGGGTTATTACCTGCCCCCAAGTGGCATGTACGTATAAAGTCTAACTCAGTGGTGACCAACTACAGTCCTCAAGGGCCACCAACAGTGCAGAATATCCCTGCTTCAGCACAGGTGGCTCAATCAGGCGAAGACTGCACCACCTGTGCTGAAGCGGGGATATCTTGAAAAATGGCCTATTGGTAGCTGTGGAGGACTGTGGTTGGCTACCCGTGGTCTAACTGATCTCTTCATCACCTGCAGAGTATTACTGCCTCCTGTACCCCTGCAGAGTATCACTCCCCCGGTCCCCTGCAGAGTATCACTCCCCTGGACCCCTGCAGTATTACTGCCCCACCTGCTGATATTATTGACCCCTGTCCTCCTGCAGAGTATTCCTGCCCCCCCCCTGCAGAGTATTCCTACATCCACCCGGCAGAGTATTCCTGCCCTCCCTCCCTCCCCTGCAGAGTATTACTCCTCACCTCTTGCATGGCTCTGGTTACAGCAGCGTATCCTCCATCGAAGCGAGAGGCCAGGTACAGCAAGCAGAGCTCCTCTGTGTAACTGCATGAAACACACGTGTCCCTGAGTCTGTGTATATCACCGGCGCATGGTGTATATGCAGATAGTGGGGTGCTGTACACAGAGGGGGATGCATATGCAGATAGAAGTGCGTATGTGGGTGTATGGTACAAATATGCAGGTAGCAGTATAGTTGAAAATAATAGACTGCATTATACACCAATAATATTGTGTACACAGATACCAGAATGTATGCAGTGTGCGGCAGAGTGTATGCAGTGTGCGGCAGAGTGTATGCAGTTGGCGGTAAAAAAGCAAGGCAGATGTATGCATTTGCGCAGAGTGTATGCGTGTGTCGGCAAGAGTGTATGCAGTGTGCGCAAGAGAAGTGTATGCAGTGTGCGGCAGAAATATCATTGTAGGCAGTGTATAATGCGTGTGCGGCAGAGTATATGCCATGTATCAATGTATGGCAAATTTATATCAGTGTGCGGCAGAGTATATCAGTGTGCGGCAGAGTAATGCATTGTGGCGGCAGATGTGTATGCAGTGTGCGGCCGAGTGGTATGCAGTTTGCGGCAGAGTGTATGCAGTTGTGCGCAGAGTATAGCTGTACAGCAAGAGTATGTCGCATGTTCACAGTTACAGTGTGCGGCAAAGTAATATGCCAGTTTCGGCAGAGTATTATTCTAGGTGCGCAGTAGTAAATATACAGTGTGCGCATGGCAGAGTATTATAGTGTTACTGCAATGTATGGCACATATATGGCAGTGGTGCGGACAATGTACTGTATATGCAGTGTGCGCAGAGTGTATGCGTGTGCGGCAAGTATGTATATGCAGTGTGCGGCAGAGGTTGCAGTGGTGCGAGGTTAGCAGTGTGCGGCAGATTGTTGCAGTATGCAGTGTGCGGCAGAGAGTATGCGTGGGCGCAGAGTGTAAGCAGTGTAGCAGTCCAATATGTAGGACAGTGTGCGGCAGATTGATGCATGCAGTGTGCGGGCAGAGTGTATGCAGTGTGCGGAAAAGCCGAGTGTAATGCAGTGTGCGGCATTGTATGCATTGTGCGGCAGAGTGTATTGGCAGAGCTGCGGCAGCATGGTATGCAGTGTGCGGCCAGAGTGTATGCAGTGTGCTGTGCAGAAATGTGTAAATGCAGTGTGCGCAGAGTGTATGCATGTGCGTAAGTGCTGCATATCTCAGTGTGCGGCAGTAGTTGTATGCGATGTGCGCAGAGTGTTGCGTGTGCGGCATTTGCAGTGTATTGCAGGGTGTGCGGCAGAGTGTATGCAGTGTGCGGCAGAGTGTATGCAGTGTGCGGCAGAGTGTATGCAGTGTGCGGCAGAGAGTATGCAGTGTGCGTGGCAGAGTATTGCCAGTTGTGGTTCAGAGTGTGGCGGCAGAGTGTATGCAGTGTGCGGCAGAGTGTATGCAGTGTGCGGCAAAGTGTATGCAGTGTGCGGCAGAGTGTATGCAGTGCGTGCAGAGCAGAGTGTATGCAGTGTGCGGCAAAGTGTATGCAGTGTGCGGCAGAGTGTATGCAGTGTGCGGAGCGTGTATGCGTGTGCGACAGGAGTGATGAGCTGTGCGGCAAGTGTAGCAGTGTAGTGGCAGGTGTTATCCGTCTCAGTGTGCGGCAGAGTGTATGCTGTGTCGGCAGAGTGTATGCAGTGCTAGTGCGGCCAGAGTGTATGCAGTGTGCGGGAGTGTAAATCAGTGTGCGGCAAGTGGTATCATGTGCGGCAGAGTGTATGGCAATTGTGCGCATAGTGTATGCAAGGTGCAGCATGTTCTGCGTAGCAGTGTTGCGGCAGGTGTACATGCACGTGTGCCGGCAGAGTGTATGGCTAGTGGGGCAGAGTTTGTATACGCATGGTGCGGCAGAGTAGTAGTGCAGTGTGCGGCAGAGTATGCAATTCGTGTACATTCAGGTTACATTGGTGCAAAGTTACGTTAACAGTGTGGGCAATTTAATGCAGTTGCGGCAGAGTTAGCATTGTGCGGCAGAGTAGTAATGCACGTGTGCGGCAGGTATATCGTGTACTGCCATGTATGGCAACATATATGCAGTGTGCGGTCAAGAGGTATCAGATGCGTAGTGTATGCCGTTGGTATGCGTGGCAGAGTGTAGATGCAGTGTGCGTCGATAAGTCGGGCGCAGATATCTAGTGTGCAGTGTAGATGTGCGGGCAGATTGCGGCATGACAGTTGGAGACCAATGTATGCAGTGTGTGCGCGGAGTATGAGTGCCTTGTGCGATCGAGTGTATGCAAGTGTGCGGGCAGGAGTAGTGTATCAAGTGCGCAGGTGTTGCAGGTCTGAGAAGTGGTATGCAGGTGTGCGGCAAAGGGTATGCGTGTGGCTGCAGATGAATGTGTATGCAAGTTGCGGGCGAGACGTTATGGTTTGTGCGGCGAGAGTGTATGCAGTGTGCGGCAGTGAGTGTAGGTCAGGTGGTGCGGCAGGTTGATGCAGTGTGCGGCAGCAGATGTAATGCAGTGTGCGGCAGAGTGTATGCGATAGTGGCGCAGAGTTATATGGCTGTGGTACACTGCAATGTATGCATAAGTATTCACAGTATACACAGTGTGCGCAAGTTAAGGATAATGCTGTGTGCGGCAGAGTTATGCAGTGTCGGGAAGTATATGCTGTGTACATGCCAATGTATGGGGGGCACAATCGCATTGGGCAGTACTGTAATATGGTGTGCGGCAAGTGGTATCAGTGTGCTCAGATTATATGCTATGTTTCGTCTGGCAGTGTTTAGTTCGGCAGCGGTGTATGCAGAAGTATGTGCGGCAGAGTGTGGCGAATGTTATCAGTGTGCGCAGATATATTCAGTGTGGGCCAGAGAGTATGCAGTGTGCGGCAAGAGTGTGCGAAATGTAGCACAGTGGTGCGCAGAGTTATATGCAGTGTGCGTGCCGAGAGTGTATGACAGTGTGCGGCAGATTGTATGATCCGTGTGGTCGGCCAGAGATGAGCAGTGGCGGCAGAGTTATGAGGTGGCAGTTGTGCAGGTTAGTCAGTGTGCGGTAAGTGTATGCAGTGTGCGCGAGAGTGTTATGCAGTTGGGCGATGTACAGCAGAGTATAAGCAGTGTGGGCTGCGATTCAAAGAGTGTATGCAGTGTGCGCATGGCGTAGCATGTGTCATGGCAGATGTGCAGTGCAGCAGACGTGATATGCAGTGTGCGGCAGAGTGTATGCAGTGTGCGGCAGATTATATGCAGTGTGCGGCAAGGACAGAGTGATATGCAGTGTGCGGCAGTCAGAGGTATTGTTGCGCAGTGTTGCGTCGGCAGAGTGTTATCCATGTGTCGGCAGAGTGTATGCAGTGTCGCGCAGAGTGTATGCAGGTGGTGCGGCAGAGTAGTTATAGCAAGTGTTGTTGCAGAGTGCGAGGAGTGATATGCATGTGATGGGGTGTGCGATGTGTATGTCTGTGCGAGAGTTCATGTGTATAGAGCCATGTGGGCGAGAGTGTATGTCAGTTGTGACGAGTGGCAGAGTGTATGCAGTGTCGGCAGGTGCAGACGTGTATCGCAGGTGGCAGCAGAGCTGTATCGTTTTACGCAAGTTGTTGTCGGGCATAGTGATGACAGATGTATATGGTGTGCGGACAGGTGTATGAGGCAGGTTGAGAGTGCAGCGTGGGCCAGAGTCAGAGGCATGGTTGCTGGAGATGCACGTGTGCGGCAGTGCAGAGTGTTAGGCAGTGTTGCGGCAGAGTGTAGCAGCCTTGTGCGGCAGAGTGTATTGCAGTTTCGGCGAGTTGGTATGCAGTGTGCGGCAGAGGTGCATGTAGCGGCAAGTTGGGCAGTGTGGCAGAGGGAGCAGTTGGTGCGGGTCAATGGGCAGAGGGTACTGCAGTGTGCGGCAGAGGTGTGAGGCCAGTGGGCGGCAGACGTGTAGCAGTGTGGTGTGCGTTGGCGCAGTGAGTGTAGCGTGTGCTCGGCAAGTATATGCATGGTGCCGGCAGAGGTTGTAGCGTTGCTTCCACACTAATGATGCAACGTGTAGGTAGTGTATATGCAATTGTATAGCAGATATTGAGTGGATAGAAGTGTATGGACAGATGTAGTGATTGCCGTGTCCTGTCAAGTATTTTGTCGTTTATACGCGAAGTGTATGGCAGCGAGTCTTTTGTGTATATGCAGAGTTTTTATGGCAAGTTGTATTGCAGTGTCTGTGAAGAGTATAATGCAATTTGTATGGCAGCGTATTGCACGAGTATATGGGTGTACATGCACGGTATATGCAATGTTTGCCACAGTTATTACGGCAGTATATTCAGATGTATGGCCAAAGGTGTTGCAGTATAATATAGAGTATTCTGGCAGTGTACAGTATAGGCAAGTTTGTAAAGAGCAGAGTGTCGCCAGTGTACATGCAGTGTTGTAGCAGAAGTATAGTGCAGAGTGTATGGCAGCGTATTTACAGAGTGTTATAGTCAAGGTATTGCAGTGATAGCGTAGTACATTCAGGGTGTCGTGCGGTGGTTTATGCGGTAGGGCCAGGTATATGCATGCAATCTATGGTGTGTTTGAGGCAGAGTATTATCAGCAGTTTATGGCAGAGTATTTGAAGTGGTTAGTGGGCAGAGAGTAGTGGACAGAGCACAGTGGTTGTATATGACAGAGTATATGATGTGTGGTGTCAGACTATTTGCGTGTAACGTATCTAGGGGTGTATAGAAGGGTAAGTGCAACGTGTTATGGTAGAGTATTTGAACCCAGGTAGTGCAGAGGTGTATGGGTAGACTATATGCAATGTACTGGTAGAAGAGATTTGCAGTGGATTTGGCACAATAATAAGAAGTGTATACAGCGACTGCGCTGCCCACAACTCAGTGGCGCCAGTGATATATTTCTTGCGTAGAGTGTTCATATACAGTTGCTGGTAACTCTTCTCCTTGCTCCTGAGAAATCTCCACCGCCCTCGACACAGACACACGGGCGGGGTTAAAGCATCGCCTTGGAACAGTCTGCTAGCAGCACCAACATCCCTACATGTCACCATGCCAGGATGTGTAACATCCTTTGACAAAGCGAGCCTGCCAGGGACGACTGTAACCATATCCATTCTTGACAACGCGTCACCACTGCCAGGGACACTGTAAATACCATACTACACTCCTGCCAGGACTACTTTGTACAATCTGACAACTCTCCACCCTAGCCAGGGACTGACTTTTAACTATCCATTTCTGACTTCGCGTCACCGTGAAAGATAAAGAAAACAAGCCGCACAGGGTACATGTAAGCATTTGACACTTCACTGTCAACCTGAGACGGATTGAATTCCATTCTGAAAACGCGTCACCCTCTGTAGACATGACTGTAACATATCCTTTGATCAGACGGCGTACACTGCCTGGACTGACTGTACAGTACGCATTCCTTCTGACACGCGTCGCACCCTGCCTGGGGACTGACTGTACATATCCTTCTTACCCAACGCGCGTCCCCGTGCCTGGGGACTGACTGTAAATATCGCATTCTGACAAAGCCAGCGTCCACCCTCGGGGAACTGACTGTAACATATAACCATTTCTGGACAAAAGCGTCAGCCCTTTCCAGGGACTGACCGTAACATAATCCATCGACAAAAACGTCACCCTTGCCAGTGGACGACTGCTAAGTATTCATTTCGAACACACGTTCCACCTGCCGGACGACGGACTGTGATGTAACTATATTCTACAGAATACGCGTCACCCTGCCAGGGAACTGGACGTAACATATTCATTCTGACACACGAGTTCTACCGCAGGGATCTGACTGTAAACATAATCCATTCTGACCACGCGATCACCCTAGTCCGATGATTGACATCCCGTGACGGTACCTCAGGGACGGTACATATCCATTCTGACAACCTCACTGATATACGTCATAGCTGTGTCCATAGCCCTGCCAGGGTCACTGACTGAACCATATCCATTCTGACAAACGCTTCACCCTGCCAGGGGAACTGACGGTAACATCCATGTTGTACACAGCGCGTCACCAACTGCAGGGGACTGAACTGTAATATCCATTCTGACAACAGCGTCACCCTGGCCGGGTGGTACTGCTTGGTACAATTCCATCTGGGACAATCCGGCGTCAGCCCTGCCTGAGGATGACTGTAACATACATTGACACTCGCCGCTCTATATGATCCATTTCGACAACGCGTCACCACTGCCATGGATCGACGAACATTATCCCATTCTGACAACGCGCTCACCCCTGCCGGGGGTACGTGACTGTAACATATCCATTTCTGACAAGAGCGTCACCCTGCCAGGGTCTGACTTTTGTAACATACTCATCTGACAACGCGTCACCCGTGCCAGGGTCGACTGTAACTATCCATTCTGACAAACACGTCCCCCTGCCCAGGGATGACTGTAACATATCCAATTCTGACATCGGGTCACCCTTCCGGGGTGAGCTGGACTGTAACATATCCATTGGTTACAACGCGTCCACCCTGCCGCCAGGGACTGCTGTAAAATCCATTCGGACAAACGCGTCACCCTGCCTGGGAACTGACTGTACATATCCATTCTGACACACGCGTCAACCTGCGGGGACTGACTGTACATATCCATTCTGACGTCGCGGTCCCCTGCAGGGTACTGAACGTAACATATCCAGTTCTGCAACACGTCACCGCTGCCAGGGACTCTGGACTTGTAACAATCATGTCTGGACTCGCGTCACCCTGCGGGGAGCTGTACGTAACTATCCATTCTACAACGCGTCACCCTGCCAGTGGGCTGACTGTAACAGCTATTCTGACAAAACGACGTCACCATGCCAGGGAATGGACTGTATACATATCCATTCGGCTACAACGCGGTACACCCGCCATGGACTGACTGTAACATATGCCATTTTCTGACCAAACGCGTCACCACTGCCGGGGACTTGATGTAACATATCAATTCTGACATTGCGCACCCCTGCAGTGTACTGACCTGTAACATATCCATTCTGACAAGAGTCACCCTCCGGGGACTGATCGTAACATATCCTCTCGACAACCGGTCCCCCTGCCGGGGACTGGACTGTAACATATCCATTCTGACAACACGCGTCACCACGCTACGGCCTGGTTACTACCTAATTCCATTCTGTACCATGCGTCACCCGCAGGGACTGTAACTGTAACAATCCATTCTGACATCCGGCTCAACCTGCGGGTACTGACGGTAAAGTCATATCCTATCTGACTCCGCGTCACCGCGCTCAGGGACTGAGCTGTAAATATCGCCTGCTGACAACAGTGCTACCCTGCAGGGACGTGCTGTAGTAACATATCCAGTTCTGTAAACCGGCTGTCACACCTGCCAGGGACTGGAACTGTAACATATCGCATTCTGACAAAGCGTCAACCTGCCAGGGCTGCCTGTAACATATCCAGTCGTGACACGCGTCCACCCTGCCGGGGGACGACTGTAATATAGTCAGCATACAAACAGTCACCTGGCCAGGGTATGACTGTAACATATCATCTCGACAACGCTGTTCATGACCGCGCGACCCCAGGGACTGACTGAACCTACATTTTACAACGTACCTGCTTACGTAGACATATCAGTCGACACCGCACCCTGGCATCAGGGTGATCTGGTATACTATATCGCATGTCTGAACAAACTGCGTCATCCATGCTGCCAGGGTCTGACTGTAACTAATCCATCTGACAAAACGTCGTCCCCCCCCGACTGCCATGGACTGACTTGTAAACAACTATCCATTCTGACAACGCGTCACCCTGCCAGGGACACAAGTCTCTGTGCACTCTCAGTTGGGACTTACATTATAGCGTCTCACTGTGACCTTGTGTCTCCGTGCCCCTCTGGGGTGGGACTTACTTTATACCGTGTCTCCGTGCCCCCCGGGGTGGGACTTACTTTATACCGTCTCACTGTGACCTTGTGTCTCTTTTCCCACGAGGTGGGACTTTATACCGTGTCTCTCCCACTTCCCGGTCACGGTGTGATAAGTTACCTGTGGGGGGTCCCATTGGGTCCCTAAGCTCCATCTCCAGTTTTGCTGCTCGGACTCGCAGCTCTCTTTCCTCCATGGGGCGTTTCCGACTCCACAAGTAATTTTTCAGGAAACCGGCGCGCTTCTCCAGGTCTCTGATGGCGCATCCTAAAAGCAGGTACCAAATAACAGGGGGGGGGGGGAGACAGGGAGCAGCAACATAATCCAGAGAACAGGTACAGCACAGAGCACAGCTACAGCACATAGCCCACTGCACCTCTTTATATACTTGTACAAGGCTGCAAAACTGGCACAAATAACTGGATTTATTCAAGAAAAAAACCTTTCATACAAAGAAGTATTTTAATTTGTATAAATCTGGAGCCGATCTCATGTTCCTTAGAAACCCAATGCCATTGGAGAGGACTACATAATGGTACAAGACTTCCTGTTCCTCGAATACAAACACACATCAATCGAAGCAAAAGCGATCGGTGCAGCAAACAGACACGTGCAGCAAACTCAAGGCACGATCCTTATTCCAAGAATCCCACGCATTCCACCAAACACAAATGTATCGTTTCGGTTTCAAACACAAACAATTTCCCACATGATTGGCTTTTTCAATGACCATCAATAAGTCACAAGGCCAAACGTTGGATAAAATACACCTTTACCTACCTAAGCCTGTTTTGAGTCATGGACAATTATATGTTGCTCTATCAAAAATCAGATTGCTTCAATTAGTGTAGTGTCGGAAAAGAAGACTTGTGTCTTTAGAGAAATCTTTGATGAAAAAATGTTAAAGAAAAAAAACACGTGTGAAGTTTTAATTAATAACCGTTAAGATCTCCAAGATCGGCGTTTGTTATCCGCATTATTTGCACAGGACGTACCACGATTCCGGCTGTGTGCTGACACTCACCTTGCAGGAGGACCTGTGCCGCGGTCTGAGCTTCTTGCGGAAGACGGGTCAGTTTCACGCGCATGATTCCCGGGTGTTTCCGGTGAGGGAGTCGATCCAGGAAATCCGAGGAGTTATCGAGCCGAGATACCCCGGGGGCCAGCGAGCTGAGGGCCTGTGGGGGGAGGAGGGGGGTAAACAGGGCATTTGATCGACCCCTATTATTGATAGCAGGCCCTGCATGCTGGGGAGTGGAAATATGAGGCAGTAGGAGGAGTTATAGGGAGGGGTTATATGGGGGATTAGGATGAGTTATAGGGAGCGATATATGAGGCAATAGGAGGAGTTATAGGGAGAGGTTATATGGGGCAATACGAGGAGTTATAGGGAGCGGTTATATAGGGTAATAGGAGGAGTTATATGGACCAATAGGAGGAGTTATAGGGAGCAATAGGAGTTATAGGGAGCAATAGGAGGAGTTTTAGGGAGCAGTTATAGGGGTAACAGGAGGAGTTATAGGTAGCGGTTATAGGGGTAATAGGAGTTATTGGGAGCGGTTATAGGGGTAAATAGGAGTTATAGGTTACGATTATATGGGTCAATAGGAGGAGTTATAGGGATAGGGTTGCAAGGTGTCCAGTTTACAACCGGACAGGCCGGTAATTCTGATGCCTGTCCGGTAGAAAATCGGAGGTAATACCGGACACATATGTGTCCGGTATTACCATGTGGCGGCGGCGGCGGCAGCGAGCGCGGCTGGAAGAGCTGGTCTGGCGGAGCCAGATTCAGAGACGTCTGCTGGAAATAAGGCAAGGACAACATTTTGGGGCATGGGGACCAGCCTGGGAGATTAAAATGATGGTGGTGGGTGGGATAAGATGGGGCATGGGGGCCAGCCTGGGGATATTAAAATTATTTATTTATTAAATATTTTACCAGGAAGTAATACATTGAGAGTTACCTCTCGTTTTCAAGTATGTCCTGGGCACAGAGTTAAGACAAATAATACATGGTTACAAATACAGTTACATAAATGAGCAGGGTATACATTATATACAAGACATTGCAAGCGCAGTTAGAGATAATATATATTATAGGCATATATAACAGTTACAGACCAGATAAAAATGTGAGACAGCCTTAGATTTGAAAGAACTTAAACTGGTGGTGGATGTGAGAGTCTCTGGTAGGTTGTTCCAGTTTTGGGGTGCACGGTAAGAGAAGGAGGAACGGCCGGATACTTTGTTGAGCCTTGGGACCATGGACAGTCTTTTGGAGTCTGATCTCAGATGATAAGTGCTGCAAGTGGTAGGGGTGAGGAGCTTGTTCAGGTAGATGGGTAGCTTGCCCATGAAGAATTTAAAGGCAAGACAGGAAAGGTGAACTTTGCGCCTAGACTCTAGTGATGACCAATCTAGTTCTTTGAGCATTTCGCAGTGATGTGTGTTGTAGTTGCATTGGAGAACAAAACGACAAATTGAGTTGAAGAGGGTGTCAAGTTTGCCAAGGTGGGTTTGAGGTGCTGAGCCATATACTATGTCTCCATAGTCAATAATTGGCATTAGCATCTGCTGTGCGATACGCTTTCTGACCAGGAGACTTAGGGAGGATTTGTTCCTATAAAGTACACCTAGTTTGGCATAGGTCTTGGTGGTCAGGGTATCAATGTGCATCCCATCAATGTGAGGGGGGGATGAGATGGGGCATGGGGGCCAGCCTGGGGAGATTAAAATGATGGGGCGGGGGGTTAATATGGGGCATGGGGGCCAGCCTGCCAAGATTAAAATGATGGGAGTGGGATGGGGGATAACATGGGGAATGGGGGCCAGCCTGGGAAGATTAAAATGATGGGAGTGTGGTGGGGGATACGATGGGGTATGGGGGCCAGCCTGGGGAGATGAGATGATGGGGGCCAGGATGAGATGATGATTGGGGTATATTTTATATGTATTGGGGAGAAGGGGGTATTTTTTAAATGTATTGGGGAGGTGAGGGTATATTTTATATGTATTGAGGTGGGGGTATTTTTTAAATGTATTGGGGAGGTGGGGGTATATTTTATATGTGTTCTGGGTTGTGGGGGTCCAGTATTTTTGGACAAGCCACCTGGCAACCCTATACTTATAGGGAGAGTTTATATGGATCAATATGAATTATTGGGAGAAGCTAAATGGGGCCATAGAAGGAATTATATTACTCAAATTACGTATTTAATCAATATAATTATATTGCTGTTTTGCAGCACTATGTTCTATCATTCAAAAAAAATCGACATTTCATGAGTATTTGGAGGTTTGCATGAATCTACAAGAATTATTTGAGGTTATTCGTTGGTTAATACAGTAACGCAGTTATTATTTGCATGAATCTTTATTCATATATGATATGAATTCTTTATTAAGAAAAAAATTATTAAGAATTGTTAGATTTTTAAATAAAAGAGAGCGGTGGGAGAGTAGTCTGACTTGGGTTATGGGGCGGGCACACATCCCGTGCTCCTGTCCCACCTCAGCCATTGGACTCAGTCCCGCCAGCCGTGAGCCACTTCCAAGGCCCGGGGAGGGGGCAGCATCAGCCGGGCGGCACCACGTGAGGAGAGGGGGAGGAGCCTCAATCTCTGGGCCCCGTCCCTCCCGCGCACAGTGGGCCACCCCGCCTCTCCTGCGGGAGCCCCCAACTCGTGACGGGCCAGTCCACTCCAGCGTGGGGTCGCTGGGGACTCACTCACCCGAGGAATCAGGTGACGCCCTGCGAGGGCGGCGATTGGCTCTTGTCTCAGACCTTCCCGGAGGGGTGGAGAGAGTGACATCACACAGTGACGCACTCAGCACGTGACCTCTGCATTGAGCTTCCCTCCCGCTCGGCTCCTAAGCGCTACCAGTTGGTATATATTACCCCGATTGAGGCAAGCCTTCAAAGTAAGGGAGAGACATTGTTGTAGCTTCAAAGATCTTTCATGGGAGCGCTAACATAAGCAGCCGCTAAACCCACAAAAACTATACTGTGGAAAGGGAACAAATGAAGGTACAGTGGCAATAAAAGTGGTCCCAGAATGCCCCGCGCTAATATTATGCAAATGAGCGGGGAAGAACCGAACAACACGTGTTACTTGCACAACATCGCACTATGTTATAGGAATTGATACTCTAAATGTGTTATAGATATTGATACTCACCCGAAGCTGGTGTACCCGGAGCCTCAACGACATCATGGTTAGCCCGCTCAATGACACAGCCCGGAGTGGGGGGGTCTGTCAATCACAGCGGTGGCAGGCACAAGCGTCCAATCAGAGAGAGACTCTTAACGGCAAGGTCCGCCCTCTAGAGAAGTAACCACCAGATTCCAAAAAAAAGCCAACCAGTGGAGGGGGCGTGGCCTTTGCCGATGTCGCAGCCCATCAACGAATGAGCAGGTTGGCTCTCGACTCGTAGATTGGCAGCTCAGTCAGCCAATGAGCGGCGCAGGTGTAGAGCTGCCAGGGGCCTGGAGTAGGAAGGAGGCCGCCGGCGGCAGAACCAGCACCGGGTGGGATGTCGGGGCGCAGCGCTAAGCTCCCCGGGCGGGAGCGGAGACCTCGGGGTGAGGCTGGGCAGGGTTAAATAATATGTCATATACAGGCCCGGGGTACGGAGTTACCTATATATAAAAAAATAATGTGTGTATATATATATATATATATACACCCAGTATTCGTGTAACTCCATATGTAATGTTATTATAATATCTAGTATACATATGTGTTACACTTCTATATTAATTTATATGCACATGTTATCTTTAATGTCGGTACATGTATGTATTATATAAAAAAATCATCACATTTTAAGTTATGGTGGGTGAAAAAGGCAACAAAAAACCTCCACCGTTAGCATATAGCCAATAAAAAGATAATTTGTGAGCACATTCACATGTCTTAGCCAGGTCTGCACCCCTGCCTTTCACCATTAACACGTAGCACAGCGGTGCGCAAAGTGGGGGGGGGGGGGCATGAGATTCGCTGCGGGGGCGCTGGGTTTACAGAGGCCCCTGCACGCTTACCAAAGGCATTTAAATGAATGCAGGGCCTCTGTAAACTTCTACTTACCTTGGTTCAGACGTTCCTGGTCACGAATCGCCATGTATGACGCCAGGATGTCTGCAGCAAGGTAAGCAGGGGGGGTGCGAGGAGAGGGGGACAGACGGGCAAGGAGGCGCAGGGGGGAAAGATTGCGCTCCCCTGACCTAGCATACAGTGCTTCCACTGTAGCAGCAAGGGATTCTGGGAAATTCGTGTTAATGGATTTCAGGCAAAAGTTGACATGGTGTGCTCATTTGCATGTCATTTCCCAGAATCCCTTGCTGCAGTGGAAGCACTTATATAATCACACAACAACAGTCTGTCAGCCATAGCTCCAAGACAATGAAACCTAGATACCTGAAACGTTGCATGCATACTAAGGGGACACTAGGGGTGTGCACCTGTGGGTTATTTCCTATTTTGAGTTACACGCATTAATTCCATGAGGGATTTAACATTTCTCTGACCTGCAAGTCAGCCAGTGGGTGTTTGTACCTGGTAGGCTATGTATCAGGCATGTGACGTCATAATGCACACAGCCTGGTGGCAGATAGGGAGAGTCGGCGAGCTATAAGGTTTTAGTCCGCGTCCAGGGTAAGAGCGTGCGCGCACGTGGCTTGAGCGCTGTGCGATGAATCACATGTCAATGTGATCATCTATAGTGCGCGCACGTACTGTGAGTGTGTTCCATGGAGAGCAGCTTGAGGAGACAAATTATTTTGTATTTACCGCGTGATGGGAGGGTTACGCGAGCGGTTCGCCCAATCATGTCCTGCCCCACCCCCGCAACAGCACATTTCTACATGGCCACGAGTCGCTCCAACTTCATCAGCGCGTGACGTCACGGTGCTTGAGCGAGCACGCGCATTCAGCATGGACGCGCCCCTACCCCACGCGCGCAACTAGCTGGCCAGGAATCGCCCAGCGCCTGACGTCACTGCGCTCCCACCCTGGACGAGGCCTTACACAGAAAGCATACAAAGAGAGGAGAGCGAGAGAGGCGGAATGAATTGGGTACATCATAAGGTATTAAGGGAAATTGGGGGGAGAGAGTGATGGGAGTGTTGAGAGAGAAGGGGAGTAGACGAAGAAAGAAGATTCCAGTTGACATGTGAGGAGAAAACAAGAATGTTTGAGGAGAGCGCAAGAAGGGGGGAGAATTTTGGTTTAGTGGTGTTACTAATTGTTTGGCGTAACTAACCAATAGGACTACTAATAATCAATGGTAACCACATTTTTACTAATATTGGTATTAACATCTATACACAGTTTTAAAAAAAAGGCAATCTATAAGAAGCCAGCTGGCCAAAAATCGACTAGCAAAGGCTGCAGCTGAGACTGCAGAGCAGCAAGTTGCAAGACAAGCAGCAGCCAGAGCCGCAAAGGCTGCAGCAAGAGCAGCGGAGACCACAGAGCAGCAACAAGTGAGACAAGCAGCAGACAGAGCAGCAAAGGCTGCAGCAAGAGCAGCAGAGACCCCAGAGCAGCAACAAGTGAGACAAGCAGCAGACAGAGCCGCAAAGGCTGCAGCAAGAGCGGCGGAAACCCCAGGGCAGCAACAAGTGAGACAAGCAGCAGACAGAGCAGCAAAGGCTGCAGCAAGAGCAGCTGAGACCCCAGGGCAGCAAGTTGCAAGACAAGCAGCAGCCAGAGCTGCAAAGGCTGCAGCCAGAGCAGCCACAACCCCAGAGCAGCACGTTGCAAGACAAGCAGCAGACAGAGCAGCAAAGGCTGCACTCAGGAACCAGCTCCGGAGGGAAGAAACGCCGTCATTCTCCTACAATCCAGCCTTTGATTCTGATCCATTCATTGCAATTGGCTCAATGTCCACTTCTTGCAGCCATGCAATGAGATGTAATAAATATTCCAATATAAATAAATAGTTTGTGTTCACAATTTACGTATTTTTTTTTTTTTAATACATTTTAAATGTTTTACTTTCATAATTTTATATTTTTTTGCTTGATTGACAGCTCAGGGTTTCAGGGCTGTATCACACAAGTAAAATAGAGTAATTACTATACACCCTTCACAAGTCAAGTCACACAATAGGAAAGGAAATCCCTGCCCCGAGGAGCTTGCAATCTAAGGGCTGTTATATACAGGGTGCGGCCGCGCGTTCCTATGCGAACGCGCGTGCACGTACCGCATGCTTTTCCTGTATATAGTGCCGGGAGGTGTGTGTGTGTGTGTGTGTGTGTGTGTGTGTGTGTGTGTGTGTGTGTGTGTGTGTGTGTGTGTGTGTGTGTGTGTGTGTGTAAGTCTTAAGTAAGATTTTTTTTTTTTTTAAATAAAAAAATTTTTTTACATTTTTTTATTTTTATTTGTGCAATTATTTACCCCCCCCCCCACACCCCACACACACACATCCATACAAACACACATCCACGCATACATGCATACACACTAATACATACATTTGAGCACAGGCAGCGGCGTGAAAAGATACATTTCTTCATCTTCGCCGCTGTCTGTCGGCTCCCCTCTCCCTGCCGTGCGAGCACGCGGCACATCTACAGAAAGGCTGACTAACGTCAGCCAACTAAAAATCCATACGTGCTCACCACTATTAAACGGGCCTTAGTGGGCGTTGGGAGTCTTAGACAAGTGGTGACGGATTAGGTGCAGTAGTTGGTAGAACTATGCAGGGGTGTTACTAAATGACCTAGATCATTGGGGCTACATTAGATATTCCAGCGTAGCCTCGACTCTCCTCGCCTGTTTGTGTGTCTCTGTGCACCGTGGTGTTGCCCTTTCTGACACACCCACCTATCTCCCTATTTAGTGGTTTCTCAGAAGCGGAAGGCAGAGGTGGATCTCGAGGCCGCGGCGTTTATAGTGAAAAGCGAGCCTGAAGCAGAGAATAATGACATTCCAGAAGCCGGTGCGGGAGAGGTGGATGGGGAACTGGAGACACGCTGGGAGTGGCAGGGAGATGGGGACATGTGGATGCTGTACTCTCTTCAAATCAACACTCAGATCAACCTGGCGTTCGGGTGAGAGGCCGGGAAAAGCACCTGCTTTTTCTGCTGCCAGGAGGATATTGTAATGTAACTTTGGAAGTGTGAGAAGAAGTGGACACATCCATTTTCACATATAAGTTTATTTCACTCTATCTCAAGAACATGCATGTTGCAGCTGAAACGACTTTTTTTTATATATATATTAATGGCTAAATTAAACTTTTTTTGATATGAAAACCGATGTGCCCACTCCGCACTTCTTAAGTAGTTCAGGCGACAACGGCAGGCATCCCCAGTATATATAGTAACAACTTAAATATAATTATACATCCATGTTTTGCTAGCGTTTATAACATCTGTACCATATATATATATATATATAGTTGCATTACCTTGGCAAACAAGGGATTGTCCGTGTAAATAATTGCACTGCATTAGCCGGAGTAGACTGCCTCAGGGGGCCTCTCCCAAGACTTGGCCTGCGGGCCACTAGTAAAAGAGTCTTGCTATAGAGGTGTCTTCAGACATCCGCACACCCAGCCTGTGTGAAACCATGTGACCATTTCTCCAGCTCAAACCTAAAGAAACACTCCCACTCAAGCTCTCAGAAGTTCGTTCTTTGTAATATTGCTGGCTTCCATTGTCCCTTCTCTGATACATACACATTCATACATACATACATACATTCATTCATACATACATACATACAAGAAAGGGTCCTTGCCTGTTCCTGTTGAGCACTTCACAGGAGCGCGGATGGCATTCTCCCCTATACAACGAGCATGTGGCCCCTGGGGTGACCCTTTGACATAGTAGCTAAGTTGTGTGGGCTCTCTGAGGGTTATAAATATGGCTGTTATCCTTAAAGCAAATGTTTTAACGTTGTAAATAAGCCACCCGCTCACGTATTAAGTATACAGATGCAGTGTCCGTCAGCGAAATGCCAGCCCTGCTCTGTACGCCGCCGCTTAATTAGCAGGAGGTGACCTGCAGGTTGCAGGCGCAGCCAGCGTTGGCTCTCCCACTGTCACGTCTCTGCATACACCATGCGCCAGCGGCACGCGAGAGAATCAGGGCTAACGTGCTATTTCCTCCTGCGGGCGCTACATCTGCGTGTCTGTTTTTTGTTTTAGTGCTGGGAAGCGCTCGGTGACGGTCTCCCCTGCAGCGGGGGTCTCTCTGCAGGTGGATATGAGGAGGATGGCCCAGAAAAACACGCAGAGCGGCTACCAGAGACCGATCCGACTGGCCGTGAGAGAGCAGGATCAATGTGAGTCTCTGGCTGGCTGTTTCCGGGGGTCTCATCCCAGCTGAAAGTTTTTGTATACTGAAAAGTGGGCAAAAACCTTAAGTCTATGCTGCTCATTGAAACCAACATCTGGTTTTCAAATAGTATTCAGAAGCACAGAGAGAGGGGAGCAGGATGGGAATTAGTGTTATTTGGTCAACTCTGTATTTTTGAGAAAACGCACGCAACCTCCAGACACGCAGGGGTTCAATCTTCTTTTAGTTCTACTCTTATGCCTTCCCTCTCCCCCCTCCCTCTCCCAGTCTTTGTGTGGCAGTGGCAGTCCGACGAGGGATCCTGGATGTCGTACGACGCCCACACGTGCGTCTCTCTGGAGACCGGGCTTCGCTCCGATAACAAGTTGGTGACAGTGAGCACGGGGGGCCGCCCTTACACAATGGATCTGGGAGCCATGGTGCAAAGGAACAGCCAGACTCAGCATGAAAGACAGATCCAGCGCTGTTTATCTGGTACGTGTGCAGAAATTAGGCATGTCTCTTGGGAGTAGGGCCAAGCATTTCATTGCCAGCCCTTCCGGTTGGCGTACGCAAGTGGTTACCGGCTGTCTGGGAAGGTGAGAGGTGAACTATTACCTTTGCAAATTGGTAAGATGCTATTCTGGATGTAATCGAAATAAAACCTTCACGTTGTGTTTTGCTAGTTTCTCACATTGCTTCCCTGTTGTTTCCAGTGGCCGCAGATACGGGAGGCATCCAGCCTAAGCAGACTGTCAGCAATAATAAACCCCCCAGCAGCACAAAGAGACTCCGGGGAAGCGTGAGCGTGGAAAGCGAGCCGGAGGAGAGCAAAGGTATTGAGATGATGGAGGCCTTCTGCGTGTCCGTATATTCGATCATAATTACGGGTTCCGGTTTTTCCGTGTTTTATTTTTTTTTTGTGTGTTTTCATTTTATGATAAACACAAAATCTGCGTTAACATTTAAATCTGGTGTTTATTTCACGCATTTAACCGAAAGTGCAAGATGATCCGTGGGTGTTTCCGGTTACCCTAAATTCGGAATCCCTAATCATAGACGTACTGACAGTTGAAGGTACTAACGACATTCATGTCATTGGTACCTTCAGTTGTTAGTACGTTTATGATTAGGGATTCCGTTTTTAACTGAAAAACACCACCAACTAATCATCTTGCACTTTCAGTTAAAACTGCTAAACTATTCATTTCCACCTCTTGTACTCGGCCTATACTTCACCTGCAAAGTTTGTCACGTTGTATAAAGATGTTACATAGTAGATGAGGTTGTAAAAAGACATATATCCGTCAAGTTCAACCTATGCTAAATTCAGACGACAGATACGTTATCCTATATGCGTACTTGCAGTATATTGATCCAGAGGAAGGCAAACAAAAGCCCCAGTAAAATATCCAATGATAACAATACGTAAAGCAAAAGAATAAACGTTATAGGTGTACAGTCCCACTGGGACTCTTCGTAATGAGAGCGTGGTCCTCCTCTCTGTCCGTTCTTTCTCTCCACACACAGGTTGCAACCCATCTCTCTCTCTCTCTATCTCCACAGAGCAGGTCAGAACCCTGATATTCAAAGGTAAAGCTCCTATAGATCCAGAATGCTCCAGCAAGTTGGGAAAGGTAAATTGTGTGTGTGTGTATGTGTGTGTGTGTGTGTGTGTATGAGGGAGGTTTACGCTGTACCTTTTGTGTAGAAGGAGGGTGTGTTTAGTAGGTGGAAAGCTTGCACTGCTGCTTCCGATGCGGCCCGTTTCCTGCGTATGAGTGGAAGGCCTGGCTGTGCCTTTGGGGCATATTGTTCTTTCTCTGCGTGAATCGAAAGGTTCCAGGGCGCTGTGTAGATTTTTTGTACACTTGCAATGTCGAGGGTGGGGAGGTGGAGGGGGTAGATGCGAGGTAGGAGAACCGTTTCATGATGGAGTTAATAATCTTGTTTATCTTCCCCCTTGCTAGGCTCACGTGTTTTGCGAAGGAGACGACGTGTACGATGTGATGTTAAACCAGGTGAGAACAGCCAATATGTGCATCTTTTCTCCACTATTAACCCCTGTCCGCTCTGATCCTGCCACCACCCTCTATTGCGGTCTCTTGAAGGATTTGCCTTTCATTTACAGAACGCGCTGTGTCTGTTTGGACGCTTCACCTTTTCTCTAAGGCTAGATGAATTTGATAGAGGTGATGTCTGCCAGAAAATAGTTAATCTGGGTTAGGGACAGATGTATCTGCCACCAGCTCCTCCAGGATCAGATGTTCCCGCAGAGTTGACTAGTGGGATCATTTCCCAAATTGCCATGACACATGCACGAGTTGTTCTTGAGCTTCCTTACTTGTGGTAATAACCCCCCCTGTGTGTTTAACTCTTTCCCTCCCCCCCCCCCCCCCACTCCACCAACGTCTTCGTTTCCTCTGTGCTGTTCTTTCAGAGACAAATTCTGACGTCTCACGCCAGCCTCGTATGACATCTCTCTTAATTCATTGTATTTCGTTATAAGAAAGTCGAAACACAGTTACTGCATCCATATTGTCCGGCGATATATCATCATGTAGAAACCACACTGCATCCTGCTATTGCCGGTCTCGTTTTAACATCCACATCCAGGAGAGTACTGACCCAGCATATAAAGAACATGCCTAGGCATGAACTGTAAACAATGTGTACCCTTGCCCCTGTCTCGTGCGGTGGGCAACTCCATACCTCAAGGGCCACCAGCAAGTCAGGTTTTAAGGGTAACCCTGCTTCAGCACAGGTTGCTCAGTCAACAACACCTATGCAGAAGCTGGGATGTCCTTAAAACCTGACTTGTTGGTAGGGCTGGAGTTGCCCACTCGTAACTGCTTACGTTTTCTTCTCTGAAAATGTCTCCTCCTGTGCTTTATTTTGCATTCGTTCTTACAAGTGTCCGCATCAGGGACCGTGTGTGCAGAACCCTCTATAGGCAGCTTGTCTTGTAGTTAGCCGAGTATGGACAGCTAAGATTGGGCTGCGACAGAGGCAACCAAAGGAGCAGTCTGCATCTGTGGTGGCGAGTTGCCGGCAGGGTTCTCTTTGGGGGGGAAAGGCGTGCTTGGTCAAAACTGAAATGATCAACAAGAAAAAGTAATTGCATCTCATGTATCCGTCCAATGTTGCACAAGGGAATACAGCAGTTGCATCTCCAGTTAACAACGTTGCCCTAAATGCCTTAAGATCCTGTTGTCCTAACTATTAGGCGACCGCAGATGTCCTAAAGCGTTGACGGTAACCACGTGTACCATGGACAGTGGCTGCCTTGCCTGCAGTGCTGGAATTCTCCAGAGGTCCCCCATAGTATCAAGCATGGCTACTGTCCAACTTGCCAGCTTTGTGGAGGCAAATCTTGAAACAAGATCCATAATATTTTGAGAAGAGGTGTCAAAAGTATGTTATGTATTTTGTCTTTTGGCTTTTTTTACTTCTTTATGCCCCACGTCTAGTATTGTGCACTTTTAACCATTGGTTGTACGTGGTGTTACTACCTATGCATACTTGTATTGCTATGGGAAGTTTGATGTTGCTGAACAATCTACTGCACAGGAAGTGTTTTGGGCTTGTGTGTGGCATCATCCAGGAGCCATCTGTAATCATGGATCAGGAATCCTAATAAGGAAGTCCAGCTAGCTTGACATGCATGACGTGTATACGGTGGCCAGAGGTGCTAACTTGGTTGTGTGTGATCACCAACAGGGGGGGACAGTCCGGCACGTTCAACAACACCAGCTTGGTGAAGAATACCAACGGCAAGAGCTATGCCATCAGCCTCTCCAGCATTGCCATTCCTGGCACCCCATGCCCAGTATGGTTAGTCAGCATGGTCCTCAGACCCAGATTTCAGATCTGACCCCATCTGAACTGCTTGAGCATGGAACTGGTGACATTCTGGGGCAATCTCCAGGTTATACAGACAAGATGGCACACACTGCTCCCAGAAGGGATAACCACGCCGCGGCCCATGTGGCCTACCCCCAAAGGAAGTCCACCGTCTGGGATTTCTTCCACCTGAAGGACCCCAGCATGGGCATCAGGAACGCCACCAGTGCCGTCTGCAACCTCTGTACCAGGGAGGTGAAGCGTGGCTCCACACCTGGTAGACTGGGTACCACTGCCATGCGCAACCACTTGGCCAAGCACCACCAGAGAGAGTGGGCAGCCACTGGCAGTGTAGTGACCTCACCTACGGCAACAAATAACTCCCGCCACCACTGCGCCGTGGCCTCCACCTCCCAGGCTCCCCCTCCGCAGCAGGGGGTGCCGCTTTTGCGCTCTGTGCTTGACATCTGCTACTGTTTTTTCGCGACCGTCTGCACGCTGTGTGGGGCGGTGATATCGCGGGGCGAGACTGTCAGCGCCAACCGGGAGTATCTGATGTTGCAGCACATGCAGTCCGCTCACTGCAGCATCCTGCGGGTGTCTCTGAGCGAGATGCAAGGTGGCGGTTGCGCAGACGATGACAGCACCAGCTCGTCCTCCTAACCCTCCCAGGACTAACATTCACCCAATCGTGTCGGAGAAGCCAGACCTGGTGGTTCTCTTGCTCTGAGATACACCACGTTGTGGGATCAATGCTTCTCCTCTCCTGCCCCTCCCCCCCCACCTTTTGGCATACCCCGATTTATCTTTCGTGCCTGGCCTACTTACCCAGTTATAACTGGGTATTTGTCGCTTTTACCTCTTCAGAAGCTCTACCTTTAGGAAATGTGGGTTGTTTTTGTTAATACAGGACAGTTTATCCTTGTTAAGTACAGAGCTTCGTCCTCGTACTGTCCGGGGATAATATGGACTCTTCGCAAGTTGGCGCGACTGCTCACTGGACACTTTTTTTTATGCAGCGGAGTAACCAGAATGGTGTAGAATTTGCACCTGAAAACCTGGACTTGTTGGGTGTAAGACGCTGGTTCTTAGCCCTATTCTTTTGGCTCCTCAACCAAACCATATTTTAGGAATTGGCCTCATTTACACACACACACGACATTGGTGCACATCTTCTATTTCAATCTGTATGTCTAAAAGCTGGGATAGTCTTCCCGGAGGATAGGGTGGGAAGCCACAGATTTTATAAAGGGGGCATTTTGTCAGAGAGAGAAATTGTAACATGTTCTCTGCACGCTAGAAATATACAAAGTGCTGGGACCTACCTGAGGAATATCCTGGTTTGGCAAGGTGATCAGATAAAATATACATACAGATTCCTTTTTTTATTACAGAGTGTACGGGACATGGGTTGACTGTTTTTTGGGCATACGGTTTAACCGCTATCATCATCATTTGCTTAGGAAAAATATAAAACCAAAAAAGGTGCAAAATTGAAAACAAAATCAATATAATCACATTTTATGTAAAAAAACAAGTGATGTTCACAATAATAAAAAATATACATTAAAAAGGAATCGCGTAGATTCGGTCATCCGCTCATCAAAATATCACAACCGTAGGGGGTATGATCCTGAAAAACCAGGGTCCCTCGAACGCCAAAAGTCCCAGATCTAAATAATGGATTCGGTCCTCTTGGCAGATATTGTGTGCAAAGAACTTGGCTTAGAGTCGGCGTCCTCGTGGGAGCGGATGAATGGCAGCCTCCGGATATCCGTCGTCACGGTATCCCGTGCTGCGCGATGACCTCACCACACCGCGTTTTGCGCCTTAATGATGCTTCATCAGGGGGTGGTCTAAAAGATCCAAAGGCAAGATTTAAATACCTGAAGGCACGTGCCAATCCGGATCGCATCAGGTTATTGATAGTAAGCCAACCAATCAGCGCATTGATATATTAGATATATATATATATATATATATATCTACTATATATTTCTGAAAGCATTGTATGTATGTTTCACTGTGTTCCCTGTCCCTAGCGGCAATCTCATTGGTCCCTTGGCCCGCCCGCCCCCGCACACCTCTCATTGGCCTCACACACTCACACCACCCCCTCGGGCCCAGTGGCTGCGGGGGGCCTGGCCGGCACTGGAAGTTCTTCTTTGTATAGCTGCCAGTCCTCTCGTTGCCCCCGGTCCCCGGCTCTCCCCAACTGCAGGCCTCCCTCACTGTATCGCGGGAGTCTCTGACGCCGGTGCGTGCCGAGCCTCTCTCTCATGCCAGAAGTTGGGCCCAGGTCCGGCACACACCGGCATCAGAGAGAGGCCCTGTGCGCACCGGCGTCAGCTCGCGCGGTACAGTGAAGGAAGCCTGCAGCTGGGAAGAGCCAGGGCCCAGCGGCGACAAGAGGACTGGCATCTGGACAAAGATGTTTGGCCCGGCCAGAGATCGGGCCCAACTGCTTTGTCCAGCCACCGAGCCCTGACTCTCCCCAGCTGTGGGCCTCCCTCACTGACCAGTGAAGGGCCCCCCCTCTAACATCAGAACGCACCAGCATGGGAGAGAGGCCCGGCCTGGGACATTGAGAGAAGCCCGCACAGTGTTGGAGAGCCGGGGCTTGAGACCATCTCCCTAAGTATGTGTTTTGTATGTATTTGGGGGGTGTTTTTTTCTTTCTGTGTATGTATTTGGTGGGGTTCCAAGTATTTGTGGGTGTGATTTTTTTGTATTTATTTGGATTGTGGGGGTTCTACGTATTTGGAGGTGGGTGTGTTTTTTGTATTTATTTGGGGTGGGGGGTTTTTGTATGTATTTGGGGTGTTTTTTTTTTTTTTTTAATAATTCGGTTATTTATCCACTTGATTTGCTTTTAGTCTCCACTCTTATAGTTGTGATCTCTTTAGACATACTGTCGACTATTCAAATTGAGCATTTATTCTGTAAACAGTGACTTATTGAGTAATTGATATAATTAGTTCCTTATTAACAACTCTGGGTACATCGAGGACACATATAACTATATCTAATGACTGGGGAGGGGGATGTCTCGTTCCCATTGGCTGCACCCACTTTGGATAATACCAAACTGCCTTTGGGAGGACTATTTTTAAAGTTTTTTTTTTACACTGTTTTGTTATAACTCTTTATATTTCATTAGACATTGAATTAAACATTACTTTTTAATTGATACATTATACTCACACCTGACTCCAGAGTGCAAAATACAGTGCTTGTTCTTTTTGATTTAGTCATTTCAGAAGAAGGAAAGATAATGAAACAAACAAATGTGTGAGGATAAGATAAAGATAAAAGGGTAAAAATAATAACCCTGTGAGTGAGCAGAGTATGGATAGGAGAAATGAAAACTAGTTCTGTGCATCAGCGTGCAATGCAAAAAATGGAAGATGGCAGGATCACCGTTAGTATAGAGAAAAGCATGGAACATGTAGGTCAGAATGAAATATACTTTAGTTTCGTCTGTGCGAGTGGAAAGTGTTTTTTTTGTTCCAATATTTTTTTATTGGAAATATATAAACAAAAATACAAGGTCGTCATGAGCACATGACTGTAGTTGGTACAGGTAGTTTCCAATAAACATTTTAACTTTTTAACGAGTAGGAGGGGGGGGGGGGGAGGAGGGGGGAAACAAACAGACAGGGGGGGAAGGGTGTAAGGGGGGAGGAGGAAGGGGGGTGGGGGTTTAGAGGGGGAAGCCCCTGTGACATGGACCCAGGCCAGCCACGGGGGTCAAGATTCCAGCCACGGGTCCCAGGTTTTTTGGAACTGAGGCAGTTTTTTATGGAGCATCGCTGTGAGTCTCTCCATGGTCATGACTGCATTGACCCTTTTGACGACTGTGCCTCTTGTTGGAGCTTTTATCTGCTTCCAGGCCGCTGCTGCCGAGCATCTGCCGACTGTGAGAATCGAAGGGATCAGCCTACCCAGTGGTGTGGGGATGTTTTCGATAGATTTGCCAAGCACGGAGGTCTAAGGGGATCTTGAGTCCCGTGGTCTCATGTATTAGCTTTTGAGTCACGGACCAATATCTCTGAATCTCTGGGTATGACCACCAAATATGGGCCATGTCCCCCTTTTGACCACATCCCCTCCAGCACAGGTCAGGTGTACCGGGGAAGATCTGGGTGGAAAGTGTTTTAAAGGATAAGCGGGAAGGGAGAAGACTGTTTAGTTTGACAGTAAAGATGAAAGCAGAAGGATAGCCATACATGTCAAAAAGAGTTCAAAGAGGAGAAGAATGAAAGACCAAACCCAGTAAATGGAACACACAAAGATCGGCTGATGAAGAAAAGAGTTTTATTTGAGAATCAGAGTACTACTGATAGTCTTTTTCAGGGAAGCTTTGACCTCCTTATTTCTTAGTGTATAGATGATAGGGTTCAAGGCGGGAGTCACCACTGCATAGATAACAGATACCAACTGGTCCTGATCCAACGAGTAGCTGGAGGTCGGCCTCATGTACATGAAGCTGATGCTTCCAAAGAAGAGGGTGACCACGACCAAGTGAGAGGTGCAGGTTGAGAATGCTTTACTCTTCCCCCCCTTTGTATGGATCTTCAGGATGGCAGAGATGATATGGGCGTAGGAGACCAGGGTCAGCAAAAAGGAGCCCACTCCAAGAAATCCTCCAACTGTGAGAATGAGGATCTCATTTAGGAAAGTGTCAGAGCATGCAAGCTTCAGCATGGGTGGAATGTCGCAAAAGAAATGGTGGATCCTGTGTGAGCCGCAGTAGGGCAACCGAGCTATGAAGGTGGTGTGTATGATTGCGCTTGTGAAGCCGATGAGCCAAAGGCCTGTGACCAATTGGAGGCATGTTCTTTTGTTCATGATGGTGGTATAGTGCATGGGGTTACAGATAGCCACATACCGGTCAAAGCCCATGATGGAGAGAAGCAAACACTCTGTGCTGCAACAGGAGACATAGAAGTAGAGCTGAGTCATGCACCCTCTGTGTGAGATCTCTGTGCTCCCCCCAAGTAGATCCACCAACATCTTGGGAACGGTCACTGAAGAGTAGCAGATGTCCAGGAAGGAAAGGTTTCCCAGGAAGAAGTACATGGGGGTGTGGAGCTGGCGGTCCATCCATAAGGTCGCAATTATGGTGAGGTTTCCACCAAGCGACATGAGGTACAAAAGCAGGAATATTAGAAAGAGAAAGGACTGCATGCCATGGTCAATGGACAGTCCAGCCAGAGTGAAATCCGTCTCTGCCGTCCAATTCGGCCATCGCATTGTATCAGTTCATACCACCTGTTTGGTAAATAACATATCATGGTTATTTGACTGACCTCTATCAGAGTTAAGTAGCCTCATACACTGTAAAAGTTTTATAATCATCAAATAGTTTTTTAAACCAGAATGAGGCACCATATACATAAGCACAATACCAACATATATGGTACACAGGCAGAAGACATTTGGCAGCCGTGGGTAGGAACCTCCTTGTCCCTTCCAGTCCTCATCTTAATGCCGGCACACTGATGAATACGGTCCTGCTCTTCTTATACTTGGAATAATTTATTAGCACAGGAGAGGAGCGTGGCAGTACAGTATTTATAAGTGCGTCACTAAGCAGCTGAGAGAGCGGTGAAAAGATACCATCAAGGTCAGTAACATCTCTCCTCCCTCAGCTCTGGGGAGTGAGGGGAAGTAGGCTGCTAGGGTGGGCCAACAGGTTGGTGGTGGTATTTTAGGCCAACGAGGGTCGCATGAGGTCCCTAGACAACCGGTTGCCCACTGATTGTGTAAACGAAACCTAGACTTCTACACTACCTGACTGCCACCCAACCATAGCTAACAATATTATTATTTTTTTAGATAACCCTTCAAGACTGTTCCACGACCAGAATTTATTACGCCTACACTTACAATCTAATTTTTACTCCTGCATCACTCAAATATTTATTTGCGCAAAGCACATAACACAATAAAGATTGGGTTTAGTATGAAAATGAAAAGATAAGTCATACCCTAGATCAGGGAGGAGCGAGATTTTCGGGGGGGGGGGGGGGGCGGGCGGGCGGCGGTTGCAGAAGCCCCGCGCTCTTCCAAGGCATTTCAATTAAATGCTGGGGGACCGTGCGAGGCCTCTGCAACTTCACTTACCATGATTCAGAGGCTTGCTTGGAGCGTCACCATGGCAACGCGGCATCAATTGACCCCGCGGCATAATTTGATGCCTATCGCCATGGAAACGCGACATGTGACATCACGGCACAAATAGGTAAGGGGGGCGCGAGCACTGGGGAGGGTGGGGGTGGGAGTAGGCAGGGGGGTGCAGCTCCAAAAGTTTGTGCACCCCTGCCCTAAATAACCCTTTAGAAGGGCAGAAGGAAATTATAAATGTACAGTAAACTACCCCTTTTAAAACACACAAGAAAAATAGATTTCATATGAAAATAGTATTTCACTTTATTATGGTTTATGAATGCAAGCACAAATATCACAGGGCATATATAATACATAGAAGCTACTGTAGTTGGGGTCTCGTAGCCAGCAGCAATTAGAGAGTTACATTGATCAATAGTACTGAAGCAGTTTGTAGAAAAACACAAATTTAAAGCAGTTGTTCAAGTTGCTGTTTAAAAAAAAAATAACAATAATAATTCTCCATTCTATATGTGCATCAATACAAACTACACACTGACAAGTGATTAGCTAAGTTGCCGATCGATCCATTCTCCTGTAATCGATCGGCAAAGATTCGGCTTGGGGGTTCACCAACTTGCTGTCAGTGCAGCAGAAGAGGACCAAAGATGCAAAGTTGTGGGGAAGATCATGTGACCAGGTAGTCACTAGATACAGTACATTTTGTGCACTGCTAGAGAGAGGGGAGGGCCCAAAAAGGGGTGTGTGTCAGAGCCTGTTTCAGAAAAGAAAGAGGATGTGATTTTTTTTTGTTTTTAAATGCTATAAATATTTTCTCATAGCACACAACTGATTAATTTAAAAAACAAACAAAAACACACATGCAGGATATTGCTTGAACGGTAGCTTTAAGGGGGACCAGTTTACATTAATATTTCCTCAAAACAGGAGACTGCCTGGGACTTTGCAACAGGATTTGTGATCAGGATGTCGTTTCCCAGAATCCCTAGCTGCAGTGGAAGCACTGTATGCCAAGAGATGATGGAGAAAAGCAGGATTACAGACCAGTCAGACATATGAATGTGCTCACCAGGGAGATTTGTTTTTACTGATCAGGATGAAAAGGCTAAATAATTTCAGTTTTACAAACACATTTCTGGGGAACTGTCTAAATGGGGTGTGGGTTTAAATGGGCACTGTCACGCTTATGACAAGATATAATGAACACCAAATATCTGGGTTGAACTGAACGAGGCTTAGATATAATAAAATATAATTTATTCCTTGAAAAAGGTGAACACAGCAATATAGTACAATTAACAGGCAAGAAGGTAACACTTACGTAGGGTTGGGGAATGGAGAAGTATCAGCTGGCAATTCTCCAGCAATCTGGTGACATTCCAGGTGGAATCAGAAGAACAACTAAAAACTGTAGGGTTGACACAGTTTATATACCTGTGTAACCCTATTCGTAACATTGAATGCAGACTATTGGTGAACTATTATCTGTATCCAATCCCTAACGTGGAGACACAGATTAACCCATGCCCCTTAACCCATGCCCCCCAGCTAGTTAGCCCATGCATACTGGGACTCTGAGGGTCTTATTTCTGTAGCCACATAATTAAATCAGGGGCGATGACCAGTCTACCAAATGAAGTAGCTGATAGGATCTGCATTGTTTGTAGGTGTAGACATAACACTTACAAACCACTCCAGTTTGATGATTCTCCGCCCTAAGGTAACAATTAGAGTGGCAGAGTCTGTTGATTAGTACTTGGTTCCTAGTGTAAACAATCAGGGAAGTTAACTTTTGATCACAGTGCTTATGCTCAATCATCCGGCTGCCCTTCATGACCTATTAGCCTAGCAGATGGAGTCTGCATTTTCAGAGCAGATCCAAAATACCATATACCCTTTAATATCTACACATATTAATAAGTTCCATTCTGGTGGGCTCAGTGGGTCGAAATTTGGCAGTTCTTAATGCCTACAGTGACTCCACACATTGGCCAAATTGCAACTCTCTGCGACCTCCAGAACTGGAGATACAGAAATGCACTTTAAAACATTAAAATACAGGATTATAGAGGAGCTGAACGAGCTGGTCATAGATCTGCATAGCTCCGCAAACATACCTGCAGAAACCTTCAGGAACCCCACTAAAACCGAGGAAAAACCCCCTTAGGAGACTGCCCAAAAGCCCCCAGTGCAGATAACCCGGTCCCTGGTCTCACACATCAACCCAAAAGGGGAGAAATAGCCTTACTTGAGCGGATGATACACAGCTCCACTCTCCCTGGTGAAACCAAGATGGCCGCCGGGACCGCGCGGCTCATCTAAAGGGACGATCCTAACCACGGCAAACGGCCAAAAGGTAGGGAGCAGCCCTGTCGCAGCCGCGGACACGGAGGCTGGTCAATCTCGGCACCTACCGCAAGTAATTGTAGCCCCTCTCCTGAAAACGCGGCGCATCCCTGCTTTCCCGCCGAGGCTCGCGAAATGGCGCCGTCTGTTGTGTGAGCTATCTAGCTTACCTGCGTCCAGCCGAGGTGTGCAGTCCCTCGAGGGGGAGATCGGCGTGGGGCTTGCAGGATACAGGAGGGGACCTAGAGCAGTGGTGGGAGTGGAGAGAGGGGAAGCGGGAGCTCCGAGGAGGTGGTGAGGGAGAGGTACCATGCGTTCCAGCCTGAAACGCAGCTGTGTCCCAGCCGGATCCAAAATGGCCGCCGCTGGCCTGAATTAAAGGCACAAACACACACAAATAAATTCAGTGGCTGAAAATTGGAAAACAGAGCTTTGAATTGTTTTTACCAACACACTCTCTCCCCACTCCGACTCAGCCCCAATACCTACCCACCTACCTACCTAGGAGAAGGTCAACCCCCCCAGGGAAGGGGAAAAAAAAAACCTAATAAATAAAAATAAAAAAAAAATGTGAATGAGCATGGTGCCTCAGGAATGAGGGGGCTCACGTCAATGTAAAAAAAGGAAATACAGAACTTACATCACCCAAACAAAATCAGCTTCAATTCTACAGTATAAATAAAAACGACCAATAAACAACAAATATGCCACCCACCAAAACACAAAAAAAAAACCCCACGGGAGGCCGCACTCTTCTTTAAAAAACCAAAGACAGGAACTAAAGATCAGGAAGCGTCTATCGCAGGCAAAGACGCAGAACCAGAGCCTGACTCCGAAGAAGAGACGGATACTCCGCTTACTCGCAAAGAAATGTTGAGGTTTGTCCAAGACATCAAAAGTTCCTTCCGCTCCGAGATGCAGAGTTTCCGTCAGAGTGTCAGAGAGGAAATAGCGTCTATAGGAGACCGTATCGTGGACTTGGAGGAGAAAGTGGACACCACTGCCTCTGCCCAGGAAACCCAAGCCCAAGAAATCCACGAGTTAAAAACACAAGTTAAAACAATTTTCGAAAAATTGGAAGATACGGAAAACCGATCAAGACGCAATAATCTGCGGATCAAAGGGGTCAAAGAGGAAGTGGACAATGCTCAACTGGACGCATATCTCATCCAGCTCTTTGGGTCTTTGTTACCAGAAATGTCGGAAGACATACTCCAGATAGACAGAGCACATAGACTGCCTAGACCTAGAGGCCTGGACCCCAAAAAACCACGAGATGTGATTACACGTCTACACTACTTTCGTAGTAAAGAGGAGATACTGAGAGCCGCTAGATCTACTCCAAGGATAGAACAAGACAACGTTCAGCTTCTCATTTTCCCAGATCTGGCTCAAATTACGCTGAACAAACGTAAAATGTTCGCACAGGTCACAAACACATTGCGAAATAACAAAATACTCTACCGTTGGGGTTTTCCGTGCAAGATAATATTTATCTACCAAGAAAAAACATATATATTTCTCTCTCCAGAAGAAGGCGAAGAGAAATTGAGAGCACTGGGACTCCTTGAACCAGAGGAAATGGAGGCCTCCGAGCGGATCCAGCCCCCACCTAAACAACAGCGCCCAACATGGGTAAAGACCCCAACTTCACGAAGAGAAAAGAACCAGCACGCTTGAAATTTAGAGCTGATCAATCATTGAGTTTCCAGTTAATTTGACAGACTGACGGAATGTTGTTCGGAACATAAGATAGAGCTGAACCTGTCGTTTACTCCAGATAAGCTCTTTTTCTTGAACAGGAGTGGAGACACCTGGCATTAATTCACTAACTTGAACCACTCTCAAAGACCAAGGCGATCTGGTTAAGAAGAATCTCCCGAAGATAACTTCCCATACTGTGAAAGGTTTTAGTTTTGGTTTTAAAATACAGGCTACCACGAGGGTTGCTTTGGAAATGTTTTTTTTTTTTCTAAATTGACTGTGTTTCTAAATGGACTGCAAGTCCCAAAGCACCTAGAAACTGATAGACAGCCTGATCTAAGTTGAATGTTTCGTGCACTTGACACATGTTGGTCCGGGTTTGGGGTTTTCGGGCTCGGTCCACGGGGCCGTCGGCGGGCCGGCTTCTGTGGGTGTCCCTGTTTCGGTGCGGGTGGCTCGGACGGTGGCTCTGTCTTTGACTGGGTCGCTGGATGGGCCGCCTGTGCTGGGGGGCGGCCCGCTGGTGGCTCTTGGGGCCCGGGTGTGGACGCCTTGGGCCTAATTCGAAACCGTTTTCTAGGTAAAAGTATGTCCTGGTTGCAGGATATCTATGTTATTTATTTGTTTGCACTGTTCCGTTTGTGTCTCTCTTCCCCTATAGACTAAATATAGATTTTTAGATGGCCGAGCACTGGATGCCAGTCTGATCTACTCAATGTGAGAAAATTAAGGAAAGATAAGGTGATGTAAATAGTTACAATGTTTCATTTCCCCCTCGTTTTTCTGTATCCTGATGTGTAAGACTACACATACAATCCACCCCGTACTTACCGGGGTGTTGCTTTTGCTTTTGATTTCTGCAGATTTGGCTCCCAAACAAAGGAGCACTGTGGCATTAAGCCGTTGGGCTGCGACCCGCCCCCCACAGGTTCGCGCATCCCGTGACTGCGATACAATCGCATCACGGGACCTGAGATGGTTGGTCCCCCCAAACATAGTTTGGAAACCGGGGTCCTCTTTTTATCCCACCCTACCTTGTCCACCCTTCCCCCACACCCAGTTCTACAAGCATTTGTTACTGCAGAAAGTTAATATGTGTATCTCTCAAGAAGTATGTTCACAATACAGACTGTTTACAATAGTTAAGATACTGTTTCATCTGTTATATATAAGTCATCACTCTGTTCACCTGTATCATAGACCTTTAAAGCATCACTATGCCGATTAATATAATTTCCCAAAACACCAAGGGCCTCAATTCCCCCGTAAGAGACGAATACCCCTTTCAGAGGCCAAAAGACTAACAGGAGATATCATTTTGTTACAAGAAACGCATCTGAAAAAGGAGGATCAATCACTGCTGTACAGTAGCGACTACCCTCTAATCTATCACTCATCATCCCATACAAAAAAAAAATGGGGTGGCTACACTTTTCCACAAAAATCTAAATTTCAAGGTAGACAAAATTAAAAATGACCCTGCTGGGAGAATTTTAATTGTTACAGGATTACTAGACTCTACCCATCTGACAATAGCTAACATATATGCCCCTAATGAAAATCAAGAATCCTTTTTCCAGGAGCTCACAAATTTAATAAACTCTGTCCAGAAAGGTTTTCTAATTCTTGCAGGGGATTTAAACGCAATCATGGACCCAAATTTAGATACATTTCCTAGTCTCCCACTACCACCAAAGATAGCTCCCTCAACTCGTGGTCTCGTATCTATGACCAAAGATCTGATGGTGGTAGACTCCTGGAGATTAATGAACAACAAGGAAAAAGATTTCTCCTTCTTCTCTCACCCCCATAATAGCTATTCACGTATAGACTATATTTTAATTGACCAACAAATTAGCGATAACATCTCCTCAGCAATAATTGCCCCCTCTGCTTGGTCGGACCATTCTACAATTATAACTAAACTGGATGGCCTCACCACCAAAAACAAAACAAGGTTGTGGTCCTTAAACGAATCATTATTGTCAAACCCACAAAATCTCCAACAATTGGAAGAGGAACTGGTCCAATATTTTGATATAAATAACACCCCGGACGTTTCCCCTTTTACCCTTTGGGAGGCCCATAAATCTGTGCTTAGAGGTAAGCTGATCGCTCTGGCTTCTCGGAAAAGGAAGGAAAAAGCGGAACACATTGTGACATTAACACAAAAGTTATCAGAACTAGAAAGTATCCATAAAGCAAATCCCTCCCGAAAAAACTATAGACAAATAAACTCAGTTAGAGGGCAATTAAATCTTTGTTAGTGACAAACGCAGAGAGAGCTATACGATGGACCCAACAGAAATACTATGAAAAAAGCAATAAGGAAAATAAAATGCTGGCACGTAAGCTAAAACAAAAGCAGGTTAAAGCTAGGATCCATAATATTTATACTAAAAATGAAAAGATATCTAATAGCCCCAAAGTTATAAGTGACGCTTATAAGGAATATTATACATCTCTTTACAATCTGCCTGGCCCAGTGGGAGAATCGGCTAAAAAAAAAAAAAGCAAAAATAATTCAAAACTTTCTAACCCAATGCCGGCTCCCCACACTGGAACCAGAAGATGTAATAAATCTTGAAAAAACTATACAACCCCCTGAAATCTTGGAGGCTATCAAATCTTTGAAAAATGGGAAGGCCCCTGGTCCGGATGGATTTTCAAATCTTTACTACAAAAAAATCTCCACAATACTCCTCCCACACTTAACCAAGGTATTTAATGAGATGCTTTTAGGCCTCCCCCCACCCAGAGATATGCTACGAGCAACCATAGTCGTAATCCCAAAATATGGAAAAGATCCCATGATGTGCTCTAGCTATCGACCTATATCTTTGTTAAATACAGATTTAAAATTATACGCAAAAATTTTGGCCACTAGATTAAACAATATTCTTCCAAGATTGATCCATCCGGACCAGGTTGGCTTTGTCTTGGGCAGACAAGCCCTTGACAACACAAAGAGGACGGTGAACTTAATACATGTAGCAAAACAAACCTCACGCTCATCATTATTACTTTCACTAGACGCTGAAAAAGCTTTTGATCGGCTGGATTGGCAGTTTATGAACGCCACACTCTCACAAATGGGATTTACTCCCAAAATCTTAAACAGCATAAACACGTTATATTCTGTTCCAACAGCCATAGTAAAAATGAATAACTCCTTGTCTGACCCTTTCCTAATATCGAACGGAACCAGACAGGGGTGCCCACTGTCCCCCTTGTTGTTTGCGTTGGCAATTGAACCATTAGCCTGCCAGATAAGAATGAACCCCAATATCACGGGTATCAATGTTGGACAGAAGGAATTCAAGATAGCTCTCTATGCGGATGACATACTATTGACTCTCTCAAACCCTCTTATCTCCCTCCCCAACCTTTTCCAAGCTCTATCTGAGTTCGGCTCTCTCTCAGGATACAAAATTAACCACTCAAAATCTATGGCTCTTGGCTTAAACCTTCCCAAGGAGATGGCAAAATTACTTCAACTTAATTTTGACTTCAAGTGGAATCAGACCCACATTAAATATTTAGGGGTTCAAATAACAAAAGACTACTCATCCCTATACAAAACAAACTTTAAACCTTTATTTGACCAAGTTGCAAAGGACTTGTCCACCTGGAATCCATACATCATATCTTGGTTCGGAAGGATCGCCACTATTAAAATGAACATTTTACCTAGAATACTGTACCTCTTCCAAACTCTCCCAGTAAAGATTTGTCAGAAAGACCTAAACAATATTCAAAATAAAACTTTGTATGGCAAAATAGACGTCCTAGAATCCGCAAAGATATCCTTTATAAATCTAAGCTAGAAGGAGGCTTAGCCCTTCCAAACCTACAAAAGTACTATAGAGCAACTCAACTAGGGCAACAAGTTAGTTGGCATTCAAACCCAACCGAAAAAAGATGGGTCGAACTAGAAGAATCGATCTGCTCCCCATGCGAAATTAAGACTCTCCTCTGGCTTAATAGAAAATCCAGACCAGCTGAGGTTTACACAAACCCGGTGTTGTCTTTCGCATGTAATCTTTGGGACTCCCTTAAAGTCAGGTTCCAACTGACTGGTACCCCATCCCTCATGCAACCCCTGTTTTCAGATCCCTCCCTCCCTTTTTACACTAATAACCAACAATCCAACCTTTGGGCCCAAAAAGGACTCCTAAGAGTTAATGATATTCTCATCAAAGGTAAAGTCCCTCCGTTCATCTCGTTACAAACGAGCCACGACATTCCCTCCACTGAATTTTTCAGATTTCTCCAAGTTAGGCACTATATTCAATCCATTTATAAGCCAAACCAACCACGTGTTGACGCTATATGAAGAATGGTGTGTACGTCAACCTCTTATGAAGGGCATTACTTCCAGGCTATACCATAGTTTGATGCCTGTCAAAAATAGCCAAATCCCTGATAAATATATGACATCCTGGGAGGAGGAGTTAAATACCAATTTGGACCTTGATGTCTGAAAAGATGTTTGGGAGGCTGCCTCCAAAAATTCTTCCTGTGTGGTGATTAAGGAGAATATTTACAAGCTAATATTTAGATGATATATGACTCCTACCAGGTTGAACTCTTTTCTCCCAGGTGTCTCTCCTTTATGTTGGCGTGGTTGTGGTGAAAGGGGGAATATACTGCACATATTTTGGTCGTGTCCAAAAATTCAGCAAACATGGAGGGAAGTGTTTGCTTTAATACACAGGGTTCTGGGAATCACTGTCCCACAGGACCCGATATATACAGTCTTGGGAAAACCAATGGCCAATCGTAACAAAAAAGAAATTAAAGTTGTCTCCCAAATTCTAAATGCTACTAGATGCACCATCGCCCAAAACAGGAAACAACCGACTCCCCCATCCTTAAACCAAATCAATAACAAAATCTGGCATATAGTCTACATGGAAAAACTCACTGCCTACCTAACTGGTTCCACTTCACAATTCTCCGAAACATGGGCTCCTTGGTTTAGACATGCGGGTCTATCCCCGTATTTAGACTAGATTATTCTGAACAGAGTGATTTAAGATTTAAGATTTATGATCTATGTTGTACCTCACCTGGTTTCAAATGCTGCCCCCTTCCCCCCTTCCCATACTCTCCTCCCCTCCTAATGTGTAATCAGATTATTTGCAATATTGTACCGTTGTATTGTTCCCCCCCCTTTTTTTTTCTTTTTGTACCCCTCTTACTTTTGGAAAAATGATTAATAAAAAACTTAAGTAATAAAAAAAAAAAAATACAGGATTATAATGAAACATGGGAACAGGGGAACATACATTTTCCTGACATGACAAGGTGTAAGCCACATTCCTGGACCGCAGTCCAGTTAACCCCTTGCCTCCCTGGTGAGGTCAGGTGGTGGCCATATGGGGTGCAACCTCTTTAATACCGGGCCAACCCCCTTCTCCCTCTACAGGCACCGTTGACCCAAAGGCCAAGATTCACAAATCTTTGTTAGACTTTAATTTTGGAGATGGTAAAAAAAAAAAGGAACACGCATTTGGAAAGTGACAATTATCACTTTATTCACTAACATTTGTATCTTCAGAAAAATCCGGAAAATAATAAACAATGAACGATTGCAATACATCCTCCTGTAATTTAACACAATTTAAAATGGAGTTACAATGATGTCAAAATGTTGTAGGGGGGGGGGGGGGGGCTGCAATAGGATTTCTCAGAAAACTGCTTGGCAATAAATAATGTGACAGCAAAAATCCCAAAAATTAACGCATATCCAAATTCACCAAAACCCAACATTTCAACGTTATTATTCCTTTCTTGTTACTTATATCATGCTGCATTAAAGTACACACAGATACCCAGCAAGCTCTGATGAACCCCACAAATTACCACATAATATATATGTATATAAGTGTCAGAAGGAGTGCTACTGAGCGTGGCTAAATGTATACAACAAAAAATAAAGAAGCCCAGAGCTACATCCAATATGACAAAACTACAAAGTGAAATACCTATATATCTCTTGAAAAAGGGTCATTTAGTTAAACCCTTTGGCCAAAGCATTTTAAGCCTGCGAGCCACATCAAGGCATGACCATATATCGCAGGTCCTAAAACTAACTGATTAAAGTGTTCACATCTTTAATGCTCTCTAATATTTCATTTGGGGTTTTAGTTACATACAGTATGTTGGTCAAAGTATGATAAGCACCCAACACACCGAACCAACCCCAGATCTGACCAGTGATTCTTATCACACAACCTGGGAGACCAACCATGTGTCTGGGTGTCGAGGACGAGACATGATCAGAAATGGTGGACAATAGACTGTTAAAATGTGGTTATGTTAATAAAATAAAGAATGTGGAACTGGCAACAATGTGACCAGGAGCACACAGACAGAGATTTAAATGTACAAACGAGGACAAATGTATCATTATGTAAGAATGTAAACAAATGTTTACAAGCGTGTAAGATTCCCAATAATAAAAAAAAAAAAGATTTTAAAAAAAAAACCCCCCAGAACAAAGCAGCAGCCTAGAGACCTACTGTAGATCAGAGGTGAGCCATGGATCACCACCATCGAGCCTTTACTCGGTCCAAGAGATCTAGATCTCTACGCTGCTGCCTGTCCTTCTTCTGCTGCTTTGTTCTGTTTTTATTGGTAAATTAGTATGGATATTTTTCTGTGGACTTTTCCCCCATACACTGCCCTCGTTATGTTTGTTCTTTGTTTTTTGATGAACGGATATTACTGTTTTTTTCTTTATTATACGTGTTTGCTTATATCTTTTTGAGCGCTGGAACTTTCTCGTGTATTTATTTTCCCACCCGCCAACAGGTGGTTCCTTTGCACCTCTTATTTATATGGATTTAAATGATCTCTTATGGAGTGCCGTTTCCTCTCTCTCTTTCTCCCCCCCCCCCCCCCCCCCCCCCCCCCCAATATGTTATGATTAATTGGGAGAAGGAGCGGCTCAGTGAGTAAAGACACTGACTGGCACTGAGTTTGGAGCAGGGGAACCTGGTTTAATTCCAAGACACTGACAGGCCCTGAGTTTGGAGCAGGGGAACCTGGTTCAATTCCCAGTGTCAGCTCCTTGTGACCTTGGGCAAGTCACTTTATCTCCCTGTGCCTCAGGCACCAAAAACATAGATCGTAAGCTCCACAGGGCAGGGACTGTCTGCAAAATGTCTCTGTAAAGAGCTATGTAAAACTAGCAGCGCTATAATTAATAAGAAAGGGTATCATGACATTTTGGGGTTTAACATTGATCTTGTGTTTTTTGGTCCATTCTATTGGAGGTACTGCGTGAGGATTAGCATAACACATGGAACAAAATAATATAACTCCTGTGGTGCTTGAGGCTACCCTCATTTGCACTATACACTTTCTACAAGCGAGCTGCACAATGTAGCGTTTTCTGCCCCTCATTCTGCAGTTTTATTTAGTCTCCTCTTAGTATTATCCTTATAGTACAAATAACATTGCAATATTTTTGTTGTTGCGGCCATTTAACCCTTTCACTGCCAGAAGGGCCAACACAGCATGGCAGTACTTTTCCTTTATTTACAAGTTCCAACGATTTTGTTTTCTAATTCTTTCTGCTTTAAGAGCTTAAATATTGTATAAACCTTTCTACAATTAACTCCCAAAAGGTCTGGCCGCATTGTTTAAGAGGGCTGATAAATTCTTGAAATGAGTCACACGACCTCTACTTTCTTTTTCAAGGTTAAGTGTGACAGGGAACTCAAAGTGACGCCTGATTTATTTTTTAAAGACCTTGTTGAATCCTCACGGCTTTCCCTGCTATCCAGTTAATAAAAATACAAGCTATAAAATATGCCTCACATGGCAAGGAGGTACCTGTTATAATGAATAGAAGTTTGTTGCCATATGTAAAACACAGCAGTCGCTTCCTGATTCAATTCTGCATCTCTGCTCTGTGCACCGAGCTGCCTCATTTAAAAGATTCACGCTCCCCACAGAATAAGTCACTGGGCTATAGGGACAGGTGACAGAGGAAACGTCTGGGACATGCTGATTTAGGGATAGTCCAAAAGTTCCTCTAACCCTTTGGCTGCTGGAATCCACTACTTGGTAATAGATGTGGTGTTGAAGTGGCACTGACCTCTACAGTAGGAGGGTTCTTCATACTGTACATGGAAATTGCTCTAAAATATATATAGATATAAAATATTATATTAAGTAGGATAGCTATATATGTATATGATGTTTAAGGAATATATATTCAGCTCTCAATAGGTTAAGATGTTTTAAGTTGTTTTTCTAATGGAGGATCTTAGGGGCAACTTGAAACCAAGTTATAGGATGTATATATAAAGAAAAAGAAAGCGCAAGACCCTTAGTGTAGTATATAAAAATTAATTGAATTTATAAAACAGTGAGATACGCACGTACAAGATACTGTATATAGAACAAATAGGCATTTGGGTATAATAACCAGTATCAGAGAGGCTGTCCCATGTCTGCTGCACAGGATCCACGGATTTCAGCGTACAACCTCTCTCAGTGGCTCCGATCCTGCCTCTGGGATGACTGACAATAGCCTCCGCTTTCACTCTTCCAAGAAGGCCGGTGTGTGTGGTGGACTCGATGTGGACAAACCTCTCGGTTTGTCAGTTGATTTTCAATTGCAGCATGCACTCACAGTCGTCTGTCCTCCTTCATTGCATGGCGGTGCTCCACTCTCTGATTGGTTGCGTATTGGAGTAGCACCTGATACGTCACAGACCACAGCTTCTCATAGCCCCGGCCAAAGGCTAGTATCCAATGGGGCACAGCAGGGACTTCAGCGTCTCGGTGATGAGATAGTACACCGTTAATAAGCCGTATCGGCTGTATAGAATTGTCCAAGAAAAGAAAGCTCAAATTCCCTGAAGTGACTGTCACAAAACGCGTTGGAACTTGTTTTGTTTAGTACTGTGACATACATCACTTGTACTTTATGCCCAATTTGAGCTTTACTTCTATGGAAACTGCATGTTTATTCTATACCATTCACTTTTTAGGCCTTTTTTTTGACCATCACTTTACATTGTCACTAATCACACATTTGGTGCCCTTGGACATTCTTTTGTTGTATCTATAGGATGTACAGTATATGTTAAAGATAAGACTTGCTTTGCCCAGTTTCAACTTTCTTTCCCACACATTGTATTCTGTTGATACTATGCTCCAACTCATATTCCTGACAGGTATGACCTGTTCCCAAGATTTGTGTCTCTCATTCTGTTTTACATCCTCTGATCTGTCTTTCTTCCTAGCTCTGATATATACATTTTTCTTAGTTCTTTATCTTCCTGAGAAATCAGTATGTTTAGTTAGCAAAAAGCAAGTTAGAGAAGACAAGTGATTTATATATCTTTGTCCCAAAATTATAAAGAATCACTTTGAACATGACAATCACTCCCTTCAGATACTTTAAACTGAGCAGAAGTATCTAGTATACTGTATCTTTGCTGAAGTTGATTGAAAAAATAATAAAAACTGCTGATTTGAACTGGAAACCTGATTCCTGAGTATTACATTGGGAAGATTTTTCTAACAGAAATGAGAGAGGAAGTGCAGTAGAGAGGAGCTACAGTAAACCCTTCTAATGTTTAAGGATAGGAAAAATGGAAGTTGAGGGTAGAGCACTGCAAAAGCAAAGGGCTGGAAGGGCAAAAAGTGAAATAAAAATAAATTTTATTGGGCCATTATGCCATGAAACTGACAGACACAGTTTAAAAGGAACTCTGACGCGTTTCCCTCCCGCCGCTTCCCGCCATTTGAAAAAGCGCTTCCTCACGTGGGAAACGCGTCAGAGTTCCTTTTAAAACTGTGTCTGTCAGTTTCTGGCATAATGGCCAATAAAATAGTTTATTTTTATTTCACTTTTTGCCTCCGCCCTTTGCTTTTGCAGTGCTCTACCCTCAACTTCCATTTTTCCATACTAACGGTATAGCAGCACGCCCGTCCGGTCATCCCTTCAGCTGTTCCATCAGAAGATTTCCTCCAGAGCTGATTCGTGGTGCTCGTTTAGCCGCGCAGTGTCAGTGCTTTTACCCCTTCACCTCTCACCAGCGGGATCAACTCTGACCGACGGGACCTGTATCCAGCTGTGGACGGTTTGCCGGTCACCCTTCAGTCCCCCACCCCTGCACAGCATCGGTTCTATCGCGTGGGTGAGTTTCACGCTCCGGTGGGATAATGAGGCTCATCTTCCAGGTCCCTGACCTTATTCATACTTGGGCTGCCTGGTTGCCATCCCCGCGGTCCGAGGTGGGAGGTTCCAACCCCTCGGCTACCACTCTGAGGTGGGAGATTTGGCTCCCTCGGTTACAACAACACCGGGTTGGGAGTGTTACTTCCCTCGGACGCAGTGCCGAGGTGGGAGCAAGGCTCCCTCGGTTCCTGTCTGTGCAGGGGAAACGGCCAGCTGGGAGACTGTGAGGTCCTCGCGACAGGGTACAGGTGAAGTGGTTGCAGCGCAGACGGTGCACTTTTTTGGGCTTCACTGGAGGAGCCAGCGGTTTTTTATATTTATCTAACCGGCATATTGAATTTGATATATCATTTAATTCATTAATTCATTATTAACATTGACTACGCAGTATTGGAGCATCAGTGTGGGGGCTTCTCTCCCATTTTTCTCTAATGTTTAAGGATGCCTGGTCTGCCAGTGACCCCTATTGCACTAGTGATTTGCACAATGAAACCTTGCAGTGTCTTGCAGGCCCATCTGGTGATGGAAAGACAAGCGGACACCCTCATCCACCTTCCAGAGGGTAACACAGTAAAGGAATTAAACATGATTGGGACAGAACATAATAGTATCTGAATATGAAAGAAAACCACGGATCAAATAGGACTGAGGTTTTACACCGATAGGAAATTGGAGACACGGGGGGCCAAGTGGTTCATATCGGTGAACAGAGTCTTTTTTCCATCGTGTTACAGTAGAGTGGGGTCCCAACGTATAGAAAAAACACTTTCTCATCAAGTGGAGATCCGCACCTAGGAATGTACTGTCGCTGAAATTGCCCGGGAATACAAAAGGCAACAGGGAGCGTTTGCTGACAAAGCCAATGAAAGAGGAATATTTCCATAGTGCACTCTAGGCCCGACCCTTGTGAAAGTGTTAATATCATAACTGAAAAGTAATTGGTTAGAGGATGAAAGCGCAGAATTTATGTGCGTGCTATTATTGCGAGTGTTAAGTTACTTGTCCCTAAGCTCCTCCGATGACCACTGTCCAACTGCTCACCTCATCGCAAATTAAATATACTGTAAATCCAGAACCACTTGAAAGAGCTATGATAAGTGTACAATAGCATGGTTTACAGCCCCTGTAGGTTCTAAGGCACAGTACAAAGGATAACATTATTGTATAACTGTAGAGAGCAATTTCACTAGCACAAAATAAGGCAATTATAAAGTCCATAGTTGTAGTATCGCTTAGTAATATTACATTTTTTATTCACTCTGCTAGAAAATATAATTTTATTAAAAACACCATTTTATTATTTACATATAGCCTCCCCTTCTGACACTAAGTAGTGTAGGGTTAATGGCCTTTAGGGTTAACCAGGTGGGATCACTCTGGAATTGCCAGTCCCTACCCATGTGATGTAGGATATCTTGTGACCAGTGATGTCATCATAGGGAGATAGGTGTACGTGACACACATTTTAGAAGCAGGTTCCTCAGAGTTCTGGCAAAGCCTCACTGGGAGTCTTGTAAATATGCTCGTGTATAGATAGTATTTTAGAGTGTCCCTTTTTTTTTTTTTTTTAGAGTTTGCATTTGAAAAATATCACAGGGTCGGCAATTCTGCCTTCCCCCATTATCGCATAGCATACAATGCTTCCACTGCAGCCAGGATTCTGGGAAATTACAAGCAAATGAGCAGTGCGTTACCTTTTGCTTCAAATCCATTTTAAATGGAGCCCTATAAGCGTATGCCTGCTGCATTACCAGCCTTTCTGCGCCAGCCTGGTTAAGAAGTACTAGCCAGTAAACCCACTCACAGACAGCTGTTTTGACTTTTGAGTCTCATCAGTGCAAGGCCGGTTGATGGCAGTTTCATCGGTGCAGCGGCACCGAGCCCTGCACTTAGAAGCCCCGCGCTTTTGCCCCCAACAGTTAAACGGATTACCGGGGAAGATCACAGTAACTCTTGCTCTTCTCTATCCGGCTTCTCATCTACGTCACGACGTCCCGTTGCCATGACATGTCATATGTCACAGACATGGGAGATGCCAGGAGTAGGTAAAGAGGCCCCGCTAAATTTCAAGCTGGCTTTGCACCAGTGCGAGGCTGGTTATATCTGGCTTTGCATCAGTGCGAGGCTGTTTTACTGGCTTTGCATCTGCGAGGCTGGTTATAACTGGCTTTGCATCAGTGCGAGGCCGGTTACATACTGGCTTTGCACCGTGCGAGGCTGGTTATACTGGCTTTGCATCAGTGCGAGGCCGGTTACATACTGGCTTTGCACCAGTGCGAGGCTGGTTATACTGGCTTTGCATCAGTGCGAGGCCGGTTACATACTGGCTTTGCACCAGTGCAAGGCTGGTTAAATACTGGCTTTGCACCAGTGCGAGGCTGGTTACATACTCTGCGCTTTGCATCAGTGCGAGGCTGGTTATACTGGCTTTGCATCAGTGTGCGATGCTGGGTTATACCTGGCTTTGCATCAGTGCGAGGCTGGTTATACTGGCTTTGCATCAGTGCGAGGCTGGTTATACTGGCTTTGCACCAGTGCGAGGCTGGTTATACTGGCTTTGCACCAGTGCGAGGCTGGTTATACTGGCTTTGCAATCTGAAGCCATGATCGGTTCCAACCACATTAAATAACTTGAATAATGTGAAAAACTCATTTGGTGGCTAATCTGTGATCGCATGTGATCTTCATTCAGCATCATTCAAGATCAGGGGTCTCCAAACTCAGTCCTCAAGGGCCGCCAACTTGTCGGCTTTTATGGATATCAGTCTGACTGAGCCACCTGTGCTGAAACAGGGATATCCATAAAACCCGGCCTGTTGGCGGCCCTTGAGGACTGAGTTTGGAGACCCCTGTTCAAAACCATTGTTGTTTTTTTATACCAAGTACTGTATTAGCCAGGAGTGGCCTGGCCAGGGCGGCAATCTCCCCCAGGCCAGTCCTATTTGCACGTATTCGGCCGCTCTCGGCTTTGCAGCAACTGTGGGCGGCGCGGCATGTGGCTTTGTTCCCAGCAGCAGGCGGGTCCAAGTCTGCAGGAGGAGGTGGAGTGTGAGCTTAAGGGAGCGGGGGACAGACGTTTGTATTTATATAGTGTTTGTTCATGCATGCTGCAAATATCGGGTATGTATTTGGTCTGTTAGTATAGGTGTTATACATACAGTACATATGTTCACACATCAGAAACATATCCGGTGTTTGTTTATTGTGCGTTTGCATGTGTACAGAGCTTATTGTATGGTGTATTTGTGTAGGGTGTGTGCAGCATGAATCTATGTTTGGTGGTGTGTGGGCTGCCTGGTTCCTGGGCCAGTTGGTTGGGCTCGCCCCACGGGCTAAAATGCCAGCCAGACCCTGATATTAGCTGTCCCTGTACAGGCATCGATGGATGGAACACACGGAATCTCAATCCCTCTGGAAGGAATCTGTAGAGTTTGGCTGGTATTTAAATTCCATCATATCTCCAAGGTATAAGTCAGTGGTTCCACGTTAATTATGCGGATCTCACACGCGGAGAGTAAGCTCTGCGTAAAGAATGATGTGAAAGCGGTGTTTGGATGCATACAATGAGCGGAGGGACGATGTAACTCACTGTGGTTTCCATGAAGATCAGGGAAAAGGAGTTTGTTTGTATCCACAATAGGAGTTAAGGGGGAATTCCGCTCATTTCAGGAATTTATGCTTGATGCCAACTTACATTGATGCTATGGTGGCCTCTGTAAAACAGAATTGCATAACGTTGTCAGCTGCGACATTTGTCACTGTGGCTTCACAGCAGATAGGAAAGTGGGCAGACTGGATGAGCTACTGCAAGTGTTTCTTATCTTCCGTCACATTCTATGTTTCTATATTGAAGTGCCAAGCAGTTTAAGGACCTCACAGGAATGCCAATTTATCAAATGCTTTATCAGGAAGTAAAAGATTGAGAGTTCCCTCTCGTTTTCAAGAATGTCCTGGGCACAGAGTTATGATGACAAATAGTACATGGTTATAAGTACATAGTTACATTAAGTGAGCAGGGTTATATATTATATACAAGACATTGCATGCACAGTTAAAGATAATATATTTTATAGGCGTATGCATCAGTTTCAGAATAGATTGATGTGTGAGACAATTTTAGTTTTGAAAGAACTTTGACTGGTGGCGGCAGTGAGTCTCTGCTAGATTGCTCCAGTTGTGAGGTGCACGGTAGGAGAAGGAACAGACGGATACTTTGTTGAACTTGGGATCATGAACAGTCTTTGAGTCAGATCTTAGATAAGTGATGCATGTGGTAGGGGTGAGGCGCTTATTGAAATAGGCGAGTAGCTTGCCCGGAAAGTATTTGAAGGCAAGACAGGGAAATAAGAACTTTGCGCCTAGACTCAAGGTGATGACCAATCTAGTTCTTTGAGCATTTCGCAGTGATGGGTGTTGTAGTTACATATTGAATTGTAGAGGGTATCAAGTTTGCCAAGGTGAGTTTGGGGTGACGTGCCATATACCATGTCCCCATAGTCTATTAGTGGCATTAGCATCTGCTGTGCAATGCGCTTTCTGACCAACAGACGTGGGGAGGATTTGTTCCTATAAAGTACACCTAGTTTGGCATAGGTTTTGGATGTCAGGGTATCAATGTGCAACCCAAATGTTAAATGGGAGTCAAACCATATGCCCAAATATTTTAAACTAGTAACAGGTGCTATGGTGGAATTAGTTTGTTCGGATCTGGAGCTCCTTCATTGGAATCTTTTAGACATTTAGCCTTGGTCTCTAAAACCAGTTTGTTTTGGGAAATCTAATTTTCAAGTCTCAAAAAGTCAGATTGAAGTACGTGTTCAAGGTCAGAGAGGCGAGGTCTGTGTGCTACAAGATGGTGTCATCTGCATACATGTGTATTGAAGCTCCCTTACAAGCTGTAGGGAGATCATTGATAAACACACAGAGTAGGGGCCCCGGAACAGAGCCTTGCAGGACAGCACAGGTGATGTCCAAGGGGTTGGAGTTTGAGCCTTAGAAACATGTGGGGATCTACTGTACCTGATCGGTAGGAATGAAACCAGTTTGAAAGCATGTGTCTTTATTCCAGAGCACCGAGTGTGTTTAGCAAGATAGCTTTTGATACGGTTGATCATGCTGTTGCAAAAATCTAGGAAAATTGCACCAGTAAGTTGTCCCAGTTCCATTCCACACTGGATCTCATTGAGAAATTAGGTGTGTTAGGTTAAGTGGCTTGAGTTGTATCTGGATTCTTGTTTTTAGGGTCAAGCTAAGTGTAGTTGAAATCCCCAAGAACTAGGGCATGGGGATCAATTTAGCAGCGTCAATTGTAAGGTGTCTGAAATATAAAACACCCCTCCTTTCTTTGACCAGTCTTTCCTAGAAATGGAGTATCCTGGAAGGGCGATAGTTGTAGAGGCTTGTAGGAGTTAGCCATGTTTCTGTGAGAATGATGTCCCCTCTATAAAAAGCCACTCCCCATGTCTAGTGTGAATGTGGTGGGCATAAGCAGGTTACTGTGTGTGAGGGTGCAGGAGGCATTTCAAAGGAGGAAGAGACTAGTTTGGGAGCTACTATACATTTTATAAGAACAAGATACATTCAAAAGTTACACGTTAATGGAGAGGAACCCCATGAGCCTTGTTAACCTAATTCTATGTTCAGCTCCCATTGAGATCACCCACCTTTATAATGGGGACAGTGCCATGTATATTAGGTGCAGGGTGAGGACGATACAAACTTTATCACATCTGGCAAGTGATTCTGAGCCTGCTCTGCTTCCTCCAGTTTCACAATGTAATGTGACTGACTGGTTTAACCACAACTTACATTTAAATCCGGCACTATCCGATTTAACAATTATACAAAACAGTGAAGCAACGGTATGATAATGAGCCACAAGTCATCACCTTATTTCTACATTGACATCTGTACCTCTGATAAACTAATTATAAATTGGCCAGGAGGAGAGGCACAGTTGCAATAAGAACATGTACACAGGTCACGTCGTGTCCCGAGTCATTATCATTCTTTGTACACTTGTTTGAGTTTTTCCAGAATCTTCTCCTTGCTCAGCTCCACATTCCTTTTTGAGACAGCCAGTAAGTCCTGCACCTCAGATTCCTCGTAGTTTAACTTAAAGGTGGTAAACCGTTCCCTCCATTCTTGCACATCATCTGCGGGCAACAGGTCAAGCATTTTACCAGTTAGACCTGCTCATACTTGCCGATTAAACAAAGGCAACTGAGCCAAGGCATCAAGAAACTCAACTTTATATTTATGAATGGACAAGACTTTTGGCTTAGATATTGGGTGCAACGTTCCGGGACCCTAAGGATATATGATTAAGCAAAACAAATCTATTTCAATGGTCTTCAAGGTGACCATTTTTCCAAAATCTCTATGGGGGTGTATGATGTTCCAATTACATAGTCATGCTGAGCCAAAGAATCATAAACGAACATCAATTTCTCAAAACTGGGAAAAACCATTCCTTAATTGGAGTAAAATTTTCATATAGTTAATTACAATTCTGGTTCGTGGGGGATGTGATGAAATTAGCACAAAACTTGACCGTCAGACTTTTGCATCGATCTATCAGTCTTCCGTCTGTAAAATTGGGGCAATATTGGTGCATAAGAAAAAAAGACCATCTTTTAGATATCTGGTTCAGTTATTCTGCTCTAATTTTTTTTGGGTGGGAGGCATTGATAAATATACCCGTGTGTCCAAAATTTGCTGAGACTTTCGGGGGGACTCTTTATGAACTTTAGTACCCAACAAGAAGAGTTTGTCATCAGATTAAAGCGGAAGCTGTGTGTGGGGGTAGTGTGGACAGATTTTGGATAAACCAACCTTGACAATTCTGTCTGTTGAAAAGTGGAAAGTGCAACACAACCGGCACGGTCCTGCTCTCGCCTCCATCGAAGATGTAGCAGCTTTTGGATGGATTGTCTTCTTCCCCTTGTTCTATGTGGATCTTGGGGAAAGGGATCCTATTATGCCGACAGTATTCTGCCGTCTGTTTTAGGGTCTGGGTGGAAAGAGTGAAAACCTGAGTGATGTATTCATGGCTATTACCTGAATTATGCACAATGGCTTCATTAGAATGGAATTTCAAAATACAATTACCATGAATGGATCCCCGGCACTGAAATCGAAGGATAGAATGAGATCCACTTGACGATGGGGCGGGAGCATTAAAGGGTACGCAGAGTTAATCTCCAGGCCGGCATCAATCAGACAGATGTACCTCTGATTAGTGAGGTCTTTGGGAATACCACCTGAAACCATCATTATTGATCAGAAAAGGAAACAATAGCTCGCTCTCAAGATCAAAGGGGGGGGGGGGGAAGACATGACAAACAAGACACACGATATTGGTCAAATGTATGTGTTCTGCCAGAAGAAATGATTGACTTCATGACGGCTGTTTGAGTGATATCTGACTTCCATATGACACTTTCATTTACAGATTCTGCTTTTTAAGGAGAGCTCATACAGTCCCAGAAATATGTAATCTCCAATCAATTCAGCCTTCCATTGGTCACAAAATAAAAAAATAAAAATATAGATACCGCAAACCTCGACACGAGAAGATGCAGTATTTGTACTACGCAGGTTTGTAATTAAACGGGTGGCAAGGAGGAGACTTACCTGACCTCTTCCAATTATACAGAAAGTTATGGGTCGTTCCCCATTCCCAGTTGGCAAGACAAGCCAAGGCGTGATATATCACCTTAAACATTTCACAGGTGCCTGTGGAGACAGAATGAGATTCTTAAACAGAAAGAACACCAGGCAAAGAGGGGGGAAGAGTCTTTGAACCGCAAATCTCCTCCTGGAGATTTAGCAATCGCAAGAGCTACCACCATCTACAGTATGCACATCACTAATGCAGAGTACTGTATGCCCCTCACTTTAAGGAATACTGTAAGGGTAAATATGCAAAAGAGTTACAGAGCTACAAAGTGTTGAGAGTACAGAGAGTTGGGTTACTACATGATCTGTGTCTGTGCAGGAGGAACAGAGCTGAGTACAGGGTGGTTGTGTGTGCGCAGATGGGATTAATGCAGTTGGCTGTGTGGAAGTATGTATACAAGAGTAGTGGATAATCTTCATAGGTCAGTAATAGGTCAAAGAGGGGTGTTATTTTATATTGCAGACACCTTACAATTTACACGTTTAAATTGCACCCTAAGCCCACCCTCTTTAAATCTTAGATGGCACAAATGTGCCTCCCCTTTTCTAAGTCCATCCTGATTGCTACCATCTACAGCCCCCCTATAGTCCCTGACATATCACCCAGTTTCTTGGCTCCATTTTCTCTCTGAATGAGCTGCTACTTCTTGGGGATTTCAATTAAGATTGGCTATACCCCAAAAAAAACCACAAAATCCAGATACAACTCAAGTCACTTAACCTAACAACTCATTTCCTAACCCACTCGCACAAACTTGAAATCTCACAACCATTCCTTGCTAGACTGGATTCTCTCCTCAAATCCCAGCAGAATCCAATCCTCTGGCATCCTTCCTGACATTTCAGTGACCATGCAATAGTGTACTGTGCAAGGAAAATTAAACCGCCCCAATCAAGCCCTAAAAGTTATCCTCACTAGAGGATTTAGAAACTTTAACCCACACCAGTTTCTGGCTGATCTTACCAATTGCCATTGGTACAGAATCAACTTAATTCCCGACCCTGCGCTCGACTATTTCCAATGCTCCACTACGCAGAATAAGAGTACGGGGGGGGGGAGCACCTTCCGTGGGTAAAAACGGACCTTATAGCGCTCTATCATTTCAGGGATGCCTTGAGGAAAAGCTACAAAGTGACTGGCAGTACCAAGGATCTTAACTACAGATGCCTGCGGAATATGTGCACAAGGCAAAGACGACATGCAAAAAGCACAATATTACTCTGACAACCATTGCCAGAATACATAAAACCCAGGTAACTTCTGGGAGGTTATCAACAATATATTCCAGCCTTCTAACCATCAACAACCAAGTAATATCACTAAGGGGGTTTTTACTCTGACAAACCCCACTGACATTGCAAATGCATTCAATGATTACTTTGTGGGTTGTGCTACCAACTTATTAGCGAAACGCATCCCAAAACGTAAACATGAACCTAATTCTAAGTACCCCAATAGCCCCACCCTCTCCCAACACTGTCCACAATTTTCAATTTGCCCCAGTATCTGAGATTACACAAGTGCTCCTCAAATTAAAACTAAGCAGCCAATGTGGACCTGACTTAATGCAATCTAACTTCCTAAGACTTGGTGCCTTATCTATTGCCAAACCAACTGCTTCCAGTCAACTATTTTGTCTTCAGGCCATATCCCTAAGACCAGGAAAACTGCCAGAACTGTCCCACTCTTCAAAAGTAGGGGGGGGGGGGGGTGGGGGGGAGAAGAAATAAAGTCTGAAACTAAAGACCAATCTCTCTTCTCCCAATACTATCCAGTCGTGGAAAAATGTATTTACTCCCAATTAAGCGATTGCTATACAAAGACAAATTTCCCTAAGAAATCCAAATCTGGCTTTCGCCCCAAACACTCCACAGTAACTACCCTGCTAAAAGTTTGCAATGAGATGCAGTGTGAAATGGAACGGGGACAACTCACTGGTGCAGTATTCCTAGATTTTGCAAAGGCTTTTGATACGGTTGATCATGTTATCTTGCTTTACAAGCTCCAGTGCTCTGGAATAGGGAAGCATGCTTTAACCTGGTTTCATTCCTACATATCAATGAGATCACAACATGTGTCTACAGCAAGGGGGCACAAACTTTTTTCCTTACGCCCCCCCTGGCGGCAGTCCCCTCTCCCGCACCCCCCCCCCAACCTCCGCGCCGGCGTCATGACGTCACGTTGCCATAGCAACGTGACGTCACGGCGTCATTTGATGCCGCGTTGTCATGGCGACGTGGGAAGGAAGCCGCCGGAGCCAAGGTAAGTAAAGGTTTACAGAGGCCCTGCAGCTCCCCCGGCACTTAATTTAAGTGCCTTCAGGAAGCGCGCGGGGCCTCTGTAAACCCCACGCCCCCCCCTGGGGGTCACGCCCCCCAGTTTGCACACCGCTGGTCTACAGCATCTCAGGCTCCAACTCCCACCCCTTGGATATCACCTGTGGTGTCCTGCAAGGCTCTACTCTGGGGGCCCTACTCTGTGTTCATCAGTGATCTGCCTACAGCTTGTAAGGGAGCTTCAATACACATGTACTGTACAGTATGCAGATGACAATCTTATATGCGCACAGCCCTAGTCTCTCCAACCTTGAACACATACTTCAGTCTGACTTTGCGACTTGAAAATTGGATTTTCCAACACAAACGGTTTTTAAACACGGACAAGACTAACAATGGTATTTGGGACCATGGCTACGTTTTTAAAACGACCAATGACTGAGCTCCAGATCATAACCAAAACGCCAATACCACCCTAGCTCCTGTTACTAGTAATTTGTAAAAAAGCCCCTAATCCAGTGCTCAGAACCCCCCACCCCTACCCCCATAATATGATGTCAGCGGTTTTAGAAGAAGTATATCCACATCAAGTCTATTTAATGTGGTCACAGTTTAAAGGCAGTCCTGATGTCTGGTTGAATGTATAGTGCCTGAAGCCGCGCTGCAATGCGCCTCAATGCACTCCCTCCACCCGGCACTTTGAACTTGAATATACTAAATCAACTTTTTTGGGGTCATTACATCTGATTTTGCTGCTCACCGACATTTTAGCTCCTGTTACTAGTTTTAAATACTTGGGCATATGGTTTGACTCCCATTTAACATTTGGGGATGCACATTGATATCAGGACATCCAAAACCTATGCCAAACTAGGGGTACTTTATAAGAACAAATCATCCCCAAGTTTGCATGTCAAAAAGCGTATCGCACAGCAGATTCTAATAATATTAATAACATCTTCTTGTATAGCGCTGCTAGTTGTACGCAGCGCTTTACAGAGACATTTTGCAGGCACAGGTCCCTGCCCCATGGAGCTTACAATCGATGTTTTTGGTGCCTGAGGCACAGGGAGATAAAGTGACTTGACCAAGGTCACATGAGTCAACACCGGGAATTGAACCAGGTTCCCCTGCTTCAAACTCTCAGTGCCTGTCAGTGTCGTTAATCACTGAGCCACTCCTTCTCCCTTATGCCAATTATTGACTATGGGGACATAGTATACGGCTCGGCACCCCAAACCCGCCTTAGAAAACTTGGACACCCTCTACAATTCAATATGCCGTTTTGTTCTCCAATACAACTACAACACACATCACTGCAAAATGCTAAAAGAACTAGATTGGTCATCACTTGAGTCTAGGCGCAAAGTTCACCTTTCCTGTCTTGTCTTCAAATACTTACGGGTGAAGTGTCTCAACCCTACCACACGCAGCACTTATCGGAGATCTGACTCAGAGACTGTTCATGGCCCAAAGGTTCAGCAAAGTATCCGGCCAATCCTCTTACAGTGCACCCCAAAACTGGAACCATCTACCGGAGACTCACAACTGCAACCAGTCTAAGTTCTCTCAAAACTAAAGCGGTCTCACATTTTAAATCTGGTCTGTAATTGTTATATACATTATCTTTAACTGTGCATGCAATTTCTTGTATATCATCTATACCCTGTTCACGTATGTAACTATGTACAGCTCAACCCCATTATAAAGCGATCCGTTACAACGCGGATCCGCTTATAACGCAATGCAAACGTGGCTCCCAATGTTCATATTTATGAATACTTTACAACACGATTATTGGCATCTTAAATACTTTATTGTACAATGCATACAATTGTACATTATTTCTAACGCGATCCGCTTACAACGTGATGTGATTCTTTGAAACCCAAGCACAGCGTTATAAGGGGGTTGAGCTGTATTTTTAACCATGTATTATTTATCATAACTCTGCCCAGGACATACTTGAAAATGAGGTAACGCAATGTATTACTTCCTGGTAAAACATTTTATGAATAAATATGGGAATATGTGACATACCTGTGGTGTTATTCAACGTGTCCTGCAGGACTTCCAGAGTATACTCTACTTCCTCGCTGATTGTCTCGGAAGACATTTCCTCAAGATCTCTTTCCATGATCTCTGGACACAAGGACACATAATACTTCAGTATCATAGGAGCAGCATGCATAGAATACAATAGCCAAGAAGCTCTTTAAGTGTTTTTATGGGACATGCTTAATATGTACAGTAACCATACTAGAACAAAAAAACCAGTAATATCCTTGGATTTTCCATTCATGTTGGCAAAGATGTTGGGGACAGATGCACCAAGCATTGTTAAATGTGGCAGAGATGTGATTGGCCTAAATTTGCCCTCACCCGATTGGTCGGTCCTTATTTGGCCCCAATTAGTTGTGGTTTTGTACAAGAGGTTTTAAGATTTTTAAACAAGCAGGAGTGGGAACACAGAACTGCACGCTGCATCTGCTACAATATTTGGTGTTGTCCACTGCACTGGACGTAAGGTAGCAGTGTTCCACGAGACATCCTGGAGGTTTGTGTATGTCTGTGTTACCTAAACAGAAGTCACTAAACCAATGGAGGAGTGACAGATAAAAGCCAGACAGCCTATAAGCAAAGAGAAAAAAGATTCCCATTGCACCAAGAGGTGTCTATCCGCAGGCATCAGAGCAGCTGGGAGGGCTGGTTGAATTCTCCTACTGAGAGAAAGATGGTCGCCATATATTTAGTATCCATACTCCACATCGAACACAGTGGAGGGGATATCCACAGTCGGGGCTCGTAATGGGAACAATAACTCCCAAATCACTTGAGTATTCCTTCCCTCAGGCTAAGGCAACCAGCTCAAACTGGAGCTGGACTGACTGCAGCTCCCGTGACTGCTGCATGCGTGCTCCTGGAGGGTCTCGGATAGAATTCTAAGTATCTGGAATCAGATGTCCCACAATGTTGAACGTGTTTCGTGGCACCGGTCCACCATCAGGGTTATGCCTGATATATAGATATACACTATACCGGTTTCACAAAACCAGCACTAAGGTAAGTAAAAGTGGAACTCAGGTGAGTCATTGGTTAAACATATAGAACAGGTTTTTTCAACCTTAAACCGATTCAATCTGAATGTGCACACATGCTGAAAATCCCTGTAAATGGCACTAGATCTAATTCCAGAACAGCCTAATATTACAATACAAGATAACATACTAAAAAAAAAAAAAGTATAAAGAACCATAGAAGACACCTCTGGAATGCCCCATCCCTCAATATCCGACTAGCACCCTTTCTATCCACCTTAAAAACACACCTCCTTAACGAAGCATACAAGTAGCTCCGTGTCTGATACTAAACACCTCATACATAAACCGTGGCCCCCTGCAGACGCAGTTACCAGAACGCCCTGCTACGATCTGTTCTTCCTACCAATTAAATTGTAAGCTCTTCGGAGCAGGGACTCCTTTTCCTAAATGTTACTTATGTCTGAAGCATTTCTTCCCATTGTGTGTTATTTATATGATTGTTACGTGTATTACTGCTGTGAAACGCTATTAATGGCGCTATATAACTACATTACATTACATTAATGGCGCTATATAACTAAAGACATACATAGAAAACAAAAATGTATGTACATCTTTATATTCATAGATATTATTAGGCGTGTTGAAATGTGTGGGATCTAGTGCCATGTACAGGGATTTTCAGCATGTGTGTGCACATTCAGATTGAAATCTGTTTGCTATTGAAACCACCTGTTATATAAATCCAACCAATAAGACTCACCTGAGATAGATATCACACAGTATCGATGCTGTGTGATAGGAAGGCATATCCCTGATGCTGGACCTTCTCCACAAAACGCGTTGGGCATTGTGGGATATCCGAGCCCTCATCCTTAGAATGATATCCGAGACCTTCCAGGACCACGCATGCAGCCGTCACGGGAGCTGCAGATCTGTGCAGCTCCGTTTCTGGGTGGCTGCCTAAGCGAGAGAAGGAATACTCGAGTGATTTGGGAGTTTTTATTGTCCCAATCTTGAGGATTCCCTCTTGCCGTGTGAGACGCGGCGTGTGAATACTATATACGGCGACCATCTTTTTCTCCCGCGTGGAGAATTCAAACAGCCCTCCCAGCAGCAGATCGACGCCGAGCTGAGGGACTTGGATCAGCGCCGGAACCTTGGGATCTGGGTGATATTGCTCAAAAGATCATCCATTCTGTACGAGTAACACTGTTTAACGTTTAGATTTGTTTTGATCAGTAAACTTTAATACACTAGGTTTATCCGAGCACTTCTCTTGTCTCACGATTCGCCTATAACCAAAACCTTAAAAGATGTAGCAAATATTGTAACGGAACAGAATTGTTCCCTGAAAAGGGAACAAAGATTCTCGCTCAACCTAGAGTAATGAAATTGTTAAATGCAGTGTGAATACTCAGGTGATGGATACTGGAAAAAAAATAAACACAAATAAATAAAAACCCCAACGGTCAATTGGAGCATAAAGATACGTGAACATGAGATTAAAGAGTACTAAAAAAAATAACGGTTATATTATATATGTTGATGAGTTAAGTTTGTTAGTTAAACACATTTGTATGTCACCCCAGTTTTACCAACAAATCAAATCGCTGTGTGATTAGTACTAAGGTCAAACTATTGTGACAGATATACAGTTCACAGCCATCGGCATCTAATGGCACCCAGCTGGGTATTGCATTGATTGAATATTCTCTCTGAGCTTGGTTGATTATAAAGCCTTACATAATAAATAAAAAAAGTATAAAATTAAAAATAGATAGGACATTAGCCCTAGGGAAGCTCTAAAGCAGGCTGATTGCCACGGTTGATGACAGTGTTAATGAAGGTAATTGGGCTGAAACCATATTTGTGTCAACATGCTACTTATTAAAATGCAAAGCGCCATTTACAATATCTATTGCTCAAGTATCTAATTAGTGGCTAATTGTAGCCAGCTGAACCTATTCTAATGTCCCCACAATAGATAAACAAGAGGGAGTAAATAGGACGAGAGAAGCGATGGTCCCTATAAAGAACGATTGATCAATAACTTCCTTCTTCGGGGTAACCACAGGTAAGCATGTGTGCTCCAGAGGGAAAGTGGATGTGGGCGACTATACAGAATGTAGCCCTCAGGAGCACCTCCTGAGACTGCCTACCAGGCTGGCATTGCCAACTTGTGACATCAGCTCAATTAAACACTGATGCGCGTTTCGAGTGTCATAGCACACTTCAATCATGGGTGAGTCAGAAAGGTGTCTGAACAGAGCTTTTTAAAGCATCACATTGGTATGGCACCCATCCTGCTACACACACAAAAAAATAAATACATAAATCAGAGCTTATACAGATACTGGCTGGCGGGTACATACAGGAGGCTATCTAAATACCCATTATGATCCAGGGTGGAAAAATTGCTGTCAGATATTTTACTCAGTACACGTGATCAAAATATTCTACATTATGATGTAAAATATATTGCTAGTGATAAAAAGTAAAAGAAATGGCTGTCTCCAATACAGCTAATTACACTAGTTAAAGAATTGCTTTAAAAAGAGGGTGGCAGCCAAGTGTGTCCCTGTCTATTCTTAAGTACTGGTAGTTGATCTCATCAGGGCTAAAGACTAGAGCCAGATGATATTGTGCTTGAAAATATCATCATGGTGAAACAAGTCTGTTTATTTTCTGCAGGTCAAACGTTGTTTACAGGTCAGGTTCTTCTTTCCCTAGTGCTGCAACTTTCCTTGTTTTTTCTTCATCAGGCTCCCAGTGCTTCAGGTACCTTCATGTGTGTGTTGCATTTCCTTTGCACTATTGTGTGGTTCCCATCACCTTCATTGTCAGATGTTTCCCAATCTGTTGATGAATCATTAGGCTCAACTTGGTTACATCGAACAATGTGGTGTCTAAAATATTCTGCCTTCCTGGAATCCACGCGAGAACCTTTTGTGCTTGCGTTCCTTTAGCGCCCGTGTGAATCAATAGCTCAATATCTCCTTTAAGTTTGATTAAGGGCATTGTGAATACAGTTTGTTTCCCACTGTTCAACTTTTGATTGGATGGACTTTCAAGAAGACAGAATATTTAGACACCACATTGTTGGATGTCAGACAAGTCGAATTATGATTCATCAATACATTGTGAAACAATTAGCCACTAATTACATACTTGCACAATAGATATTGTAAAAAGCTATTGGAATCTCAATACGTACGCATGTATTTATTTAACAGGGCGTTTTAAATTGTAGTTTTTCAATTTCCCAGTTCTGTTTCAGAGATTACTCTATTTATAACCTGTTAAGGTCACAGATATTGTTTCAGCCTTAATTAACACAATCAACCGTGGTAATTAACCTATTCTGGAGCTTCCCGAGGGCTGGTTTCAGATTATTAATTTGCGTCTTTTCATTATGTATGGCTTTGTAGTCAACCAACCTCAGATCAAATATTCTATGTTACTATGGCTGCTAACTGTACCTGTGTGTCACAATAGTTTGACCTCAACACAATACCCACAGACTTAAGGTAAAATTGGGGTGACATGAAGGGTGTTGAGGCCGTTACTTGCACCTCGGGTGACATACAACTACAAAGTGCTATATTTTTTGGTGTAGGGACACCACTGGAAATGGTTGTCTGACAGTCACAGACCAGAGACCTGGAGCGAGCTGCAGATCGTCACCATGCAATGACCTCAAAGTGCATATTGGGGTTGAAACTGCCAGAAGGGGGCAAAGAAACAGCTGAAGGAACCCAGCCCTCACCCTTCAAGACATGGGCCAAGTGCCGCAGGCGTTGCGCTTTGTGCGGATCCTTCATCTTAAGCAGGTTCTCGTCAGACAGCAGGATCCCCACTCCTTTGCATCCCCGGCAGCTGCACTCTGAGGGCGGGAAGCACAGGGGATTTAGTTTGTTACCAGCCTGGGTAACGTTTGAGCAAATAAAAAAATAAAGTGGTAAATGAAGTATAGAAAAAATAACATTAATGGCAGCTGCAGACCACCCGGTCATCTGGAGTAATCCAAAACAGACTGACCCTTGCAATGCAAAAGCATGAAAAGAAGCCGTTATAATGGTATAATAATTGGAGTTATATGGAGCAGATATACAGAGCAATAGGATGAATTATAGGGAACCGTTATATGGAGCAATAGGAGGAGTTATATTTAAGTATATGAATAATTATAGGGAATGATATGGTGCAGCATGAGGAGCTGAGAGTACTTTGAGTACAGCATTATTAGTTCTGCGATAATTGTACTGTTCATGCATCAGTAAGATAGGTACTGAACGAATGCTCATATGGTCAGTGTGAGTACAATCTGCCCCATACGTAGGCATTTAGAAGAAGCTGTTTATTAACTTGTCACAAGCAGGCGAGAGAAATCACGTTCCAGGAAAAATCAGTGGTTATGAACTTCCTGTCCATTTATTATTTCTGCTCTACAAATGGCCAGAACCCCATTTCATCATGATTAAGGGCCCTTTTCCACAAGCTGAAATGTGTTGCAGGCCCCTCTGGCAGCGAATTAGCAGGTAACGCAGAAGAATAGCGCTGGATGCCCCATGCACACGGTCTGTATCCAAGCTCATAACATACAGTAGCCGAGTGCTTGTTCAAACCTGGACAGCTGTAAAGCCCAGCTCCTTGTTCCGCCGTGTCAGAGCAGCATGACCCAGTGAACACGTCACGAAGGAAGTCTGGGAAACAAAGAGTTACATTTTATGACCACATTTCAAATGCCAGCCTCAGCCAATGACGTCTACATTGTATTGCAAACCAATAGGCCCATTAATATCCAGTCTTTGTAATCATGTTGTGGGAGGGATAAAGAGACCGTCCTTTCTATTTTTCTGGCCATGTTTTAGCCTGAGGCTGAAGGAACATCCTTTATAGGCATATTTTATATTCTTGGAGCCACAGACTGTAGGGCACCTTTGTTGTGTCCCTAGGTCAGAGAGACACATTCAAGGTCATCTGAATGCAGTGGTAGACTGTGGGTCATACACATTTTCTATCCCAGTCATTACATCCGACATGAGGGAACATGCTTAAAGGACAACAGCTTTGTCACCCTGATGTGGAAAGGACAGACTGAATAGGCTATAGGCCCCCTGTTCTGTTTCACTAGGCCCCCTGTTCTGTTTCACTAGGCCCCCCTATTTCAAAGGGGCACAGACTCAATGGCCCATAGGTCCTCTGTCATTGTGTCACCCTGCAGTATTAGGACCCAATGGTCCATCCGATGATGTGCAACGGCTTACCTATGACCGTGTTCCAGATTTCCTCCTTACATGCCAGGGCACTGCCCCACAACCCTAAGAGGAAGAGATACTTGCTTAGCTAGCACACCACTGCATGAACGGTAACTCACCTGGTGCCATGTTGGCTTTGCATCAATTTATGCACCCAAACAAAATGATTGGGAAACGACTGTGCCAACACTTTGTATTTCATGGACACGCAGACACATGAACTACTTCAACAGAACAATGGTTCAACACCACCATTCATTTGTGTTTGCTTTCACCTGTAAACGGCTACATTTAATGACACTGGACACAATCTGGAGCAAGAAAGAACAAATAACCACAGCTGTCATTGTCCAACATGTGTAATGTGACTAAGATTTCACATTCTGCGCCTCAAGGAGAAGTAGAACATTTAAACCAGAGTGTGCTAGAGGGATGCGCATCACATTGCTTTGCAATGCATGGATAGTCTCCCTGTCACTCAAGGGGTCAATTAGCTTGGCTTCAATGGTTGAGACTGTTGATAACGCTGATGTCATGGATGATGTTATGCTGCTCCTTCCAGTGAGTGCATCACTGTAAAACATCTCTAGGTCACGGAACTAGTCTTGACCTGCAAATTCCAAAATTGCCTGGATAGATCTGGTTGAGATAGTCACCGGATCATGGTGCCATTTTGGCGCCTCAAAATGAGCGAGACCATACAGCCCATCTCACCTTGCAGGTAACAGAGGTTTTTCTCAGGGGCTTCGTTCTTTAATTCCCCATTTGTGAACTCGCTGCCCATGAGCCGAGTGTCCACAAATGTTTTGTAAGCTGGAAATCCAGATCTGTGTGGTGTGAACTCAAACCAGGTCCCTGAAAGGAGATAAATAATCCTCTAGTAGGGAGAACGCAGGATTGCAGCTAATAACAGTCATTGATGGGTTTACATATCCAATCCCTTCAGGAATTACACCCCTCCCCCCCCCAATTAAATTCCTTGTGATGCGACTGGAATCTCTACTTCCCCACGTGACAAATACAGACCGGAGTCTTTCTAGTGGTTTCATGTTGGACTCACCTGGCTCATTCGGCCTCTTCTTCGTCACATTGCTTTTCTCCACAGCGGAGTAGACTGGATACGGGTTTCTGCCATTCTCACAGGCGGCCTGGTGACTGGACATCTTCTGCTCATTAATCTGGGTGAGGACATTAGGAGGGTTATAGTGATACACAAGATTGTGCCTTAAAGTTTCTAAATAGCAATTTTTCATGCATTTTATAAGGACATCTGAAGCAATGTCAGCACAGAACATGTAGTTTAACTCAGTCCATACAAAATGCGGTCCCATCTGGCAGCAAAAGGGATTACTGATGTATACTCAGAAAATAGCACGTGTATCTCGTATATTTTGCCTACATTGCATTTTTTATTTAGAGCTTTACAATTGTAGTTACTATGCAGTCAGATGTATCTCCCCCTGCCCCAGATTTGCTGCAGATGAACCGCAGTGCAGGGGGGAATTTCCCATCAGGGTTAACACCACAGGTATCCCGGCTTCTGAACGTGAATCCTATTCAGAAGCAGGGACCCCCGCTGTGTTAATCCTTACGGGCAATGAATCTGAGTTTTGGCCCTGGAGAAGCTGCGATCTTCTCTTGGTTATGCATCTCGGTACGGCACCCACCTCTCTGGTCATCTTATGAATGATTATATAAGCCCAGATGTTGGTCAAAGACTGGACCTTCTCTTTGGATGTTTCTTGCAGCTTCTCCCATGCTTTTACCCAGTTGCACGCCGTCTTGGTTAACCGGTTACACACCTTTTGTTCCATCTCCTTCATGGATTTTGACCACATGTCACTGTCGTACAGTGATGCCATGCACCTGGAAGCAAAGTGGAGGTGGTACACATTGGCTTAGGTAATAACCAACATCTCAGAAGTTTGAGAAGATGCATGTACAATAAAAGGACATTGAGTCAGGGAGGTCGAATCATGAATTATAGGCGTGATCACGAGACAAACGGTGTATTCTGGACTGTCAGTATCTTGCCATGTCTGTCTCAATTGTGACTGGGAGTGATACATTAATGATGGGTTCCACTAGAACTTGATGCTTGGAGGTGTACTGTAGATTAAAAGGGTTAAAGTGAAAATGGTCGCTTCTCTAGGGTCTTGTGAAATTCTTTATTTTCATGCTCTCTTATGAGTTGCTTATTGTTCTCCATACTTGGTAGAAGAACATTGTTCAGATATAGTGCTCAAATGACAGGATTTGTAATAAACAATAATTTCTTGATTGAAGGTAATAGGCTTGGTTTAAGGTATATAAATGAGTGAGGTATATATGGGTGAGTATATGTGTCTGAGACCTGAATAAATGTCCTGGTGAGTGTGGGTAATGGAGATATATGAGCCCCACCCCCTCACTGCCAATATGGACTGGTACTGACACTTTGCATAAACACACCAATAAAATACCTCTATGTACTGTTTAAAGGTACAACTCACGTGACCTTGCCCATTGTGCCTTCTGGAATGCGTGCTTCTGCCAGTAGAAATGATTCAGGTAGCCTCAGGTGTAGAAGTGCAGCGCACAGCAAAGAACTGGATCCACAGGACAGCAGTTGAAAATAAAAGTTCTTTATTAGAAAATAATGGTGCAGACAGGTATGGGTGCAGAAAAAACCTCTGTCTCTAACGCGTTTCACGCCTTGCTGGCGCTTCGTCGGAGAGTACAGTAAGGTGTGCTATGCTTGCCCTCTTATAGTGATCCCAATTAGCTCAATTTGGGACCTCCGTGTGAAATTTGTAAACCGGAAGTGACGCGACTATCTTGGTACACCGGAAGTGACATGTCGCAATGCGCGAGTCACTACTGTTTACCGGCTGAATTAGCATTACTTGCTCACGACCATTTAGCTCTGTATTATCTATTTTAAATACTTTGGCATATGGTTTTTGGCACTCCCTTTAACATTGGGGATGCACATTGATTATCAGGGACATCCAAACCTATGCCAAACTAGGGGTACTTTATAAGAAACAAATCATCCCCAAGTTTGCATGTCAAAAAGGTATCGCACAGCAGATTCTAATAATATTAATAACATCTTCTTGTATAGAGCTGCTGTGTAACGCAGCGCTTTACAGAGACTTTTGCAGGCACAGGTCCTGCCCCATGGAGCTTTACAATCGATGTTTTTGGTGCCTGAGGCACGGGAGATAAAGGAATTGACCAAGGTCCATGAGTCAACACCGGGAATTGAACAGAGGTTCCCCTGCTTCAAACTCTCAGTGCCTGTCAGTGTCGTTAACACTGAGCCACTCCTTCTCCCTTATTGCCATTATTGACTATGGGGACTAGTATACGGCGTCGGCCACCCCAACCCGCCTTATTAGAAAACTTGGACACCCTTCTACAATTCAATATGCCGTTTTGTTATCCAATACAACAACAACACACATCACTGCAAAATGTAAAGAACTAGATTGGTCATCACTTGAGTCTAGGCGCAAAGATTACACCTTTCTGTCTGTCTTCAAATAACTTACGGGTGTGTGAAGTGTCTCAACCCTACCACACGCAGCACTTATCGGAGATCGGACTCAGAGACTGTTAAGGCCCACAAGGTCGCAGCAAAGTATCCGGCCAATCCTCATTACAGGCGCCCCCAAAACTGAACATCTACCGGAGACTCACAACTGCAACCAGTCAAGTTCTCTCAAAACTAAAGCGGTCTCACATTTTAAATCTGGTCTGTAATTGTTATATACCTTATCTTAACTGTGCATGCATTTCTTGTATATATCTATTACCTGTTCATAGTAAACTATGTACAAGCTCAACCCCATTATTAAAGCGATCCGTTACAACGCGGATCCGCTTATTAACGCAATGCAAACGTGGCTCCCAGGTTCATTTTATGAAAACTTTACAACACGATTATTGGCATCTAAATATTTATTGTACAATGTCATACAATTGTACATTTTTCTAACCGATCCGCTACAAACGTGATGTGATTCTTGAAACCCAAGACAGCGTGTATAGGGGGTTGAGCTGTATTTTAACATGTATATTTATCATAACTCTGCCCAGGAACATACTTGAAAAGATGAAGGTAACGCAATGTATTACTTCCTGGTAAAACATTTATGAATAAATATGGGAATATGTGATACCTGTGGTGTTATTCAACGTGTCCTGCAGGACTTCCAGAGTATACTTACTTCCTCGCTGATTGTCTCGGAAGACATTTTCCTAAGATCTCTTTCAATGATCTCTGGACACCAAGGACACATAAACTTCAGTATCATAGGAGCAGCATGGCATAGAATACAATAGCCAAGAGGCTCTAAGTGTTTTTATGGGACATGCTTAATATGTACGTAGTAACCATACTAGAACAAAAACCAGTAATATCCTTGGATTTTCCATTCATGTGGCAAGATGTTGGGGACAGATGCACCAAGCATTGTTAAATGTTGGCAGCGAGATGTGATTGGCCTAAATTTGCCCTCACCCGATGGTTCGGTCCTATTTTGGCCCCAATAGTTGTGTTTTGTACAAGAGGTTTTAAGATTTTTACACAAGCAGGGTGGGAACACAGAACTGCACGCTGCATCTGCTGCTACAAATTTGGTGTTGTCCACTGCAATGGACGTAAGGTAGCAGTGTTCCACGAGACATCCTGGAGGTTTGTGTAGTTCTGTGTTACCTAAACAGAAGTCACTAAAACCAATGGAGGAGTGACAGATAAAAGCCAGACAGCCTATAAGCAAAGAGAAAAAAGATTCCCATTGCACCAAGAGGTGTCTATCCGCAGGCATCAAGCAGCTGGCGGGCTGGTTGAATTCTCCTACTGAGAGAAAGATGGTCGCCATATAATAGTACCATATCACATCGAACACAGTGGAGGGGATACCACAGTCGGGGCCGTAATGGGAACAATCAACTCCCAAATCACTTGAGGATTCCTTCCCTCAGGCTAAGGCAACCAGCTCAAATGGAGCTGGACGACTGCAGCTCCCGTGACGCTGCATGCGTGCTCCTGGAGGGTCCGGATAGAATTCTAAGTATCTGGAATCAGATGTCCACAATGTGAACGGTTTCGTGGCACGGTCCACCATCAGGGTATGCCTGATATATAGATATACACTATACCGGTTTCACAAAACCAGCACTAAGGTAAGTAAAAGTGGAACTCAGGTGAGTCATTGGTTAAACATATGAAACAGTTTTTTCAACTTAAACCGACTTCATATTGAATGTGCACACATGCTGAAAATCCCTGTAAATGGCACTAGATCTAATTCCAGAACAGCCTAATATTACATACAAGATAAAATACTAAAAAAAAAAAAAGTATAAGAAACCATAAAGACACCTCTGGAATGCCCCATCCCTCAATATCCGACTAGCACCCTTTCTATCCACCTTAAAACAACACATCCTTAACGAAGCATACAAGTAGCTCGTGTCTGATACTAAACACCTCATACATAAACCGTGGGCCCCTGCAGACGCAGTTACCAGAACGCCCTGCTACGATCTGTTCTTCTACCAATTAAATTGTAAGCTCTTCGGAGCAGGGACTCCTTTTCCTAAATGTTACTTAGTCTGAAGCATTTCTTCCCATGGTGTTATTTATATGATTGTTACGTGTATACTGCTGTGAAACGCTATTATGGCGCTATTAAACTACATTACAACATTATGGCGCTAATACTAAGACATACATAGAAAACAAAATGTATGTACATCTTTATATTCATAGATTTATTAGGGTGTTGAAATGTGTGGGATCATGTGCCATGTACAGGGTTTCAGCATGTTTTGCACATTCAGATTGAAATCTGTTTGCTATTGAAACCACCTGTTATTAAATCCAACCAATAAGACTCACCTGAGATAGTATCACACACAGTATCGATGCTGTGTGATAGGAGCATATCCCTGATGCGGACCTTCTCCACAAAACGCGTTGGGCATTGTGGGATATCCGAGCCCTCATCCTTAGAATGATATCCGAGACCTCCAGGACCACGCATGCAGCCGTCACGGGAGCTGCAGATCTGTGCAGCTCCGTTTGTTGGTGCTGCCTAAGCGAGAGAAGGAATACTCGAGTGATTTGGGAGTTTTTATCTGTCCCAATCTGAGGATTCCCTCTTGCCGTGTGAGACGCGGCGTGTGAATACTATATACGGCCGGACATCTTTTTTCCGCGTGGAGAATTCAAACAGCCCTCCCAGCAGCAGATCGACGCCGAGCTGAGGGAACTTGGGATCAGCGCCGGAACCTGGGATCTGGGTGATATTGCTCAAAAGATCATCCATTCTGTACGAGTAAACTGGTTAACGTTAGATTTGTTTTGATCAGTAAACTTTAATACACACTAGGGTTTATCGAGCACTTCTCTGTCTCACGATTCGCCTATAACCAAACCTTAAAAGATGTTGTAGCAAATATTGTAACGGAACAGAATTGTTCCCTGAAAAGGAACAAAGATTCTCGCTCAACCTAGAGTAATGAAATTGTTAAATGCGCGTGAATACTCAGGTGATGGATACTGGAAAAAAAATAAACACAAATAAATAAAAAACCCCAACGTCAATTGGAGCATAAAGAACGTGAACATGAGATTAAAGAGTACTAAAAAAATAACGGTTATTTTATATATGTTGATGAGTTAGTTGTTAGTTAACACATTTGTATGTCACCACCCAGTTTTACACAAATCAAATCGCTGTGTGATTAGTACTAAGGTCAAACTATGTGACAGATATACAGTTCACAGCCTCGGCATCTAATGGCACCCAGCTGGGTATTGCATTGATTGAATATTCTCTCGAGCTGGTTGATTATAAAGCTTACATAATAAATAAAAAAAGTATAAAATAACAAATAGATAGGACATTAGCCCTAGGGAAGCTCTAAAGCAGGCTGATTGCCACGGGTTGATGACAGTGTTATATGAAGGTAATGGGCGGCTGAAACCATATTTGTGTCAACATGCACTTATTAAAATGCAAAGCGCCATTTAAATATCTATTGCTAAGTATCTAATTAGTGGACTAATTGTAGCCAGCTGAACCTATTCTAATGTCCCCACAATAGATAAACAAGAGGGAGTAAAAGGACGAGAGAAGCGATGGTCCCTATAAAGAACGATTGATCAATAACTTCCTTCTTCGGGGTAACCACAGGTAAGCATGTGTGCTCCAGAGGGAAAGTGGATGTGGGCGACTATACAGAATGTAGCCCTCAGGAGCCACCTCCTGAGACTGCCTACCAGGCTGCATTGCCAACTTGTGACATCAGCTCAATAAACACTGATGCGCGTTTCGAGTGTCATAGCACACTTCAATCATGGGTGAGTCAGAAAAAGTGTCGAACAGAGCTTTTAAAGCACCACAATTGGTATGGCAACCCATCCTGCTACACACACAAAAAAATAAATACATAAATCAGGCTTGAGCTTATAAAGATAGGCTGGCGGGGGTACATACAGGAGCTATCTAATACCCATTATGATCCAGGGTGGAAAAATTGCTGTCAGATATTTTACTCAGTACACGTGATCAAAAATATCTACATTATGATGTAAAAATATTGTAGTGATAAAAAGTAAAAGAAGAAATGGCTGTCTCCAATACAGCTAATTACACTAGTTAAAGAATTGCTTTAAAAAGAGGTTGCAGCAAGTGTGTCCCTGTCTATTCTTAAGTACTGGTAGTTGATCTCATCAGGGCTAAAGACTAGAGCCAGATGATATTGTGCTTGAAAATATCATCATGTGAAAACAAGTCTGTTTATTTTCTGCAGGTCAAACGTTGTTTACAGGTCAGGTTCTTCTTCCTAGTGCTGCAACTTCCTTGTTTTTTCTTCATCAGGCTCCCAGTGCTAGGGTACCTTCATGTTGTGTTGCATTTCTTTGCACTATTGTGTGGTTCCCATCCACCTTCATTGTCAGATGTTTCCCAATCTGTTGATAATCATAGGCTCAACTTGGTTACATCGAACATGTGGTGTCTAAAATATTCTGCCTTCCTGGAATCCACGCGAGAACCTTTTGTGCTTGCGTTCCTTTAGCGCCCGTGTGAATCAATAGCTCAATATCTCCTTTAAGTTTGATTACGGGCATGTGTACAGTTGTTTCCCATGTTCAACTTTGATTGGATGGACTTTCAAGAAGCAGAATATTTAGACACACATTGTGGATGTCAGACAAGTCGAATTATGATTCACAATACATTGTGAAACAATTAGCACTAATTACATACTTGCACAATAGATATGTGTAAAAAAGCTATTGGAATCTCAATACGTACGCATGATTTATTTAACAGGGCGTTTAAATTGTAGTAGTTTTTCAATTTCCCAGTTCTGTTTCAGAGATACTCTATTTATAAACCTGTTAAGGTCCAGATATTGTTTCAGCCTTAATTAACACAATCAACCGTGGTAATTAACCTATTCTGGAGCTTCCGAGGGCTGGTTTCAGATTATTAATTTGCGTCTTTTCATTAGTATGGTTGTGTAGTCAACACCAACCAGATCAAATATCTATGTTTTACTATTGGTGCTAACTGTACCGGTGGTCACAATAGTTTGACCTCAACACACATAACCACAGACTAAGGTAAATTGGGGTGACATGAAGGGTGTTTGAGGCCGTTAATTGCACCTCGGGTGACATACAACTACAAAGTGCTAATTTTTGGGTAGGGACACCATGGAAATGGTTGTCTGACAGTCACAGACCAGAGACCTGGAGCGAGCTGCAGATCGTCACCATGCAATGACCTCAAAGTGCATATTGGGGTTGAAACTGCAGAGAGGGGGCAAAGAAACAGCTGAAGGAACCCAGCCTCACCCTTCAAGACATGGGCCAAGTGCCGCAGGCGTTGCGCTTTGTGCGGATCCTTCATCTTAAGCAGGTTCTCGTCAGACAGCAGGATCCCCATCCTTTGCATCCCCGGCAGCTGCAATCTGAGGGCGGAAGCACAGGGGATTTAGTTTGTTACCAGCCTGGGTAACGTTTGAGCAAATAAAAATAATAAAGTGGTAATGAAGTATAGAAAAAATAACATTAATGGCAGCTGCAGACCACCCGGTCATCTGGAGTAATCCAAAACAGACTGACCCTTGCAATGAAAAGCATGAAAAGAAGCCGTTATAATGGTATAATAATTGGAGTTATATGGAGCAGATATTACAGAGCAATAGGATGAATTATAGGGGAACCGTTATATGGAGCAATAGGGAGGAGTTATATTTAAGTATATGAATAATTAAGGGAATGATATGGTGCAGCATGAGAGCTGAGAGTACTTGAGTACAGCATTATTAGTTCTGCGATAATGTACTGTTCATGCATCAGTGAAGATAGGTACTGAACGAATGCTCATATGGTCAGTGTGAGTACAATCTGCCCCATACGTAGGCATTTAGAGAAGAATGTTTATTAACTTGTCACAGCAGGCGAGAGAGAAATCACGTTCCAGGAAAAATCAGTGGTTATGAACTTCCTGTCCATTTATTATTTCTGCTCTAAAAATGGCCAGAACCCCATTTCATCATGATTAAGGCCCTTTTTCCACAAGCTGAAATGTGTTGCAGGCCCCTCTGGCAGCGAATTAGCAGGTAACGCAGAAGAATAGCGCTGGATGCCCCATGCACACGGTCTGTATCCAAGCTCATAACAACAGTAGCCAGGTAGTGCTTGTTCAAACCTGGACAGCTGTAAAGCCAGCTCCTGTTCCGCCGTGTCAGAGCAGCATGACCCAGTGACACAGTCACGAAGGAAGTTGGGAAACAAAGAGTTACATTTTATGACCACATTTCAAATGCCAGCCTCAGCCAATGACGTCTACATTGTATTGCAACCAATAGGCCCATTAATATCCAGTTTTTGTAATCATGTTGTGGGAGGGAGGATAAGAGACCGTCCTTTCTATTTTCTGGCCATGTTTTAGCCTGAGGCTGAAGGAAACATCCTTTATAGGCATATTTATATTCTTGGAGCCACAGACTGTAGGGCACCTTTGTTGTGTCCCTAGGTCAGAGAGACACATTCAAGGTCATCTGAATGCAGTGGTAGACTGTGGGTCATACACATTTCTATCCCAGTCATTACATCCGACATGAGGAACATGCTTAAAGGACAACAGCTTTGTCACCCTGATGTGGAAAGGACAGACTTGAATAGGCTATAGGCCCCTGTTCTGTTTCACTAGGCCCCTGTTCTGTTTCACTAGGCCCCCTATTCAAAGGGGCACAGACATCAATGGCCCTAGGTCCTCTGTCATTGTGTCACCCTGCAGTATTAGGACCCAATGGTCCATCCGATGATGTGCAACGGCTTACCTATGACCGTGTTCCAGATTTCTCTTACATGCCAGGGCACTGCCCCACAACCCTAAGAGGAAGAGAAGAGTACTTGTTAGCTAGCACACCACTGCATGAACGGTAACTCACCTGGTGCCATGTTGGCTTTGCATCAATTTATGCACCCAAACAAAATGATTGGGAAACGACTGTGCCAACACTTGTATTTCATGGACACGCAGACACATGAACTACTTCAACAGAACAATGGTTCAACACCCACCATTCATTTGTGTTTGCTTTCACCTGTAAACGGCTACATTTAATGACACTGGACACCAATCTGGAGCAAGAAGAACAAATAACCAAGCTGTCATTGTCCAACATGTGTAATGTGACTTAGATTCACATTCTGCGCCTCAAGGAGAAGTAGAACATTTAAACCAGAGTGTGCTAGAGGGATGCGCATCACATTGCTTTGCAATGCATGGATAGTCTCCCTGTCACTCAAGGGGTCAATTAGCTTGGCTTCAATGGTTGAGACTGTTGATAACGTGATGTCATGGATGATGTTATGCTGCTCCTTCCAGTGAGTGCATCACTGTAAACATCTCTAGGTCACGGAACTAGTCTGACCTGCAAATTCAAATGCCTGGATAGATCTGGTTGAGATATAGTCACGGATCATGGTGCCATTTGGCGGCCTCAAATGAGCGAGACCATACAGCCCATCTCACTCTGCAGGTAACAGAGTTTTTCTAGGGGCTTCGTTCTTTAATTCCCATTTGTGAACTCGTGCCCATGAGCGAGTGTCCACAAATGTTTGTAAGCTGGAAATCCAGATCTGTGTGGTGTGAACTCAAACCAGGTCCCTGAAAGAGAAGATAAATAATCCTCTAGTAGGGAGAACGCAGGATTGCAGCTAATAACAGTCATTGATGGGTTTACATATCCAATCCCTTCAGGAATTACACCCCCTCCCCCCCAATTAAAATCCTTGTGATGCGAACTGGAATCTCTACTTCCCACGTGACAAATACAGACGGAGTCTTTCTAGTGGTTTATGTTGGACTCACCTGCTCATTCGGCCTCTTCTCGTCACATTGCTTTCTCCACAGCGGAGTAGACTGGATACGGGTGTTCTGCCATTCTCACAGGCGGCCTGGTGACTGGACATCTTCTGTCATTAATCTGGGTGAGGACATTAGGAGGGTTATAGTGATACACAAGATTGTGCCTTAAAGTTTTAAATAGCAATTTTTCATGCATTTTATAAGGACATCTGAAGCAATGTCAGCACAGAACATGTAGTTTAACTAGTCCATAAAAATGCGGTCCCCATCTGGCAGCAAAAGGGATTACTGATGTATACTCAGAAAATAGCACGTGTATCTCGTATTTTGCCTACATTGCATTTTTTATTTAGAGCTTTACAATTGTAGTTACTATGCAGTCAGATGTATCTCCCCCTGCCCCAGATTTGCTGCAGATGAACCGCAGTGCAGGGGGGAATTTCCCATCAGGGTTACACCACAGTATCCCGGCTTCTGAACGTGAATCCTATTCAGAAGCAGGGACCCCCGCTGTGTTAATTTTACGGGCAATGAATCTGAGTTTTGGCCCTGGAGAAGCTGCGATCTTCTCTTGGTTATGCATCTCGGTACGGCACCCACCTCTCTGGTCATCTTATGAATGATTATATAAGCCCAGATGTTGGTCAAAGACTGGACCTTCTCTTTGGATGTTTCTTGCAGCTTCTCCCATGCTTTTACCCAGTTGCACGCCGTCTTGGTTAACCGGTTACAACACCTTTTGTTCCATCTCCTTCATGGATTTTGACCACATGTCACTGTCGTACAGTGATGCCATGCACTGGAAGCAAAGTGGAGGTGGTACACATTGGCTTAGGTAATAACCAACATCTTCAGAAGTTGAGAAGATGCATGTACAATAAAAGGACATTGAGTCAGGGAGGTCGGAATCATGAATTATAGGCGTGATCACGAGACAAACGGTGTGTATTCTGGACTGTCAGTATCTTGCCATGTCTGTCTCAATTGTGACTGGAGTGATACATTAATGATGGGTTCCACTAGAACTTGATGCTTGGAGGTGTACTGTAGATTAAAAGGGTTGTTAAAGTGAAAATGGTTCGCTTTCTAGGGTCTTGTGAATTCTTTATTTTCATGCTCTCTTAGAGTTGCTTATTGTTCTCCATACTTGGTAGAAGAACATTGTTCAGATATAGTGCTCAAATGACAGGATTGTAATAAACAAAATTTCTTGATTGAAGGTAATAGGCTTGGTTAAGGTATATAAATGAGTGAGGTATATATGGGTGAGTATATGTGTCTGAGACCTGAATAAATGTCCTGGTGAGTGGGTAATGGAGATTATATGAGCCCCACCCCCTCACTGCCAATATGGACGGGTACTGACACTTTGCATATAAACACACCAATAAAAAATACTTAGTACTGTTTAAAGGTACAACTCACGTGACCTTGCCCATTGTGCCTTCTGGAATGCGTGCTTCTGCCAGTAGTAGAAATGATTCAGGTAGCCTCAGGTGTAGAAGTGCAGCGCACAGCAAAGAACTGGATCCACAGGAAGCAGTTGAAAATAAAGTTCTTTATTAGAAAATAATGGTGCAGACAGGTATGGGTGCAGAAAAAACCTTGTCTCTAACGCGTTTCACGCCTTGCTGGCCGTTCGTCGGAGAGTACAGTAAGGTGTGCTATGCTTGCCCCTCTTAATTGTCCCAATTAGCTCAATTTGGGACCTCCGTGTGAAATTTGTAAACCGGAAGTGACGCGACTATCTTGGTACACCGGAAGTGACATGTCGCAATGCGCGAGGTCACTAGTTTACCGGCTGAATTAGCATTAGTATGCGCGTCATCGCACCCCATGAGGTTAGATGACGCGCATACTAATGCTAATTCAGCCGGTAAACAGTAGTGACGCGCATTGCGACATGTCACTTCCGGGTGTTGTACCAAGATAGTCGCGTCACTTCCGGTTACAAATTTCACACGGAAGGTCCAAATTGAGCTAATTGGGATCACTATAAGAGGGCAAGCATTAGCACACCTTACTGTACTCTCCCGACGAAAGCGCCAGCAAGGCGTGAAACGCGTTAGAGACAGAGGTTTTTTCTGCACCCATACCTGTCTGCACCATTATTTTCTAATAAAGAACTTTTATTTTCATTATACTGCTGCTGTCCTGTGGATCCAGTTCTTTGCTGTGCGCTGCACTTCTACACCTATTCTCCATACTTGGCTGTTTGGGGGCTGATAGCATAATTAAATTGCCAGGGAGAAGATTAGGAAGGAATTGGATGGTGGCACTTTGCCTGTAGCAGAGAGAAGACTTCACAACCAGTCTTCTTTTGAAAGAGATGAAATAAAGATTTTACAAGACTTCCAATCATTAGAGCAGTGGTTCCCAAACTTTTTCGGTTCAAGTCGATCAGGATTTTTCCGCGGCGCCCAAAGCAAAAACAAAGTTGTATATACATACCTAACAGTTGCAGTGCACAGTTGGTGACACACACACACACACACACACACACACACTCTCAAACCCACCACACACCCACGCACTCAGACCACACACACACAGCGACGGATGTGAGTGACTGGGGGGGGGGGGGGAGGGGAGAGGAGGAGAAAAGGCAGGAGATCCGTGCAGGCGGCTCCCCGCCTCCCCCTGCACCCATCGCCAGAACAGGCAAATGTACAACCTCCAGCACCGCCGCTACCTTCTCCTATCACCCGGAGCAGAAGGGGACAGGACACCGCGCAGCCACCAGCAGACAGAGGAGCCAGGAGCAGGAAGACAGACACACACACTCACCGTGTGCTCTGCACAAAGCGGAAGCCCCGCCCCTGGCTTCCTCTGACCTGCAGCCAATCCCCTGCGGCCCGGCCGGCATTAAGGAGGGATGGTGGGGAGGGATAATCGCGGCGCCCCTCTAGGCAAGCCACGGCGCACCAGGGCGCCGCACAGATTGGGAACCACTGCATTAGAGGATTAGGCGACATTAAGGTGATGCATCAAGTGTGCCTTTGCAATGTCACTCACGTACCAGGTAGACCCAGAGGTCCCACATAGGTATGTAATGGCATCTAGGAAGTCTTGATCGGCCAGTACTCGCAGGGTTCCCAAGAGACCGATCATGGCACGAAGCCCCCCTCCGGACCCAAGGACTGCAATGACAGGCTCATGATCCTGTAGAAAGAGAAGAACACTCGATTTAAAAATGTCAGTTCCACACACAAACTATTGGTAGGGATGTTAATTGTATTACCGCACTTTAGAAAGCATGAAAGGTTTAATTTACAGTAACCATTCTACATTTGTATTGCGCCAATGGCCAAGATAATGGACCCTCATTTCCCAAGGAATTGTCATAGATTCAGGACAGTGAAGGATACAGTGGTTTCCAATGGACCTCTCTGCGAGTGATAACTTGGTTCCTTGGGATTCATTGTGTGTAAAGCATAAAACATGCTGTTCCTTTATTTTGCAGAATGTGTCGGGGAGGAGCAGCCACAGCTCCCATTGTTATAGAGAGCTGCACCAAACGCCAACATGTGAAGTATTACTGTATCAATATACAGAGTATTAATGTTTATTTAGCTGGAAGTATCGCGATCCTTTGCATTATTATGCAGTGCATGTTCATTATACATCAGGTTCATATCCACAAAGCTGGAGATGGTGTGAGGAGATACTTTGTATCATTGCACACTGCAGCAGGATAATGTATGGAAGTGCAAGAAATATACAATGTAGCTTCATTCACTTTAGAGCAGAAGAGAGTACTTTGATTCTTCCGAGCCCCCCATGGAAAATGTTATTGTAGGGATTTCACCAGAGAGAGCACGGCTTTACCTGCCTGCCAGTGATCCCCAGCCTCTGGAAACACTTGGACACTTCTTTTCTCCTCGCGTTAGTAGCTACTTTTTCTCCTTGGGACAGTTCCTTGTCCAGAACGACCTTTGGACCAGTGCTGGAAACAAAATTGTGCGTGCTGTAGCACGGTCAGTGTACATGGCAGATCAGTGTGGGCGCAATGGGGGTTATTCATTAAACTGCAATAGTGCCGATCGGGGCGCTATCACATGAAAACTGCCCAGATCAGCTCTAGCCTCCAATGTGTTCTTGTCACAAGAGCTTGCAATCTATGTTGCAGTACTCAATGGAAAGAAATGTGAAAAGGTTTGCTCATATTCCCACAGTTAAGAATCAAGCACTCGCAGCCTGTTGGATGCAAATCGAAATAAAAGCATGGATGTTGGCAACTGCAAGCTTGAATCCTCCTCAGAATAAACAATGAGATGGACATAGCACAATACAGTTTATTACAGAAACAGAACAGGGAAATGTAGGGATTGTGCTGAATAGACTGGGTATATGTTGGTGCAATGACTGTGATAAAGGCATACTCTAGCCTCTCTGGAACGACAGGTGCCACCGCAGGTCTGCCTCCGATGTTCCGTGCCACTCATGCTGGGCACTTCCGCGTTTGCGAGCGCACACCACAGTACGGTGTCCCAGTGGGGTCAGGATGGCTGGCCGGTGACCTCCGAGTGGCAAAAAACCCTACACGTCACCAGTCAAGGAATCGGCTTCCTGACCTTGCGGAAGCTGATTTTTTGCCGAAGGCGAAACGCATAGGTTTTTGGCAGCCATCCTGACCCCACTGGGACACCGTACTGTGGTGCGCGTGTACACGGAGGTGCCAACATGAGTGGAGCATCGGAGGCAGACCTGCGGCGTCAATTGTGTCTTTCCAGAGAGGCTAGAGTGTTCCCTTATCACACTCATTGCACTGAATAGACTGGGAATATGTGTGTGAGTGCAATCCCTACATTTCCCTGTTCTGTTGCTGTAATAAACTGTATTATGCTATTTCCCTCTCATTGTTTATTCTGAGGAGGATTCAAGCTTGCAGTTACCAACATCCATGTTCTATAACGATTGCAGACAGGCTGCGAGTGCTTTATTTCACTTAATGAGCACTGCACCAGTTCACTTATAACTTATTTGCACCTTATACGGTTTTACCACTGATCACATGGTACTAGTGACCGTTTTTTAGGCTGCACTAAGACACAAATCAGTTTGTGCTCTATATTGTGTCACAGTTAAGAATCGATTCTAGCAAAACGTGCATTTGAGGAAAAAAAAAATGAAAGCAAAATCATTAATCAGGTATGTTAGCCACAGAGCTACTCATATGCTTCGTTAAGCAGGTGTCTTAAATGTGGATAGAAAGGGTGCTAGTCGGGTATTGAGGGGGAAGGGCATTCCAGAGGTGTGGAGCAGTCAGTGAGAAAGGTTTAAGGCAGGAGAGGGCTGTAGATACAAAGGTGGGTAGAGAGAAGACATCTTTGAGCGGAATGCATTAGTTGGGATGATGTATAGCGAGATGGTGAAACGCGACAAGTTCTCACATTGGTCTTAATTACACCTGGAGGAGGGTCTCTAAATCTGCACAAACGTAACTGGGGAGCTGTTGAATGGTGTGTGTTACCTGATCGATCGTTGTACATACTCACCCAGAAGCACACTGTTTCTCACATGGGACTTCAGGTCTTTTCTATGGGGTAAAAGTGTTGGAAGTGTTAAAGCCACTCCAAAATCACAGTGGTGGCCATATTTTATCAATACCAACCTCAAATATTTGAAAGACAAAACATACAGTATACATTTTTTTAACTGATCTCTTAAACTCAGACACCAACACTAAGATTACACATATTAAAAAGAAACCATATTACAGTGCCAACACACTCAAAACCTTTTTGAAAAGACACCGAAAAAGCAAAATACTATTCTGCTTTACCTCCCAAAGTGAGGTAAAACTTGGTGACTGCAAACTTAAAATAAAGGTTTGTGAAGGGACATAAGATAAATAGGTTTTTAAACTTTTAGGAGGGTCTCCTGTTTTTAAAAACAGGGACAGAACTGGTGCAAACAACAGCTCCATATATATTTGGGAAACACACAATTGTCTGTCGGGTTTAACAAATAATCTGCATCTACTGTACTTTGCCCCAGCTGGAAGACTGAGGGTGTCAGGGATTTGAGGTGACTCTAGGACATGTTACAGCGCATGTAGAGTAGACAGACACCCACCTCGTGGCGCTCCATACAGCAGAGACCGGCTTCCAGTGCGGCCATCCGGTCGGTCAGTGTAACGCGGGGGAAAACTCTTGAGATAAAAAAAGAAGTGCCGACAGGTTGTTATATCAGAAGGGTCCACATGGACGGGATACAATGACAGCGAGAGTGTGAAATTATATATAGGACTTGGATACAGCACCAGAAAGGTCAGGGCTGCCAGAGACAGAGTGGGACCATTTGGTCACGGTGGAAAAACAAAACAAAAAACAACCAAATGTCCTTGACCAGCCAGAGAGCTCTGCAACACATTATACAGACAGGATACATATATACTTCTACCCTTTGGACACAGGAGGCGCAGATTATATTGTGGCCATAAAAAAACCCTGGACTTTCTCCTCCCCAACCACCACCACACCCTCACTTTTATGACTCATTTTACTGGTGTTCCACATTTTGCCCTCTGTGCCTCACTCTGTGCCATTGTCTATTAATGCACTGTGCACGTCTGTTGGCAGAGATTGATATTGTGCCTTCATTGCTTCCGTCGCATTGTTTCCAGTGGTGACTTCAGTAACATATTTTGGCATAATAACTTGTATTCGTTATTTACGTACGAGTGCTGGGAACCACGTTGGGTGATAGTGTGGCCGTCACGCACTCTCTGCTTTTATAGTTCCCCCTTCACGAGCTCATGATTATCACCGGCCCTTCAGAACTTGGTTGGCCAAGCGCCCAGATTTACAACCTTGGATAGAAGTGGTTCTGGCACCAATTCAATTTTTAGCAAAGCTTCAAAACATCTACAGGTCCCACTACAAGCCCCTATTTAATGTGCCATAGAGCCGCTGCCCAGAGCTGGAGAAGAACTTTATTCAAATTAATGGGACTAAAATCTTCTCCAGATTAATTGTAGAAGGGCCATAAGCAAATCACAAATTGTGTACTAACAAAACAAAAAAAAAGTTCTTGCACACTTTTTCCTATTCTTTGTATGGCATGTGTCATGTTCATACATACAAAACACAGATATGCCATCGTGGAGAGAAGTATTCAAATACGGGATAGTATGGAAAGGGTGAAGAGAACTATAACCCTCCATATATTTGAGAGGAACCACATGAGCAAGGGCAGTGTAAGAAGACTCCTGCTAAAGATTCCAGTTGTACATGGGAAAGTAGGACTCCTTGTACAAGACTTTCACTGCACACTGTACAGCAAAGACACGCTTATTTACAGGTCCGACATGTTCAGAAAACTGCCTCTCCCGATAGTCACTCAGCATACAATGCTTCTGCTGCCGCCAGGGATTCTGGGTAATGATATGCAAGTGGTGCATCACTCTCTGCTTCTGATCCATTTAAAAACATGGATCCCTACAAGTTTAAGCCCATCGCTTTACACAGTTTTTACAGCATAGTCTGGGTTAAAGGAGTGCATTGTCAGCAAACCTACACAGGCAGCGGTTTTGAGCTTTTGGGTCTCAGTGTGAGGTCGGCTACCGACCTTGCAATGTGAAGCTGGTAGTGGCTACAATCATGTCCACAAAGTAAAAAAAATAAATAAAATAAAAAAAATGCAGCATGTGACATTATTCCCTCAGATAAGTGGAGTTCTCATCATAACTCAGAATATCAGTTTCCTCTAGGATTTAATGTCAGTGCTGGTCCAGAATATCCCAACATCTCCCACCAGAGGGCACTATAAATCCGGCAACATCTGTACTCTGATCTAGTAAAACAAAATCTGTCACACATGTAGCCAGGCTCCCCAGACTCACCCTATCGCTGTATGCGCAGGGAAGGTTGCAGCGAGTGCAGGGAGCGCTCCGACGTACCGGAGGCTCCGCAGTAGCTGAGCCATCAGGGCGCCGCCATGTTGGGTGCTCGCGCAAGCGCAGCGGGCCATGGAGGGGGCCATGGAGCAGAGGTCGCACATGCGCGGCCAGAGGTTGCCAAGCCCGCGAAAGAGGAGCGGCTCCTATAGGGTGGAGCACACGGGACTACGAGTCCCAGCAGGCATAGCGAAACCAGGTGACGCCAGGGAGCCTATAGGGCGGCCAGGATATCGGGAGGAAGGTTAGAGGTTGCGCAGGGGAGCACGCTTGTCAGAGCCGAGCAGGAGGAGGAAGGAGAATGAGCTCTATGTGTAGGGAGGCCAACAGCCCCTACACTAGGCCATATACCCCGGCCCAGTTAGGCCCCGAGTCCCCGTAGAGTGGAGCGGATGTAGGAACGGCCCCAGTTAGGTTACAGTTTCCCTTTACTGTGCATCGGAGAATCATAAGTACAGAGACAGTTGCATTATCTGGCCAGAGGTTTGGGCTCCGACCTCCGCTGCAGCAGCCGACCGGGTGGGATCGCCCCGGAAGGTAGTCCCGGTATTCAACCGTCGTCTGATCCTTTGTGAAGTTCCTTGGCAGGCCCGGGCACCGGAGTGACCGGCAGGTAACATCATCAAGTGCACCAACTATACCACATATCTATATCAGGACATAGTGGCTGCGCAGTCACACATCTCACTTGAGGCTGGGGGAACACTGAATGTGGGTATTGGACACAGGGTGGGATCACCCGGTGAAGGGGGTAGCGTCCTGCGAGACGCAGTAGTTAGTGTCTTCTCTAGGGAGGGACACCTGTTGATCATATGCATAATTACGGTTGCGCTAGTAAAGTCATTGGTTGTTTTATATGCTGTGTGTGGAGTGATATATACTTGTCCTGCGAGGAACCACTCCCCCCTCTGGAGGGAGCCATCGCAGGTGGAGGCGCTGCACCAAGTAAGAGGTTATCAATATTCCTACGCACGTCCCAGGCTCTCCGTGGCGGAGGCTCAGGCCCTGCGAGCCAACAGATTACACAGCATTGGTAGCGTACTGTATTTACTAGGAAACAGGGCTACATACAAATAACTAGTACAGTACAGACCATCCCATATACAGATGTTGTCAAGCGAGCAGACTTTGGTGGCATCGCAGGATCAATGCTGCGCGAGAGGGGGGCGGCATTCGGAATCATGGACCCCCACAATCGCAGCAGACACATTCTCCGAGGCTGCGAGAGAGAGAGCGAGAGCGAGACTTGCTACATCTGTATAACCAAGTAAGTACAGCAAGGGGGTGGAGGTAGAATGGGGGCAAGTGCGAGTTTGACAAGCAGCGAGACACCCATAGTAAATACAGATTAATACTAGAAAACTGCTAAGAGACTAAACCAAGTTGGCACAGAAAGGATGGAGCAGACAAGATAATAGTACAGGCTGGGGGGGGGGGAGGGGAAGAGAAAATGAAAATGCCTGCTTGCTAATGCAAGAAGCCAGACAGCTAAAATGGGGGAGCTTGAATTAATAGCTGCAGGGGAGCAGTATGATATAGGTATTACTGATACATGGTGGGATGAAACTCATGACTGTGCAGTTAATTTAGAGGGTTATTCCCTTATTCGAAAGGATCGTGCAAATAGAAGCGGTGGAGTATGCTTATATGTTAAACCGGATCTAAAAACTATTACAGTATAATGGAAGATGTTTGAGGGGAATGACGAAAATGTAGAAACCTTGTGGATAGAAATTAGCAGTGGAGGTAAAAGTATAAAGAAAATGTTTGTAGGAATATGCTTTAAACCGCCAAATATCTGAGAGATTGAGGAAGCTAAAATACTTTTGCAAATGGAGAAGGCATCAAAACTGGGTCATGTTTGCATAATGGGCGATTTTAATTATCCAGACAGACTGGGGCATTGAGATTAGCGTAACAGGAAACAGGTTTTTGGGGGTGCTTAAAGACAATTACATAACCCAAATTGAGGAACCAACCAGGAGAGGGGCAATACTGGATTTGGTCATATCAAACAATGTAGAATAGCAAATATTCAAATCCTGGAACCTTTGGGTAACAGTGATCATAACATGGTCTCATTTGAAATAAATCAAAACACAGATTACTTGGGTTCAATAAAGACATTAAACTTCAGAAAGGCAGATGTTAATAAACTGAGGACTAAACTACAAGTAATACATTGGGATGGTGTTTTTGCAGGGAAAAATGTAGAAGATAAAACAGGCAGTCAAACATTGTTAGAAAATTACACTTCGTGTATACCCTTTGGTAATAAGTATAAAATAAAGAAGTCAAAACCAATGTGGCTAAATAGACATGTAGGGGAGGAAATGGACAAGAAGAGGAAGGCGTTTAGATTATTTAAGTCAGAAGGGACGGAGACATCGTATCAGAATTATAAGGAATGTACCAAAAGAGCAATCAAATTAGTAAAAATGGATAATGAAAAAAGGATTGCAATAAGGATTGTAAGATCAACCCTAAAACGTTCTTGAAGTACCTAAACCAAAACATGAGAAAAGAAAATATAGGACCCTTTCAGTGAGATGGGCAGGCAGATTATTGGAGATAAGGAAAAATCAGAGGTATTCAACATATTTGCCTCTGTTTACCAGGGAAGAATCAATTTCAATAGTAGTGCCGCATGAGGAAGCCACAACCTCCATATTAATGAACAATTGGTTAACTGAGGAAGTAGTTCATAGGCGGCTTGAAATAAAGTAAATAAGGCACCTGGCCCCGATGGCATACATCCAAGGAGTTAGGTTCAGTAATAGCCAAACCATTACATTTACTTTTCAAGGACTCCATTTCCACAGGCTCAGTACTAGAAGATTGGCGTAAAGCAGATGTGGTGCCTATATTTAAAAAGGGAGCTGGATCACAAGCGGGGAATTACAAACCTGTAAGCCTGACTTCAATAGTGGGGAAACTACTTTATTAATACAGGATAATATTCAGGAATACCTAATGGAAAACAAAGTTAGTAATAGTCAGCATGGATTTATGAAGGATAGATCATGCCAAACTAACCTTGTTTCTTTGAGGAGGCAAGTTGAAATTTAGACCAGGGTAATGCAGTTCATGTGGTCTACTTAGATTTTGCAAAGGCTTTTGATACGGTTCCACACAAGAGGTTAGTGTGCAAAATAAAGCGAATTGGACTCAATATAAATATATGCACCTGGATTGAAAACTGGTTGAAGGACAGACAGTTGTCATAAATGGAATGAGCCAAGGTCGTGAGTGGAGTACCTCAGGGATCGGTACTGGGACCACTGCTTTTTAACTTGTTTATTAATGACCTGAAGGTTGGGATCGAGACAAAGTCTCCATCTTTGCCGACAATACTAAATTGTGTGAGGTAGAACCAGAGCAGAATGTAATTTCTCTCCAGAAGGACTTGAGCAGGTAAATGGCCGATGAGGTTTAATACAGATAAATGTAAGGTTAAGCATTTGGGACACAAGAATAAACTGGCGACTTACACATTAAATGGGGATAAATTAGGGAAATCTTTGATGGAGAAGGATTTCGGAGCGCTTGTAGACAGCAGGCTTAGCAATAGTGCCCAAAATCATGCAGTAGCTGCAAAGGCAAACAAGATCTTATCTGCATTAAACGGTCAATGGAAGGAAGGGAAGTAAACATAATTATGCCCCTTTACAAAGCATTAGTAAGACCACACCTTGATTATGGAGTACAATTGTGGGCACCACTCCTTAGAAAAGACATTGTGGAACAAGGGAGAGTGCAGAGAAGAGACACCAAATTAATAAAGTGAATGTATAATCTAATTTATGAGGAGAGGCTAGCTAAATTAGATTTATTTACATTAGAAAAGAGGCTTCTAAGAGGGGATATGATAACTATATACAAATATATTCGGGGGACAGTACAGGGAGCTTTCAAAAAGAACTATTCATCCCACGGGCAGTACAAAGGACTCAGGGGCATCCCTTTAGGTTGGAGGAAAGGAGATTTCACCAGCAACAAAGGAAAGGGTTCTTTACAGTAAGGGCAGTTACAATGTGGAATTCATTACCCAGTGAGACTGATGGCAGATACAATAGTTTTGTTAAAAATTTTTTTTTTTTTTTAAAAGAGACGATTGGACATGTTTTTAGATAGGAAAGGTATACAGGGATATACCAAATAAGAAGACATGGGAAGGATGTTGATCCAGGGAGAAATCTGATTGTAAATTCTTGGAGTCAGGAAGGAATTTATTTTCCCCCTTGTGAGATATATCATTCAATGATAACACTGGGGTTTTTGTTTGCCTTCCTCTGGACCTACATACATACAAACATACAGGATCAAGTATCTTGTCTAAAATTTAGCATAGGTTAAACTTTATGGACCTATGTCTTTTTTCAACCTCATCTACTATGTAGCGGCATCAGCAGATATTTTAGTAACAGTGCAGGGCCGTGTACAAACAGGAAACTAAATGGACTGATTAACTCTTTTCTGCGATGACGTTAGGTGGTGTCGGACCGTCAATGGTCACAGAGGTGCTATGTACTGTGAAGAAGTCAGGTCAACTACTGTATTCCAAAAGTGAAGGACTCTGGGAAAAGTGAGATCAGTAGATAATCTGCGGTCTGAAGTACAGATCTTTGGTATTGAATAATTAGGCAAACAAATACACCTTTCACTTTAAAGCTGCAGTTCAGTCTTTATTTTTTTATTTATTTTTTTACTTCAATAGTTTCATGTGTGCAATCTCTAATTACCTAAAGAACTGTATAGCTGCAGGTCAATTCGTTCTCCATGTATTGATAGGCGAAATTTGGTGACATAATTAGAGCTGGCATATGTTTATATCCTGCCTCTGTCTCTCAGTGGAAGCTCATGAATATTCATGAGCACTCCTGCACTGACATGTGCTAGAGGGAGGGCAGGGCTGACAAAGGGGTGTGCCAGGGCTTGTGGCAGGACATGAAGGGGCAGTGCCTTAGCAAATGGCTGTTAAAATAGAATACAGGAAAATTGGTCTTTCAAAGTTGTTTTCTTAAAAACAGAAAATGCTAAAAGTATTTTTTCTTACTACAGAACTGATTTATAAAAAAAAAACCACACATGCAGGATATTGACTGAACTGCAGCTTTAAGCCCCAGAATTGCTGTACTTATTTTGATACATGGGGGTCATACTAATCCTGCAACATATGCCGTTTCCAGTTAAATCTGTTAGACTATTGTAATACTGACCTGTCCTAGGACGTTAACAGTATGATAGGGATGATCCTGCAGTTAAAACACCCATCAGGGAAAAGAATATTACATCCCTGTGTCAGAACATTAGATATACATGTACTGCACATTATCTCAGCAGACTTATCGTACGATCTCATAGGGCGAGATAGTGATCTTTCTAAATTTGGGGAAAGCACTCCTGAAGATAGAGAGAGACTTAGCTGTAGGATTAGGTGCTCGCTGGACGATCAGTGTTAACCTCTCCGGATGAAAACAATACAAAAATAGAAAGTGCCCTCGGCACTTCAGCATTAGAAATATAATAATAATAATAATAATAATAATAATAATAAAAAACCTCATGAGATACAAACAAAATCCAAGTGACGTTGCGAGCCAAAAACATCGCTCAGATGTTATGGTTTGTATCTCATGAGGTGTTAAATAAATGCATCTTTATATTTTTCTGGAAAATAAAATAGTATTTAGTCCAACAAGCAAACAATTAGCCCAATGTTCCGGTCCCCCAGGAACCTTCTTCAAAGGTCGGAAACGTCAGGCTAAATACCAATTTTCCCACTCCTGTGCCGTGCCGGTATTTTGGAACACCAACGTGACCCTTACCGACTCACAGTTGACCCCGCGCTACCTTGCACCACAGCGGCCTGCACATGCACTAGTGTGGGACACAGCGCCTTGATAACGCATGCGGAGTATGTTTGATGTAGGAGGTTGTTGCTCTCCCTAATTATTATACCTGGGGAGGGTCTCTAAATCTGAATAAATATACACCTATTCAAGCTGTTGCTTGGTGCATGCGTCACATGATGGATGGTTATTGTTTCTTGGATATCGCTGATGTGTACTCAGCGCTGTACACCGAATTATGCCGGCATAATAAATACCTGTAGAGCTTACAAATCTATTTTTTTGGGTGCCTAAGGCATGGGGGGGGGGGGGGGGGAAGAAAATGAGAGAAGGTGACTTGGCCAAGGTCAAAAAGGAGCAGACACCGGGATTTGAACCAGGTTCCCCTTCAACAAACTCAAAACTACTCCTTCAGCCCGTGATTTTGTACACCATTACGTATGGCTGTATATTACCCATAAGCACATGCTTCCGCTCTGTGGGATGAAGGTGGTGACATTCTCAGTGTACAGTACCAACAAAAAGACGACCAGATATCTCCTCTTAAAACAAGCTGAGAAACTACGTACATAAAAAAGGCAAACTCCAACGGTGGCCTTATTTCTTTAATACCAACATCCAAATGTGTATATATAAAACTGACTGCACGTGTGTCTAATACCTCTAAAATTAGACATATTAAGACACTGAATGGTGCCACTCCCAAAAATTACAAGCACGCCCTTGGGGTGCTGCATTGTATAACAAGAAAGTCACTGCACCCAACTTAAAAAAGTTTGAGAAGCAATATTCATAAAATGTTTTTCATAAGTTTAGAGCAGTGTAATACACTTTTGGGGCTCCTTACAAAAGGTATCTGGGATCAGATGCATTGTATTTCTGTACAGATCTTCTGTATTTGGTACCATTTTGAAATGACCTGAAAATTGCAGGGAAACTCTTTTAGGGATGTCAGGGGAATCCAAGTGTCCCTGTTGAAACACTGGTTTAGAGGGTCGACTAAGCCCTCGGCGGCGCTGAGTGAGCGCCCACGCGTCGCGCTGAAACAGTGTGTGTGGCCAGCATGATCGCATGGCACTCAGCTGCCTACAGAGACAATGGAAATTTGTTTCTGCAGCTCGCTGGTGCGTCATGGGAGCGATTTGCCCAAATGTTGGAAAACCAGCTACACGATGTCATGGCCGCGCCCCCAACTAGCTGGCCAGGAATTGTACGGCCAAGCAGTGCGCATGATGTCAAGGCGCTCGAGCACCAGCGCACATGCTGCCAGCCTGGCCGCAGTCTTAGGCCCCTTCGCCTGGGCATGGTTGACGGGCCGTGCCTATGGCATCACGGAGCTGGTTCGCCCTCAGTGGGCCAACCGCACACGTGACCGGCCTGTCGTGCCAAGAAATCAGTTTCAACCGATTACTTGCGCAGCACTCGCCGCCTCCTCCTGTACCGCGCACCCGCAACCACTGCCTTAAGGCAAATCTGTTGGCTCAGCAAGCGGACGCCTCGGCGCGGTCTGCGGTACCATGGCCCCAGCCTTACAGTATAAGAAAAAGGTCTCCGGTTTTCATAAACTAGAACACAAAACCCTTTATATTTCCCAGACCAACATCTAAATTGTTTCTGTTGGATGTAACTAATGGACCTGGCACCTGTGTCAGTTTTGCTTCAGCTACAAGACTGGTGCAAAGAATGTGAGGCTTTTCTATAAGGAAACGGAGAGCATGCTTATTTACCTCTCCGAGGCAGAGTTTGCTTCAGTGTCTTCATCAACAAGATTATAATGTGGCTGTAATAATGCAGTCTGTTTTTGTAGTCCCCCCCCCCCCCTCTTCACCAGCTCATGGCTATAGTGTAGGTCACCGCCCCCTCACAACGGGTGGAGTCATGCTAACCGCTTGTATTTCTGGCAAAGCCAGAAGTGTATAGGTGCCAGAAATGTATAGGTGCCACTTAAGGCCTGCGGGGGTTCAGCGACAGGGGAAGAGAGCGAGAGCAGCAGCTGCTGCAGTGCAGAGTGGGTCTGGGCTGCAGGCACTAAGACTCACCCTCCCCCCCCCTTCCCCGAGGGGAAGCCAGTCAGGCTGATGGCAGAGCTGCAGGGGAGACTGGTTGCTGGACCGGATGGTGGGGGTTAAAATCACAAGCCCGGGCGGGCGCTGCAGTGAATTTAGTGGGAGGAGAGGCCGACCGGGCACATGGAATAAGTGCAGCCACTGTGCACCGCCGCACCCTCCCCCCCCCCTGCGATGCCCCTACAGTGGAGCAGAGGTCCCACCCACCGGATCGCTTCAGCCCCAGCGTATGCAGCGTGAGAGAGGAATCCTGGCACAGGGAGGCAAGCCCAAGGGGGGGGGGGGGGAGGAGGGAGAGGAGAAGAGTGCCCCTAGGGCTCTGGGAGATAAGGGAGCATTGGAGTCTGGGTAAAGAAAAGGAAAAATATTGTAGTTTTATTTCAATCTGCCTTATTCCCCACAAACTTTCCCTTGGACTCAGTGTCCCCCCTAAACCTCATATACAGTTGAGGCACCCACAAACCCTACACTGGTTGTGGGTCACCTGGGCACTAGTTGGGATACCTCCCTTAACCTAGGGATTCCCTCAGCTACAGGAATACGTGTTTCATTCCTGTGCCTCATTCTCCTTTCAGGGCTGTGCTGAAGCAGGGTACCCTAGTGGCGAGTCGTGTTTGCGTTTTCAAAGGGACAATGTGCCTACATGTATCCGAGAATCAGGCATTATTCCCGGGTACGTTTATGGGGGAACCGGCAACTCCGGACCCCGACTTCCTAGGCACATTCTGTCAACGGTTCCTCCGCAACATCCCCCCCTTGAAACTCATACCCCAGCAATCCCTGCTTCAATGCCCGGAAAGGGAAAAACAAAAAATACTTTTATTAGACAGGGGGTGGGGGGGGGGGGAAGAGGAGAGAAAGAGGGGAGTGAGATGTAATAGATGACAGAGGAGAAGAAAAAATAAATAAAAAACACCCCTCAAACTGGCACTGTGTCAAAGTAATTTAAAACACTTGATCGCCTGCTTTATAGCGTTTGGAGCCAGACTCGTAAAGCTGAATACCACATCTCCAGATATATACGTACCTGGAGAGTTCACCTCCTCTGGTGCGGAGTGGGAAAATCCATTTTGAATATCTTAAGCAACAGCATAATGACCCTATACTGCAGAATATACAGGTGAAACACACACACGTAAATAAAATTATAATAAAACATAAAAAAAAAAAAATACCCTGTGCACCAATATATAATTGCAAGTAATTGTTTATATATTCAACCCTACCAATATTAATTGAATATTTATTTAGACCGTTGAGTAGATAAACGTGAGGTACAGTCTCTGGAACAGAATGGAGAATAGTGCAATCTAACATGGATTACAGAATCTATAGTGCAGGTAATATTGCTTGTCTCAAGATAGATATTAAAAGTTTGAAGGTGTTAGATTGTCATAGCTGTAGGTTGGGGACTGGTCACTTCTGTCCATGTGGTAAAATGGGAAGCTATGCGAGGGGTCCAACAGCAGGTGCCTTTGGGTCAGAGCCAGGTGCGGCAGCCTATGGGTGTACATCGAATTCGGACCCAAGGTATTGCGCACCATGAGTGCCCTCATGTAGCAGCAGAGGGGGCGTGGATCATGGTTCAGTTGGTGGGGCTACTTTGACCAGGTCCAGGAATACCATGATTTGATTAATAAAAGGTTGTGGCCATTTGCTCCAAATTAATGTATGTCTTTATTTTGGATAGGTGAGGAACGGAATGGCGGAAGTTGAGGGTGCAAGGGTGAAGTGTTAAGATAGAGGTATGAGAATATTGTGATCAAATACTTGGTATTTAAGTAATGCCATTAAACAAGTTAATAATCGTTGGTTCTATTTCACTGAAGTCATCACAGAGATCATAGATTCACTAGAGCTTCTTCCCACAGTTTCACCTATTGTAGCAGTTTCCACGCATCCAGGAATGAATGGGCGGGCTAAGTAAATTTACAGTCAATAATTCTGTTAACAGTGGACCCCATGACATTATGGATCTCGCTGTTCCTCAGGCTATAAATGATAGGATTTAGCATGGGTGTCACAACAATATACAGAAGGGATAAGCCTTTATTGAGTCCAGAGGTGCTTCCCGCTGGGGATGCTACATACGTGAAAATAAGTGTCCCATAGAATAAGGAGACCACCATAAGGTGAGACGCACAGGTTTGAAATGCCTTCTGCTTTCCAGTAGAAGACGGGGTCCTCAAAATGGCACATAGAATGGCAGCATAGGATGCAACAATTAATAGGGAGGAGCCCAGCACAACAGCAGAGGCAAATAAGAACATAGAAAGCTGGCTGGTGCATATGTCCGTGCAGGACAATGGGAAAAGGGACAGGGCTTCACAAAAAAAGTGGTTGATATGGTTAGGTCCACAAAACAACAACCTGGTTACCATTAGTAAGGGCAAAAATGATCCCAGGAGCCCTGCTGCCCAAGAGAAGACAGTGAGGTGGATGCAGACAGAGCTTCTCATTAAGGAGGAGTAGCGCAGAGGGTGACATATAGCTAGATATCGGTCATATGCCATAGTGGAAAGGAGTAAACATTCAGTGCACCCAAAAGAACTGCAAAAGAAGAGCTGTAAGAGACAACCAGTGTAGGAGATGGCTTTCCTCTTTGCCAGGATATGGACAAGGGTTTGAGGTACGATCACAGAAGTGTAGCAGATCTCAAGGAAGGAGAAGTTGCCGAGAAAGAAGTACATGGGGTTTTGGAGACGAGGGCTTAGGCACACCAGTGACACAATCAATGTGTTGCCCAAGAGGGTGAAGAGGTAGATACCTAGAATGGCAAAGAACATGATGACCTGATGCTTGCCGGAGATGGAAAATCCTTGGAAAAGGAATTCCTGGACAGAAGACTGGTTTACCGAAAGCCATCCCATGCCCTGCACATCAGAAGGAGAACATGCGTTAGAGATTGCAAATATTGGGAAGTGGGGACTGATGAGGATTATGCACGTATGTATATGGGGAAAAAAAATATAATAGGAGACAATGGGAATAAGTCCTTCAGACATCAGAACAAACTTTAGAAAAAGGAGTCCCTGCCTGAAGAGCTTACAGTCTAAGGCTAGGTTCCCGGTTCCTGCTGCAGCATGCTGCAAGGACAAAAACCGCCCGCAAATGGGGCCAGGCCCGTTGCTGCCTTGTCCACCGCGTTGCATGACCAGATTTTTCTGAAGATAATAAATAAAAAAAAAAAAAAAAAAAAAAAACCACAGTCTTCAGAACTGGCGATGGAGCGCTGGCCACCCCCCCCCCCCCCCAGTGGTTCAGCCAATGAGGGTAAACCTGCCAGGTGAGGTCATAGCCACGCCCTGCATCTTTCCCCTTACAGCTCTGCACAGACCGGGGATCACAGCTGCACGTGCCGCCAGCCACGCCGACACCAGGGCCGTAGCCTAAGTGACAAATAGAGAACTTACTATAACACCCTCCCACTGCCTCAGTATGTGCGTATGCAAGGGGTGATGGTAAATGCATATGAAATATATAGTACTAGCCAAGGGAGCTCCCCAAATGCTTAAAGGTGTGTTTTTAGAGAAGCCTTAGGTGGGGAGAGAGGGTGCTCGTCAGATATTGAGGGGGAAGGACATTCCAGAGGAGTGGGACAGCAAGTGAAAAAGAATGTGGAAGAAATAGCATACAAAAAACATCAACACTATCGTACTTCTAAGGGTAGGTGTTGGTTAATATCAATTTTGTCCAATGCACCTACCCTTTAAATTAATGTTGTACCGTAAGGGAGTTCAAGTGCTAATCACTTCACTCTCTCCTAAATCTGTCTTGGCTTCTCTCCTGCTGAAATACTTCTACTTACTATCAAATCCTGTGTTACTTACAAAATTCTCCTCTTGCGTTTGAGGATTTCTTCTGTCTACCGCTTTTGTATCTAAAGCCCTCTGCCCCCTAAAACCTTTGTCACTTACATCCAAAAAGACAATACCACCACACACATTCTTTGATGCAACGCAGTTGAAATGAGAGTATTCACTTTTTAAACCCCATTTCTAACAGACTGTGCGGTGTGCCTTTTTTTTTTCCTGTCTCGTTTCCCTGCATGAGAAGTAGACCCGAAGCAAAGATAAAGCCGAGTGACTATTTATTCTGCAATATTAATGTTCCATGCATAATGCTCAAGATAAGCAAAATGTGAGGGCAAAATTCTGTAGACTGTACTGAAATGGTGCCAGTCATGCTAAAAACATAGGACACTTTTTTTCCACATACAGTACCATCTGGATCCTCCACCTGTGTCCAAGAGAACCTACACCCAGCAAAGCAAGTGAAAAAGGTTTTAGGTGGGAGAGGGCTTTAGATACAAAGCGGTAGACAGAAGACATCCTTGAGAAGAACGCAAGAGCCTTGCAGGTGTCTAGTGAGAAATTACAGTAGGGTGGAGATGTTAGGGGTGTATAAACTTTAAAAAAAAAAATTTGAATTTTGTAAGTCATACAGAGGGAGAGAGAGAAAATGATATACACTACACAATATACTTACTTCTTTCCTCAATGAAAGTCTTAAAATCACCTGGTAAGCACATACCCATTTACACAAAGAAAATGGCAACATACTGTATGCAGCAAGTGTACTATATTAATGTCCGGTACATGCATCCCTACTGCCTATAAAACTCTACATTGCTACAGAGGGCATAATAAACCTATGGCATCAGAAGACAGCAACAATATTAACAAGCTGGTACATATTTAAATGTATAATATGAAAACGGCGAGTAGCACTATAAACACCCCAATATATTAAAGAGGTACCACATGTACAAGGACATTAGACTCCCTCTCCACATGTAAAGTACAACTCTACTACTTCTTACCCATGTAGAACTGGACACACACACTTTCCTCAGGATTCACTGCCAGTATGGAGACTGGGCTCAGAATATCAGAGAAAACTAGAAAGCCAGCTACATCTAGCTTATAAAACAATCCTTCATATAAATAACTAGTGCAGTACAGGCAGCCACCATCCCATATACTGATTAAGTATTGCACAGGCATCAGCTCAAACTAGGCAACTTTAGTGTAACAGAATGGGCAGCATCCCTGAGACATTAAAAAACAGGCAGTTTGCACGCAAGGCGAGATGGCACTAATCCATTTACCAAAAAAAAAAAAAATAGTATATCCACACACGTTAGAAGGGTTTAAAATTGTAATCGAACTTCCAATCATAATGCATCATAAGTAAAATCATTTAACACACAAGTATAATTACAAGCACAGCGATGTTAAATGATTGTAAAATAGCAAGAAGTGAAAACAAAGTGTCTTAGACCTCCCAGCTGTGCGGCTGGACCCATCTCCACACATTGTAACACCCACTAACATCCCCATCCTCAAACTTTAATGGGATCAGCTGTTGCACTGAACCATACGCCCACCCCCACCCCCCCCACCCCAGCCCCCCCCACCCAACCATACCCAACCCCCCACCCCCACACCCCCCCCCTCAACCCCAACCCCCCCCCCCCCCCGAATGTAAGCCGTCACACAATGAGAAGTCACTTTACCATGTGTACCTTTATACTGCAAGCTTCCAGGAGCAGGGCCCTCATTCCCTATACTGCAAGCTCTCACAGACAGGGCCCTCATTCCCTATACTGCAAGCTCCCAGGAGCAGGGCCCTCATTCCCTATATACTGCAAGCTCCCAGGAGCAGGGCCCTCATTCCCTATATACTTCAAGCTCTCACAGACAGGGCCCTCATTCCCTATATACTGCAAGCTCTCAGGAGCAGGGCCCTCACTCCCTATATACTGCAAGCTCCTCACAGACAGGGCCCTCATTCCCTATATACTGCAAGCCTCCACAGACAGGGCCCTCATTCCCTATATACTGCAAGCTCTCACAGACAGGGCCCTCATTCCCTATATACTGCAAGCTCTCACAGACAGGGCCCTATTCCCTATATACTGCAATCTCACAGATGACCCCTCACTCCCATATACTGCAAGCTATCACAGACACGGGCCCTCATTCCCTATATACTGCAAGCTCCCCGGGCAGGGCCTCATTCCCTATATACTACAAGCTCCACAGACAGGGCCCTCATTCCCATATACTGCAAGCTCCCAGGAGCAGGGCCCTCATTCCCTATATACTTCAAGCTCTCACAGAGGCCTCATTCTATTACTGAAGCTCTCACAGACAGGGCCCTCATCCCTATATACTGCAAGCTCTCACAGACATGGACCCTCATCCCTATATACTGCAAGCTCTCACAGACAGGGCCCTCATTCCTATATACTGAAGCCCCAGGAGCAGGGCCCTCATTCCCTATATACTGCAAGCTCCCACAGACAGGGCCCTCATTCCCTATATACTGCAAGCTCCCAGGAGCAGGGCCCTCATTCCCTATATACTTCAAGCTCTCACAGACAGGGCCCTCATTCCCTATATACTGCAAGCTCTCACAGACAGGGCCCTCATCCCTATATACTGCAAGCTCACAAGACAGGGCCCTCATTCCCTATATACTGCAAGCTCCCAGGAGCAGGGCCCTCATTCCCTATAGTGCAAGCTCCAGGAGCAGGGCCCTCATTCCTATTACTTCGCTCTCACAGACAGGGCCCTCACTCCCTATATACTGCAAGCTCTCACAGACAGGGCCCTCATTCCCTATATACTGGCAAGCTCTCACAGACAGGACCCTCACTCCCTATATATGCAAGCTCTCACAGACAGGGCCCTCATTCCCTACTGCACCGACACACTTTATTCGAGCAAATACCCAGTATGTACCTGGCAGATACCTGGAATGCGCCGCTCCTCACCTCTGACAAGCCCCGTTGCATTTGCCTTCCCAGCCTGGGTTCATGCCTGGCTGACGGGCGGCTGATCTGTTAAATGATAATGATTAGGATCTAATAGCCTGCAATGCTTCACGTGTCTACCAGATGGCATAAATTCATGAATTGTAGCATATATATATATATATATATATATATATATATATATATATATATATATATATATATATATATACTGTGCAGATTGCAGCCGCAGGGAATAAAATGCTTCAATTCCTGCTTGGAAAAATACCTCAATGCACTCTGGCAGAAAACAGTCACAAACCTCAATACACCCGGGTATACCCGAATTCGTGGGACTAGCCGAGCTCGAATAAAGTGTGTCGCCAGTGTATATACTGCAAGCTCCCAGGAGCAGGGCCCTCATTCCCTATATACTTCAAGCTCTCACAGACAGGGCCCTCATTCCTATATACTGCAAGCTCTCACAGACAGGGCCCTCATTCCCTATATACTGCAAGCTCTCACAGACAGGGCCCTCATTCCCTATATACTGCAAGCTCTCACAGACCAGGCCCTCATTCCCTATATACTGCAGCTCTCACAGACGGGCCCTCATTCCCTATATACTGCAAGCTCTCACAGACAGGGCCCTCATTCCTAGATACTGCAAGCTCCAGGACAGGGCCCTCATTCCCTATATAATGCAAGCTCTCACAGACAGGGCCCTCATTCCCTATATACTGCAAGCTCTCACAACAGGGCCCTCATTCCCTATATACTGCAAGCTCCCAGGAGCAGGGCACTCATTCCCTATATACTGCAAGCTCCCAGGAGCAGGGCCCTCATTCCCTATATACTGCAAGCTCCCAGGAGCAGGGCCTTCATTCCCTATATACTGCAAGCTCCCAGGAGCAGGGCCTTCATTCTCTATATACTGCAAGCTCTCACAGACAGGGCCCTCATTCCCTATATACTGCAAGCTCTCCCAGACAGGGCCCTCATTCCCTATATACTGCAAGCTTCACAGACAGGACCCTCATTCCCTATATACTGCAAGCTCTCACAGACAGGGCCATCATTCCCTATATACTGCAAGCTCTCACAGGACAGGGCCCTCATTCCCTATATACTGCAAGCTCTCACAGACAGGGCCCTCATTCCCTATATACTGCAAGCTCTCACAGACAGGGCCCTCATTCCCTAATACTGCAAGCTCTCACAGACAGGGCCCTCATTCCCCATATACTGCAAGCTCTCACAGACAGGGCCCTCATTCCCTATATACTGCAAGCTCTCAGGAGCAGGGCCCTCACTCCCTATATACTGCAAGCTCTCACTGACAGGGCCCTCTATCCCTATATACTGAAAGTCTCCAGACAAGGGCCCATGTTTCCCTATATACTGCAAGCTCTCACAGACAGGCCCCTCATTCCCTATATACTGCAAGCTCTCACAGACAGGGCCCTCATTCCCTATATACTGCAAGCTCTCACAGACAGGGCCCTCATTCCCTATATACTGCAAGCTCCCAGGAGCAGGGCCCTCATTCCCTTATATACTGCAAGCTCCCACAGACAGGGCCCTCATTCCCTATATACTGCAAGCTCCCAGGAGCAGGGCCCTCATTCCTATACTACTTCAAGCTCTCACCAGACAGGGCCTCATTTTCCCTAATACTGCAGAGCTCTCACAGACAGGGCCCTCATTCCCTATATACTGCAGCATCACAGACAGGGCCCCTCATTCCCGATTACTGAAGCTTCTCACAGACAGGGCCCTCATTCCCTATATACTGCAAGCTCTCACAGACAGGGCCCTCATTCCCTATACTAATGCAAGTTCCAGGAGCAGGGCCCCATTCCCTATAACTTTCAAGCTCTCACAGACAGGGCCCTCATTCCCTAGATACTGCAAGCTCTCACAGAAAGGGCCCTCATTCCTATATACTGCAAGCTCCCAGGAGCAGGGCCCTCATTCCCTATATACTGCAAGCTCTCACAGACAGGGGCCCTCATTCCCTATATACTGCAAGCTCTCACAGACAGGGCCCTCATTCCCTATATACTGCAAGCTCTCACAGACACAGGGCTCCTCATTCCCTATATACTGCAAGCTCCCAGGAGCAGGGCCCTCATTCCCTATATACTGCAAGCTCTCACAGACAGGGCCCTCATTCCCTATATACTGCAAGCTCTCACAGACAGGGCCCTCATTCCCTATATACTGCAAGCTCCCAGGAGCAGGCCCTCATTCCCTATATACTGCAAGCTCCCAGGAGCAGGGCCTTCACTTCTCATATACCTGCAAGCTAATCACAGACAGGGCCCTCATTCCCATTATACTGCAAGATCTCACAGACAGGGCCCTCATTCCCCTATATAATGCAGCTCTCACGGACGGGCCCTCATTCCCGATAACTGCAAGCTCTCACAGAAGTGGCCCTCATTCCTCTATATACTGCAAGCTCTCACAGAAAGGGCCCTCATTCCTATATACTGCAAGCTCTTCACAGACAGGGCCCATCATTCCCCATGATACTGCAAGCTCAATCCAGACAGGGCCCTCATTCCATATTACTGCAGCTCTCAGGAGCATGGGCCCTCACTCCCCTATATACTGCAAAGTCTCACAGACAGGGCCCTTCATTCCCCTATATACTGCAAGCTCTCACAGACAGGGCCCTCATTCCCCTATAGACTGCAAGCTCTCACAGGACAGGGCCTCATTCCCTATATACTGCAAGCTCCCAGGAGCAGGGCCCTCATTCCCTATATACTGCAAGCTCCCACAGACAGGGCCCTCATTCCCTATATACTGCAAGCTCCCAGGAGCAGGGCCCTCATTCCCTATATACTTCAAGCTCTCACAGGACAGGGCCTTCATTCCCTATATACTGAACCTCTCGGGGGCCTCATCACTATATACTGCAGCTCTCACAGACAGGGCCCTCATTCCCAATAACTGCAAAAGCTCTCACAGACAGGGCCCTCATTCCCTATATACTGCAAGCTCCCACAGACAGGGCCCTCATTCCTATATACTGCAAGCTCACAGACAGGGGCCCTTCATCCCTATATACGCAAGCTCCACAGAGCAGGGCCCTCATTCCCTATATACTGCAAGTCCAGGAGCAGGGCCCTCCATCCCATATTACTTCAAGGCTTCACAGCAGGGCCCTCTTCCCTATAACGCAAGCTTCTCACAGACAGGGCCCTCATTCCCTATATACTGCAAGCTTACAGCAGGGCCCTCATTCCCTATATGACAAGCTCTCACAGACAGGGCCCTCAATCCCTATATATGCAAGCTCCCAGGAGCAGGGCCTCAATCCTATATTACTGCAAGCTTCACAGACAGGGGCCCTCATTCCCTATATCTGCAAAGCTCTCACAGACAGGCCCATCATTCCCTATATACGCAAGCTCCACAAGACAGGGCCCTCATTCCCTATATACTGCAAGCTCCCAGGAGCAGGGCCCTCATTCCCTATATACTGCAAGATCCCAGGAGCAGGGGCCCATTCCCTATATACTCCAAGCTCCAACGAGGGCCTCATTCCTATATACTGGCAAGCTCTCACAGACAGGGCCCTCATTCCCTATATACTGCAAGTCCATCACAGACAGGGCCCTCATTCCCTATATACTGCAAGCTCTCACAGACAGGGCCCTCATTCCCTATATACTGCAAGCTCTCACAGACAGGGCCCTCATTCCCTATATACTGCAAGCCCTCACATACAGGGCCCTCATACCCTATATACTGCAAAGCTCTCACAGACAGGACCCTCATTCCCTATATACTGCAAGCTCTCACAGACAGGACCTCATTCCCTATATACTGCAAGCTCTCACAGACAGGGCCCTCATTCCCTATATACTGCAAGCTCTCAGACAGGGCCCTCATTCCCTATATACTGCAAGCTCCCAGGAGCAGAGCCCTCATTCCCTATATACTGCAAGCTCTCACAGACAGGGCCCTCATTCCCTATATACTGCAAGCTCCCAGGAGCAGGGCCCTCATTCCGCAGTACGCAAGCTCTCACAGACAGGGCCCTCATTCCTATATAATGCAAAGCTCTCACAGACAGGGTCCCTCTATCCCTATCGATACTGCAAGCTCTCACAGACAGGGGCCTCATTTCCTAGTATACTGCAAGCTCTCACAGACATGGCTCTCATTCCCTATATATACGGCAAGCTCTCACAGGACAGGGCCCTCACTCCCTATATACGGCCAAGATCTCACAGACATGGCTCTATTCCCTATATACTGCAAGCTCCAGGAGCGGGCCCTCACTCCCTATATACTGCAAGCTCTCACAGACATGGCTCTCATCCCTATATACTGCAAGCTCCCAGGGCAGGGCCCTCATTCCCTAATATACTGCAAGCTCTCACGACAGGGCCTCATCCATCTATACTGCAAGCTCCCCAGTCACACAGACAGGGCCTCATTCCCTATATACCGGCAAGCTCTCAGACAGGGCCCTCTCTTCCCTATATACTGCAAGCTCTCACAGACAGGACCCTCATTCCCTATATACTGCAAGCTCTCACAGACAGGGCCCTCATTCCCTATATACTGCAAGCTCTCACAGACAGGACCCTCATTCCCTTCTATATCTGATTGTGCCCGTTTGTCCTTATTTGTAGGCAACTCTGTTCATGTAATTATCAAATCTCTGTCTCCCCACTGTACTGCACCGCAGAACATGTTGGTACTTTACAAATAAAGAATAATAATAATAATAATAATAATAATAATAATAATAATAAAGTCAGAAACAGGGTAACAAACACAAGAGGTGCTCAGAGTGGAGCAACATTCGTGCACTTTGGAATTGATATATATATATATATATATATATATATATATATATATATATATATATACACACACACACACATACACTGTATATATATATGTAACCATATCCCCTCTGGTCCCCCCGGTTCAGCTGCGTTCCCCCTCCTCTTACCACCGGTGCAGGAGGTTGATGCCGGGCGAGCGGGTCGCTGGAAACTCGCTGCGAATGCTGCCGCAGTGCGCCGTTATAACAGCAGTGTGAGCATAGCGACGGCCATCAGGAATTAGTTCCACAAGGGGAACTACAAGTCCCAGCAGCCCCTGGGGCAAAGACCACATGGGGGACTCTAGCCAATAGGGCTGCAGGATTCTCTGAAGCACGAAGTAGTTACATTTGGCGCTCTAGGGAAGCCATGCCAGTTGGAAGCAGGACAGCAGGGGATAGGTAAGGTACAGGGAGCAGTGCTCAGCTGGATTAGGCCAGAACACCCCCCTTAGGTCCCAGCTAGACCCCTCACCACTAGTTTGTGTGTTGAAGGGCAGGCCCCAAGGCAGGGACACATGCCTTAGTACACTAGTGTTAGCTAGCCAGCGGTGATGAACCCACGCGGTGTGCGCGGCCAACATCTGTGACCAAACCAGGTCATACACTCAGAGACTATCTTAAGGTGGGATGCTCCGGCTGGAGGCCACCCCACATCGAGGCGGATCTTCGTGGAACAGATGGATCGGTTGCCTGTTATTACCCAGTGGCATCCGGGTGCTGGAGCCCCAAGAAGGTATCACTACAAGAGCACCAACACGTCTTGTGGCAGTGCTGCTACACACGTGGGGTGGGTGTGGCTATTAAAGCCTGGACACTGGGACACTGGTGCCCCTACACCCAAGTACTGTGGGGATATTCCGCTGGTCGGTATCCGATATACTGTATGTTTTGTTGTTATGTTTATAAGCATTGTTCAGTAAATACTGTTTCCTATAACCTGTGTGTCATTACTGCACATATTGTCTTGGGAGGGGCCATCCTACTGCGTAAGGATCCCTCTCAGGTGGAGGCGCTGTTAGTAGATATTGATATACACAATCCCGGCTCCCAATAGTGGAGGATGAGGCCTCCTGTTTGCCGCGCATTTATTAGCAGCACACGTAGTTGCCCTGACACAGAGGAAAGGGGGCTACATTTAGAGGCGTTGCTGAGATTCAGACCTGGGGTGCCCGCGAATCTTAGTACCAAATTAAAGAGAACATGTTTGTACCGACCAAACTAGAGGTCCGTGACTGGGCCTTGGGGTTCATGAGAGTCCACGCCACGTGCTCGCCGTGGGAGACATTCCCGCCAATACGCCCACGCATGAGATCTGCAAGCATCTCTACCAACTCCCGGCCTAGCCAACGCACGGATCTTAGGTAACAAGTATGACACTAAACACCGGTGGAGTATAGTCCTAGTAGCCGCCAGTCATGACCTATGTGATGAAGGCGCCCCAAGAGCCCTGTATTTACCAGAAGCCCCGGCCACGGGCTGTCCAGTGATTTACCCTGCCCTACCCGCCATACCCGCGACATCTACCCCGGGACTTCCTGTAGGCACGCCCTATCGGGCTGAACTCATACGTACCCCTTGCCCACCTTGGAGGGGCAGCACTTCGGTTGCAAGTTCACCCATACCCCAGGTGGCCATTACTTCCAGTACTATGCTAGAGACCTCCATAAGGCTGAAACTCACCGGCTGCCAGCTTACCCCAGTCGGGTGAGAGTAGGCCCGCAGGCCCTTAGCCCGAGACCCGAATATCACAGTAGTCTGTCGACTAATGGATCCGCCGGGAAAGTACCTCTACCTCAACTGGTAGAAGCCATAACGCAGTTCGCTCACAGTCACCAGTACCGCCGACTAAAAACCTTCTCCGGGGTATGACCAACACCACTGGGTGAAAACACGTTCGACGAATGGCGTGACTATGCGGAACAAGTACTGCCCGGGTGGATGTGCGCCAACACAATAAAAAGGTAACGGATAGTCGAGTGCCTGCGGCCCCCGGCCGCCAACATCTGGCGATTATATCATGAATGGCACACCAACGCACAGGCTCAAGATCTGATACGAGCCTTGACCCAGACTTATGGCAAAAAGGACGACCCAGTAGCTCTATTGGCCCATTTCCATGCCCTCAAACAGAAAGAAAATGAGGAATTGTCTGAGTACCTCCAGCGGTTGCAGCTAGCCCTGTGGAACCTGCTCCACAAAGGGATCATCCGGATGCCGGACCTGGACATCTACAGGACCCAACAATTCCTGCAGGAGTTTCCGTCAACCATCCCCTAGTGGCCCGCATCTGCTGCAACCTCTCTACAGAGAAACCTCCCAGTTATGAGGACCTCATAGAACGAATCAAAGATCAGGAGACAGATCTACGACTCGCGCCAAAGAGTCCCGCAAGGAAAGCACAAAGGATAACCTTCCTTCAAGGATGCTGGCCTCCATGCCCTGGATGCCCCGAAGAACAACCTCTGCTTCCCGTGGCGGTACCAGCCGAAACAACCGTTGTTACACCTGCGACCAGGAAGGGCATTTCGCCAAAGATTGCCCCAAGTCCAAGACTTCCACTCCGGGGCCTATAACTTTCATGGTATAGATCAGGGGTGAGCAAACTTTTTATGCCGAGCCCCCCTTTTCATCCATGAAATTTCTCGGGCCCCCCCTGCCTGATGTAATCAAAATCACATGACGTCAGCGCACGTGAGCTGGTTCAGCCATTGAGGGCGAACCAGCTTTGTAACGCCCCCGCCACGCGTCTACAAAAAAAGTATTTATAGCACAAATTACATAACTTAAAAATAAATATTATAATATTTGTCTAATAGCGTTCCCATTTCTGCTGAATTATTAATCTCTCTCTTCCCGCCACATTAGAACACCTCAGGACCTCTCTAACCTCTTCCAGTCTCTCCCTGTATTTCTCACTCCCCCTCCAGTCCCTCTCTATTCCTCCCCTCAGTGTCTCCCCCACGTGTGGACATTACTGATAGATATGTGTCAAATGTACATTGCAGGTGTGTAAAGTACTTTAGAGTATGTGACAAATGTACTTACAAGTGTGTAATAATTACAGTATATATTTATGGGACAAATGTACAATACAGGTGTGTAAATACTTCTAGAGTATGTGACAAATGTACATTACAGGTGTGTAAATTATTATAGAGTAGGGTAAAAATGGGCAACAGGTGTGTAAATTACTTATAGAGTATGTGACAAATGACATTACAAGTGTGTAAATTACTTACAGTATATAGTATGGGACAAATGTACAATACAGGGTGTAAATTACTTATAGAGTATGTGACAAATGTACATTACAGGTGTGGGTCTGATTTTTAGATGTAGTTTGAGAGAAGAGATCATTCAAAACTGAATAATAATTCAAGTCTAAAAAACTACAGTTCTATTGACTTGAATGGGGATGCTTCTGGGCTTTTTGTACCTTCATTAATGTAAAGATCAATACCTTCTTGGGAAAAGTTTGTAAAAATAGAAAATATGCAGGTACTTACCTTCTTTCACTTTTCAAAACATGGGCGGCAGATGCAGCTTTACGTAATGTTCTTTGAACAGTGATTGTCCAGAAGGTCGACCTAGGGCCCACTGACAACAGTTAGGGTTACATGACTAAGCTTTCTCAAGGTAAAGATCTACAGAGAGGAGCAGAGTCGTGTGACCACAACGCTGGTGCTGGTTCTGCCGGCCAGTGAATGACAAATTAGTATAGCTGAGGTTTAAATATCTTTTGATCACACTCCTGTGATCCTAGTGCCATGGAAGCTGGAACTCAGCCATAATCTAAGTGCCTAGTTTTATAGGTGGATGCAAAGTAAACTTGCTTATGCAATACAGAATCACAAGGCTATTCTAAATGTGGCCCTGATTGAGACCTGCTGGTCCCAGTGTGCCTCCCTGGGAATGTGTGTTAAGACAGAGCACTGCGTAGGAAAAATGCCCCAAAGTCTTTTACATGGTATCTTTTATAATAGGTTTGGTTGACATTGACCACATCAGATGGAGTTTACCGATCTTCTATTCTCTCGGTATGGACACTGAAACTTCTCATTAATGGCCTCTCCTGGAAGCTTCATGCCCTTAAATCTATCAAATGCTGTTGCGAGGATAAACTCACTCTCTCCATCTATCATTTTTTTCACCTGAAGAAGACACCCTGTTGGTCTGTATTAAACTCACAATCACTAAAAAAAGATATTATTTTTACTTTCATTCACCTTCTCCAGTCTTCATGCACAGTCTCTCTTCTGATTCTCCGGTGAGTATAACAGTTTTAATCTCTCTCTATAACTATTAGTCGTTCTCTATGTCTGCTCTGCCCCTTGTCACTACAGCTCTATTACACCTACCTCCATGTCCATGGGATGAGTCTTGTTGCGTCAGCTGGGGTATATCCAGCTGCACCCTAACTACACCGTCGATGGGGTAGTCTTCTTTTGCTGAGACCCACAGCCTCATCTTCCAGTGGACTGCATAGGCAGCGATATTTGAGATGGGAATCATAAAAGGGGCAGTAGATTATCGTCAACTGGGATCCCGTGTCCAGTAGTAGGGCAGATGAGTAGATTCCTTTCACCAGTAAGCGTATTATCGCCACCGGTCCCACTCGCCTGTAAACGGAAGTTGGGGAACTTCTTCGGCATCGACCACTGGAGCATTCCAAGGGCGTAGCGGGTGGTCGGTATCTATACCAGCGGTGCGCAAACTGGGGGGCGCGCCCCCCTGAGGAGGGGCGCAGATGTTTAGGGGGGGGCGCAGGAAGCAGCGGCGATTTTGCCAGGAGCAGAGGGAAAAAGCCGTCTGCAGTGCAATTTTTCTTTTGGCCATTAGGTGGGCTGTGCTCCGCTGTGCTAAGTACACAGCAGCATATCGTTGCTCCTGCTTCCTGCGTGTGTGGACATGGGGAGAGGGGGTGAGTGAGACTGGGACATGGGGGGTGAGTGAGACTGGGACAATGGGGGGTGAGTGAGACTGGGACAGGGGGGGGAGTGAGACGGGACATGGGGGGGGAGTGAGACGGGACATGGTGGGGGAGTGAGACTGGGACATGGGGGGGAGTGAGGACTGGACATGGGGGGGGAGGAGATGACTGGGAGGGAGAATGGACATGGGGGGGAGGTGGACTGGGGACATGGGGGGGGGCTGGGACATTTGGGGGGGAGTGAGAACTGGGACATGGGGGGGGAGTGAGACTGGGACTGGGGGGGTGGGGAGAGTGAGACGGGAAATGGGGGAGAGTGAGTGTGAGACTGGGACATGGGGAGTAAGTGTGAGACTGAGGCATGGGAGGGTGTGAGTTGACATGGGGGGGGTGAGAGTGTGGGATGGGGAGGGGGGTGAGAGTGAGTGGGAACATGGGGGAGGGGGGGGTGAAAGAGCTACATGGGGATGGGATGAGAGAGACATGGTGGGAGGGAGGGAGACATGGCAGAGGGAGAGAGACACACAATGGCTGGAGGGAGAGTGTGAGAGAGACAACCGGGTGGACGGGAGAAAACAAAGCTGGTTGGAGAGTGCAAGAGAGACACTGGGGGGAGGAGAGGCAATGGCTGGAAGGAGAGTTGAGAAATGGAGGAGGGAGACACTATGGGGAGGGAGAAAGAGAGAGAGACAACACAGGGGGAGGGAAAAGTGGGGGGAGACACTGAGGGGAGGGATGAGATGGAGGAGGGGGAGTGAGAATAAGGGAGTTGAGAGACTGGAAGAGGGGAGAGAGTGAGAGACAATGGGGGGAGGGAGAGAAAGAGTACACACACTGGGGGGAGGGAAGAGAGTGGGGGGAGGGAAGAGATGGGGGGGGAGGCAGACATGGGGCCCAAGGCATGATTTTGCAACAAGGGTCTGCAGGAACACCAATGTATCTACAGCAGATCCCACAGGCAACACGCGCTTACCCTCGTGTATGGGACATGAACGGAGGATTCTACCACACTGCTACAGGAGGATACACAGGATTTGCAGGACAGGTTAGGGGAGAAGCCACAACGCAGCCTGTTACTTTCCGTCCCAACACACAGGTGGAAAGCAGTGCTACAATAGGGCCTTGTATAATGTCCACCCAGAATGCACGACTTCAGCAGCCACCATTCATACAACTTAGAGGAATGCACGCTCAGGGTAGGACATACCACCCAGTTCCTGGCCAATATGCTCCAACTGGTGGCAACACAGCTCATTATATTTACAACCGACCTCATCCCATGCAAGTGCCTTCAGCACAGATTGGCTCCTTCTTACAGACACCCACTGGGCTGCCAATAACCTCCACCAGGGGGAGCTCTGCTTTACAACACCCAGTGCACAAGGGGGAAGTGCTCCTGGTCCTTAAGGAGAAAAGCCCAAGACCGTCCTATCCACTGGCTCATTATGTTACGCCGATGCTGCCCGCAGACCAGACTCGTCCCTTATACTGAGGTGGGGACGTATATGTGCACGCACCCGCAGCAGAAAGAGCGTGTCCGGAGTGTGGTGTTTTGGCGTTGCCAGGCCAGGTGTGAACAGGTGTAGCAATACTTGCCGGTACCGGTACTGAAGAAGCGAAGTGGTTGCCGTTAGCCAAAGGTCGGGGAGAGACAGAGATCCAGAAGGTCGAGGTCCAAGCTGAGGTCGAGGGATGGAAGAAGCTGCAGGGTCAAGAGGGAGCTGGGATCCAGAGCCAGGTAAGCACGTCCGCCAAGCCGGGTCGTAACCTGAATGCACGAAGACAAAGGGAGAGCCAGAATAGACGTCTGTAGCAGAGACTATGTCGAGCGATGTGAGAGAGGCAGAACAGGCATTAAGTACTGTGGCTGACCAATGGTTAACGGAGGCAGGCCTGGAGGAGCCCTAGGAGCAGTCCAGGATTGGTTTCCATAATAGGCTGCCAGGTGATAAGGTTTAGGGTTAACTAGTAACCAGCGTGTGGGAGGGAGGTGTGGCTTCACTGCAAGAGCAGTGAATAAATTAGCTGGTGCAGGAATGTGCTCCGTAACAGCAGGGGATGCGTGTGCAGAAGCAACGGCAGGCAGCCGAGCACCAGACCCGCTCGGGGCAGCAGCAGCCCGACGGGGAGGACGGGGAAGTCCCCTCAGCAGGGAGGCCGGGCGAGGAGGGAGCCGCACAGCCGCGGGAGCAGACAGAGGTGAGGGGAGGTCACGCTGCGACCGACGTGACCCCCGAGTCCTCACAGATCCCCCCCCTTCAGGGTCGGCCTCAAGACGATCCTTCCATGGCTTGGATGGAAACTTTTTCCGGAAGCGTTTAAGAAGTCCTGGTGCGTGGATGTCGTTAAGAGGTACCCAAGACCTCTCCTCGGGTCCGAAACCCTTCCAATGAACCAAGAAATGGACTTTCCCTCTGGAGAGACGGGAATCTAGTATGGTCTGGACCTCATACTCTTCATTGCCCTGTATGATCAGAGGATCTGGTTTAAGAGTGTGGTCCGGGAACAGAGGACTAGAGATGAACGGTTTGAGAAGTGATGTATGGAAAACATTAGGAATTTGCATGCTTGGGGGTAGTTGAAGACGGAAAGCCACCAGGTTAACCTGCTTCATGATAGGAAATGGCCCCAGAAACCTAGGAGCCAATTTGGGGGAAGGGGTTTTGAGGCGGATATTTCTAGTAGACAACCAAACCTTGTCCCCTGGTTTGTAGTTGGGTGCAGGTCGGCGACGGCGGTCAGCCTGGACTTTAGAAGACAGGGAGGCCCTTTGAAGTGCAGATTGAATTCTGGCCCAAGAGTCCTGTAGGAGGGAGATGTGTTCATCCACAGCTGGAACTCCAGAGGAGATCTTGGAAATAGGTAGGCAAGCCGGGTGATAGTCGTAATTAATAAAGAAAGGTGTTTCACCAGTGGATTGATTCCTGGTGGAATTAAAGGCATACTCAGCCCAGGAAAGCAATTCCGTCCAGTCATCCTGGGAGTCAGAGACGAAGCACCTCAAATACTTCGAGAGATTGATTGACCCTCTCGGTCTGTCCATTAGACTGAGGGTGATAACCCGAAGAGAAGGAGGAAGCAATGCCCAGTCTTCTTGTGAAGGATCTCCAGAATCTGGAAACAAATTGAGAGCCACGATCCGATACGATGGACGTGGGTATGCCATGGATCCGGAAAATTTCTTTGGAGAAAATATCGGCTAGGGCGGGTGAGGAGGGTAATTCTTTGAGAGGAATAAAGTGTGCCATCTTGGAAAACTGATCCACAACTACTAGAATAGTGTTCATGCCATTCGACCTATGCAATTCGACAATAAAATCCATGGATATGTGGGACCAGGGGCGTTCCGGGATGGATAAGGGCAAAAGAAGACCATGGGGTCTCTGGTGAGGAATCTTGTTGCGTGCACATACCGGACAGGCCCGGGTAAATTCAAGAATAGATTTGGCCATATTGGGCCACCAAAAGGTACGACGGATGAGATCCAAAGTCTTCTTGTAGCCTGGGTGTCCTGCCGAACGGGAAGCATGTCCCCATTCCAGAATCTCCGGAATAAACTTGGCCTCCATGTATAAGGTATCCTTCGGGATCTCAAGATCGCTAGGAAGGTGGCTTTGAGACTTGATGATCCTCTCAAGATTTTTGAATGTAGCGACCGCGAGGATTTTTTGTTTGGGAAGGATAGACTTTGAAGTTTTCTCTGGTCTCTCATCAGAAGAATATTGTCTAGAGAGAGCATCCGCCTTGACGTTTTTAGTGCCGGGAATGTAAGACAAAATAAAATTAAACCTGGAGAAAAATAACGACAGGCGGGCTTGGCGGGTGCCTAAGCGACGGCATTCTCGATGTATAAAAGATTTTTGTGGTCCGTGAGAATAGTAAACGGCTCTTTTGACTCCTCCAACAGATGTCTCCATTCCTGAAGTGCCAACTTGACGGCCAAAAGTTCTCTATTACCCACATCATAGTTCCTCTCAGCTGGGGAAAACTTCTTCGAGAAAAAACTGCAAGGGTGAAGTTTATCCTGGGGAGAAAACTTTTGGGATAGGACAGCGCCGGCCCCGCAGTCTGAAGCGTCTACCTTTAGGGTGAAAGAAAAATTGGTGTCCGGGTGTCAAAGGATGGGAGCTGAGACAAAAGCTTGTTTTAGTGTTTCAAAAGCTATGACTGCCTCAGGAGACCAAGACGAAGGATCAGCTCCTTTTTGGGTCAGTGCTGTGATCGGGGCGATGATTGTGGAGAAGTTCCGAATAAACTTCCGGTAATAATTGGAAAAGCCTAGGAACCGCTGAATAGACTTGAGGGAGTTAGGTTGCGGCCAATCAATTACGGCTTTAAGTTTCTCAGGATCCATGGCCAATCCCGTGTTGGAAATAATATATCCCAGAAAAGAGGTGGTAGACTGGTGAAAGAGACATTTCTCCATCTTGGCAAACAAACGGTTCTCTCGGAGACGGGAGAGTACAAACTTGGTATGGATGATATGGTCCTGTAGATTCTTGGAAAAGATAAGGATGTCATCCAAATAAACAATTACAAACTGATTAAGGACATCCTGAAAGACGTCGTTGATAAAGTCCTGAAAAACCGCTGGAGCGTTGCATAATCCGAAAGGCATCACGAGATACTCGTAGTGGCTGCTACGGGTGTTGAAGGCAGTCTTCCATTCGTCGCCCTCCCGGATGCGAATAAGATTATACGCCCCGCGAAGGTCAAGCTTGGAGAACACGTTAGCACCTTCAAGTCTGTTGAATAATTCAGAAATGAGAGGAAGTGGGTAACGGTTCTTCACCGTGATGCAGTTCAGTCTCCGGTAATCAATACACGGTCTGAGAGTACTGTCCTTTTTCTTGACGAAGAAGAATCCAGCTCCTGCGGGTGAATTGGAGTGCCGAATAAAGCCCCGTTTAAGGTTCTCACGGATATATTCGTTCATGGCTTCCGTCTCAGGAAGAGAGGGGGGGTAGGATTTGGATTTGGGCAATTTGTATCCAGGTACCAAGTCTATAGGACAATCGTAAGATCTGTGAGGAGGTAGTAGTTTGGATTGGGTTTTGCAGAAGACATCCAGAAAAGCAGCATACGGAGCGGGCAATCCTCCCCTAGGGTTGGATGCATTGGCCAGCAGTCGAGACGGAAGTACGGCTGGTGGAAATGGCTCCTCCGACCTCGACCTCCAAGCAATAGGATCTTGGGATGTCCAGTTGATGAGAGGATTGTGCTTCTGTAACCAGGGTAAGCCGAGAGTGACCGGAGTTCCGGGGGCATGAATTACATCAAAGGCCAAGGTCTCCTTGTGTGAATGAGAGGAAAGGTTGATGGGGCAAGTCTCCAAGGAAATATATGCCAGGGTGAGTGGATGCTCGTCAATCCCGACCAAGGCAACAGGAGACTTCTTCCTAACGAGTGGAATCTGGTGACTGGACAGTCCGATGAAGGAGGCTGACAGGTAATGGGTTTCAGCCCTAAGTTTAGTTACCTTTTCCTCCTACTACTAAATATATTGTACATTGTGGAGAGGATTTAAAACTGTGCCATATTTTGTGGATACCTATAGGACACCACTACGCACTTCTTCCTCTATACCATCATTATATATGGACTGTACCTTTTGTGGACAACTATTTAAGCACCCGGGAACTACATGAACACATCATACAAGTTGTATATAGGGTTCACGTGATTCTGAGCACCATTCACACCATATCCTACTTACAGAATGTGGCCCTTGATGAATAACGTGCAGGTATTCTCTACAGTATTGTTGGATTCAGGGAGGCTATTTTAATTAAATCCGTCCTAAGACATATGATAACAGATGACTTAGGTATTCACAAATAAAGAAATCAATGAGCGCTATGTTGTATTTTTTCGGATTTCGCGTGCAGTTTCGATCAAGCTTGCATGTACCTAAGCGATTTCCAGCCTCATCAGCTGACTGATGTAGTAGTCCCGCTGCCAACTATCAACGTGTATGATCAAGAACACTGGACTGGCAGTGGTCCGGAGCCGGCGCCAGCTGAATGGGAAATTCTATGGTGAGTATTGTTGCCGTATTATTTTCTGTGTTTTTTTTATTTTGACAATACAGTATCAATATCGGTGCGATTCAAAAATCAAGCGATTCTCCTGTAAGCAATATCATTGGCTGAGCGGCTTCTACAGTACTGTACTGCAGATACTGAACAATTGGTGGAACGCTAGGCGCATGCGCATTGGAACCTTCTTGAAACGCATATGCGTGTCATCGCATCGACGGTAGGCGCGTGCGCATGTGAACAGGAGACGCCCCACGAGAAAATTATTGGTGGGACTGGCTGGGAACTTCTTTAGGGGACTGACCATTACAATAAAACTTTTCTTTTTGTTTTTCCTCAGAAAAGAAAACGGCTAATGGAGGGATTTCGATGGATAATATCGCTTTGTGTAACAATGTCTGCACATTGCTGAATCGGATTTAAAAAACCACGTACCGGAGTCTACAGTTTAGTGGCCGTAGTTATTGATTAGGATAGAATACCTGAAACAGTATGCTGATGTTTTCCGACCGTACAGTATACAATACTTTTTTATATACAGTATACTGTGTAATAAACCCGAAAAAATAAAAAGTATGCATTTATTCTACATGTATTACAGTACATACAGTATGTGTCTTCTATACAGTGCCAGTACATACAGTACAGTACCGTATGTGTCTTCTATTTTTTTTAAATACTCTTGTACTGAGCATGCCTACAGTATACAGTACAGTACAGTATGCCTGGACAGTAGTGTACATTCTAGAAACACTGTATTTTGTTACAGTATCAAAGGAGCCAATGGAACAATTTAAAACAAATCAACATGTTCTTTTATCGGTGGAGTAAGTACAAAAACATTTATTTACAAATACTGTACAATGTAAAAACATTTTAAGTGCACGGCAATTCAAAACATCAACAGGTGTATGGTTTACTGCTACAGTAGTGAAAACATTTATGTATAGAAAGTAAAAACATTTACAGTCAGTCAGTCAGTATGGTTTACAGTCACATGTTATAAAAACAAATTCTTTATTCATAAAATATACAAAACGCAACATCTCCTTTATTAAAGAACGGCAAGTCAAAACATATACAGTGGGATGGTGTGCAAAACAGTCTGCACCACTACAGTCCTCGGGGGCAGCAAACAGGCCCGGTTTTCAGGGTAACCTTTGAAACCCGTGCCTTTTTGCGGGCCTCAGGGACTGGAATTGTGCAGGTCTTGTGTACAGTAAATACAAACATTTTTTTATTGATACAAGTTAAAACACACAACATCTCCTTTATTTAAATACAGCAGGTCAAAACATGTACAGTACCGTACAGTACAGTTCAGCACAACAGTACGGTCTTACCTGTGATTAAAAAAAATCTTTATTCATAAAATATAGTATACAAAACGCAACATCTCCTTTATTAAAGAAACATACTGTATACAGCGGGAGTCCTCGAGGGCAGCAAATAGGCCCGGTGTGACAGAGTGAAGTCAACTCCTATCAGTTACGCCTGGGAGACATATGTCTGAGTGCTTCATCCAGCACTCATAAGGGTTAACTCAGGTGGAAGTTAGGTAGTCAGGAAGTAAGCTGACACCTGAGAGCCAGCAAGGTAGATAAGGATCTTGTGACTAGCAGTAGCTGGCTCTCTCAGACCAGAGCACATGGATACATGTGCTGCTAGACAGACGGATACAGCACAATACTTACTGCAGCCAAAGTAAGATTTGTTTCATTTGTTTTCATGACTGCTTAAAAGACTCTGAAGGTTTGGTTATGGTTTAGCCAGCCAGCCTGCTAGATAGGTCTGCTGTGTTAGTCAGTTTTTCTCCCAACGTGGAGCAGGATTTATTTGTTTAAAGGGACAGTGTACCCGCATGTTATGTTGCTGTGGAGAAATAAAGCCACTGAGCGTTTTCATTTATCCTGAAACTATATGTGTGGACTGTTCCCTGACCTCGGCTACAGGCCGTCCTGCCACAGGGCCCTATCCAGGTGCTTTGCTTCCTGGGGGTAGAAATAGATACTGTCAACAAGCAGTTTCAGCTCCCGGAGAAAATGTTTATGGCACTGTGGAAGTTGGTGGGGTCCTTTTTGTTTGCAAAAAAAGTCACTCTGAAGCAGTTACCAGTCATTATTCGGTCATCTAGCCTTTGCGGGAAAGGTCATGCCCATGGGACATGGGTATTTTGCAGACACTTGGTGACTTCTTTCAGTGAAGAAAGGAGGCCCCATCATTTCATCAGACTGTCTAGGGCAGTGTTTTTCAACCAGGGTTCCTATGAATCCTTGGGTTCCCCGGGCATCCCTAAAGAAGGACAAGGTTATTATAATAATCTCAATGAAGTGTTGAGAGACGAATACACGTGACTTCTCAAAAAAGGTCACAAAAAAACTCTTACATTGAGGTGTCCAAACTATGTAGGCTATTGCCAGATAATCTTCTTTAGGGTAAAAAGACAATTAGAGTAGAAACAATTATTTAATTAGAACAGACAACAAAATATAGAACAAAAAACAAAATGGCAGCTGACAAACAACTTGCTTTAATTAAGATCACTGATCCCAATCCCACCTAGAGATAAAATTAGTTTAGAGAAGTCCCAATAAGTACAGATTGATAACGTTGAGCCTCTACTTAGCTGCACAATGTCCAACAAATTAGTTGTTTGGAGAAATGTTTGAAAGGGGAAGAAGCTGGATCCTCGCCTGCTCCCCTGTGCAGTCTTTCATCCAGAAGTCACACGGACCGTGTGAGGTAATGAGTATCAGGCTCCCTCTGCATTCCTCAATTTAAAGGACACACAATCTCATACATATCAGCAGTACAGGGAGGGAGGTGGAGGCAATTTTATCTCACCACCCTCCGTTGGTAGTCAGTCCACGTCAGTAAGAGCTATGAAATAGAAGCTTAGAGGAAGCTCTCATCCAGGCATTGTCTATTGTTTAGTGGGCATCAGGAGTTTGGAGAGAGACTTCTGGCTGCTTGTCTCCACTACAGACAGAACACGCATAGAAGCTGGTATACGGAGGCTGCTCAGGTTCAAAAGTCCAATCGCATTTCAACAGGAACTGGCTTGCCACTGATGAAGCCAGGTACAGTTCGAAGAGCAAACGTTGGGGTTCTTGATCCGCTGTTACAAGTCGCATCAGAAGCAACGGGGTAAATGGGTTTCTCTGGGAAGACTGGTTGGGTCCTGTATTTGCCCTGTTGAAACGAGGGAGTTTTTGGCAGTCAGATATCTCCCCCCCCCCCCCAGCTCGGCCCATTGGTCATTCATCTTAACAGGGAGCCCTTTACTCATTTAAAGTTTACACAGGTTTTTAAGGTGTGTGTGAAGAAAGTGGGGCTGGAGGCGTCACAATTTCTGACCTATTCCTTCAGGATTCGGGCTTGCTATGGAGTCTAAGTGTCTCTCTAAACTCCTGATGCCCACTAACCAATAGACAACCCCTGGATTACTTGGAGAGCTTCCTCTGAGCTTCTATTTCATAGGGTTAGGAGGTGATTCACAGGATTGGGAGAAGGGAGTCATCTACAGTAATTTCCTTTCTTATGTTCATTTATAGGTTAGTTGGAGGGTATAGGGGTTTTATTATTTGGATTGTTATGTTTCTATTTCCCGTAGGTGCCACCTGGTGGAAGCGTGGATCTGCTGGGATTCCTATGTGCATTTGGTGGGGAAGCGTGCAGAGCATCTGCCCTATGGCAGGCAATTGGGATTCCCCCAGCACCAGGCGCAGTTGAGGGACCTCCGTGGTATTAGATGGTCTGAGGTTTTACCAGAAGTACTGACTTGAAGTCAATCATTTAGGAGGCCAAGCATCTTCCTTGTGCATTCGGGGACGACCAACCTGGGCTGCATATGGATGATGCATGATATGCAGAGGGATTTGGCCTGTCTGGCAGTAGTGCTCCAGGACAGCTGATGGTATGGTCGGAGTTGGTCCCTCAGAGCATATAGAGGCATGCTAGGTGCAGCGAGGCCTAAAAATATGTAGGTGAAAAATAAAGGGGTTTCTGAATTCATTAGGGAAACGGGGAATGTCCATCAGGCATGTGAACTTGGAGGGGGCCTGTGAGGGGTTATATAGGGTGAATGTGGTCCATCTGTCTGATGTAGGTTTGTACATTTTTAATTTACAGCTCCAAGATGGGCTAGAATGTGCTTTGGAGTGGTTGGGGCATTGAGGCCAAATTTAGGATTAAAATGTCTTCTTCTGTGACAGGGTTATGGTGGGTGGTCAGGCTGACATGAAAACTCATTGTTAGCTTGGTTCGATGTCAGCCGTAAGAACATCGGAAGGGCTCTGGGTTTTGCTGGGTCGGCTTGCCTGAAAAGTTCCTCCCTGCTCTTCCAATGGACACCCGGTGGGGGGTGATTGCATTGCCCCTGGCTTGGTTGGCAGGTGGCGGTAAGGTGGGTATCCAGGTTCGGTTCAGCCTAGTCTGGTTTACCCCCCTTTTTCCCAGCCCCCATTTATTTGTGTTAATGATAGCTGTGGCCTTTTTCCCTAAAGCATAGTGGTTTGTGATTATTTCAAGGGGGTTGGAGGGATGGTTTTCTTCCTCACAGCCCTTACGAGGTCCAGAGTCAGGTAGGAGTGACATATAAAGATATTATGTATCTCGTGTGTACATTGCTTCAAGGATTTTTTTTTAATGATGTGTTAGTATAACATATGTTTATTTAAAATGTCTAGACCTCTACTTGTGCTAGCCAGGGAATGTCATGAACCTATAAACACTGTTATCGACCAGCACCCCCTGAGGAATGTGTAGAGCAGCGTTTCTCAAATGGGGTTCCGCGGAACCCTGGGGTTCCGTAGAGCAGTCCCAGGGGTTCCGCCTACGGACTCACTGTGCTGGCTTTCCCCCTCAACCTTTCCCGAGCACGCCGTCATGGCTTTCCCCCCTCAAACCCACCTCACGAGCCCGCTCTCAGGTCAGGACTGCAGGAGCGCGCTCTAGCAGTACGGCACTTCCGGTGCCTGCTAGGGCGCACACGTGCAGCCCTGCCTCCTGCCTCGCCGCCGCTACCTTCGCCTCTCCCTGCCGCCGCTTCCTTCGCCTCAGCATGTGAGCCTGTGCAGAGCTCCAACAATGTGTTGCACTTACAGTAGCATGGAGATATTCTCATATTAAATAGACAAAGTATACAGTATCCTCCTGACGACATCTGAGTGACTGGAGTGTTCTGCCATATTTGTGTGTTTCCATCCAAACCTTGCACAGCGCAGAAATACATATACAGTCCATGAGCCTATGGTTGCCAGGTGCCCAGTATTGAACCGGGCTGTCCTGTATTTGGACACTCTGACCAGTACAAAATTAGAGATTAGAGGTAATACTGGACATGCATGTGTCCGGTATTACCTCTCTGGGCATAGTGACTTGACTGGCTTGGGGTGCCGCGGGATTGCTGTTGCTAGGGGGCTTGGCAGCTTCATCCATCCTGATTGGCTGCTGCTGGGTAATGCAGCCAATCAAGAGGAGGTGTCAGGAGCCTGGGGGTGGGGCAAAGGAGAGGAGGAAACAACATGGAGAGGTATGTGTGTGTCAAGTGCGTCGCACCTTTCCCCATTGTGTCCAGTATTTTTGGAGAAGCCACCTGGCAACCCTACATGAGCCAGAAAAGTGAATTTCCTTCGTAGATACAGGGAAACAAGTACAACAGAGATGGGAGGTGTGAATACCACCCACCACTCAGAGAACAGGTCACGGATGAGAAAGATGAGAGTAACCTGGTCTAGGAAAGGAATTAACCCTTAAAAGCCATAGCTCTTCCACTTCATCCACTTCCTGATATCTCAAGCAATTGTATTTCCCTCTTTCCCAGTAAAGTTCTCAATTTAAAATATAAAAATAAAAACCTACTGTAGGATGAGTAATACAGAAGGTGCAATTCTAATGTATAGAGGTTTTTTTTTTATACAGATAACCTAATATACCTGTTTGATCCAATCCGAATGTTCGATGTCTGCAAACAAGAATGAGGCTATTGGTCAAATACGAATGTTCCTAACAAACATGTTGGAGCATTTTAATATCACATTATCTGTATCATGACAACTAAAACATAATGTAGCACACACTATCTACAAAGAGTCTTCTTCAAAGCCTGTTTTACCTCGCTGTTTCTCAGGCAGTAAATCACTGGGTTTAAGAGTGGAGTCATCACAGAATAAAAAATAGTCACCAATTTGTTTCTATCAAAGGGACTGGCCTTTCTTGGCCTTGCGTAGATGAACAGTGTTGTTGCATAAAATATAATAACTACTGTGAGATGGGAAGCACAGGTAGAGAAAGCCTTCCGTCGCCCGTGGGTGCTTGGGATTCTCAAGACAGCTCGAAGGATGCACAGATAGGTGACAATTATCATGACTAGTGGGATCAGGATTACTATCATGGCCAGGATGAAATCCACAAGCTCGGTGAAGGACATGTCCGTACAGGACAAGTTCAGCAGTGGGGAAATATCACAGAAGAAATGATTGATCACATTGGGGCCACAGAACGTCAACCTGGAGATGAAAATGACTTTGATCATGGCAATTGAAAAACCACCGAACCAAGATCCAATGGCCATCTGGAGGCAGAGGGTGTTGCTCATGATGGCTGCATAGCGTAGGGGGATGCAAATGGCAACATACCGGTCAAATGCCATAACTGCCAGAAGTACACATTCAGTGCAGGCCAAAGATATGAAATTGTACAACTGAGTCATGCAGGCCACAAAAGAGATCCGTTTGCTTTGCTTCAGAAAGCTGCCCAGAAGGTTGGGGTATAGTGACGGTACGACCATATTTCCAAGAAGGACAGGTTTCCCCAGAATAATACATGGGCTTGTGGAGCTTAGAATGGAGTCTGATTGTTACAATGATGATCATGTTTTCCATAACCGTTAACACGTACGTGAGAGGAACACAGCGAAGAGGACACACTGCACTCCTGGAACGTAGTGGGGAACCCGACAAGGATAAATTCAGTGACGTTGTTAACATGATTCCTTTCCATCTGGGAGCTGGTCTGGAATTGGTGAGACAATAGAAAAAAAAACTACTAAATGGTCATCAAAACAGCACTCTTTCTGACCAATTAAAGTGAAGGTTGTGTTATCCAATGCTCTAAGCTTTGATTAAACAATGGAAGTATCAAAACCTGAATAAAAGACTACTGGACCTGGAATCTTCCTTTATCAGGGGCTGTATTTCTGTTGTATATAATATCTTGCAGGACATGTACCCAGATACTGAGCTATCACATATGCCTAAGAGAGCTGGGTATGAGTATTCCACTGGAGGAATGGGAAGCCATTTTTAAAAGCCCAATCTGCACAAATATAAAAGGAAGATGGGTATAAAGACCTACTCCATTGGCTTCTAGTTTCAGCTAGACTCCACAAAACATACTATATATATATAATGTATACCCTGTTCATTTATGTAACTGTATTTGTAACCATGTACTATTTGTTTTACTCTGTGCCCAGGACATACTTGAAAACGAGAGGTAACTCTCAATGTACAGTATTACTTCCTGGTAACACCTTTTATAAATAAATAAATAATAAATAATACCCACAGTCTTCCAACAGATGCTGGAGAGGATGTGGTGATTGTGGTACAACGTCCCATATCTTGTGGTCTGGTCCCCAAATTTCCCAAACTTGATCATTGATTTAATTGAAAGTCAAACTAGTTGTGCAGTATCAAGAGATCCATTCAAGGCATTATTTCACAAACAATCATAAGGCATGCCTAAACGGTCCCAAATATTGACCTCACACATATTATCAGCCACCAGAGGGCGCTATCACAAGCTACTGGAAGCAGATGGAACTGTGTCCTATGACTATGATTTAAAGAGGTTATGAATATTAAAGAGGTTATGAATATTAAAGAGGTTATGAAAATTAAAGAGGTTAATCTCACGCAGCATCTTACAAGTTTGCAAAATGAATCTTTGGATAGATTTAGTGGGATTTGGCTTCCCTGGGAAACCTCACAATATGCTACAGCATGGATTTAAATGTAATATAGCCGCAGAGGCTATACCCATTTCTCTGTAACAAATATACTGCCATATCTCAAAATAGCTCGACAGTGTTGTATTGTATTATATTGTACTATAATGTATTGTAAAGCACTATATTATGACCGTGCATTTCAATCACTCTTACTACCAAAGATGATGTACGTACATTATTAATGAAGATGTATAATTGTCACTTTTTTTTTTACCCACCATAACTTATTTAATGTGTGGTTGAAACCTATATAAGAGGGAATCAGGACCTATGCAACTTGGGACGCCCCAAACAAATTGGGGACAAAAGCTAAAGCACAGGGTAAAGGTATGGGTGCTACAGGCAAAAACCTAGTCAAGGCAGCAATGTATTAAGCATGGAGGGGGCCGTGCACACCAAGGCACGATGCAATCAAATTAATGCAAAAAAGTCACAAACATCCAAAAACCCACCATAATTTATGAGTGGTTGAAACCTATCCCAGCATCACATTGGAAAGCCAGTAGAACCAGCCTCACACTGATGAGACACAAAATGTTGAAACAGCTGTCTGTGAGTAGGGGTACTGGCACCGCACTTCTTTAAGCTGTGATGAAAAGCTGTGTAATGCGGCAGGCATAAGCTTATAGGGGGGGAATGTTAAAATGGATTTGAGGCAAAAGGTGACACTGTGTGCTCATTTGCATGTCATTTCCCAGAATCCCTTGCTGCAGTGAAAGCGCTGTATGCTAGGAGATAATGGGGAAAAGCAGGGTTACAGACCTGTCTGAGACATGTGAATGTGCTCACAAGTGGGATTTTTACAATGACCCCCTTTCCCATCTCCCCATCGCCATTCCTTATTATTTTTTGGACCCTTCCTTACCTCACCCCAGCTATCATTTAAAATGTTTCCCAAATAACCAGTTTAAAAAAAAAAAAAAAGGACTGCTGGAATGAGAAATAACAAATGAAATGTACATTACAAGTGAATTTATAAGGATCCTGCCAGCTTGTAAACCCCAAGTACAGATGTAGCAAGACTCACTCTGTCCCCAGCGCTGCGGTCGAAGAAGCCAAAGAAGGGACAAAGACGGGGTCTGCTGCGATCGCTCTGCGCGGGGCGGGGGTCCATGCTTTCAAATGGGACCCCCGACAGCGTTACTCCTCGAGCCGCGTCCAGCGTAGTCGCGTGACCGCAGGTGCCCCGCAGCACCGGAGACAATAAGGTTAACTACATCTGTATTGTGTATCTCACATTTATGGCAAGAGTGATATCTTACCTCCACCCTGACTTCATTTGATGGGTCGTTTATCCCATTTGCTGGCTGTAAAACTGCAGTAACAAATAGCACGGGCATAAGATTTTTCATGGAAAATCTTGTTGAAAGGAAAGAGATTTTCTCTTGTGTAAATATGCAGCAGCTGGGACTGGGAGACTTTGAGCAATACAGATCAGCTGTTTTTAGTGAGGCTGCAATTTATTGGTGCAAAACTGGAGCTCCTTAGGGCTAGTTTACTATCAGCGGAACTCTAGTCCTTAAAAGATGAACACGCCAAGTGAATAGATAAGTTCACCTCTAGCAACCTGTACGGACACTTCGTTAACTAATTTAAAAATTACAAGGGCATTGATTTTGTTGATTCTTGTGGTCCCAATTTGGCTGCCTATCTAATGAAGTGCTGACTATATAATTGTGGCTACAGTATATATATATATATATATATATATATATATATATATATATATATATAAAAAAAAAAAGATGGACATAGAAAATAACTAAAGCACATATTATCTACAAAGTGTCCTCCCCAAAGCCTGTTTTATCTCAGTATTTCTAAGGCAATGGGTTTAAAAGTGGAGTCAACGCAGAATAAAAATGAGTCGCCAATTACACATACCAAAGATAAATATACTCTACCTTTAAAATCACTTAGAACAAGGTATTTCAGGTGGTTAAAGCACTGAGTAGATCTTCAACCAGGAAATCTGTGTTCAATACCAGATGCATGAAATCCTCACTACTGTACTCTATGTTCATTCTGCAATTGAACCCCAAATATACAGTAATATTTATGCATTCACCGAAGGGGTTCAAGTCTGAAAAATAGGACCAGGGTGCTTTTGAAAGATCATGAGCAATTGTTTTTGTATTTTATGAAAGTTTCTGATAACAATTTTAATACATTAATAATAAACTTCACATCCCTCTTTATCTCTCACTCAGAATATACAGAAATAAATGGTACCACCCCACTTACTTTTAAATACAACAATGTTAAAACATGAAGTTATCAGCTGTATCCCTTAAACAGAACAATATTTTGGCAGGGATCAAGCAAGTCAAATATGAGGATATACTTGATTATCAACCCTTTTATTTGCCTTCCTATGCTTTTTTTGGGGGGGGAAGTCTTATTTTCTGTGATGTACAGCATGGCTTTCATAACGCAGTCAGTCATGAATCGTAAATTATAATAGCAATATGACTTAAAAGTGACCTAATAACTTACACTTTTTGTATACAGATGTCTCTGCGTGTATGGAGGTGAGCAGTCGCTGGAAAGAAAAAACGAATAGAAAATAGTAGCATAAAGTACATTATAGCCCCGTACAAAAATAATGTTTTTAATGACAGCTGAGAATATCGATACCCATATTTTCACTTTGAAATCAAGTTGCTTGATAAAGATCCGTGTCCAAGAAGGCAAGGAAACGGTGGGTTATTTATGGACAAATTGAACTGCTCAGTGTCCCACGATAAGCTTCTTCATGGCAGCATCCAGAGACTGATTCAGTCTAGCCAGATGTTGTATCCTTTATTTCTTGATATTTCCCATGGGGGGGATGCTCCTCCAGGGGCAAAAGCTAAACATATGGAGCCACACTCAACATTAAAGGAACAATCCATGGCGTTTTTTTCGTCTTCTTTTTTATATATACAGGATTGAGCAGGACGTCTCTGGAGCTGAATCCCATTCATTTCAGCTCCGGGACCCCACTGCGCCCAGAGATACTTGCTTCCGAAATGGATTGCTGGCGTCTCTCTGCCGTTTTCGGCTGTTTAAATCTCCCGCATCACATGGGCCAATAGAAAGTTCCGCCGGGTGACATAACGGCTTCCTATTGGGCCGCAGGGCGCGGGAGCTTTGAAAATCCGTCATAACGTGAACCCTGGATCGGCTACTGGCCTCTACTATGGAAGTATGTATCTCCAGAAGAAGGGGGTCCCCAGAGGTGAAATTAATGGGGTTCAGCTGCAGAGACCCCCTGCTTCAATCTTGTATTACAAAAATGAAAATAAAAGAAGAAAAAAATGGCATGGATTGCCTCTTTTAGCTATGGAAACAAATACAGTTGTATATGGTGTTGTGTTGGAACATACATCGTTTTAAGATCTTTAATGATAATAATGAGAAGCTATTTTGCAAATGTAGCAGGGATTTACTTTCTTACCTCTGGTTGGTGTTCATTGGAGCTCTGTGTCTTTTCTCTAAAGTGCGGCAGCCATTTTGGTATGGGCAAAGCCCTTGTGACTTGTTCAGTGCGGTGGCCATCTTGGGATGGGCAAGGCCCTTGTGACTGGTTCTGCATGTGTTGCAAAGGAAGAGGCAGTTCCTGGCTAGGCGGGGAAGGCATAGGATGCACTAGAGGCCATGTCAGGCTCTCCCAGGCATACGCCATCCCCACTAGGCCCCAGATAGGTTCCTGAGCCACTTTTAGATTGTGAGGGTGGCCCTATAGATAGGGAAATCCCTATAGCGCTAGATCCTGCTGTTACACAGACTGTGACTGAGATCTGGAAGACCCTGCTGTGGGGCGAATTAGCGTGTCTCCCCAAGAAGTCAGCCCACCACTCACAAGCTCCAAAAAGGTACAAGGGCAGCATCATAATGATTCAAGGGATAGGGCTACTCCCAACTCTTCAACCGGTGCACCAATAGTGGGAGGACATACAGGGTACCTTGGGTGGGAGATACTGTCACGGGGACTCCAGGGCTGCACATAGTGGGGATCACATTGCTATGTGCATGAGCAAATGTATGTGTATGTAATTAATGTTATAGTGTGTATATGTTATGCTCATTTTACTTATTGTTGGAAAAGTTATATATATTATATATATTGATTCAAGGGATAGGGCTACTCCCAACTCTTAGCTTGTTTGCCTGGCAGAAGAGGGGGGGGTGCCATATACCGTACATGGGATATACATAAGTTTGTATTATAGATGGCAAAATCTCTAGAAAGGAAAGTAGAATGATCCAGGGCAACTTCGGATTTCTTTAGAAAGTAATCCAAAGTTGCCCAGGATCATTCTTCTTTCCTCAATACTGGATTTTCTAGGCAGATATACCTGAACCAGGAGCACCGGTCTTTGCGAGTATTTTGATTTATTTTTTGTGGTGTGCAGCTTCTCCTGTTATATAAAATCTCTAGAAACACATATTTCGGAATTATTGATAACACCAGGAATTTATATAATTTTCTAAAAGGAGCTCTGGGAGGTTTTCAGTATTTTTCAACTATTAATCCAAGGATCCCAAATCTTATGGAAAGCAGGTTCTCTGTGTTTTAGGATAGCTGTGAGTTTTACCATCATCATAATTATCGTATACTCTTTTTTTGACCATGTATTTTTATGGAGTTTTCCGATTTTTCCAGGCTGCTGCGATTGAGCATCTCGCTGCTGTCAGAATAGGGGATGCAGGTATACCCCAGTTTAAGGACACTCACTTTAAGTACACTCGCGAGTAAGGACATGGCGCCCAATAGGAAAACGGCAGCTCACGCATGCGCCTGTCAGCACGTCCTGAACAGCAATACCGGCTCCCTACCTGTACCGAAACTGTCCGCAAGCGGGGAGACTATAGAGCTTGTTACACATGCGTTATTTACATTAGTTATGCACGAATATGATGATTGCAATACAGTACATGCATCGATAATTGGGAAAAAGGTAGTGCTTCACTTTAAGTACATTTTCGCTTTACATACCTGCTCCGACCCCATTGCGTACATTAATGCGGGGTATGCCTGTATACGTTTTCTGTTCAAGCGGCTTGTGTTTTCTACTGGCTTGGCCAAAATAATTATGAATGGGTCCCATGGGATAGTAATCTCCACTGTTTCCTCTATTCATTTTGTTAACATGTACCCCAAATCCACCACGTGTCTCTCATGCCACCCATCAAATTGACCCGTTTTAAATCTTGGGATGAAGCCTGGATTATTGGCAAGGGGGATCTTGATGGGTTTTTGAGAAGTGCCATATTTCCAGGGTGAAAGAGAATACTTCAGTTGGGGAGTTTTTGCAAAGTTTTTTTTCCCCCCTCCCTTTCCATCCAAATTAGGGCCGGCATGGAACCCGGAGCTACCAGTGCAGCCTCTGTGTCTACCCAACAATATTTTCTTGGAAGGGGAATGCCAATATGTTACTTGTGTTTTTAATTTCAAATATTTTTATTGGGTTTTCTCAAAAGAAAAATATCAGAATACAATAATAATCAGATTACAAGATACAATAATAATAATAATAATCAGACAAATGGATATAAAAAAATGACAGAATTTGAATGGGGAATAGACATTATCCATATGGCAACAGACATAGTCAATTAAAGTATACCTTTGTATGTATACCTGAGTAGTTTGGATAGACCATGAGCCCACCCGCACTACATCTGAGTGTACAGTAGGTTGTATTCATGGTAAACCGACCAACGCAAAAAAAATATATATATATATTTATGAGTAACAGGGAGGGAAGGGGAGGGGGGGAATATATTTGAGGTTTTTTTGGTTCGGATTCTGGGATTATTATAATGGAATTATTGCATGCTCTGAGGAGCTGTTCTAGCAGGCGGCCATCTTCCTCTGCAGCTCACTAGCGACCCCTGTTGGCCATTATTTTATATGGCAAAGCAATCTGGGGTTATTTATGAATGGAAACGTTTTGAACATGCTACATTTACATTGATTTGTTTAATTGCTTGTGCCTGATTTGTGTTATTTGTGCCCCACTGAATATATTCTTAGGCCCCTTATTCTGCAAGGTGTGACAGTGCAGATGACGTGCTATCACATGAAAAGTACCATTAACTTTAATGAGCACGTCATCTGCGCTATCACATTTTGCAGAATAAGGGCCCTTATGTTTAACACAAACATACTTTATAAATAAAGGCAAGGCATTACAGGCAAATATTCTAGGAGATATGTTTCCCTCAGGTGCAAAACTGGAGCAAAAAAAAATACATGTTTATCAAATAAGAAATTAAAGCAAATGGACGTTTTTCTTTGATAAACCAAGTGCTGTATCTCTACACCAATATTGTACCAGTTATTCAGCCAAGAGGCTTTTTTAAAAGGACCACCAAGGCCGCCGACAGGGCGGAAGAGCCGGGACCGGCTGGAATCCGGGCAAAGTCAGGCTCAACTTCTATGTTCGGCTGCTGGAACCCCCTTACACCCTCCCATCCCCCCCCCCCCCCCCGCAACCGTCGGGCCCTGGCTCTCCCCAGCTCTTGTGGGGCTCCTGCCTCCTGGATTTCCGGCCGGGCCCAGCTTCCGTCACGCACTGGCAAGAGAGAGACTCGGCGTGGGACAGAGGCCCGCAGGAACAGGGGAGAGCCTGTGGCCGGCAGCCTCAGACCACCAGCAAGGAATGTGTGTGTTGCATTTTGTGTGTGTGTGTGTTGCATTTTATGTGTGTGTTGCATTTTGTGTGTATATGTGTGTTTCAATTTGAGTGTGCGTGGGAGGGGGGTAATTATTATCAGGGGATTGTGTGGATATTATGGGAGGGGGATTGTATGGGTATCGGGATGGGGAGTGTGTGGCCAGTGGGGCGGGGGGTGGAATGAGTGTATGATAGGGGGGTAGTTAAGTGATAGTGGAGGAGGGAGAGTGAAAGTAATACATGGGGATAGGGGGTATACTAGAGGAGGTCTCTCACGAGGTTGTGAAAGGTTGGAGGGCTCGCAACCGACACGTGGGGGGGGGGGGGGGGGGGGGGGAGGCAGTCAAAACTCTAGTCCTGGGCCCCAGGAAATCTGTCAATGCCCTGATGACCACTGATGACCCATGATCATATATAAATAATTTCAGTGCTACGAGTTAAAGTTCCAGTGCTCCACTGTGTGCTACATACTGCAAAACCTCTAGCACTTAACATAGACTGAGCAAACCTTCAGTAGCTCCTACTGCTTCTGGTCAGGTTCATAGTACAGGAAACCAAACTATTAAAAGCTTGGATTTGACTTTATTGCTTGTCCTAGAAACCTGTCCGTTCCTTAAACCCCAGCAGAGAACCACAGCATGGAGTTTCCTATTTCTGTTTTCCAGACTGTAATGGCTTTTTTATTAGACACTTTGCTAACTGCTACTTATGGGAATCTAAGCCTATTACACTCCCTGTCATTGTATCAATAGCTCCTTCCCTTCCCACTGTTGGCTGGAGACCAGAGAGGGGAGATGTTTATAATTAAAGAAATCTGCTTTGGTTTATGGTAAGTCACTGAAACGAGAAATATATGTGTATTAAGGTAAGAAATGTTCACTTTGCTATTTATTTTCATTTATGTATTATGCTCGAACATATACCACGGCGCAGCACAATGAATGTGTGAAGGCAATACCAATAAAATAAAAGCATTAACATACATTGGTACAGAGCTAGAAGCTATGACGTTCTTTTCTTGGTCGCAGATGTGACAGGTATTATGATAGAGGCAGAAGAAAGAAGAGAGAAGTTATCAGTACATTGTCACTTCCTTGAAAACTGAGTTTTCAGGAGCACCTTTAAATGTGTAAAGGGTGGGTAACAAAGGAGGGAGAGGGAGTAGGGGGTATGATACCTTTTATTGAACCAACAAGTTTCGAACCTATTAGGGTCAGGGTTACCCCAATGAAGGACCCTGTGAGGTTCGAAAGCTTGTAACATATCAACTACTTGTTGGTCCCTCTTTTGTTACTACATGGAAGAAAGGACCAACACGGCTCCCTACCTTTCTTTGCCTAGGTACTAGGAATACTGCTGCGGCAGAGTTTATTCGAGCATTTGCCCGTTCTCTGCCGCAGCAGTAGCCTGGCGCGCGCCCGAGAGTGACGGGCGCGCGCCGAAGCAGCGGAAGAGCGCCCTCCGATCGGGGCGCTCTCCCTACCGCTGCCGGGTCCGCCGGGTCCCCCGGAACCCCCTGCCGCTGTCCCGCGATCGCGGGACACCAGGGCTCCCTCGGGGGGAGCCCCTGGACGCGCGTGCAGGGGGCGCACGCTCCCGAAGACGCGTGACCGCGCGTCTATGACGCGCGGCACGCCGAGGGGCAGCCACTAGCAAGCCGGGAGATTTCCCGGCTTGCGGTACCGACCACACTCGAATAAAGTGTGTCGGTACTGTAGGCGAAACTGGCAAAATCCATTTCCTGAACTCCGTAGATCGCTTTGACAAAATCCGTTCCGCACACAGATTGCATACTTAAAAATCGCTCCTCCCTGTCCACAGCCTAAGGCTGCGGCCACACTGCCGCTGAGCGTGCTCATGCTTGAGAGCGGTGACGTCACCATCTCTCCAAGCATTAGCGCTCGGCTGTCCTTCTGCAATTTGCGAGCGGGGGGGTGTGGCGTTTAAGGGAGGGGACGTGTAATTGGCTGGATTGGGGGCGTGTTATTGAAGAAACAATCGTAACGTAATGTTGCGTCATGTGACCCTTCTGAGCACTTGGAAATCAATTTTCCATGTGGCCCCAAGCGCTGAGCATTGCCGAGCGTAAGGGCACGTGCGTGCACAAAGCGTCAGCGTGGCCATGGTCATTAGATTATATTAAAGTGGACACACCAAGCGCCAAGCATGAGCGAGCTCAGCGGCAGCGTGGTCACAGCCTAACACTGGCCCGAATTTCTCAGTTTACAATGTGTTGAAGGTGCACCCATATTCTTGGTGCCATATCCATTCAGACATCTTATTCCTGCCAGATCCTTATAGACTTACATTTCAGAGAGGGACTCCTGCATAAGACATAGGAAACACAAGGAATATCACCAGCATGTAGAACCCACACACAATGTGACTTTATGGCACTTAACATGGAGATCTCACAATGTATAAAGAGCTACAATATTCTTTATTCTTTATACATTTGTAAGACTTATTAATTGATCATACTGAATGTACCTGTAAGTTACTGAAATAAGAAGGCACCTTAGGAAACCTTGTAGCATTTTAATGTCATGTTTCTAATTTATCATTTCAAATTTAAGGACAACTAAACCACACTTATCTCAAAAGTGTCTTCCTCAAAGCCTGTTTTACCTCGCTGTTTCTCAGGCAGTAAATCACTGGGTTTAAGAGTGGAGTCAACACAGAATAAAAAATAGTCACCAATTTGTTTCGATCGTAGGGACTGATCTTTCTTGGCCTTGCGTAGATGAACAGTGTTGTTGTATAAAAAATGGCAACTACGGTGAGATGGGAAGCACAGGTAGAGAAAGCCTTCTGTCGCCCGTGGGTGCTTGGGATCCTCAAGACAGCTCGAAGGATGCACAGATAGGTGACAATTATCACTGTTAGTGGTATCAGGGTAACTATCATGGCCATGATGAAATCCACAAACTCTGGGAGGGACATGTCCGTGCAAGCCAAGTTCAGCAGTGGGGAAATATCACAGAAGAAATGATTGATTACATTGGGGCCACAGAAAGTCAACCTGGAGATGAAAAGGACTTTGATCATGGCAATGAAAAAACCACTGAACCAAGATCCAATGGCCATCTGGAGGCAGAGGGTGTTGCTCATGATGGCTGCATAGCGTAGGGGGATGCAAATGGCAACATACCGGTCAAATGCCATAACTGCCAGAAGTACACATTCAGTGCAGGCCAAAGACATGAAGAAATACAACTGAGTCATGCAGGCCACAAAAGAGATCCGTTTGCTTTGCGTCAGAAAGCTGCCCAGAAGGTTGGGTATAGTGACGGTAACGTACCATATTTCCAAGAAGGACAGGTTTCCCAGGAGATAATACATGGGCTTGTGGAGCTTAGAATGGAGTCTGATTGTTACAATGATGATCATGTTTTCCATAACCGTTAACACGTACGTGACGAGGAACACAGCGAAGAGGACACACTGCAGCTCTGGACGTGTGGGGAACCCGACAAGGATAAATTCAGTGACGTTGTTGACATGATTCCTTTCCATCTGGGAGCTGGTCTGGAGGAATGCAACAGAAAATGCAAAAAGTAGCATCAAAACCGTCATCTCTCTGACCAATGGGGGTGTCAAAAAGTATACCTGTGATTACCTGTTTTTTCAGGGATAATAAACTACATGAATATGGGGACCCTGTATGTGTTTTATATATATATAGGTTTGAAGCAGGGGGGTCTCCGGAGCTGACCCATGTTGATTTCAGGTCCAGGGATACCCTGCTTCCCGATATCTGTACCTCCGTAGGGTGCGCCGCCATCTCTCTGCTGTTTAAATGTCCCACGTCACGTGGGCCAATAGGAATCCGCAAGGGATGATGTCACGGCTTTCCTATTGGCCCGCAGAATGCCGGACATTTAAGCAGCCATTATTTTAGCCCAAATTAGCCCAGCTGGAGTTGCTACCAGCATCCCCTCCGGAGGTAAGTATCTCTGGAAACAGGGGGTTCCCGGAGCTGAAATCAAGGCGGTTCAGCTCCGGGGACCCCCTGCTTCAAACCCATTTTATTTTTTTTAACAAAAAAGAAGTATCCCCAGGAGTGCTGCTTTAAGTGAAGAGAGTTACATTGGCCCCCAAATGTGCTTAACTTTGTTTTATAATTGATGTCGAAAATTCAAAAGCAACAGGTGTAATCCTTCCATGTATTCAGTAAATGTTTTCACACTTCAGACATTTGCATTAAAAATATCCTAATTGCTGTTCTCAGATGACATAATCTTGTCCCTCACAAAACCAATGAGGTCACTCCCAAACCTCTTCCATATTATCACACAATTCAGGGAACTCTCGGGCTTCAAAATTAATAGCTCCAAGTCAGAGGCTCTGGGGATAAGATTGCCGAAGGGAACGGTTAAGGTGACATCAATTTTGATATAAAATGGCTGAAATCTTCCTTGAAATACCTGGGCATCAAACAAAATAAATACACTATATGAGGCTAACTACCCGAACCTCATTAGAAAGCTTAAGAACAATCTGGCTCAATGGTCAACATTCTCAATCTATTGGATAGGAAAAATTAACTCTGTTAAAATGAACTTGTCACCAAACATATTATATCTCTTTCGCATCCTAACTATCCCAATAAAAAAAAAAGATATCACAAATCTCCAACATCACATGACAACATTTATTTGGGATGGTAAAAAAAACAAGGCTATGATATAAAATTATGATACGTTCACCCGGTTCTGGAGGTCTATCGTTACCATGCCTTTACTCATATTAAAAGGCAGCACATGTGAGTCAACTGACACTGTGGCATCTGGAAAGAGAGGAACGGTTTGGGTGGACATTGAGGCAGCAGATACTAGCCCCCTATCACTAGGGTCTCTATTATGACTTCTAGCCCACTATAAACTGAAGGCATGGGCATTAGACCCAATGATCTCACACTCTTTGAATATATGGGACATAAATAAAATTAAACACAAACGTACCCTAAAACGCTCAAACATGACCCCAATATTTTGATTTCAAACCTGGATACTCGGGACAAAGCTTCCAATGGTGGGAAAATGCGGGTTTAATCAGAGTGTGAGATTTCATGCCGGGCACCAAAATTAAAACATTCAACACATTTAAGGAGAGCTACAGTATGGTGCACCTGAAGGGGAGCTCTTTAGATATCTTGTTAGCTCACAAAGCCCGGTTGTATCTTCATTCAATGGTACCCTCTTTGAGGCTATTTGTAGGGCCAATCCATTGAACACGGGCTTGATATCACTTCTGTATCAACATGTAATCCCAAGTGGCGCAGACGCAAAAACCCATATTATCAGACAATGGGAGGCAGACATAGGCGAGGTCCTGGAGATGGAGGAATGGGAAAAGATTTGGGATGAGCTGGTTAAAAATATATATATATATATTTATTCTAATTGCATATTTATTCTAATTCCACCTTTAAGACCCACCTTAAGACACACTTGCTTAAAGACGCATATGAATAGCACTGTGGATATTCTGAACACATGATACATAAAGCTTGGCCCCCTGCAGACGCACTTACCAGAACTCCCTCCTACTGTCTCTGTACGTTCTCCCTACCTACCAATTAGACTGTAAGCTCCTCGGGGCAGGGACTCCTCTTCCTTAATGTTACTTGTATGTCTAAAGCACTTTTTCCCATGCTCTGTTATTTATTTGATTACCACATGTATTACTGCTGTGAAGCGCTATGTACATTAATGGCGATATATAAATAAAGACATACAATACAATACATATGAAAAGGTGACGACAACTTACATTTGTATTGATTCAAAATCTGGAGCTAATTTAGTCATCTGTAGAACTTCCTTGACCCTTGATAAGTTTACAACCGATAACTTGCACTGTTAAAAACAAAATATACCTCTATAATCCCATAGAAGAATGCATTCCAGATCTGCAGGACATGACTATGAACCAGGAAACCTCAGTACAAGACCAGATCCATGTACTCTGGAATATATTTAATATCAATAATGTAAGATACTGTATTTGTATTAGGGGTACTGTATCCACATATTGGTGCACCATATCTATAAAGGATGTCGTTTTTCAAGCTCATGGTCATGGAGAGTAACATTTTATAAGTTGTCCACTAAAGCATGACATAGTTTATAAATACTTTTTATACATAAATCAAATCAGTTTCCAATCCCACCCTATGTTTTATCAAAGAAAGTCAGAAATGAGTCACACCCTCTATTACTTTTATATACAGCGATAATCATCAAAATAATTAGCAACTGGTCTGCATGGCTTAATCAGAACAATACTTTGGTAGGGACCAGGAAAGCCAAAGGTATGAAGATGCATTTTTATCATCACCAGTTTGCACAGTACCTTCTTGCACGTCTCCCAACACACTCTGTGGTGCCCATCATTCTTCAAGCCATAAATCAGGGAAAGATTCATTAGAAGTGACCTAGTCAACGACTCCTGCTCAGATTTTCAGAAGGTATGGGTGCCAAGGAATAGATTCCCACTCAATTCTGCTGTAAAAACTGTTATATACACACCGGCTGTGTGATTGAATGTTTATAAGATGTTTTATTCTGTAAAATTGTAACTGGACATGTACCCCCCCCCCTCTGTCTTTATTCTTTGTACCCCCCCTCTTCCCTTTTTTATTTTCTCCCCACTCCCCTGAAAAACTTCAATAAAATTTGAGTTAAAAAAAAAGAAGTGATCTAGTAACTTACATTGTTTCTGTGCAGATGCCTCTACGTGCTGTATATGAAGGTGAACGGCAGCTGGAGAGAAGAACAAGTGAGGATAGGAGCATAAAGTACATTGTTGGCCTGCACAAAATTATTATTAAAAAAAAAAAATTATTGCTAAGAATACCGACGCCAATATTTTGAAATCAAGTCGCTTGATAAAGTTCAGTGTCCGAGGAGAGAAGGAAATGCTGCCTTTTCAAGGTCAAATTGAGCTGTCAGTGTCCCACGATAAGCCTCTTCATGGCAGCATGCAGACACTGATTCAATCAGGACAGAATTCCTGTCCTTTATTTCTGCTTATTGTCCAGGGGGAGATGCTTCTCCAGAGGCACAAACTAAACATATGGAGCTTAACTCAACATTAAGGTAAAATACACGGTGATGATAATAAGATTGTTTTAATGTTGTAATGAACAATATATTACTTCTTCACTATCCCAGATTTGACCTTCTTTCAATCTGCTAAATATAAAATATAGAACGTTATTTATCAGATTAAAATATTGGTAAAAACAAGGGATTTTTTTTTTTTTTTTTTAAATACACATGAGTTAAAAAGCACTCAATTGAAAACAGGAAAAGATTAAGGTGACTCAATGATGTTCAAGAAAATATGAAATGTACTCAATTTTATCACATACATGTTGATCATATAGTTCTTATATTTTAAAAAAAAAACAAGCTTGTATATTGCAAAATGTGCAACACTAAAGATCTATCTGTTCTCTTTACCCCATATGTATAATTATCTTGATCTTAGCTGGCATCGACTAATAACTATATTTACATCATTTAGCTGAGCAGGACTATTTACCCTTGTATATCAGTGTTTAGATTTTTCAAGTTTAGGGCCAATAAGGGAAGTGGTGTGAATGGTGCCCAGAATCACGTGCGAACCGGTTCCACATCTATTTTCCCAAAAAGGGAAGTGCCTCCATTAATTTAATCTTGGGGAACGGGCCAAAAGATGGGGCGAGTGCCTGAAATGTTAACCCCCCTACATTAAATATATAAACATCCCTCAGTATCTTTTGCCCTTTTTACTTTAATGTATATATGTCCCTTAGTTAAAACATTTCCCTCCCCCTGTTTTTTGTATTTTTTTTTCACTATTCTAATATCTTGTTTTTTCGATTTTTTTTTTTGACTGCATATTACTGTTTATCTCAGCATACTATTTTTTTTACTGCTTTACTGGAGCTCCTATAAGACTGGGAGATACAGTAAGTATTGCTGCTTTATTTTTTCCGGTATATGTTATTAGTGGATAAGTATTTTTTCCTGTACAGATGCAGCGGCCGTTATTCGAACAAATCTCTAAATGGATTTCGAGATCTCCCGTGATCCGCACAAGTTTTTCCGGGGGCAGCCTATAATGGCCCGTCGGATTAACACAGCAGAGGTCCCTGCTGTGTGAGTCCTACCGGGGTCTGCCTTTCTGTAATAGACGCGCAGTAAAAGAGGCTGAATCAGTCACTCTACTGCGCGCCTCTCACAGGCGTCACAAGGTTTTTTTTTTAATTTTAAACATTACAGTAATGTAGCAGGGGGTCTCCAGGACTGAACCGCATTGGTTTCAGGTCCGGGGACCCCCTACTTCCCGAGATACATGCCCCCTTATGGGGTGCCGGTATCTCCTATTCATTGAAATGTCCCGATCACGTGACGCAAGACATTTACATGCATAGGAGATACCGGCACCCCATAACGGGGCCTGTATCTCAGGAAGTACGGGGTCCCCAGACCAGAAATCAATGCGGTTCAGCTCCGGAGACCACCTGCTACATTACTGTCATGTTTAAAATTAAATATCTAGTAAGCACCAATACACAACCCACCCCGTGCCCCCACATACTGTAAAACCAATATTTATAATATTCTTTTTAATATTTAAATATTATTTATAACAGGATTAATACCACAGGCCGGCGGGGGTCACCGGGTGGTCCCCACGGGTGTCCGCGGGCCCCACAGTGCACCCTGGGGGGTACCCACGGGTGTCTGGTGGCCTCCAGGTGGTCCCCGCTTGGCTCCATGGCCTCCATGTGGACCCGCGGGTCCCCACGGGCCCCATGGGGTCGACGGGTGGTTCCCACAGGGTTCTGGGGGCCCTCGGGTGGTCCCTATGGGTCCCCGGGGCCCCCACAGCTGCCCCCGGTTCTTCCCCACAGGTATCCCACGTGGGTCCTCAGTTGGTCACCGTGGGCATCCTGGGGTCTTCGGTGGTTCCCATGGGTCCCCGCTGGCCTGCGGTACCATTCCTATATTTAAAAAAATAAACATGGCCTACATTTCAATAAATACACCAACCCCCCCCCCCCCCCCCACCCCCAAACACATATAGTACACTAATGGGCAAAATAACTATCATCTAGATATGGATAATAGATTATTTGCCCATTATTAAACACATTAGCCATGCAGCATAAATAAAGTAAATACAAACAGTTCTACTTACCCCAAATTATCCAGAAGGGATAGAAAGATTCCTCTTATTGCACTCGCTATTATATCTTAACCAAACTAATGTACTCATTTACTTTGCCTTAAGGGCTCTTTAGACCGGGGGATTTGCTAGTCAAAAGATTTCTATCAAAAGGATATGATCCACATGTCATACATGACACTTTCAGACAGGTCGGTGCCCTTAATCGCACCTCCCTGCTTGAAAAAACAATAAGAAATAAATCAAAGACTAAAATAGCAGGTGAATCAAAATCATTGAATAATTCTCCCCTTTTTATTACTACATACAATAATGCTGCACAGGGTATCATATCCATCCTTAATCGACATTGGAGCATAATTCTGAGAGATCCAATTATAGGCAAGAAATTACCATCAAAAGTACCTGTGGTCTTTCAGAAAGCAAGAAGCTTAAAAACAATATTAGCCCCAAGTCGTTTAAAACAAAATGTGGATTATCCAAATAGTAAAATACTAAAAAATGGAAATTTTCCCTGTGGGCGTACAAAATGTTTGACATGTGGACATCTAAATAAACAGATCAAATGACATCACATTTCAACAAATCAGTTCATACTGTGAAGGGTCATGTCAATTGCCTATCCACATTTTTAGTTTATGTCCATCACATGCCCTTGTGGCTACCAATATGTTGGCAGGACAGCGTGTACTTTGAGTACGCGTTTCCTGGAACATAGGCGCAATATTATTCATTATTTAATTTATTTATAAAATATTTTACCAGGAAGTAATACATTGAGAGTTACCTCTCGTTTTCAAGTATGTCCTGGGCACAGAGTTAAGACAAATAATACATGGTTACAAATACACATAAACAACAAAACAGGTAGCGCTAACCGCAATGTGTGTGGTGTAGTAACTATTACCTTATTTATTAAATAAAACTATACATAAGGGGCTGCCTAGGACACAAAGCCTGACCCCCTGGTCAGGAAAACAGTATGGACAGGGAATAGTTCCGTGGGCGCCTATAACGTTTTTACCACTTACGTGTGGACTGTTCCCTGACCTCGGCTACAGGCCGTCCTGCCACACCCGGTTTTCAGGGTAACCTTTGAAAACCGTGCCTGTTTGCGGGCCTCAGGGACTGGAATTCTGCAGGTCTTGTGTACAGTAAATTCAAACATTTTTTTATTAATACAAGTTAAAACACACAACATCTCCTTTATTTAAATACAGCAGGTCAAAACATGTACAGTACCGTACAGTACAGTTCAGCACAACAGTATGGTCTTACCTGTGATTAAAAAAAAATCTTTATTCAATAAATTACCAAACATTTTCAACAGTGGAACACTCAGTCAAATGCGCACCCCACCAGATTGTCCTTCCATGGCCAATGCCTTGCATGGCACGAAATGCCATTAATGCAGTCTCGAACGCCTTTCATTACAGGATCTGTAATTGAATAAACGTGCCGCAATTCCTCCAGAATGGTCGTTCTTAAATTGTCTGGAAGTGCCTTTTTTAGGCGATTTCCTTCGTAATTCACTCTGAAGGCCCAGTCGCAGTACAACGAGTAGGGCACATGGTGCTTAAAAATGTACAAGGCATACTTGTGGGGTGCACCAGCACTCATCACCCTATACTTCTCCCTGAGCGCCGGTGGCAGATCGCACAGGGTGATGTTGGACACCGTATCGATGCGAGCAAATGTAGGTCTTCTGGGAGCGGGTGTGCTTGAGGCGACGGGCGAGGGTAGGTTGTCAGGGAGGAAGCTTTCCTCCTGTCTTGGTCGCTGTATTGTCTCCTGGCGTTGTCTTGACGGGGTTGTCATATCCTCCTCAACGGCATTCATGTACACTACATCTTCTGGTTGAGGGGGTGCGCTTGGTGATGGAAGGGTGTTGATGCTCCCATTCATCACATCCGTGCCACCCTCCTGCTGCGGCATCGGGGAAACAGGGGCATGAACACCGAGCAAATGATGTATACCCGCTATGTTAGCCTCTATCTTCTCCATTCGTCGATCCATCCCTTGATCCATATGTAGCATCCGTTGCTCCATATTTAGCATGGTCTCCAGAAGCATATCTATCTTTGTCAGCATAATGGAGTCCACGGGGATATCCACACTTATCCCATTCAGCATCCGGTCTAACGAGCTGCTTCTTGTGCATGGCGTGTGGACATCTGGGTGGATGGGTGCTACGGAGTATGAGATGGGGGTTCCATGGAGAGAAGCGGCAGCGTCGTCGAAGAAGGGTGGAGGAGGTGACCTGTGGATATCCGGTAGAGGAGAAGCGGCAGCGTCATCGAAGAGGGATGGAGAAAGTGACCTCTGGATTTCCGGGCGAGAAGCAGAGTTGTCTAAGCGCAAAGGAGAAAGTGACCCGTGGATTTCAGAGGCACCAGCGGCAGCGTCGTCGAATAGAACTGGAGAAGATGGCCTGTGGGTTTCCGGGAGGGCGGCGGCTGCGTTGAGGACGAGGAGTGGAGAAGACAGGCTGAAGATTTCCGGCACAGCGGCGGCAGAGTCGTCGAAGCGTATGGGGGAAAGTGGTCTGCGGGTTCGATGGGTTGGCTGCCATTTGTTTTGAGTGGAGTGTACATTCCCGTATTTCTTCTTGACATAATAAGGCTGACGTCTATTAAAACCCTTAGCCTTTGGGGTCAGCAGAAGGTTTTCTTTATTGGCCTTAGCCTGTCGCTTTGGCCTTGGCATGGAAACGGCAACCGCCTTTCGCTTTTTCTGCGTGACAGGCACGGCAGAGGCGAGTGGCTTCCTGTGTCCTTAGAATCGGGGTTGATCCATGGAAGCAGATGGCACAATGCAGTATCTGGACAAGGGCAAGTTCAGATAAAGATCATCGAGTGGTGGGCTATGCAAAGTGTGTAACCTTTTATGCATGGCGACGAGGTACAGGTGTTGAAAGTGGGCGTACTCTAATGTGAGTCATTACCGTATAAATACACCATCCATTTTGTGGATTCCCTGCACATTGAATACACATCGACTAAACATTGAATATACATTCTTGTGTTTGTATTGTATTTCTTTCTACTCGCAGCAATGCCCGTTAAAAAGATTTCCAAGGAACTCAGCATGCGAATTAAGGAGATGTACACGAGCGGACACCGAATTGCTGCTATCCAAAGCTGGTTAGCTACTTCTGGCATCGTTGTGCCAGCAACCACCGTGAGCTATCATGCACACGGAAAAAACAGAGAACGCAAAAGGGCACCAAAGGTAACTAACGCGTAAGTATATTTATACAACTTAAATTTACATTTTTTTTTTAATATATAAAATATTGTACTATAGATTTACAGCACTGTATCTAATATTTTTGTTATTTCTGTAGATTTATATCACAACAGTATACAGTATATATTTTGTATATTTATATTATACCAGAATATATATTTTATATATTTATATTACAACAGTATATATATTTTTTAGATTTATATTTATATTACAACAGTATATATATATTTTTTATATTGCTGCATATTAATAGTTTGTTTTTCTTTACATTGTTTAGGGAGACAACTCTTCTGGTGGACAAAATAAGCGAGGAGAATGATGAGAAGAGTGCAAATACACTCTGCAGGAAAATCACAATCTCACTGTATCCGAGACCAGCATAAAGAAGATGAGACGCAGCATTGGATGGAAATATGGACATGTGAGGTTAGTACTGGACAGTACAGGAGGTAAAAGTGTTGTTTAGGAAACTGTACTGTACCGCTAAAATTATTTATTCCTTGTCTTTACAGAGCGTACCCCATGATAAGGGACGCAAACAAAATCAAAAGAGTGGTCCAGACCCAGGCATGGATCGACAGTGGGGAAACTTTCCAGGATTGCATCTTCACTGACGAGTCTACTGTGTCGCTGGAGAGATTTGCAACCTTTGCATTCCACAAAAAAGGTCGCATATCTATGAAGCCGCGGCCAAAACACCCCGTGAAGCTGCATGTGGTCTGGCATCAGCTGAAGGACCATATCCGGAAGGTGGTGAAACCCTCCTAAAAGGATGAGTTGGTGAAAGGCATAATGAGTTTTTGGAACGATGTACTCACCGTGGAACGCTGCAATAAATATATAGACCGTATTGCGACTGTGTTGCCCATTGTGATCGCGCGTAATGGCCAAGCATCAGGAAAGTAGTACTGTACTGTACTGTAAGTACAGTATGATACAGGTAAGTATGGCACAGTACATACAGTACATATATACAGTAGTTCCAGTATAGACTAGTTTGACAGTACTAACTACATTCACAATGCCATAATGCCATAATACAGTATCCACCTACAGTAGAGTACAGTAACTGATCAATTTTAGAGAGAGCAGCACCAGCCATCTGGTTACACACAGTACTGTAGTATTTAACCGTAGTCAGAGTATACAGTAGTTCCAGTGTAGACAAGTTTGTCATTACTAAATGCCTACTAACTGCTCAATTTTTTCTTTCCAGAGAAAGCAGCACCAGCCATCTACAGTAGTACTACACATCACACAATGCCATAATACAGTACGCATATAACTGCACTAATTTTTGGTTTTCTTGTCGTTTCAGGAAAAAAGGATGGCCTGGGGGGAGGTCGAGTGTTGTATGCAGTCTAATCCATGCCTTTAAATTCTTCATGGGCAAGCTACCCAGCTATCTGAACAATCTCCTCACCCCTACCACTTGCAGCACTTATCACCTGAGATCAGACTCCAAAAGACTGTTCATGGTCCCACGGCTCAACAAAGTATCCGGCCGTTCCTCCTTCTCCTACCGAGCAACCCAAAACTGGAACAACCTACCAGAGACTCTCATATCCACCACCAGTTTAAGTTCTTTCAAATCTAAGGCTGTCACACATTTTAATCTGGTCTGTAACTGTTTCATACACCCATAATATATATTTTCTTTAACTGTGTACGCAATGTCTTGTATACAATGTATACCCTGCCCATTTATGTAACTGTATTTGTAACCTTGTATTATTTGTCTTGCTCTGTGCCCAGGACACACTTGAAAACGAGAGGTAACTCTCAATGTATTACTTCCTGGTAAAATATTTGACGAAGCACTACGTGCGAAACGCGTAGAGGTCACGTGGTGGCAGTTCCTGTGGAGTATTTGCAGCTGGTGGAAGCGGGTTCCCTTGTCTCTAGCAGGGTAAGTTCTCAGATTGGTCTGGACCCTTTCTGTAGTGCTTAGCTAGATTAATTTGGTTACCCCCAACCCCACATCTACTATATTGGTGTTATCACCAGTCCCGTTCTTAGTTTAATTGTTTTTGCCCCATTGTCTTTTTAACCCTGTATCAGTGGATGGTTACCCACTGTCTTAGATTAATAAATTGTTTACACCCCTCAGTGCGCCTGTCTGCCTTTTGTTTTCCTCTCTCAATGAACTACTGTACACAGAATGGGAACAAGATAAAGACGGAAAAAATTATATTACTATATATATATATATTATATATTTTATATTATTAAATAATATTCTTATAAAGGTGCATTATTCATGTTTATCCATGTTTTACAAATGTTTTCTAAATGTTTATCCAATTTCAATCTGCCAGAAGAACTTAATAAAGACTGCATCATGTATTATTCATGATTATTTTTATATTTGTATTTTTTGGTTCCTGATAAAATAAAATAAATATTTATTTACATTCCTGCTAATCATAATCATTGACAACCCCCCCCCCCACACACACACACACACACACACCTATAGTACACCAATGAATAAGAATGAATGACAAAACAACATTAATCAGTTAATGGTTTTTTTAACTCTCAATTCTCACAATGCTGTGCAAATCAGAGTTACATTTCAAATTCGAGAAGGGATTTTCCAAAGCGTTACCGTAAACTAAGCCTCAAAGGGTTGAGGGGGTTGGGTGAGTAATGCGTTAGCTGCCATCTCAAGGAGGATTACAGTACATGCAGGAGCAGTGAGGTGATTGACGCTCGGCTAGGGACGGATTAAAAACACAATGACAAGATTCAGAAAATTAATGACTCTGTGGAGGTGTCTGCCGATAAGAGTTTGTGTGTGCGTGGGTGAGGGATGAAGGATTAGTTGTGCAGCAGTTCAAAGAAATTACATAGAGTAGAGTACAGTAATTTCAAAAGGCAGTTCAACATAATAATTTGATCCCTACACCCCGAAATAAAGTACATAAAAAGCACATAAATCAACCATGTGCAGTCAAAAGCTACAGCACAGATTGAATATCGTAATATCAAGATTGTTTTTGCAGGCTTGTGGATAAAATAACAGTTAAAAAATTATAATTAAAATTTTTATTTTTTGGGGGGCACTCAAGCAAGCAGTGGTGGGTGAAGTTGCAGGCGCATGAGCAGTAATCAACTAGCTCCCATCCGAAAGAGGATTACACACAGGCGCATAGAGAGGCGATGCTCTGTGCAAATCAAATTCGAGAAGGGATTTTCCAAAGCATTACCGTAAACAAAGCCTCAAAGGGTTGGGGGTTGGGTGATTCATGTGCAGTAAGCAGCTAGCTCCCATCTCAAAGAGGATTACACGCAGGCACAGTGAGGCTTTGTAGCTCGGCTATGGACGGACTAAGAACACAATGTCAAGATTCAGAAAATTAATGACTCCGTGGAATTTCAAATCCTTGAGCTAGCCTTGTGTGTGTTCATGGGGGAGGGGGCTACAGGGTACAGCTGCATGAAGTTCAAAGATAATGACATACTGTACTATAATTTTAGTACGTACACTAAAAAGCGCACAAATCAACCATGTGCAGTCAAACGCACAGGGTCACAGTCAAAAGCTACAGCACAGATTGAATATCGTAATACAGTATCAAGATGGTTTTTGCAGGCTTGTGGAGAAAAAAAATTAGAATAAAAAAAAAATTTGTTTTATTTTTTTTTGGTCACTCACTCAAGCAAGCAAGCAGGCAGTGGTGGGTGAAGTTACAGGCACATGCGTAGTAATCACCTGCTGTCAAGCAGGTACAGTATGTGATTGAAACCAGACACACGTTCAAAGGAATGGTGTGGGAGAGATGTACTGCATTGTAGAGAAGATAAGAAGTTGAAATACCCTGCAGTGCAGTTAATTATCCTTAGCGAGGGGAGAGCGCTGTATATTCCGAAATGTGACACTGTTACAGTACTGTACACGCCTATGCGTTTCAAAAATTTTCAAATGAGACATACTGTACAGTACAGCACTGCAAATGCATGTACTGTATACTTTAAATATGCTAATTTACAATTACTGCGCGCGCACACACAGACTGTGTACTGACGTAGGTTGAATCGCGAAGGTATTAGACTTCCAAGATAACAGCTCGCAAATGCCCCCCTGAGTTTTTACACGGCATTGCAGTATTGCAGACAGCGAGAATAAAATGCTAATATCACGAGCGCGAAAATAACGCAATTCTCTCCGGGCAAAACAATAAAAAAAACGCACCTAACCGTTATTATCTGAGAGCCGCGGATCTAGCCGTTTTAGACTCAGGTCAGCCGCCACTGTAACATTACTAACTTCATATCATGTCAAATAGACATATCTGAAACATGAGTCTGGAACAAACAAGTACAGTCCCATTTGCGCAAGCATGACCAGAACATAAGTACAAAGCACCAATACCCAAAATGTATCATAGGGAGAGAGCACCTTGCATCCTCCTATTTGAACAAAAGAGCAATTTCACATATATATATACATACATATACAGTATATACACGCGTACATACATACACATACACATATACATATACATATACATATATTCAAATCTCAAGTGTGAATGAGTATAAGAAATGTGTATGCGTCAGAATTAGATTATTATATCCAATAAGTGATCTATAAGAATAACCCAATATTTTCACATAGAAAAGCCCAAATAATGTCCATATGTGCTACTTCATGCATTTAAGGCTTGGTTGTACCTCAATAACAAAGAAACATCTAAAAGAAAGAAGTTTAAAAAGTTCAACCTCCATGGTGCAGTATATGATAAAAATAGAAAAAGTTGTCCCTGGATGTCCCGGCTAGGTAGACCAGTTCCAGATGTCCCAAGGGCCTACGCCAGATTGATTACCCATATCCTCTCAGCCATACTGTAGATGCTGCATAGCTGCTTTCTGGAAAAAGCAAAGTGTTCAGTAGATATTGTGAAACGCAGGATCTGGCATGTTTCCTTAATGGAAAAACTCACGGCCTTCTTAAGAAAGAAATGTCATAAATACACCCCGATATAAGAACCCTGGTTCATCTCGGATGGTAGACAAGGGGGGAACATGGAGATACTGTAGCGCTACTATAGGCTGAAGGAACGTTCTTCCAATTAAAAGTCAGGGTCACAGAGTACTCTCTCAGGACACTCGCACAATAGACCTGTTGAGATGTCACTGGTGTCCACTTCCCCTCCCCCTTCAACATCATATATTAAGTGCCTACGCTGCGTTCCACAGTGTGGCCTTCCATCAGCTATCTGGCCAACCATCCTTCATGCTGCTGGCATCCAAGACCTCCACCTGCAGCCCAAGGGTGCTCCACTCAACAGGATACCATTCAGTCTCCAAAAGACTCCCCCCCTAGGTGGAGACTCACGTTGTTGTAGATAGGTGCATCTTTGTATGGTGTTTGTAAGTACAATCCCTTACAACTGTATATACTTTTTCTATTTTTATACGATACTGCACTGTGAAGGTTTAGCTTTTTTCTCATTTCTTCTTTTCGATACTAAATTATATTGCAAGATATTATTTAAAAAAACAAACAGTGAGGCACACAACGTAGAACTTACCTTCCCTTATGGCATCAAAGACTCAGTCAGCAGATAGCAAAGGGGTGATGAGTATCTTACCCCTTTTCCAGTTGACACCTGGGAAAGGTAGAATTATGGCAATTTTATTCCTTCAAAGAGTCCCCCCTCACAGGAGGCTGTGAATATAATATATCACAAGGGCAAGTCAGGCACCGATAGCTCACTTAATGTTTTGGCGATTGTGACAATTATCATTTTTCTGGGAAATCGAAATATCAGCAAAGGGGAGCCTATACCTTTGAACTAATGTTGCCGTGCAATAGGTTTGTCCTTTGAGGGAACTCACTGTTATTTCCATGTTATCTCAGCGTATCGAAAGAGATTCCATTTTCTGAATGACCATTTCCCCCAGATGGTGTAGCTCAGTAATAGCCAACCTGCATTTAGATTTGAGTTGATTATAAGGCCAGGATTGATATCTCATGTCATGGGCTCAGGTTAGCAGCACAGAATCACTCTGAGCTGTCAACCTCCAAGCACTGAAATCAGTGAGATGTGTGTATTCTGTTTCCCAAAAAAATGGCATTTTAATAGAAAAGTGATGATGTGTCAGTGAGACTCTACTGACGTCTATAAGACCAACTCCAAATAAGTGAAACCCACAGAAGATCAGTTGACAAGGGAGGTTATATCATGGCTTTCATTTATAAATGATTAATTTCTATCAGTTTTGACTAGATCCAAGGCCCATTCTAGAAATCAAATAACAGTAATGATAACTTGCATTTCTTATATTTGTAAAATATAAGAAAGTCTCCAACAGAGACAAAGCAATGTATTTGTTACAGTTAAGGCAGGTTGTACTTTGCAGGTTCCTATGTTTATAAAATGAATACCTGTTAAGGTACACTGTATTATTCTTTATTTACTTTGCATTTTACAGATATATACAATATATAATATATATATATATATATATATCTATATATATAATATATATATATATATATATATATAATATATGAAATATAACTGTATGCTCATCTGCCTTTCTTAGGCAGGTCTGCAACCCCGCCTTTCCCCATTATCACCAGCATACGACATTTTACTGCAGCAAGGGATTCTGGGAAATGACATGCAAATGAGCACACAGTGGTCACTTTTTGCCTCAATAACCATTTTTAACATGGTTCCCTATAGGCTTAAGCTTGCTGAATGGTCACAGCTTTGAGCACAGCCAGGGTAAGGTGCATACCCAAAAACCACCCCACAGACGCTGTTTCAACCTTGATGGGGTCCTATCAGGTGGGGTTGATTTTACTGGGAATGCAAGAGAGGCTGGGGGATAGGCTAAACCATAATACTGAGTTAAGTTATGGTGAGTAAAAAAAGTGACAAAAACCCTCCACAGGAAAGCAAATATGCAAATATAACTGTATGCTCATCTGCATGTCTTAGGCAGGTCTGAACCCCGCCTTCCCCCATTATCACCAGCATACAGTCATTTCTACTGCAGCAAGGGATTCTGGAAATAACATGCAAATGAGCACACAGTGTCACTTTTTGCCTCAATAACCATTTTTAACATGGTTCCCTATAGGCTTAAGCTTGCTGCATGGTCACAGCTTTGAGCACAGCCAGGGTTAAGGTGCATACCCATCTGTGGGTGGTTTTCTGGGTATGCACCTTAACCCTGAGGAAGGTCACTCTTTGATGACCGAAACGTTGGATGCCGTGCCATGTTTATTTGAATACAGTTCTTCTGGATTTTCCTGGCTGTGTGCTGTCTCGTTTTTTCCCGGACTTCAATCTGGTAAAATCTATCTGTGTGTGTGTGTGTATGTATGTATATATATATATATATATATATATAATATATATATATATATATGTATATATATATATATATATACACACACACATACATGCGCGCACACACACACAATATAACAATAATAATAATAATAAACATGAGTCCCACTCATTGACTTTACTTATACTTCAGTGGAGTTTCCATCTTTCAAGTGGAAACTTTCCTATAAAAATGCAATTTATTGGCACTACCAAACTTACGTCCTCGGACTTTGACAGACATGATTACAGACCCGCCAACATTTGGCACATACAAAATAGGTACACTTTATTTGCTGCAGTATCTCGCTGTAGGACAGAGGAGCTGGCAGGAAAGTGACTCCACCGAAGGAAGCTCAATAACATGAACCATTTACTTACACGCAAAGATCATATAAGCAATAAAACATATATATTTATGGATTTATTTGTATATTCTTAAATACACACAATAGAAGTGTTATTAAATCCACCATAACCAGTTGATTGTTAGCAGGTAAGTCATCAATCTCCCAGCTTTAATTAGCTGAAGCTTCAGCCACTGGCATCAATACAGTAGGTAAAATAGGTAAAGATGAATGTAATAGGCACAGGATATAACAGGTAGAGTACCTGCTACATAGGTAAAATAGGTCAAGAAGAATTTAATAGGCACAGGATATAACAGATACAGTACTTGCTAGGTAGGTAAAATAGGTCAATAAAAATGTAATAATTCCAGGACATAAAAGGTACAGTACCTGCTAAATGGGTAAAGATTAATTTAATTTAATAGGCATATACTGTAACATAATAGGTAGAGAACCAGCTAAATAGGTAACATAGGTAAATAAGAATTTAATAGGACCAGGACACAACAGGTACAGTACCTGCTACAGTAGATAGATAAAATAGGTAAATAAGTATTTAATAAGACCAGGACATAACAGGTACAGTACCTGCTAAATGGGTAAAAATGAATTTAATAGGTACAGGACATTAAAAAAAACAGGTATAGTTGTAGGCTGTGAATAACATGTAATTTGCTATATGCAAAGATCATATTATTAATAATATTTGTATACACACAATAGGAGGGATAATAATTCCCTATAACCAGTTGAGCAGTAGGTACAGGACATAAAACAGATAAACAGTGCCTACCAAATAGGTACAGTTGGAGGGCATGTGTTTAAATCCTGCTGGCATCCTTCATTTTTAGCCAGGATATTTACATGTAGCTGCTGTTCTTCCCACTGACTGGGATAGGCCCACATCCTGAGCTCAAGTTGTTGATGCCACGACACCGAGGGGGTTGAACTACACTTCCCATGATGCTTTGGGAAGGGGGCCCTGATTGTACATGTGATAAAGCAGCTGTCAATCAAGAACACAGCAGGCACCGTCCAATTGAAATAGCGGGTATGGGATGGGGCGGGCTAAGAGCTGTGACAGTGTATTGTTCCTGCTGAGGAGCACACAGAGCAACTGGGGGCAGGGTAGCAGGAAACACAGGTCTATGGGAAAACTAGGCCCAAATCACCTTACTGTGTTACTGTTATTAGTGAAGGTGGAGGGTTGGTCAGCGCACGGGATTTTGCTCAAACGTAGAGATAAGAGGATAGGAAGATATGGAACACGGTATTAGTGTTTTAGTAATCGAACGGTACAATACAGCCAAAAGAACTTTGGAATTTAAAATGTATGAAAAATATATTTTTAAAATAGCTTAAAACTCTTTGGAATTAAAGAACCTTGGTAATTAAAAGTAAAAATATATGAAAAAATATATTCTAAAATAGCTTAAGAAATAGATTAGAAAATCCTTAAATAAAATCCTTAAATACCTTAAATAAAATTTAAATGGAATTGTGTGGTTTTTTTGTGAACAGAAGCAGAATATGTGCTATATGTGGATGACTAACAGGGTGTGTTTATATAGCCTGTTGTTGATCTGAGGTAAAAGGGGGATAATGGGGCTGGTTAGCAGAGTTTAATGTGCAGTCTTTCCTTCACGGAATGCTGCTAAAAACAATAGCTTTCTCACCCTCCTGGTGGAGGCAGTACGTGAGTTGCTTCTCTCCCGGGGGCCCAAATAGGAAGAAAAGGGCCGAACTCGGTGAGTGAGCAAAAATAGAATTTATTAGGTACAGAAAACAAAGTCAAAATAACACTCACGGTACAGCTTTAAAACAGCCCAGCATCAGCCTGATCGTCCGGTGATATTCCTCTCACCAGTACAGCTCCCGTGGTCGCGTCCGACGGCGGGACCGGAAGAGGAGGTCTTACCGGATGTCAGCAGGCTGGCTGGGTCCTTCAATCAATGGGCTCCGGCAGGGAACAACTAGTTTCGCAGTAATGCTTCGTCAGGTTCTGCCGGATGCCCTGTATCTTCCCTCTTTATAGGCAAATACCTAATTGATGATTGGATTGGTCATCAATTGGTATTGGTACAATTAAATAATAAAATGTAAAAACGACCTTTATTGAGTGTTGGGTGTTGGACTAATGCCCAATAATATGAAAGACCAATAATGCTAAACTCTAAATACATACATAAATATGCTACAAGTAGTGACAATGTTATACACAGTAGATAATCATGCACACATGATCTCTATCAGTTCTATGAGACCTTCCCTCGCTCGAGGTGTAGGCAATTAGTAATTTGTGCAATCTACAGACATCTTTAAACAAATCTCTTAAAATTGGTAGCAGGTGCAGCACAATAACTTGTGAAGTAAACCTCTAAGTAATTCCTTCAGCAAATTAATTTCATACCTAAAGTGGCCCTTGCACTTAGAACTTCTGTGATGTGTGACATTTAAACTAAATGCAAAAAAGCTCATGCTCAGATGGATGGATTTTGAGTGATATATAAAAAAATATAAAATAAAATAAGAATATAAAAATGTATTGTAAATAAAAATATTGTATAGATGAATATATGTGTAATCGGGGCTACCATATGGTATCGCTTATATGTTTAGACTATTTGTCCTGAAAAATATATATAAATATATGGTGTATTACCCAGGTTTAGGTGATATATGTTAAAAAGTATCCCTGTGTGTGTCTTGACTCCCCCTTGTGGTTAGTTTGGAGAATGTCAATGGTGACCGGAATAGAATTGGAATAGAATTATTCCTACAAATGTGATAGTTCAGTAATTCAAACATAATGATCAGTAATTTAAAGATGTATGGAACTTGGATACATTTTCAGTATGGTTCATTGGGGATTTGACTCCACGATCATATTAGGCCTTACTTAAAAGCAGAGTGATAAGTTGGCTGTGCTATACAGAGGCAGATGGACTTCATGTACTTGTTTGCATATATGCGAACAGAGAGAGTACAGAATTCTGCAATGAGAATAACAAATGTGGGTAAAGAGTATTGGTGTGTTACCCAGGCTTAGGTGAAATGTTAAAAAGTATTAAAAAGTATCCTTGTATATGTCTTGCCTCCCCCTTGTTGGTAGTTTTAGGGAATGTTGGTGGTGTCTGGAATTGGATTTGGGGAAAAAAAAAAAAATCTTTTTATAATGTTAGTTCAAAATAAGAGTAATAGTAATTCAAAATGATGCTCAATAATTGAGAAATGTGGGGTACTTGAATTCTTAGTGTGTGTTTCTAGTACAGTATGTCATTGGGGATTTGACCCCACGATCATATTGGCCCTCACTCAAAAGCAATGTGATAAGTTAACTGTGCTACGCAGAGGCAGATAGATTTCATATACTCGTTGGTGCATATGTGAACATAGAGAACGTAAACATAGAGATTACAAAATAATGTAATTGTGTATGGTTAAGCGAATGTAAGTGAATCATCCAATTGCGAAGTTACTGGTTCAAAATTCGGGAGGGGGAGAAAGAAGAGAAGAAGGGAGAGAAGAAGAGAAACGTGATTAGTGTGTTAAATATACATGTTTCATTCAAGAAAAGCCCCAATGTCAATGTCAATGTTAAGTCCTTGGGGTGCTAGCGTCTTTAGTTTATAAATCCATAGTGTCTCCTTTCTTGCTAGTTTTGTAAGTCTATCTCCCCCTCTCCAAAGGGGGGGAATCTGTTCTATGGCTCTATATGTCAAGCCTGAGGGGTCCCCCTGATGCTGTAGTGAAAATATTAATGTTATTAGTATGCAATGGCAAAGTAATGTACTCTGAGGTTTTCTTTTTTCCAACAAAAACGTACTTTTTTTTTTTTTTTAACTCATGTGTAAGAGGATCCTGCAGCTCTGTTACTAAAAGCACCTTCCTCCCTTTACCTGATTAACTTGTTAGGCTACGCTTATAGTGCTGCCGTCGCGTCACGCTTACTACAGTATAAGCGCACGCGATGGCTGCAATGCATTTGTTTTGACGCGCTGTCGCAGTCACCGGCACTGTAAGCGCAGCCTTATGCTTTACACAATAATTCTGCAGGTTTTGGCTTGTTGTGGTCTGAAGATAACTGTCTATACATATAAAGACTTGTATTTTCTAAGCAAAGTAAAGGGGCTTAGTATAATGCTAACCTCAAATCCTGAGTGACTTGTGGCCCCCATGTAGGGTTGCCAGGTGGCTTCTCCAAAAATATTGGACACAATGGTGAAAGGTGCGATGTGCTTGAGACACCCACACACACCCCTCTTACTGCTCCATGCTGTTTCCTCCTCTCTTTGGTCCCACACCCAGGCTCCTGGCACCTCTTGATTGGCTGCATTACCCAGCAGCAATCAGGATGGCGGAAGCTGCCCAGCCCTCCAGCAACAGCCTGCTCTCTCCCTGCTCAGGGAAATCCCGCGGCCCCCCAAGCCGGTCAGGTCACACGCCCAGAGAGGTAATAGCGAACAAATACATGTCCAGTATTAACTAAAAAATGTTAACTGGGCAGTGTCTAAATACAAGACAGTCCGGTTCAATACTGGACACCTGGCAACCCTACTAGTGAGGTGAGACAATTATTAGGGGCATGCTGAAGGAAAAAGTAACTGTTTAATGTAAAAAGAAAATCAACAGAAGTTAATGCTGACAATAATGTTAAATATATGTAGGACTGCTTTCCAATGGAAATGATTAAGTCTGCGTTCCAGTCAGAGCAGGGCACGCCTAATGAGCAAGACTCGCCCCAAATAAGAAACTATACTGCAGTGTTTGAGACTCACTTCATATTAATTACTGCCTGCTAATGAGTGACACTTCAAATAGTAATTCTTACACCAAATAAGAGACTGTTCTGATGATTGCGACGTGTTTCAATTAAGTGACTGCTAATGAGTCTCATTCGTTCCCAATGCTTTCCAATAACCGACACTCTCCAAAAATGTAAGGCTGCCTTACGTGAGAGATACTTCTAATGATTGAGACTCGCTGCTAAAGAGTATTTTACCATCTAATGCATAACACTCGGTCCATGTGGCACGTTTTGTAGGAATTCTTTTCTTTAGAGCTCAGTGTGGTTTGTACCTAAACCTAATGGGATCCAGAAATATTAAGCAAGGTGGTCATCCTAGTGTGTGAGTAGACATCATTAGGACTATCATAGGACATCAGAAAGTCCGAGTGTCTGGAGCCTTCTGCTCTTGCTGTACACAAGGCACCAGAATGGATGTGCGCGCTGGCAAAGCAACCACCCTGTGCCTGCTTGTTGTGGTAATTCAATAACCATTCTCTTTCAATCATCTAAATAGCCAAAAAGCATTGCTTCGTACTTAGAAGGGAGTTTAAGATGTAACATTTTATTCACACAGAATTGTTTTCACTTTCCTTCAACAATACCATGTACAATGGGCAATGTTACCATCTTCAGAACAACATTTCATACATTTAACCTAAACGTGGTGGTTGAATTTATTTAACTGTCTTGGCGCTAGAAATGTACGGTTACATTCATTTAAACAGCAGCTCTGTCAAATTAAGGGATTGAACACTTGGAAAGCCAGGAATTAGGATTTCCAGATCAGGTCAGGAAAAGCCACTTGCCATTTACTCAATAAGGTTATCCAATGCGGGTTAGTTTGTAGTTCCACTAAAGGAATAGAAATAGTCACTTTAGGTGTGAAACCAAGTTGCAATGAAGCTTTCATATTAGATTCCAATGGATTAGTCATAAACAATTGTGAGTTCATATTAAAGCAGCAGTCCAAGCTGCCGTTTCCAAAAAATTAATGTAAATGTGCATCAATACAATCCACACAATGATAAGTAATTAGATAAGTTGCCGATCGATCTGTTCTCCTGCGATCGATCGTGAAGATTCGGCTCCGGGGTTTACTAAATGACTGCAGACGTGAATTCTGCAGTCAGTGTGACTTTGTAAATGGTTGCTATAGAAAAAAAAAGGCTTGTTATATTATAATACATTACAAATGTCATTCAGAGTTGTTTTTTAAAAATGCTACAAGTATTTTCTCATAGTACATAACTGTTTTTTTTTTTTTTTTAAATACACATAGGATATTGATTGGTCTGCAGCTTTAAGCAACGAGTTTACATAGCATTGGACTTATAAAAAAAAGTGGTTATTAGGTAATTGAAATGGGGCTTTAAGCTGTTCAAATATGGGACCTACCAGCTGATCTGATATAATACAGGCCGATTAATTGACTTTCCATTTCAAGATTTACAAATTCTGATTGATCAATAATCCAATCTCTGCAATACTGTATCTAGTTAATCAGGCGGAGTTTGAAGTGTGCGTTTAAACCATCCTCTTGAATCATTTGTAACGTAAATATGCTAATTTTATGTTTTTTATTATTCCAAATAAAATGGGGAATCTCTTGCGAATCCTGGGAATGTCTTTTTTTCTTAAAAGTAGAGATAACAGTTGTAATAAATAAATTCGCTTTGGGAAAGAGACCATTTAAATGAAAGCACATATACCAGAGACGGATATTGATTTAAATTGTCAAAATTATATTTTGGGGTTTGTCCTGTTCCCTGTTTAGCCAGAAAATGTTGAATTTAGAGAAAAGTATTTTGTATCCCAAGAGACTGAAACTTAGTCAATTCTTGCACTATCAACGAAATTTGAACAAAAAACTAGTACATTGGGTCACCAGCATATTAAGCTAATTTAAGTTCTTGTTTCCTAAATCTTAATCTATGAACTATACTCATGAGAGAAACAGCTACGAGTGTATTGATCAATACACCCCTGAGGAAGGTCACACCTGGATCAAGTGAAACGCGTAGGGTGGTCCTTTTCCTGCCTGCTGTGGTATACGCCGTTCGTTGTGAGTCCCCTGCTGCTGCTGAACCGGTGAGCTCTCTCCTGTCTCTGCCCCTGCCGTTGAACGTAGCCTGTGTACACAACCCGGAAGCGCCGTGGAGCCAGAAAGACGGAAAGAAGCCGGTTAACATCTTCCTGCCTGAGGGACTGAACAGATCTCCGCCACTACAGGACCCAGAGTCGTCAAACTGCTTTTACCTTACTGGGAGCACGTGAGTTGCCTGTAGCTCACTGCTTATGTCTTTTTAATATAAATTGATCTGCACCGTGCACATCTCTCTTTTATACCCATGGAACGTCCAGCCTAAATCTACCACCATCTCCTACCATATACCAGATTTATCTGAGACACGCTTGATTTGACCTACCCAATGTGAGTAGGCATTTGGACGTTGGATTTATTTAAGATCTTTGCTTCTAGTACGTCTTTACTATTGTATGCTTTGTTCCTTTTTTTCATATACCACTGAGAGTACCTTGCGCTGGATTCGCCCTGTGTAATCAATTATTATCTTGTAGCAGCATATCTAATTCCCTTGTCCATATTTGATATCTTTCTTTGGTTTGCATATTGATCGATATTTTTTATACTTTGAGAAAGCGGATGTAACTCGCAATACCAATTTCGCCACTCTTTATGTCAGGGGTGAGCAAACTTTTTACAACGAGCCCCCGATTTCATCCGTGATATTAGTCGGGCCCCCCTTGCCTGATGTAATCCAAATCACATAACTTTTTTTAATTAATCGGTATAACATTTTTAAACCAGTAAAACATGACAAATGTTTTAGGTTTGTTTTTAAATAAATCAGCATAGTAGTATAAGATCATAAACTGACTGCAATTTTTTCCCCGCCCCCATCATCTCCCCCCACCTTCATCTATTACCACCCTGCTTCACTCTGTGCCCGCCCCCCCCTACAAAATCTTGCACCCCCCAGTTTGCGCACCCCTGCTTTAGGTGGAGTTAAAAAATATCCAGGTTTTTAGAAGGGATTTGCATAACGGAGCTACGAGAATAGCAGTTGTGCGCAAAAAAATGTGAGTTGGAGGCTTTTTTTTAACAAACCGATCGGATTATCAGAGCAAGAGTGAAACTGCTTCTAAAATAGCCATTTAGTCAGGGTTTGGGCATGTGATTAGGGCTTACAGAAAAGCAAAGCATGCCAATCCACTTCTAAAGTGCACTTTAGAAGAAGTTTTACACACTTCGGAGCTAACAGAATAGCCCCCTATATCTGGGCCCAATCTTTCCAGATGAGAGAATTTGGTGTCTCTTGGCAGGAGAATTGGTTCCTCCCACATTTAAGAATGTTATTCTATTCATGCAAATCACAGTAAGGGGGCAAACCAAATTATGGGGATGACCAAAACATACCTCAGTACGCCATTTGTACTGAGGAACAGGAACCTAATGAACATAGGACGACAGAGAAGCCCAATGCTACATCCAACATGACAGAAATACACAGTAAAATACTTATATATTCTCTTGAAGTAGGGTCACTTTATTTAACCCTTTGGCCAAAGCGTTGTAAGCTTGCGAGCCACGTCAAGTGCAGACACCTGTTCGCAAGTCCATAACACTACCAGATAAAATAACTAATATACCTCTATTAGGATTAAAATTCTCATTTACCCTCTATTAGGAGGGAGAAAGACCACAGTGGTCTATATACCAGAGAATGAGGCACTTGCAAACTAGGGAAGTGGGGGAGGGGCGGTCTTAAAACCTGTGGAAGGAGGAGCCACTAACCTCCACCAGCTGGAACAGCTGAGAATGGGTTAACAAAACACAGAACCCCAGTAAGTCTCTTTTGGGAAACCCTGAGCCCCCACAAAATATATATATATGTATGTGTCTGGAGTGCTATTGAGCGTGAGCATATGTATACAACAGACGACAGAGAAGCCCAATGCTACATCCAACATGACAGAAATACACAGTAAACATACTTATATTTCTCTTGAAGTAGGGTCATTTATTAAGTTTAACCTTTGGCCAAAGCGTTGTAAGCTTGCGAGCACGTCAAGGCAGACACCTGTTCGCAAGTCCTAACACTACCAGATAAAATACTAATATACCTCTATTAGGATTAAAATTCTCATTTACCTCTATTAGGAGAGAAAGCACAGGGGTCTAATCCAGCAAATGAGGCACATGCAAACTAGGGAAGTGGGGAGGGGCGGGCTTTAAAACCTGGGAAGGAGGAGCCACAACCTCCACCAGCTGGAACGCTGAGAATGGGTTAACAAAACACAGAACCCCAGTAAGCTCTTTTTTTCAATCTGAATGTGCACACACATGCTGAAAATCCCTGTACATGGCACTAGATCACACACATTTCAACACGCCTAATAATATCTATGAATACATAGAAAACAAAAATGTATGTACATCTTTATATGTCTTTATTTATATAGCTCCATTAATGAGAATTTTAATCCTAATAGAGGTATATTAGTATTTTATATGGTAGTGTTAGGACTTGCGAAATTGTCTGCCTTGACGTGGCTCGCAAGCTTACAACGCTTGGCCAAAGGGTAACGTAAATGACCCTACTTCAAGAGAATATATAAGTATTTTACTGTGTATTTCTGTCATGTTGGATGTAGCATTGGCTTCTCTGTCGTCTGTTGTATACATATGCCACGCTCAATAGCACTCCATTTTGACACATATACATATATATATTTTGTGGGGGCTCAGGGGTTCCCAAAAAGAGCTTACTGGGGTTCTGTGTTTTGTTAACCTAATGAACATAGAAATACATTTAGATTCCCTCTACAATCTGGCTTCCGCACTGCTCACTCCACGGAAACAGCCCTCACTAAAATAACTGACGACCTCCATGCTGCCAAAGACAGAGGTCATTTCACTCTGCTCATATTACTCGACCTCTCTGCAGCATTTGACACCGTGGACCATCCTCTTCTCCTTCACATTGTCCATACTCTTGGTATTCGGAACAAAGCTCTTTCCTGGATCTCATCCTACCTCTCCCATCGTACTTTCAGTGTCTCTTCTGCTAACACCTCCTCCTCCTCTATTGATCTCTCTGTGGGGGTTCCCCAGGGCTCTGTCCTGGGACCTCTTCTCTTTTCTCTGTACACACTCTCTCTAGGTGACCTAATAACATCATTTGGGTTTAAATATCACCTCTATGCTGACGACACACAAATGTACTTTTCAACACCCGACCTTACACCTGCTGTACAAACCAAAGTTTGTGAATGTCTCTCTGCTATATCATCCTGGATGGCCCTCCGCCTCCTTAAACTCAACATGGCTAAAACAGAGCTCCTCATACTTCCTCCCAAACCTGGCCCTACTACCTCCTTCCACATTACTGTTGGAACTACGATCATTCACCCAGTAGCCCAAGCACGCTGCCTAGGGGTCACACTCAACTCCTCTCTCACATTCACCCCTCACATTCAAAACATTTCTAAAACTTGTCGCTTTTTCCTCCGCAATATAACAAAGATACGCCCTTTCCTCTGTTGCTCGACTGCTAAAACTCTGACTCAGGCCCTCATTCTCTCCCGTCTTGATTACTGTAACCTCCTGCTGTCCGGCCTTCCTGCCTCTCACCTGTCTCCCCTACAATCTATCCTAAAAGCTGCTGCCAGAATCACTCTACTCTTTCCTAGATCTGTCTCAGCATCTCCCCTCCTGAAATCCCTCTCCTGGCTTCCGATCAAATCCCGCATCTCACACTCCATTCTTCTCCTCATTTTTAAAGCTTTACACTCTTCTACCCCTCCTTACATCTCAGCCCTAATTTCTCGCTATGCACCATCCCGACTCTTGCATTCTGCTCAAGGATGTCTTCTTTCTACCCCCTTTGTATCTAAAGCCCTCTCCCGCCTTAAACCCTTTTCACTGACTGCCCCACACCTCTGGAATGCCCTTCCCCTCAGTACCCGACTAGCACCCTCTCTATCCACCTTTAAGACCCACCTTAAGACACACTTGCTTAAAGAAGCATATGAATAGCACTGTGAATATTCTGAACACATGATACATAAAGCTTGGCCCCCTGCAGACGCACTTACCAGAACTCCCTCCTACTGTCTCTGTACGTTCTCCCTACCTACCAATTAGACTGTAAGCTCCTCGGGGCAGGGACTCCTCTTCCTTAATGTTACGTTTATGTCTAAAGCACTTATTCCCATGATCTGTTATTTATATTATCTGTTATTTATTTGATTACCAAATGTATGTAAACATGTATTACTACTGTGAAGCGCTATGTACATTAATGGCGCTATATAAATAAAGACATACAATACAATACAATACAATGCATTCTATAAGAATCGTAATATATAGCAAAATGATAAAATTTTCATTTTAATTCAGTCTTTCCTCTGCATATTTAATTTATTTATTTGTTTTTTAGCAGTCTTCATCACGTAGTAATTCAGGAATCGTCATTGAGGTAAATTCTCCCTCCGGCACCTGATCTTCAACAAGACGTTGTGCTTCCTCTGGAGGCTCGTGATAGAGCGCCCTCTTCAGCAGATACTTTGAGAATAGCCGGGTACACCCAGGAAACTGTGATCCCTTTCCTAACCAATGCGGAGCAAACTGAGGTAAATTCTCTAAGTTTTTTGCTCGAATCTGCTGAAAAACCTTTGAATGAGGAGAAATGTATTCTGCTAGTGCGTTGGTCTATTAATTTCCTATAGGCCTGTAGCATCACCACTTTTTCAGGAAAATGTAGAACTTTCGCCAAAAATGATCTGGATCGTGGCGTTTTGTAGAAATGAATCGTTTCTAGGCCAATTCTATGCGCCCTTTCGGTTTTTACGAGTAAACGGGTTTCCTCCGTCTTCAGTGGTTTTGGAAGTGTTGTAGATACATAGGAAAGTGTAATTCCCACAATGTGACTATTGTTCTGTCTGGAGCTGTCCAGATTGTGTACTTCATCGCAAGGTGAGCATTTCGTCTTTTCAACTCATCAATTATTAAGGCTTGAGAAGGGGATTCTTCATTAGAAATTCTGGTTGTATGATCAGCTATATGTTTTGCAATCCCAGCTAAATCACATTTGAATTCTGCAATGTTTTGATTCGGTATTGAAGTAATAGTGGGCAGAAGCTGCTCTGCTGCTGCATTTTCCTTTGGAGTAGAATCAGAAATTGAAGGCATATCTGACATTTTAAGAACTTCTTTCTTTTTCCCTTTATCTCCATCCTCAAGTATGTGTTTTATGTAACATGCTTAGGTCCGCAGGAGACATATTTTTCTACATGGTATAGGTGAGAACCGCGAGTCTTCAATTTATGGTTTTACAGTATAACATTATACAGTACATGACAGTGATTTACAGTAGCATTCAGGTCTAACAGGTTATGATGAAACGCTATAGGCGTGAAACGCGTTGTATGTTTCCCCTACCTCTTTAGGGTTTCTTTTTTTTGTATGACCCAATAAAGTCTTTTATATGAGATGAACCCCACTGGATCCTTATCTCATTGGATAGTGCTCTGTTTTTTTCTATCCTTGTTCCTGCTAACAGGTTCGTTGTTAGATACATGAACTGTACGCTAGGTCCCAATGAAGATCATTAAAAAAAAATTACAGTCTAGAGCATGAGTGAGGAGAGGGATAAAACACAAAGGGAGCATGGAATCCCGAGACCAGGCATATTTCTGCATGATTTGAGTGTCTTGGTAACGCTTCTTACTGAGGGTATGGCAATCAAACTTAAAAGGACGAAGGTTACTGTACATCCAGTTCCAAAATTAAGAGTATGTCAGTCTTTCTAGAATGGGCAGTGGACTTCAGCACTAGGCTTTGCAAGGTAGATACAGTATAGTCCAGCAATAGGATACCTGGGGCTCCAAAATGTCTTGAACTCCATATATTCGTGTAAAAACTTCTTAGAACAATAAATGGATGAAGTATTCCTAGAATGTATACCTCACTAATGTGGAGTTAGAGGGGGGCTGATTACATTGGAGCTAGCACCTATTTAGGCATGTATATTGTCAATATGTTATCAACCCTTAAGTTGCCAGGTGCATAAATATTTTCCCAAGCCGAGTCTATACAGCTTACAGCTTTCCCCCTCCACTAGAGTATAAGTATGCAAACAAGTGATAAATAGAGAACACAATCTCTTACTCACATCCTCTGTGGGAGCTGGGCTCTGATATTATAGTAGATGAAAAAGGAATACTCCGACGTGCGACTCCGCTAGAAAAAGTGCAGACAAAATGTAGAGATGTAGCAACGGACCACCATCCGCTCAATAGGAAAAAGAGGGTGACCACATTTTGTTCAAAATAATCTGTTTTATTGGAACATGGTAGCCGAGTGTTTGACTATATATTCTCTATATATTCTCTCTTCAGAAGGAAATTATGGTTGCGAAGAAGTAAAATAGTCCAGCTTCTGGCAATGCACTTTAACTGTTTAAAGGTAGATTGGGATGACTGATGTCGGTAAGGATAATTCCCCCCAAGAGATTTAAGACTCACCTGTTTGCATTTCCTATGTACAGTAGATGAGATACGACTCCAAGGTCACAGCCAGCGCTCTGGCCTCCCAATAAACTGGGATTCATTGGCAGTTAATAGTAATGGATTTTGTATCTTTGAAATATACCAACTAGAGGCATTACACCACTTCCAGATTGTCTAAGTTACAGTACCAAATGAAGTGGTGAATGTTCAACAGTTATGCACACAGGCTTGTACATTTTACTTTGTTAACACAAAAACTTACGGCTTACTAAACAAATAATTGACGTTTTTGATCGTTGTTGTAAAGCAGGATTTACGTGCAATTAGTTACTAATTTATTTTCTAGCCACAACTTTCTTCACTGCTTGTCTGATATCATTGTTTCTTAAACTGTAGATAATGGGATTGATCATTGGGGTGACCACAGAGTACATGACGGACATAACCTTGTTGGTATCAAAAGCATTGAGGGTCCTGGGTCTGACATATGTGAACATGGTGGTGCCATAGAATATAATGACTATGGTGAGGTGGGAAGCACAGGTGGAAAACGCCTTCTGACGTCCATCGGCCGTAGGGATCTTCAGTATAGTAGAGATGATATTGATGTAAGAGACCATGGTCAGCAAGAATGAAGTTAGGAGAATTAAGGAGCCTAATATAAAGACAATAACCTCAATAGTGTCGATGCTTTGGCATGAGAGTTTCAGCAGTGGGGGAGAGTCACAGAAGAAATGGTCGATGACATTAGAGCCACAGAAAGGAAGGCGAAATATGAATGTGGATGGCAAAATTGGTGCCAGAGAACCACCCAGCCAGCAGCCCCCCGCAAATTTAATACAAGCCCATCTGTCCATAAGTCCATTATAATGTAGAGGATTACAGATCGCTAGATAGCGATCATATGCCATTGCAGTCAACAGGAAGCATTCAGTGGTACCTAGAAAGAAGAAAATGTGTGACTGGGCAAAGCATCCGTTAATTGAGATGGTCTTTGTCTCTGATAGGAAGTTGGCCAACATCTTGGGGACAGTGACAGTGACATAGGCAATCTCCAGAAATGAGAGGTTGACCAGGAAGAAGTACATACGGGTATGGAGGCGATAGTCCAAGTGTATGACCACAATGATAACCGCATGCTGGGTTAATGTCAGAATATACATTACCAAGAAGACAACAAAGTAGACCACCTGAAGCTCCCTGCTGCTGGAAAACCCCAGAATAACAAACTCAGTCACCAGGGTTCTATTCACCATGTTCATGAGAGCTGCATGTTTTCTGAAAGATAGACACAAAAAGACTCAAAGGAAACTCCAATATATGACGGCAGACTAAGAAGTGCAAAATTATAAAAGCAATATAAATTATAATCCCATACTACTGATGGCGCCAATAATTGTTTACTCTTCTATACTGTATACAGTAAGTTGATATGTATATAAAAACAGAAGAACATTGGTGGGAGCTAAGACACCACTTCGTCCCCATTTTAGCTTTATTTTATTTTTTTAAATAATATTTACTGTAATGCACTATTTAAATGATTGGAAAGATAACTACTAAAGGAAGTTAGCCTGTGGAAAGTGGCCTGTGGAAAGTTAGGAGTTACACACCTACAATATGTTATCAAGGAAAGGTGCATAAGTGATGCTTTGTATCATCATCAATCATAGTATCATTGTATTGAGTAGTGCTGAAGGAGTGGCTCATTGAGTCTGACTGAGAACAATCAATCAGGGGAACCCGGTTCAAATCCCGGTGTCGGCTCCTTTTGACCTTGGGCAAGTCACTTTATCTCCCTGTGCCCCAGGCACCAAAAACACAGATTGTAAACTCATCTGGGCAGCGACTGTCTGTAACATTCCCATGTGCTGCATACAATGCACTACACTGTAATTGTGAAGCACTTTGGGTCCCATTTGGAGAAAAGCGCTGTATGAAATAAATGTATTAGTATTGCTACAGTGTTTAGCAACTTGCATCAATAGGACACTTTTTTGAAGCAAGTGTTGGATGGTACAGTATGTGCTGTATACAAATATGCTAAACAAAACTGGAAGTCAATCATATCTGGAAGGCTAATATGAACGTGACACTAACATTGTACATTCATTTAAGTCAGTGCTGCACATTCCGTTTATACCTTAAAACTTGTCACGTCGGTATCGAGAATTGTGATGGGAAAGCTTCTTGATTGTGATATTTGGAAACAAGTTGCTTAGGCGTTACCTTTAGGATTAGGTGCCCTGCTAATCTGCAGTGTACCTGCAAGGAGAGATAAAAGGATAGTTACCAAAAAAAACAGCTCAGACCAGGGGTGCTCAGCTCCAGTCCTCAAGCCCCCCGACAGGTCATGTTTCCAGGATATCCCCGCTTCAGCACAGGTGGCTCGATCTGATTGAGCCACCTATGCTGAAGCGGGGATATCCTGAAAATCTGACCTGTTGGGGTGTGGTGGGAGGGCTTGAGACTGGAGTGGAGCACCCCTGGTTTAGACTATATGGAATGATGTTAAGCCCTGATAAGAATTGTGTTTGCTTCTGATTAAAAGTATTAAAATGATACTTACACATGGGTCACAATAAATACTGTGCGCTATTATATCTTACAATGATATCTTTATCCCTGCACACTCACAAATAGATTAGATATGGCCACAAAAAATGGAAGGTTCAATACAACGAGGTACAGTAGGGGTAATGAAGCCTGTGTATACTGTACAGCCAAGTACACAAAGCAGCACAATGTATGGGAAAGGGCAAAGGGGAAAAAATATTAGTAAAGAAAAATGTACTTATTTATTAGCAAAATTGACATCATACTGAGACCTTCACCAGGACAAACTGTAACATACATTATCATTGATCAGACACGAGTTTTATACTCTCTAAGAAGACGTCAGTAATGAACACCCTTCCCTTTGCACACCCTTTTAGCCTGGAAAGTGGCATTGTGAAACCAAATGGTCAGAGTAACCAGTGCAATATACATAATAACCCTTAACCAAGTACAGCAAATAACTTGCCCTTCCCCACACATGTTTTTTTTACAGATACATTGTATGTACAACTTGCTGTAAATTGATTCACTTTGGATTATAGTAACACCGCCAAACCTGATGCCACAAATAATGTAAATATGTGGTTTATACAAATGATTTTAGAAATGTCTATATATTTGTAATATGGAGCATGAAAGTTCATATTTTAAGTTACTAATATGTAGAGCCTACTGTCAAATAAAAGAGCTTTAATTTAGCCTCCTGTAACCAATACATACTTATTCATTTTTCACAATGAGGGTAATTTATCTATCTAAATTCAGTAAATGCTAAACTGAAAGAATTTACCTTCGTTTTTCAATGCAATTACATTTAATCTGTTTCAATGTTCCTATATAAATTATCTGGCCATAAAGGTGGTTTGTTTGGCATCATCACCAACAGATAAAACCTTTAACTGAGATTAACTCTGTATCCCAGTTATCTTCCTGCTCTCTGTTTAAATCTACCCTGCTTTCAGGTTGGTCCCTTCTCTGATGTACAGTAATTCAGTTGATTATTGTAAAGTTATCTAAGAGTTCATATACTAATGGGGATCAGTATTAAAGTGTGAACAATGACGGTGTCACTTTTTGAAGCTGTTCAGTTCAAACCTGATAAATGACTCATATCATATGTAACAAACATACATTACAGGTGTGTAAATTACTTACAGTACATGTGACAAATGTACATTACAGGTGTATACATTACTTATAGAGTAGGTAAAAATGTGCATTACAGGTGTGTCCATTATTTATAGAGTATGTGACAAATGTACATTACAGGTGTGTACATTACTTATAGAGTATGTGTCAAATGTACATTGCAGGTGTGTACATTACTTATAGAGTATGTGTCAAATGTACATTGCAGGTGTGTAAATTACTTATAGAGTATGTGACAAATGTACATTACAAGTGTGTAAATTACTTACAGTATATAGTATGGGACAAATGTACAATACAGGTGTGTAAATTACTTCTAGAGTATGTGACAAATGTACATTACAGGTGTGTAAATTACTTATAGAGTAGGTAAAAATGTGCATTACAGGTGTGTAAATTACTTATAGAGTATGTGACAAATGTACATTACAAGTGTGTAAATTACTTACAGTATATAGTATGGGACAAATGTACAATACAGGTGTGTAAATTACTTATAGAGTATGTGACAAATGTACATTACAGGTGTGTTCTGATTTTTAGATGTAGTTTGAAGAGAGATCATTCAAAACTGAATAATAATTCAAGTCTAAAAAAACTACAGTTCTATTGACTTGAATGGGGATGCTTCTGGGCTTTTTGTACCTTCATTAATGTAAAGATCAATACCTTCTTGGGAAAAGTTGTAAAAAATAGAAAATATGCAGGTACTTACCTTCTTTTCACTTTTCAACCATGGGCGGCAGATGCAGCTTTACGTAATGTTCTTTGAACAGTGATTGTCCAGAAGGTCGACCTAGGGCCCACTGACAACAGTTAGGGTTACATGACTAAGCTTTTCTCAAGGTAAAGATCTACAGAGAGGGAGCAGAGTCGATGTGACCACAACGCTGGTGCTGGTTCTGCCTGGCCAGTGAATGACAAATTAGTATAGCATTGAGGTTTAAATATCTTTTGATCCCACCTCCTGTGATCCTAGTGCAATGGAAGCTGGAACTCAGCCATAATTCTAATGTGCCTAGTTTTGATAGGTGATGCAAAGTAAACTTGCTTATGCAATACAGAATCACAAGGCTATTCTAAATGTGTCCCTGGATTGAGACCTGCCTGGTCCCAGTGTGCCTCCCTCTGGGAATGTGTGTTAAGACAGAGCACTGCGTAGGAAAAATGCCCCAAAGTCTTTTACATGGGTATCTTTTATAATAGGTTTGTGTTGACATTGACCACATCAGATGGAAGTTTACAGTATCTCTATTCTCTCCGGTATGGACTACTGAAACTTTCTCATTAATGGCCTCCGTCCCTGGAAGCTTCATGCCCTTAAATCTATTTCAAATGCTGTTGCGAGGATAAACTCACTCTCTCCTATCTATCATTTTTTTCACCTGAAGAAGACACCCTGTTGGCTCTGTATTAAACTCCACATTCACTAAAAAAAGATATTATTTTTACTTCATTCACCTTTCTCCAGTCTTCATGCACCAGTCCTCTCTTCTGATTCTCCCGGTATAACAGTTTTAATCTCTCTCTATAACTATTAGTCGTTCTCTATGCTCTGCTCTGCCCCCTTGTCACTACAGCTCTATTACACCTACCTCCATGTCCATGGGATGAGTCTTGTTTGCGTTCAGCTGGGGTATATCCAGCTGCACCCTAACTACACCGTCGATGGGGTAGTCTTCTTTGCTGAGACCCCACAGCCTCATCTTCTCAGTGGACTGCATAGGCAGATATTTGAGATGGGAATCATAAAAGGGGCAGTAGATTATCGTCACCTGGGATCCCGTGTCCAGTAGGGCAGATGAGTAGATTCCTTTCACCAGTAAGCGTATTATCGCCACCGGTCCCACTCGCCTGTAAACGGAAGGTTGGGGAACTTCTTCGGCATCGACCACTGGAGCACTTCCAAGGGCCGTAGCGGGTGGTTCGGTTATCTATACCAGCGGTGCGCAAACTGGGGGGCGCGCCCCCCTGAGGGGGCGCAAGATTGTTTAGGGGGGGCGCAGGAAGCAGCGGCGATTTTGCCAGGAGCAGAGGGAAAAAAGCCGTCTGCAGCTGCAATTTTTCTTTTGGCCATTAGGTGGCGCTGTGCTCCGCTGTGCTACAGTACACAGCAGCATCTCGTTGCTTCCTGCTTCCTGCGTGTGTGACATGGGGAGAGGGGGTGAGTGAGACTGGGACATGGGGGGGGAGTGAGACTGGGACATTGGGGGTGAGTGAGACGTGGGCATGGGGGGTGAGGGTAACTGGGACAGGGGGGGGAGTGAGACTGGGACATGGGGGGGGTGTGATGACTGGGGGACAATGGTGGGGGAGTTGAAACTGGAGAATGGGGGGGAGTGAGACTGGACATGGGGGGGAGAGTGTACTGGGGGAATGGTGGGGAGAGTGAGACTGGGGACATGGGGGGGGGACTGGGACATTTGGGGGAGTGAGACTGGGACATGGGGGGGGAGTGAGACTGGGACTGGGGGGGTGGGATAGTGAGACTGGGAAGGTTAGTTTGGGAGTGGTTGTGAAGACTGTTTTGGGACAGGGGGGAGTAATGTGACTGAGGCATGGGGAGGGTGTGAGTGACATGAGGGGGGTGAGAGTGTGAGATGGGGAGGGGGGTGAGAGTGAGTGTGACATGGGGAGGGGGGTGAAAGAGCTACATGGGGATGGGGATGAGAGAGACATTGGTGGGAGGGAGGGAGACACTGGCAGGAGGGAGAGAGACACACAATGGCTGGAGGGAGAGTGTGAGAGAGACACCGGGTGGAGGGAGAAACAATAGCTGGTTGGAGAGTGCAAGAGAGACACTGGGGGGAGGGAGAGGCAATGGCTGGAAGGAGAGTGAGAGACAATGGAGGGAGGGAGACACTAGGGGGAGGGAGAAAGAGAGAGAGACACACAGGGGGAGGGAAAGAGAGTGGGGGGAGACACTGAGGGGAGGGATAGAGAGGGACTGGAGGGGGAGTGTGAAATACAGGGAGTTGGAGAGACTGGAAGAGGAGTGTGAGACTGGAAGAGGGGAGAGAGTGAGAGACAATGGGGGGAGGGAGAAAGAGACACACACTGGGGGGAGGGAAAGAGAGTGGGGGGGAGGGGGAGACACTGAGGGGAGGAATAGAGAGGGACTGGAGGGGGAGTGAGAAATACAGGGAGAGGGAGAGACTGGAAGAGGTTAGAGAGGTCCTGAGGTGTTCTAATGTGGCGGGAAGAGAGAGATTAATAATACAGCAGAAATGGGAACGCTATTAGACAAATATTATAATATTTATTTTTAAGTTATGTAATTTGTGCTATAAATACTTTTTTTGTAGACGCGTGGCGGGGGCGTTACAAAGCTGGTTCGCACTGACGTCATGTGATTTTGATTACATCAGGCAGGGGGGGCCCGAGAAATTTCATGGATGAAAAGGGGGGCTCGGCATAAAAAGTTTGCTCACCCCTGCTGTAATGCATTTTTAACTCCGATTCAGCAAGTGGCAGACATTGGTACCCAAGCGATATTATCCATCGAAATCCCTCCATTAGCCGTTTTCTTTTCGAGGAAAAACAAAAAGAAAAGTTTATTGTAATGGTCAGTCCCTAAAGAAGTTCCCAGCCAGTCCACCAATAATTTTCTCGTAGGGCGTCTCCGTTCACATGCGCACGCGCCTACCGTCGATGCGATGACACGCATAGCGTTTCAAGAAGGTTCCCATGCGCATGCGCCTAGCGTTCCACCAATTGTTTCAGTATCTGCAGTTACAGTACTGTAGAAGCCGCTCAGCCATGATATTGCTTACAGGAGAATCGCTTGATTTTTGAGATCGCACCGATATTGATACTGTATTGTCAAAATAAAAAAAACACAGAAAATAATACGGCACAACAATACCACCACTAGAATTTCCCATTCAGCTGGCGCGCGGCTCCGGACCACTGCCAGTCCAGTGTTCTTGATCATACACGTTGATAGTTTGGCACGGGGACGACTACATCAGTCAGACTGATGAGGCTGGAAATCGCTTAGGTACATGCAAGCTTGATCGAAAACTGCACGCGAAATCCAAAAAATACAACATAGCGTCATTGATTTTATTTTGTGAATACCTAAGTCATCTGTTATCATATTGTCTTAGGACGGATTTAATTAAAATGCCTCCCTGAATCCACAATAATGTAAGAATACCTGCACGTTATTCATCAAGGGCCACATTCTGTAAGTAGGATTGGTGTGGAATGTGCTCAGAATCACGGTGAACCCTATATACAAACTTGTATGATGTGTTCATGTAGTTCCCGGGTGCCTTAAATAGTGTCCAAAAAGGTACAGTCCATATATATGATGGTATAGAGGAAGAAGTGCGTAGTGGTGTCCTATAGGTATCACAAAAATATGGCACAGTTTTAAATCCTCTCCACAATGTACAATTATATTTAGTGTAGGAGGAAAAGGTAACTTAACTTAGGGCTGAAACAACCATTCCTGTCAGCCTCCTTCATCGGGACTGTCCAGTCACCAGATTCCACTCGTTAGGAAGAAGTCTCCTGTTGCCTTGGTCGGAGATTGACGAGCATCCACTCACCCTGGCATATATTTCCTTGGAGATTGCCCCATCAACCCTTTCCTCTCATTCACACACAAGGAGACCTTGGCCTTTGATGTAATTCATGCCCCCGGAACTCGGTCACTCTCGGCGTTACCCTGGTTAAGAAGCACAATCCTCTCATCAACTGGACATCCCAAGATCCTATGCTTGGAGGTCGAGGTCGGAGGAGCCATTTCCACACCAGCCGTACTTCCGTCTCGACTGCTGGCCCAATGCATCCAACCCTAGGGGAGGGATTGCCCGCCCGTATGCTGCTTTTTGGATGTCTTCTGCAAAACCCAATCCAAACTACTACCTCCTCACAGAATCTTACGATTGTCTATAGACTTGGTACCTGGATACAAAATTGCCCAATCCAAATCCTACCCCCCCTCTCTTCCTAGGACGGAAGCATGAACGAATATATCCGTGAGAACCTTAAACGGGGCTTTATTCGGCACTCCAATTCACCCGACAGGAGCTGGAATTCTTCTTCGTCAAGAAAAAGGACAGTACTCTCAGACCGTGCATTGATTACCGGAGACTGAAACTGCATCACGGTTGAAGAACCGTTACCCACTTCCTCTCTTTCTGATTATTCAACAGACTTGAAGGTGCTAACGTGTTCTCCAAGCTTGACCTCGCGGGGCGTATAATCTTATTCGCAATGGGAGGGCGACGAATGGAAGACTGCCTTCAACACCCGTAGCCAGCCACTACGAGTATCTCGTGATGCCTTTCGGATTATGCAACGCTCCAGCGGTTTTTTCAGGACTTATCAACGACGTCTTTTACAGGATGTCCTTAATCAGTTTGTAATTGTTATTTGGATGACATCCTTATCTTTTCCAAGAATCTACAGGACCTATCATCCATACCAAGTTTGTACTCTCCCGTCTCCGAGAGAAACGTTTGTTTGCCAAGATGGAAGAAATGTCTCTTTCACCAGTCTACCCACCTCTTTTCTGGGATATATTATTTCAAACACGGGATTGGACCATGGATCCATGAGAAACCTTAAAGCGTAATTGATTGGCCGCAACCTAACTCCCTCAAGTCTATTCAGCGGTTCCTAGGCTTTTCCAATTATTACCGGAAGTTTATTCGGAACTTCTCCACAATCATCGCCCCCGATCACAGCACGACCCAAAAGGAGGCTGATTCCGTCGTCTGGTCTCCTGAGGCAGTAATAGCTTTTGAAACACTAAAACAAGCTTTTGTCTCAGCTCCATTCCTTTGACACCACCGGACACCAATTTTTCTTTCCACCTAAAGGTAGACGCTTCAGGACTGCGTGGCCGGCGGCTGTCCTATCCCAAAAGTTTTCTCCCCAGGTAAACTTACACCCTTGCAGTTTTTTCTCGAAGAAGTTTTTCCCAGCTGAGAGGAAATATGATGTGGGTAATAGAGAACTTTGGCCGTCAAGTTGGCACTTCAGGAATGGAGACATCTGTTGGAGGAGTCAAAAGAGCCGTTTACTATTCTCACGGACCACAAAAATCTTTTATACATCAGAGAATGCCGTCGCTTAGGCACCCGCCAAGCCCGCCTGTCGTTATTTTTCTCCAGGTTTAATTTTATTTGTTCTTACATTCCCGGCACTAAAAACGTCAAGGCGGATGCTCTCTCTAGACAATATTCTTATGGATGAGAGACCAGAGAAAACTTCAAAGTCTATCCTTCCCAACAAAAAATCCTCGCGGTCGCTACATTCAAAAATCTTGAGAGGATCATCAAGTCTCAAAGCCACCTTCAGCGATCTTGAAGATCCCGAAGGTATACCTTATACATGGAGGCCCATGTTTATTCCGGAGATTCTGGAATGGGGGACATGCTTCCCGTTCGGCAGGACACCAGGCTACAAGAAGACTTTGGATCTCATCCGTCGTACCTTTTGGTGGCCCAATATGGCCAAATCTATTCTTGAATTTACCCGGGCCTGTCCGGTATGTGCACGCAACAAGATTCCTCACCAGAGACCCCATGGTTCTTTTGCCCTTTCCATCCCGGAACGCCCCTGGTCCCACATATCCATGGATTTTTATTGTCGAATTGCATAGGTCGAATGGCATGAACCACTTCTAGTAGTTGTGGATCAGTTTTCCAAGATGGCACACTTTATTCCTCTCAAAGAATTACCCTCCTCACCCGCCTAGCCGCATATTTTCTCCAAAGAAATTTTCCGGATCCATGGCATACCCAGTCCAACGTATCGGATCGTGGCTCTCAATTGTTTCCAGATTCTGGAGATCCTTCACAAGAAGACTGGGCATTGCTTCCTCCTTCTCTTCGGGTTATCACCCTCAGTCTAATGGACGACCAGAGGAGGGTCAATCAATCTCTCGAAGTATTTGAGGTGCTTCGTCTCTGACTCCCAGGATGACTGGACGGAATTGCTTTCCTGGGCTGAGTATGCCTTAATTCCACAGGAATCAATCCACTGGTGAAAACACTTTCTTTATTAATTACGACTATCACCCGGCTGCCTACCATATTTCCAAGATCTCCTCTGGAGTTCCAGCTGTGGATGAACACATCTCCCTCCTACAGGACCTTGGGCCAGAATTCAATCTGCACTTCAAAGGGCCTCCCTGTCTTCTAAAAGTCCAGGCTGACCGCCGTCGCCCGACTGCACCCAACTACAAAACCAGGGGACAAGGTTTGGTGTCTACTAGAAATATCCGCCTCAAAAACCCCTTCCCCACAAATGGCTCCTAGGTTTCTGGGGCCATTTCCTATCATGAAGCAGGTTAACACTGGTGGCTTTCCGTCTTCAACTACCCCCAAGCATGCAAATTCCTAATGTTTTCCATTACATTCACTTCTCAAACCGTTCATCTCTAGTCCTCTGTTCCCGGACCCACACTCTTAAACCAGATCCTCTGATCAACAGGGCAATGAAGAGTATGAGGTCCAGACCATACTAGATTCCCGTCTCTCCAGAGGGAAAGTCCATTCTGGTTCATTGGAAGGTTTCGGACCCGAGGAGAGGTTTGGGTACCTCTTAACGACATCCACGCACCAGGACTTCTTAAACGCTTCCGGAAAAAGTTTTCCATCAAGCCATGGAGGATCGTCTTGAGGCCGACCCTGAAGGGGGGGGGATCTGTGAGGACTCGGGGGGTCACGTCGGTCGCAGCGTGACCTCCCTCACCTCTGTCTGCTCCCGCGGCTGTGCGGGCTCCCTCCTCGCCCGGGCATCCCTGCTGAGGGGACTTCCCCGTCCTCCCGTCGGGGGCTGCTGCTGCCCCCGGAGGGGTTGGGGCTCGGCTGCCTGCCGTTGCTTCTTGCAAACGCATCCCCTGCTGTTACGGAGCCACATTCCTGCACCCAGCTAATTTATTCACTGCTCTTGCAGTGAAGCCACACCTCCTCCCACACGCTGGTTACTAGTTAACCATAAACCTTATCACCTGGCAGCCCTATTATGGAAACCAATCCTGGACTGCTCCTAGGGTCCTCAGGCCTGCCTCCGTTAACCATTGGTCAGCCACAGTACTTAATGCCTGTTCTGCCTCTCTCACATCGCTCGACATAGTCTCTGCTACAGACGTCTATCTGGCTCTCCCTTTGTTTCGTGCATTCAGGTACGACCCGGCTTGGCGGACGTGCTTACCGGCATCTGGATCCCAGAGCCCTCTTGACCTGCTGCAGCTTCTTCCATCCTCGACCTCAGCTTGGACCTCGACCTTCTGGATCTCTGTCTCTCCCCGACCTTTGGCTAACGGCAAACCACTTCGCTTCTTCAGTACCGGGTACCGGCAAGTATTGCTACACCTGTTCACACCTGGCCTGGCAACGCCAAAACCCACACTCGGACACGCTCTTTCTGCTGCGGGTGCGTGCACATATACGTCCCCACCTCAGTATAAGGGACGAGTCTGGTCTGCGGGCAGCATCGGCGTAACATAATGAGCCAGTGGATAGGACGGTCTTGGGCTTTTCTCCTTAAGGACCAGGAGCACTTCCCCCTTGTGCACTGGGTGTGTAAAGCAGAGCTCCCCCTGGTGGAGGTTATTGGCAGCCCAGTGGGTGTCTGTAAGAAGGAGGCCAATCTGTGCTGAAGGCACTTGCATGGGATGAGGCGGTTTGTAAATATAATGAGCGTGTTGCCACCAGTTGGAGCATATGGCCAGGAAACTGGGTGGTATTGTCCTACCCTGAGCGTGCATTCCTCTAGTTGTATGAATGGTTGCTGAGTGAAGTCGTGCATTCTGGGTGGACATTATACAAGGGCCTATTGTAGCACTGCTTTCCACTGTGTGTTGGGACGGAAAGTAACAGGCTGCGTTGTGGCTTCTCCCTAACCTGTCCTGCAAATCCTGTGTATCTCCTGTAGCAGTGTGTAGAATCCTCCGTTCATGTCCCATACACGAGGGTAAGCGCGTCGTGTTGCCTGTGGGATCTGCTGTAGATACATTGGTGTTCCTGCAGACCCTTGTGCAAAATCATGCCTTGGCGCCCATGTCTGTAGACTTCTGATTTCTCCCTACTGGGTGGGAGCTGTGACTCCATGAAGGGGTAAGCAGTGGTGACTGCAGGAGCACTGCAGGCGGTGGGGGGTTCACAGCAGAGGAATTTAAAAACTGATCTGTAAGGAAGAAAGGTAAAAAGTGAAGGGCATGAAAAAGCACAATCAAGGCACATTTCTTTAAAAAAAGGGGACTCGACTCCAGTCTTCAAGCCCCCCAACAGGTTAACTTTTCAGGATATCCAGCTTTAGCACAGGTGGCACAATCACTCAATTAGCCTCTGATTGAGTCACTGTGCTGAAGCAGGGACTGATGAGCAGCGTGCTGATAAGCTGGGACTGATTGAGCCGCCTGCGCTGAAGCTGGGATATCCTGAAGCCGACTTTGGGGGGTTAGGACTACTTTAACAGACCTGCTAAAAGATATTCTTGATATCAAATATATGCAATACATAGAGATGCTCACTTGGCTTGGTTATTTTTATTTGCCTTAAAATATTTGGGGTTTTGGTTCTGGTTTTGAATAAAGTTTTTGGGGGTCTTTGTTTGTTATGAATAGCAGCACTAACAGGGAAAATGGCTTGCTGGGAAAACACATTTATTTGATTATCCAATGTTACAGACCACTACTCTGATCAGAAGCTTCAATATTTAAATACATTTTTGAGCAAGCTCCATGATTGCCTTCCATTCATAGCATTGCTATGTATTGAAACACCAGAGCACCCGTACATTTTAGCTCAAGATATGTTTTTTTTTTTTTTAACTTCAAAGTTTTTATTGGGTTATTCAGCGTACACATTGTTACACAGCCCATTGTTTAACATCCTTAAACCCACATAGATTTTTCCCCTTTAGCTCTCACCATCGGGGGTTAAAATCAATCACAGTCTGTGTTGGACAAACAACATATACCCACGAGACTGGACAAACTCGACCGACGTAACCAAGGACAAGACAACAACGGGTGGAGACACAAGGAGGGGGGGGGGGGGCGCTTCCACTGTGCGCACCTGAGTCGGCGGACATTTGCTTATTTAGTGGTTGCTCTCCGGGTGCCGCGTGCCAGAAATCTTTCATGCTTCAGTTGCTATCGGGGGGAGGGGGGGGGTCCTACCTGTCTCGTAGCTAGGGTGTCGTAAGTCCTGCTTAGTCACCAGAGAACGCATCTACCGTTATTATTGCAAAATTGTACTGGTATCTATCCCGGGGATGTCTGTCTGGGCAATCCATGGAGCCCATACTTTTAGGAAATTGCGGCCAGTGTCGTTGACCCAGCTTGTCAACTGTTCCATCTGGCAGACGTGCCAAATTCTATTTCGAATTTGGGGGATTACTGGTAGATCTTGCTGTTTCCACATTGCTGCGATCTTGCACCTGGTGGCGGTTGCAAAATGTGCGACCAATTTGTGTGCCGACTTTGGCAGACCCTGGATCCGCCTGCCCAGAAGGAACAGCCACGGGTCCAGGGGGATCTCCAAGTTGAGAATCCTTTGGGTCCATGCTCTAATGTTCTCCCAAATCGGGACCACCCTATGGCAGGACCACAGCATGTGAAGTAAGTCAGCTACCTCCCCGCACTGCTTTGGGCAGAGCGGGGAGTATCCGCTGACAAATTTAGATAGTTTTAATGGGGTGTGATACCAGCGCATCAGGACCTTATATGCGTTCTCTTTTAACGTTGAGCAGATGGAGCTTTTGGCTGCCGCTTGTAGAATGAGCTCCCAGTCATCGTCCTCTAGAGTCTCCCCTAAGTCTGTCTCCCATTTAGTCATGTAGTTCAGTCGGGAATCGTCGGGTCCATCCGGACAGACTACTTCCCGGTACATTCTAGAAGTAAGTCCCCTTGTGTTCGTATCTCTAGAACACAGCTGCTCGAAATTAGTCCTTGCTGGCCTAATTGGGAATGTATTGTAAAATGCTCTGATCTGGAGCTAGCGGAATAATTCGGTATTTGGTAAACCTTTCCCTGATTTGATTTGTTCAAACGTTTTAATAAATGTACACCCCTCCAGATCTTTCAGTCGCTTGTATCCCGACTGTATCCAATTTTTGAAATGTCGGTCACCGGCCATCCTTGGGGCGAACTCCGGATTATCAAATAACGGGTCATTAAGGACTGTTTCGTCGTTAAGTTATGTTTAAATTTGGAACTCCTCCATACCGCCAAAGAGTTCACCATAGTCCGCAGCAGCATCTCCGCCGTGTCATCACACCGTTTTGGTAGCCAGATTAAGTTGTGCAATTCAATTGGTGCACAACAGACTCGCTCCAATGCCACCCATCTCCGCAGGGACGGATCTGAGTGCCATTGGATAATTTGCTCTAATTGCGCTGCTTTGTAATATGCCATCAAGCAAGGTACCGCCAGTCCTCCCCTGATCTTTGGCCTTTTTAGTATGTTTTTCGCAATTCGCGGGCTCTTATTATGCCATATAAATTTCATGATTCTCGACTGTAAGGCGAGGATGTTGGCTCGCACCAAGGGTATCGGGAGGGCCTGGAACAGGTAAAGCACCCTTGGCAGGAGATTCATTTTGATGTTATGAATTCTTCCAAACCAAGAAATTCCATACCCCGCCCATACCCTAAGATCCTCCCTTAGAATCCGGAATAATCTGGGATAATTGGCTTTATAGAGGGAACCATAGGTCTTAGTAATGTATATTCCTAAATATTTGATTGAGGAGGCTTGCCATTTGAAATTAAAATTTAGTTCGATTAATTTTTCTACCGGTCTTGGTAGGTTAAAATTGAGGGCTTCAGATTTGGTCTGGTTAATTTTGAACCCCGAAATTTGATTAAATTTTTCCAAAATCTCAAAGACATTGGGCAGAGAGGTAAGAGGCTTTGACAGTGTCAGGATGACGTCGTCTGCGTAAAGCGCCACCTTGTGGGACTGGTCCCCTACATCTATCCCTGCTATATCTGGACTTAGGCTGATATGCGCCGCCAAGGATTCTATGCATAGGGCAAACAGCAACGGGGACCGGGGACACCCCTGTCGCGTCCCACTACAAATCGTAAATTGTTCCGAGGTGTAGCCCTGATGGCACACCCTAGCAGTGGGGCCGTTATATAGGGCTAAGATGGCCTCCAAGATACGTCCTTCAAAACCAAATGCCCCTAGTGTTGCTCTCAGATAGGTCCAGTTATCCTATCGAAGGCTTTCTCTGCATCCAGACTTAGTATCATAGACGGGATGTTCTTTTTGTTGGCCAGATCAATCAGGTCTATTATCTGTCTAGTGTTGTCTGCTGCCTGCCTTCCTCCGATAAACCCAGCCTGATCCGGGTGAATTAACCTGGGCAGGACGATACCCACCCTGTTGGCTAGTAGTTTAGAAAAGATTTTTACGGCAGAATTGATCAGGGGAATGGGCCGATAGCTCTTGCAGTCTACCGGTCCTTGCCGGGTTTGTGGATCAGGGAGATTGAGGCCTGGAGCATTTGAGTTGGGAAGGAGCCCCTCACAAGGATTTCATTAAATAATTTCAAAAGCTGTGGCGCTAGTATTTTAAGATATTTTTTGTAGTATAAATTTGAAAAGCCATCTGGTCCTGGAGCTTTGGCTGGTTTGAGGGATTTTATTACCTCGGATAACTCCTCGATGGTGAAGTCTCCCTGTAGTGCCTCCCTCTCCACTCTGCCCAATTTGGGAAGGTGTGCCTCTTTGAGGAATTTCTTTATTTTCTCTCCTGTTTTTTGTGTGTGGCTGACCTTATCTCCGTCATAGAGAATCTCGTAGTATTGTTTAAATTCCTCTACTATTCGTCTAGGATTGGAGGTAAGGTCCCCCCCTTTGTTCGTATTGAGGAGATACTATAATTAGGCAATCTGTTACGTAATTTGTTGGCAAGTAAGGTATCTGGCTTGTTGGCTTTGTCATAAAACTTTCGCTTAGACCAGGCCAACTCCCTCTCGGCTCTGGAGGTTAGCAACAAATTAAGTTTAATTTTGGTGTCAGAGAGCTCCTTCAGGGTGTCTCCCTGTGTGTTGACTATATGAAGTGCGGAGAGATGTGCTAGTCTCTCTCGTAATTCTTTTATCTGAGCCTCCTTTGCTCTTTTTGTTTGTGCTGCCAGATTCATTGAGTCCCCTCAGGGTCGCCTTATGGGCTTCCCAGAGCGTGGAGTGTGAAGACACACTCCCAGTATTAATCTCAAAGTATTCCTTGATTTTATCTCCTATTTCCCGCTCTGATATTGTTTTTTTTAACAGCAGCTCATTTAATTTCCAGTTCGCCCCTGGCCTGTCCAGCGACCGTAATGTGCACCGCAGCTCAATTGGTGCGTGGTCTGACCATGAAATATCATGAATCCCAGAGTGGGAGACCACGGGGACCGCCTTATTAGAGATCAGGAAATAATCTATCCTGCTGTATCTGTCGTGAGGGTGTGAATAAAAGGGGTATGCTCTCGCCGTGGGGTGTTGCTCCCTCCATATATCAATCAACTGACAGTCTCTTAATCCTTGTAGTATGTTTAGTACGTCATGTTTCTGTGGTTGGTTAGTCCCCGTGCATCTGTCCAGGTCTGGGTCTAGGGTTCGATTAAGGTCGCCTGCTAATATTACACAGCCTTGTGCTACCTTATGTAGCTTATCAAAGAATTTCGTGAAGAACTGCGGGGTTTGTTCACATGGGGCGTATATAGAGATTAAAGTGACATCTTGATTATGGATTGTCCCCGTGACTATAACATAGCGCCCGTCAGTGTCTATATGGGTCTTTACTACCTGGAAGGGTAGTCTGTTGTGGACTAGTATGGCCACTCCCCTTTTCTTAATCGCGGCAGAGGCTAGAAAGACTGTTCTAAAGAGTTTGTCTAGATATTTCGGATGATTGAGTTGGGAGAAGTGTGTTTCCTGAATGAAAACTATATCTGCTTTTTTGCGGATGTAATCCCGGAAAGCAATCCTACGTTTAATGGGGTTATTGAATCCTTTAACATTGTGTGATATAAGGATCAACTCGTTACTCATCTGAATGCTGGGGTGAACCTGCGTCGAAGAGCATCAGTTTGTTCGGCTCTGCCGCTAACCTTCTCCGGTACGGGTCTTTGTCTGTACAGGGGGACCCTCGGATCTCCTTGTCTGGTGAAACCTGGGGACTGGGAGGAAACAGAAGGGAAACCTGGGTGGAACACAGAGACATCCACACACAACACCCACATTTAATGTCCTCAGAACCGTGGCCCCGCCATCCTGGCTCCAAGTCCATCGCCTTTGGGATCTGGGGAAGCGCAGGGGGCGCCCACCTCCATCGCCTCTCCCCCACCTCCCCCCCCTCCCAAAGGACTTTGCTGGATCTTCCTAACTCCAGCCCCTGGCCCATGTGGACCGCAGAGCAGGCCCGGCTTCCGTAGCTCCCGCCCCGCTCTTAACTATATCAAATTACTTAAACCTCTATAACTTCTAACTTCAACGCTAACCATTATGTATTACTACTCCTAGCCTCCTGGTCAGGGGTTTTGTGGGTTCCCCTGCCTCTTAGCCCCTCTGCTACGAGGAACTCCGTGTTCTTCCCTATAGTAGCCCCCCTCTCCTTGTGCTCCTATCCCATACCTCGCCGCCGTCACTCATCCTGGTGTAAGACTGTTTGGCGCTTGTCTTATCCCCCTCCTCTGATAATCCCCTGTACATGGATCCTGCCCCCCGCGTGGTGCACTTCCGTCAGCTCCCCTCCTCCGCTCCCTATCTTCCTCCGAGCCTTCCTCTTCCCTACACGACCTCCTGCTTCATCACATACCATGTTCCTATCTCCTTACCTGCTGTTCCTTCCTCTACTTCCCGCTGTCTTTCGTTCACTTGCTGTACCCTCCCTTCCGTTGTCGCTACACTTTCTCCTACCCTCCCTTATCACGTCACCCTGTACTCTCGTTCCTACACTGACCATCTCTCAACCTGTTCGCTCCTGCCTCCTTACTCTCTCTTCTGTCACTTCCCATCAACTTTCTGCCTGACTAGCCGCTCTATCACTGCCTACCTCCAAAACCATTTCCGTACCTTTGTGTCTGCTTCTAGCACATCCCCCTTCCATTCTACACCACAGCCTTAGCTCTCCCATTCTCCTAACCTACCCTCATCTTCCTTTTCTCCTTCCCTTACTTCCGCTCCCTATCTCCTCATCCCGATCCCGGCTCTCCGCTATCCTTCCCCCCAAGTATTGGGCTACCCTTCTTTGATGACCCTCCTGTGCCCGGTGACCCTCCTGTGCCCGGTGACCCTTGGCCGTGATTCCGCTGCATCGCTGGACTCTCTGGCCGCGCTATGTAGCTCCGCTCCGGTTCCCCTTTATATCTGCTGCTGCTGCTGCGGCGGGCTTCTCACTCGTCGCCGCTCTGTGACGTCTGTTACCGGCCCAACTGCCCCAACCAAGATGGCCGCCCGCTCACTTCCGCTGCTGGTCCCCGGACATCCGGCCGCCGCCATTTTGAGATCGTCATTCTTCCCGGGCAGTTGTTTTCACGCTCTCCTCTCGGCTGGTGGGGGCTTCCTGCTCCTGCGTTCCAGCATGGGTCTCTGGCTCCCTCGTGGCTGCCACCATCTTTAGGCCTCGAACCCCCAACTCCCAGGTAAGTAAATCTTATTTTGCAGGCATCTCTGAGGAGGTTTTCTCACCAATGGGTTATCTATCGTGGGCCCTTCATAGTCATTTATTTCGGCTCCTTATGGGCATGTTACCTTCTCGGCTTTGTTTAACTTGAGCTGAGGAGGGGTCGTAGCAAAGCAACTTGAAAACTCGAACCTTTAACCAGTTAACTTTGTAAAAGTACTTTTTGCTTTAGGGGTCCCCCTCCTTCTGACCCTCAGCGTTTATTTGTTGGTGACCGGGGAGTGTATCCCACTGTTGCCCAGCTGGGGCCCGGGGTCTCGTCCGTGTCCTCGCTAGCAGTCGGGGCCCCCTTGAGACCCAGCTTCTGGAGGAATGTCTCTCCCTCTCTTAGCTCTCTCATGGAGATGGATCTCCCATTTCTGTTCACTAGGAGCCCAAAGGGAAAGGTCCACCGGTACCGGATGTTTTTTTTCCCTGAGGATCTTTGTGATCGGGAGTAATGTTCTGCGCCTCATCAGGGTCGTGTGGGATAAGTCCTGAAAGATGATCATTTTGGCCCCCTCGAATTCAAGTGCTGGAGTGGCGTGAGTCTTGTGGAGGATAGCCTCTCTGGTACTATGGTACCATCATATGGTCCGCACTATGATGTCTCGCGGTTGTTCCGTCTGCATGGGCCTCGATCTTAGGGCCCTATGACAGCGGTCCATCTCCAGGCGCTCCTTGGGGGTCTCCGGCAATAATTCCCCCAGCCATCTTAGTACAAACTCCTCGCAGTCCCCTACTCCCTCGGGGACTCCCCTGATCCGAATGTTATTGCGCCGATCACTATTTTTGGCATCTTCCTGTTTTTCTCTCAGTTCATTTAATTGTAATTCCATCTCCGCCGTTTTCTTTTCATTCCGTTTAGTGGCTTTAGTGGTTAGGTCGAGTTGCGTCTCCACTTGTCCTGTGCACTCCCCTAGTCTGCCAACCTCTCTCCCCAGTTCTTTAATTTCCGCCTGTAGTAAGGTCTTGAGATCGTTATAAAGGCGATTGAAATCGCAGATCCTCACTGGTAGGAACTCAGGGTTTTCGCTGTCCTCCCGTTCTCCTTTCCGCTCTGAATCGGAGCCCTGGTTGAGCCGCGCTGCTTCTGGTGCTGCCGAAGTATTGGAGGAGCCCCTTCGTTCTCGGGGTTTTGGTTTGCCGTTTTGACATCCTGATCGATTGTCTAAGTGCTTGGAGTAGTTTTCCTGCTTTTTTATTTAATTTTGAGGTTAATTATTAACACTATCTATGATCGGGGCACAGAGCACTGAAATCACACAGCCATTCTCTCTGCCGTCGCGCATGCGCCTCCAATATATGGGGTTTAATATATATATACATTAATGATGTGCTGGGATGTAACACATACAAAAAGCTATTTCTAGGTAGTTTTTTGTGGTAATATTATGGTGTGGTATTCTGAGACATGTCTGGTATATTGAGGTATCTGGAGGAGCATTCAGGTCAGCTATATCTGTAAATCAAGTGGCAGATTCTGCCCTCGTTTTGTGGCTTTGTCTTTTTTGAGGTCTTTGTATTACTGTAGAGTAGTGGTTTCCAACCTTTTTTTGGTTAAGGAACCCTATGTGAAATTCTGACAGCGAGTCTAAGATGAGATGCATTGTAATATACCCCAACCCTATCTAATAGCGCGTCTGAGATCAGATGAGGTGTGAGGAACCCCAACCCTCTCTAATAGCGCTTCTGAGATCTGATGCATTGTAAGGAACCCTAACCCTCTCTAATAGCGCGTCTGAGATATGATGCAATGTACTGTAAATTCTTCTGTATTAAGTACAATTTTAAAATGACCTGAAAATTACAGCGAACCCTTTAGGGATGCCCGGGGAACCCAAGGGTTCCTAGGAACCTTGGTTGAAAAACACTGCTGTAAACAATAATTGAAGGATATGGCTGAAAGTAGTCGAACATTACACCCCAGGGTGTAGAATTGGTCCAATAGTTATTGACCTGAACTTAGGGCAAGGAAAAAGCATGCCTTATACATAACTAATTCTACTGTATACACTAAGGTTCCTGTGTCTTTTTTTACTATCCAATAGATCCCATAGACGTTTGCCGCTGTGACATTTATGTATACAGTACATGTGTTCTTTTCTATACATTACTGTTCAAATCATTTAAGATTTTGAATTACAAGCCAGATATAAAAGTAAATACAATTAAACAAATATGTGTGTATGTATCTATAATAAATCAGTTTTGACATTTATAAAAAAAAATATTATCCAATAAAGGCCAGGTACCTAACCCCCCTGGGAAGTGTTCAACTCCATTCAAGGGCAGTCTCAACTAAACTACTACTTTGGTACAGCACTGCACTTTGCTTTAATGCTTCAGACATACGCATTATGGGTATTGAATGGGTCCCCCTGCTTATTTGTGGGGGTGATAGAGATGAGAGTCTTTTACAATGAGAGTGTTACTGGATCTATATTCTATATATAGTGACACCTCGCGGCCTTAATTACAATCTATTTTTGGGATGTTTTTTGTCAGTACACTAAAACCTCCTCGTGGATAGACACAGGAATATTCTAGTAGCTTGGAGTTGTGCAAAAGCGTGCAGAAACAGCCTTATCCGATTGGATTTCTAGGTTTTGCTCTTCTGGAAGTCCTTCTCGCATGTTCACACCGAGTGGGCCGAGAGAGACACATATCTCAACAAAACCCATATGAGTTTTATGAAGTATATATTTTTTGTTATATCCCCATTCTCTCTCTCCCACCCATCCCCCATTCTCTCCCACCCCCACCCCCATTCTCTCCCACCCCCACCCCCATTCCCTCTCCCACCCCTCCCCACTCTTTCTCTCTCCTATCCCCCTCCTCATCCGCTTTCCTCCCCTCATTATCCTCTCTCCTATCATCCACATCATCTCTCCCCATCCTATCTCCCCCCTCATCCTCCCACTTCTTATCCTCACTCCCCACTCCTCATCCTCTCTCCCCTCCTCATCCTCTCTCCCCCTCCTCATCCTCTCCCTCTCCTCCCCATCCTCTCCCCCTCTGTATCCTCTCTTTCCGTTTTAATCCTCTCACTCCCCCCCGTTTATCCTCCCTCCACCCTCCTTATCCTCTCCCCCTCCTCATTCTCTCCGCCTCCTCATCCTCTCCCCCTCCTCATCCTCTTCCCCTCCTCATCCTCTCCCTCTCCTCATCGTCTCCCTCCCTCTTCTCCCCCTCCTCTCCCCCACCTCTCTCCCTCCTCATCCTCTCCGCATCCTGCACAGCCTCTCAACCCATTCTCCGCCTCTGCCCCTCCTCACCATCTCCCCCCTCCCCATCTTTCCATGCCTCCTCATCATCTCACTCCCCCCTCCTCATCCTCTCACTACACTGCGCCTCATGCTCTCACTCCCACCACTCCTAATCCTTATCCTCTCACTACACCTTCCCTCATCCTCTCACTACACCCCTCCTCATCCTTTCACTTCCCCACCTCACTCTCTCACTCACCCCCTCCTCATCCTATCAATCCCCCTCCTCATCCTCTTACTCCCCCCTCCATCTCCTCTCACTCCCCCTCCTCATCCTCTCACTCCCCCCTCCTCATCCTCTCACTCCCCCCCCCCTCTCTCTCTCTCTCTCTCTCTCTCTCTCTCTCTCTCTCTCTCTCTCAGATAATTTGCAGAATTTCAATAACCCTTGGACTCATTCATTTGTAAATAATTTCTTTAGTAAATAAAGAGTTCAATTAAAAATAGATACATTTTATTGAAGAGTTTTAAATATATTCTTAGTAAAATATGTTACAAATTGACTTATAAATATAAATCTTATTCACAGAGCTTGGCATCAGTTACAGATTAGTCAGGTTTTTTATTTTTTTTGTTTTTTGTTTTTGTTTTAGGGCTTAAGTAGCTCCTGGGGGGATGAAGTTTGTATGGTGGGTATCCGTAACTTTTAGAGATGTCATGATCCTCCTGCCACTGAACAAAGCACTGTAGCCTCCCCTTGGAGGTATGTTGACAGGCTTCCTCCCTCTCCAGTTGTGCTTTCCTTTTCATAGCCTCTCCTCTCTCTGTTCTGGTGGAATAGGTATGGAGACCTCAAGCTCTTGGAGAGGCTGTTGACAGAAGGATGTAGTGGAGTTGTCCACTCTACTGGGCACATTGATAGGAAGCTGCAGGTTAGAAAGCTGGTACTGCAGGTTGAAAGGAGCTGGAATGGGGATAATGGTCTGGTTGACCTTTTCAATGCATGTCACTGCAGCTTTCTGTTCTATGGATTTCACTGGGAAGTGATTGGGATTCTCTATAACTGAAGCTTTGTTTTCCCCACGTTGTTTGATTTCACTGGTTTTAATGCCAGGAGCTGGAATGGGGATAGTGGTCTGGCTGACCTTTTTAATGCATGTCACTGCAGCTTTCTGTTCTATGGATATCACTGGAAAGTGTTTGGGATTCTCTATAACTGAAGCTTTGTTTTCCCCACGTTGTTTGATTTCACTGGTTTTAATGTCAGGTCTTCTGTACTCATTTATTTTAAATGTACATAGCCTAGGCCTGGCATTAATACCGACTCTTTCAATTCCAGAAATACTGTCCTGTTTTTTGGCAATGTACCTATTAATCACATCAGTAAGAGACCCCTGAACATGAGAAGCAGAAGTCTGGCTTTGGCTTCCTTGCATTGGTCCAAGCTTGTTTCCAAATGTAATGGATCCTGTGGGTGCCCCTGGACCTTCACAGCTTTGCAGCATCTTTTCAGATACCTTATTGGAAATGTGGGTACCTGAGATACGAACACGTTTCATGTTTTTTAACAGAACAGCCTGATCATCAGATTGTGGGCCATGGGGTGACTTCCCTGGTATAGGAGCAGAAGAATGATTTACTGGCTTTGACATTGGTTTTACCTTCTTTTGCAGTGCAGTTTGAGGGACTTGATCCTTTGCAGCTGAAGAAAGGATCTTTTTCTTTTTTGTTTCCACTGTGGAGCACTTTGGTACCCCCTCAGACTTTGACGGACACTCAGTCTTCACTGAACTCAGCACGTTATTACCCAAGAAATGGGAAGAGCTGGTTGCCTTCCCAACTGGATGTAAAGACGACACCTTTATACAAAGATTTGAAGGGGCTGTTGTATGTTTCATAGTTTTTACAGCTCCTGACATAATATCTGTAGACTGCTGAGTGATTGGAATGTTGCCCCTCACCACTTCTTGAAGATACTGGGGACCTCCAGACTGCTCTCTGTTAAGAATGGTCACAAATGTAGATGCTGGTTGCAAATATTTGGTGCTAGTCGGTTGTTGGTGGGATGTGGGGACTTTAGTCCTTATAAGTGGAATCTTCTGAGCAATATGTGAGGGGCCCTTCTCCTCTGAAGATCTCTTCTCCATATCTTTTAACCCACCCCTTTTCCACACTGGCACACATAACTCTTTGTTGCTTTGCACATCAATATGTAACTTTGAGAGGTGGCTCAGCTTCCGAGCTGGTTGAGTTGGGTACATTAGAGGTTGTTCACTTTTTTTGTTAGCAGCAAGCTGAACTGCTCCTTGTGTAGTTAAACTGGCCTGGGAAATATGTTGGGCTCCAAGCGAGGTCTGACACACTGTAACAAAATCAAAAGGGAGAAATAATCAATTATCATAAATACCAACACATTGTACATAATAACACAAAGAAAGAAAAGCAAACACATGCTTAATCCCTTCAGTATTGACGAGGACTACATACTGTAGAGTTCTATATCTTTGTAACACTACAGTGGCGAAGGACCGTAATGAAAGATCTTTATAACAGGTAATGGTATCGGTCAAGGAGAAGATTTTGCACAATGATTAGTAAAGATTCTCCATGCCTCACCTTGTAAGGTCTGCAGCACAATGCAGTGGGGAAAGGGAATGAAGCTAATTACACATGGAAATCAGTGCAAAGAACTACTGTACACAATGCAAAATTATCAGAGATATCCATGTTTTATCATAATAATGATGGTGGAGTGATGAAGACGGAGAGAAGTAGGTTTTATTGGTGGGGATATCATTAGTGAAAAAGAGGGCAGATTATGATAACAGGCCAACAAGAGGTTCACAAGTCCCTGTGTGTCATTTGTCAATGGGAAAACCAATCTCACTTGGCTTGGTATTTTTATTTTGCCTTTAAAATATTTGGGGTTCCGGTTCTGGTTTTGAATAAAATTTTGCCTTTAAAATATTTGGGGTTCCGGTTCTGGTTTTGAATAAAGTTTTTGGGGGTCTTTGTTTTGTTATGAATAGCAAGCACTAACAGGGAAAATGGCTTGCGGGGGAAACACATTTATTTGATTATCAATGTTACAGACCACTACTCTGATCAATAGTGGTCAGAAGCTTCAATATTTAAATACATTTTTGAGCAAGCTCCATGATTGCCTTCCATTCATAGCATTGCTATGTATTGAAACACCAGAGCATCCGAACATTTTAGCTCAATATATGGGGTTTAATATTTATATATATACATTAATGATGTGCTGGGATGTAACACAGACAGAAAACTATTGCTAGGTAGTTTTCGACACAAAGTGGCAACTGCCATATAAAACTTGTGCAGTCCATCACCTGCTTTCATATCCACCTCTGAACACAATGACAAATATAGATGTACCATAGCTTTCGGAACTGGATCTTAAAAAAAATATTATGGTGTGGTATTCTGGGTCATGTCTGGTATATTGAGGTATCTGGAGGAGCACTCAGGTCAGCTATATCTGTAAATCAAGTGGCAGATTCTGCCCTCGTTTTGTGGCTTTGTCTTTTTTGGGGCCTTTGTATTACTGTAGAGTAGTGGTTTCCAACCTTTTTTGGTAAAGGATGTGCAATTCTGACAGCGAGTCTAAGATGAGATGCATTGTAATATACCCCAACCCTATCTAATAGCGCGTCTGAGATCAGATGCATTGTAAGGAACCCCAACCCTCTCTAATAGCGCGTCTGAGATCAGATGCATTGTAAGGAGCCCCAACCCTCTCTAATAGCACGTCTTAGCTCAGATGCACTGTAAGGAACCCCAACCCTCTCTTATAGTGCATCTGAGATCAGATGCATTGTAAGGAGCCCCAACCCTCTCTAATAGCACGTCTTAGATCAGATGCATTGTAAGGAACCCTAACCCTCTCTAATAGCACGTCTGAGATAAGATGCATTGTACTGTAAATTCTTCTGTATTAAGTACAATTTTAAAATGACCTGAAAATTACAGCGAACCCTTTAGGGATGCCCGGGGAACCCAAGGGTTCCTAGGAACCTTGGTTGAAAAACACTGCTGTAGACAATAATTGAAGGATATGGCTGAAAGTAGTCGAACATTACACCCCATGGTGTAGAATTGGTCCAATAGTTATTGACCTAATCTTAGGGCAAGGAAAAAGCATGCCTTATACATAACTAATTCTACTACTATACACTAAGATCCCTGTGTCTTTTTTACTATCCCATAGATCCCATAGACGTTTGCCGCTGTGACATTTATGTATACAGTACATGTGTTCTTTTCTATACATTACTGTTCAAATCATTTAAGATTTTGAATTACAAGCCAGATATAAAAGTAAATACAATTAAACAAATATGTGTGTATGTATCTATAATAAATCAGTTTTGACATTTATAAAAAAATATATTATCCAATAAAGGCCAGGTACCTAACCCCCCTGGGTGTTGTCTACCTCCGTCCCTCCCCCCCCCATCCCATCCGTCTACTTTCTCCCATCCATTGATAGGAGTCATGTTATCTGTTCTGTACCCCATAAAACATTGTGAAAGTAAACCATTCAAAAATATAGATATTATCCATTTCTTTTTGGGTATGTAAAGGCCACGTTGCTTCCTACCTGCCATGATACAGAGTTAAGGTGGAGATAATTAGTCTCTCTGTACAGTGCCACACTTTTCCTATCTCTGAGATGTTCACGAAACTACCGGTTTCCTTCGGGAACTAATTCAAGTCAAGCACAAACAAGTTTACATTTGTGTATTTATCTCAGTCTCTAAGGCGATTCCGTGATGTCATTACAGAACTCGGCTGCTGGCATCTCCTAGGAGGCTCAATGATGCTGTCTCGTGATGTCATAATAGAGAAATCAGTTACTTTGACATTTAATTTCAAGGGGTTGAGAAGTGGTTAACTAGAGTAGCAGTCATAAAAATCCCAACTGCTGTGATACATTGTATTGCGTACATTGGGTGACACAAGTACACATATGGACAGTGCCATTGACTGCAGTGGGATCAACATACTGTATCACTGGGTTCAAATGCATTGACTTCATGGCAAGATAAAGTGTCATCCCCTTATGTATGTCACATGTAAAACGCTGAGAAGTTACTGTATGTGTCAAACAGAATAAATAACACCACCTGCACGGATACAATCAGTCATTTGTCAGATTCTACTAAGGCCAGGTGCAGTATTTCTCCTTTTTAAACACATTTGAAGATCTCTCTATGTATCAAGGCAATTTTGGAGCAAAACCCTGAACTTACTGTATTTACTGTATCTAAGCATTTTGCTCCAAATTGTGCCCCATCTTCCTCGGCTTGTACAATTGGGAGAGTCAGTAGGAGGAGTTGGGGAGAAGTTACATGGTGCACAGATTATAAGGAGATGCATCACATTCTGCGTCTGTCCCAGCATGCACCTTGGGGAGAGTCAGTAGGAGGAGTTGGGGGAGGAGTTACATGGCGCACAGATTCTAATGAGATGTATCACATTCTGCGTCTCTGCCCCAGCTTGCACCTTGGTGAATGTCAGTAGGTGTTGGGGAGGAGTTACTTGGTGCTCAGATTATAATGAGATGCATCACATTCTGCGTCTCTGCCCCAGCTTGCACCTTGGGGAGAGTCAGTAGGAGGAGTTGGGGGCATTTACATTGTGCACAAATTCTTTTGAGATGTATCACAAGCTGCATTTCTCTCATACTTAGAGCCATGCGTCTAAACACAATTACTCTATGTTGCTGCATAGACCCTTTATGTCCTAATTCCAACACTTCGGAAGTGTTCAACTCCATTCAAGGGCAGTCTAAACTAAACTACTACTTTGGTACAGCACTGTGCTTTTGTAACGATGTGCGGAACACGCCCCCTGCGACGTGTTCCTTCCTTACCTGTTTACTTTTGATCGCCGCCCTCTAGCTGCGAGTCAAGATCCTGTGTCTTTAAGGATTCCGAAGCAAACGACGCCATCTTGCTTCCTGGCAAATCCTGCCCTCCTCCTCCTGACAGGAAGTAAGCCTCTCTCTGACTTTCTGATTGCTTACAACTGCTGCTTCCTTTAAATAGCACTCAGTGGCTACCTGTCTGGGTTCCTGCAAGTCCTACCATTGTATGCTGCTCCTGCCTGGACCTCCTTGGGATCTTTACTCATCTCCTGTGGATTCCGGAAGACTGGGACAGTCACTCAATTACTACTGAGGTTAGTTTACCGTCGGGTAGTGTAGGTACCTGCTTAGTAGGGTTCACCTTGACGTGGTGGCAGGCTTATAATTCCTTGGCCAATGGATTAGACTAAGAACCCTTACGTTTATATTTAGTTTTGCTGCACTCTTCAGTTATTGGCACTATGCCTTTAAGGAGGCTGGATGTCCTCCAGGATGCACTCCACTATTGTGACCTACTGGCACTCTGTCCTTAAGGAGGCTGGACGTCCTCCAGGATGCACTCCACTATAGTGACCTTGTGCTTTGGATACTACCTCCAACTGCTTCTCACATGTGGCTTCCTTCAACCCCCGCGTTGGTGCCTGAGAACGTGCGCACTCCCGCTCTGCTGTCAGAGCATGCGCGCACATGCAGCTGGATCACTCGTGTCTCTGAGCCAGGCACCGCACCTCCGGACGCGTCGCGCATTCTCCTGCGCGTGGCGCGGTCACGTGACTATGTGCGCCGATCCCCAGCTGCGCGGCAACTCACTCCCTTTGTCTCCCCTGCGGCCTCCCCACCTCGCTACCAGGTCCTTCCCCCTCCCTGCGCTTGTGTGGAGAGCAAAAGCGTCACAGCTTTGCTTTAATACTTCAGACATACGCATTATGGGTATTGAATGGGTCCCCCTGCTTATTTGTGGGGGGATAGAGATGAGAGTCTTTTACAATGAGTGCTACTGGATCTATATTCTATATACAGTGGCACCTCGCGGCCTTAATTACAATTTATTTTGGGGATGCTTTTTGTCAGTACACTAAAACCTCCTCTTGGATAGACACAGTGATATTCTAGTAGCTGGGAGTGGTGCAAAAGCGTGCAGAAAGAGCCTTATCCGATTGGATTTCTAGGTTTTGCTCTTCTGTAAGTCCTTCTCGCATGTTCAAACCGGGCCGAGAGAGACCCATATCTCAACAAAACCCATATGAGTTTTATGAAGTATATATTTTTTGTTATACAGTATCCCCATTCTCTCTCTCACCCCTCCCCCATTCTCTCCCACCCCCACCCTCACCCCCATTCCCTCCCACCCCCACCCTCACCCCCATTCCCTCTCCCACCCCCCACCCCTCCCCCTTCTTCTCTCTCTCCCCTCCTCATCCTCTCTCCCCCTCCTCTTCCTCTCTCCTCCCTCCTCCTCATCCTCTCCCCCTCATTATCCTCTCTCTCCCTTTTCATCCTCTCACTCCTCCCTTTTATCCACCCTTCACCCTCCTTATCCTCTCCCCCTCCTCATCCACTTCCGCTCCTCATCCTCTCCCTCTCCTCATCGTCTCCCCCACCTCATCCTCTCTGCTTCCTGCACAGCCTTTCAACCCTTTCTCCGCCTCTGCCCCTCCTCACCATCTACCCCCTCATCATCTTTCCATGCCTCCTCATCTCACTCCTCCCTCCTCATCCTCTCACTACACTGCTCCTCATGCTCTCTCTCCCACCACTCCTCATTGTAGAGGGAGAAAGGTGGTGGCCCGGTATTAAAGGGATTGCACCCCATTTGGCCATCCCCTGACCTCACCAGGGAGACAACGGGTTAACTGGGCTAAGGTCCAGAAATGTGATTTAACCCTGGTTATAACATGCAAATGTATATTCCCCTGCTCCCATGTTTTATTGTTATAGCAGTGTCTGCATCACACACACACTAAGATCCATCCGGGAGTGCAAGGGTTAATAATTCGTTAGTGATTATAGCCCTTTGTGTAATTTTCTTTGCAGGGACAGAAATCAGAGGAAATTTCTTTGGCCATAAGGCAGCAGATGGTCAGGGAAAGCACCCCAATGTCTAGAATTTAAGTGCTGTTCAAAGGAGTTTACAGTACCGACACACTTTATTGAAGTGTGGTCGGTACCGCAAGCCGGGAAATCTCCCGGCTTGCTAGTGGCCGCCCCTCGGCGTGCCGCGCGTCATAGACGCGCGGTCACGCGTCATCGGGAGCGTGCGCCCCCTGCACGCGTGTCCAGGGGCTCCCCGAGGGAGCCCTGGTGTCCCGCGATCGCGGGACAGCGGCAGGGGGTTCCGGGGGACCCGGCGGACCCGGCAGCGGTAGGGAGAGCGCCCCGATCGGAGGGCGCTCTTCCGCTGCTTCGGCGCGCGCCCGTCACACTCGGGCGCGCGCCAGGCTACTGCTGCGGCACAGAACGGGCAAATGCTCGAATAAACTGTGCCGCAGCAGTATCACCCCCACTGTTTACATGAGGGCAGAGATGACTCAAACCAGAGCAGTCTGTAAGTGTCACCTTTAACACCTCACAACAAAGGGTATCCTGCCAGAAATTCCGTTTGGTAGACTGGCTGGCATTCCTGATGCAAATGTGGGCCTGCAGAAATGAGACCCCAGAGTCCAACTGAGCATGTGCCAACTAGCTGGGGGCATGCAGCAAAAGGTGTTCCCACGTTAGAGTGGCTAGAGCTAATTGAAAACCAATCACCTGTACTTAATGTTAAGGATAGGGTTACAAAAGGTTTATAAACTGTTGTCCACCCTTTATCTTTTGTTCTTCTATACCATCTTGGTTGCGGGAGAAATGCTATACAACATTCTTCTCATTCCCCATCCCCCAAAGTTAGTGCTATATCTTGCCTATTACTGTACTATATTGCGTGTTCACCTATCCAAAGGAATAAATATATTTTATTATATCTAAGTCTCGTCCAGTTCAAACCCAGTTATTTGGTGTAAATTACAGCCTGTCGTAAGCTATCGTCACACTCATCCTTATCCTATCATTACACCCTTCCTCATCCTCTCACCACACCCCTCCTCATCCTTTCACTCCCACACCTCATCCTCTCAGTCACCCCCTCCTCGTCCTCTTACTCCCCCTTCCGTCTCCTCTCACTCCTCCATCCTCATCATCTTGCTCCTCCCCCTCCTCATCCTCTCACCCCCCCTCCTTCTGCTCTCACTTCCCCATCCTCATCCTCCTCTCACTCACTCCCTAATTCTCTCACCCACCCCCCCTCATTCTCTCACCCACCCCTCCTCAGCCTCTCACTCCCGCTCCTCATCTTCTCACCCGCTCATCTTCTCACCCCCTTCTCATCCTCTCACTCACTCCCCCCTCCCCATCCTCTCACTCCCCCCTCTCACTCCCCCCTCCTCATCCTCTCACTGTTACGCCGGTGCTGCCCGCAGACCAGACCCATCCCTTATACTGAGGTGGGGACGTATATGTGCACGCACCCGCAGCAAAAGGAGCGTGTCTGGAGTGTAGTGTTTTAGGCGTTGCCAGGCCAGGTGGTGTTAGCTTTAGCAATATTTGCCGGTTCCGGTAAAGAAGAGCCGTAGTCGTTGCAGTTAGCCAAGGTCAGGGATTGGAGAATTCCGGAAGGTCAGTGTCCAAGCAGGGGTCAAGAGCCAGAGGTTGACGTCCGCCAAGCCAAGTCGTGACCTGAGTGAATGAAGAGAGAAAGTGCCAGAGTAGACATCCGCAAGTGGGAATGGCATGACAGGCATTATATTGTGCGGCTGGCGAATAGGAAGATGGGGCAGACCTGGAGGATTGTATGGAGCTGTCCTGGATTCGCTGCCTAAAGAAGAATGCAGGTGAGCAGTCTTAGAGCCTGATTGTAGGCTGTGTGTGTTGGGGGCGGGGCCTCACTGCAGGAGCAGTGAATAAATTAACAAGATCCGGCGCGCTCTGTAACGAGGGAGAGCGTGCGCCCATGCACAGCAGCAGCCGCCATAGCTCCAGCCGCCTGCGGATCAGCGACCGCCTGCCGGGGATGAGGAGGGAGTCGCCCAACCACGGGGACCGGACAGGACCGGCGAGGGGGGTGCCCCGCAGTAGCGGCTGCAACATGAAGTGAGGGGAGGTCACGCCGCGGCCGTCGTGATCCCTGAATCCTCACAGTACCCCCCCCCCCATCAGGGTCGGCCTCAGGACGATCCTCCCCAGGGTTTAGACGGAAACTTCTTTCGGAAACATTTGAGAATCCCAGGTGCATGGATGTCTATAAGAGATACCCATGATCTCTCTTCGGATCCAAAGCCCTTCCAATGGACCAGGAATTGAACCTGAGGCGGGAATCCAGTATGGCTTGGACCCCATACTCTTCGTTGCCCTGTATGATAACTGGGTCTGGTCTCAGAGTGTGGTCTGGAAAGAGATGGCTGGAAATGAAGGGCTTGTAAGGGACCGGGGGACACGCGCCTCTCAGCAGGTCCCCGTCACCTCAGCTCCCAGGGCGGCTGTCAGCTCCGGTTACCCGCTCCCACAGCTCCTTACCTCTCCTGCCCCCACGCCATGCCGCTCCTCCGCGGCGCACGGCGCATCCTCCTGCACGCAGCCGGGGCGCGCGCATGGCAAGCTTTCAGAGTGCGCGTGCACCCGATCCTCTTACTCGTCCTCCCATGCCGCTGACTCCCTCCCTGCTCACATGGACCTATCCCAGGGATCGCTCAGACAGGCCTCCGCTCCACCCCTTGCTACCATTGGTCCTCCTGCATTTGTAACCCCAGTCTGGTCTCTCCTTCCTTGCTCTGCATTGTTCTTCTGTGACTCCTGTGTGCAGCTGTCTATGCCAAGCTCTGTTCTCTGTTATAGATCTTGTTCCTGTCCCTGCCCCTGTTGGATACCTTTTGGATTTGATCTCGGCTCTTGTTTGACTACGTGTACCTCGCTTCCCCTGGACTCAGCTTTGGACCTCACTACGCTGCTGTCTCCTGCCCCGGACCCACGGCTCTTGGACATTAACCCTTCGACAAGTATATCGTTAACCCTTTCACACCAGGCCTGGCAACGCACCTTACCACACTCCAGGCACACCCTCACTGCTGTGGTGCGTGTTATACCCTTACCCACCTCAGTACTTGGTACTGGCCAGTTCTGCGGGCATACAGGCATTACAGGTCTTGAGAAGAGATGTGTGAAAAACATTAGGAATTCTCATGCTTTGAGGTAGTTGAAGACGGAAGGCCACCGGGTTTACCTGCTCCACGATAGGAAATGGCCCCAGAAACCTCAGTGCCAATTTAGGGGAAGGAGTTTTGAGGTGGATATTTTTTGTAGACAACCAAACCTTGTCCCCTGGTTTGTAGTTGGGTGCAGGTCGGCGACGGCGATCAGCCTAGATCTTAGAAGACAGGGAGGCCTTTTGAAGTGCTGATTGGATTCTAGCCCAAGAGTCCTGTAGGAGGGAGATGTGTTCATCCACAGCTGGAACTCCAGAGGAGATATTGGCAATGGGTAGGCGAGCCGGGTGAAAACAGTAATTAATAAAGAAAGGTGTCTCGCCAGTGGATTCATTCCTGGAGGAATTAAAGGCATACTCAGCCCAGGAGAGTAATTCCGCCCAGTCATCCTGTGAGTCAGAGATGAAGCACCTTAAATACTTCTCGAGAGATTGATTAACCCTCTCGGTCTGTCCATTAGATTGAGGGTGATATCCCGAAGAGAAGGAGGAAGCAATGCCCAGTCTTCTGGTGAAGATCCTCCAGAATCTGGAAACGAATTGAGAGTCACGATCCAATACGATGGATGTGGTTATGCCATGGATCCGGAAAATTTATTTGGAGAAAATATTGGCTAGGGTGGGTGAGGAGGGTAATCCTGTGAGAGGAATAAAATGTGCCATCTTGGAAAACCGATCCACCACTACTAGAATGGTGTTCATGCCATTCGACCTAGGCAATTCAACAATAAAGTCCATGGATATGTGTGACCAGGGGCGCTCTGGAATGGGTAAAGGTAAAAGAAGACCATGGGGTTTCTGACGAGGAATTTTATTGCGTGCACATACTGCACCGACACACTTTATTCGAGCAAATACCCAGTATGTACCTGGCAGATACCTGGAATGCGCCGCTCCTCACCTCTGACAAGCCCCGTTGTGTTTGCCTTCCCAGCCTGGGTTCATGCCTGGCTGACGGGCGGCTGATCTGTTAAATGATAATGATTAGGATTTAATAGGCTGCAATGCTTCGCGTGTCTACCAGATGGCATAAATTCATGAATTGTAATGCAGTATATATATATATACTGTGCAGTATTGCAGCCAGCGGGAATAAAATGCTTCAATCCCTGCCGGAAAATAACCCAATGCACTCGGGCAGAAAACAGTCACAAACCTCAATACACCCGGGTATACCCGAATTCGTGGGACTAGCCGAGCTCGAATAAAGTGTGTCGCCAGTGTACCAGACAGACCCGTGTAAATTCAAGAATGGATTTGGCCATTATGGGCCACCAGAAGGTGCGACGGATGAGATCCAAAGTTTTTTTGAATCCTGGATTTCCTGCCAAGCGGGAGGCATGTCCCCAATCGAGTATCTCAGGAATTAACTTGGGCTCTGTCACGGGAGCTTGTGACAGGTTATAATATACACCAAATATCTGGGTTGAATTGAATACGACTTAGATATAATAAATACTGTACAGTTTATTCCTTAAAGAAGGAGAACACACAAGATGATACAAATAACAGACAAGAAATAGACACTCAGGGTTGGACAATGATGCGATCAGGTGCTACAGGATTGGCAATTCATTCAGCAATACAGGTTCAAATGAAGACATCACGAAAAGACACGAAAGACACTGGGCATAGAGCTTACACTCGTTTATATGGAGTTTCAATCCTATACCCTGACATTGAGTGCAAGGTCATTGGAAGACAATTATCTGCACCCAATCCCTCCTTGCCACCTCACCTAAAGGCAAAGTAATACCTGCCCACTGGGTGGATATTATTCTAATCAGGGGCTTATTTCCCTAGCCCCCCTCCCACAAGACTGGCGTCTGAAAGTCTGCTTGTGACAGGAAAACATTTGTCCCAATGTGTGAAACACAACACTTATCATAAAGTACCCACGTCCTGCTTTCCTTTGTGCAAGCATACAGAGGCGACCAACTTTATTCTAACTCGGCTAGTTCCGCAAATTTGGGTATATCCCGGTGATGTTCGGTTTTGTATCGTTTTCGCCCGGAGTGTATTGCATTATTTTCCCGGCTGTGATTTAAGCATTTTATTCCCGCTTGCTGCAATACTGCAATGCCGTGTAAAAACACATGGGGGCGTTTGCGAGCTGTTGTCTTTGAAGCCGTCCCCTATAACCCCTAACATTACAGTACTGTACATTTTTATATAGTGTACATGTGCAGGGGTCTCCGGAGCTGAAACCGCGTTGGTTTCAGTCGGGGGACCTCCTGCCCCGAGAGTACAGCCCCTTTTATGAGGTGCCAGTTCCCTCTGCGTTTTAAAGGTCCCGATCACGTGACCGCGGCCTGTAAAACCAACAGAGGGATACGGCACCCCCTAAAGGGGCCTGTATCTCGGGGAGCAGGGGGTCCCCGGACATAAAACCACGCGGTTCTGCTCCGGAGACCCTCTGCACATGTACAGTATAAATAAAAACACACACATCAATAAAGATCGTTCTTAACCTTAGCGACTATGTGCTACGGTAATTAAGCACATGTCTGTATTTTTAAATAATATTGTACAGTGAGCAGTGGGGTTCCTGAGCCAGAACATGAATGCTCAGTGGACCCCTGCTCCTGCACAATATTATTAAAATACAGAAATGCTGCTTTCATTACCATAGCGTATAGCGCTAAGCGCAATAAAGTGGTTAGGCAGAATAACAATAATACATTACATACATATTTTTTAATGTGGTGTTTAAAACCTCCCTGCCTTCACTGTAATCTATGTAAAAACCCCTCCCCTATGTGTCTCTAAGCTCCCTGCTTGACTAATCTGTGTAAGCCCCCTCCCCCTATTGTGTCAGTTAAATCTGCCTGGCCTGTGTTTCTGTGAGTGCAGTGTACTGTATGTAAATTGGGGAGGGGGTATCCCGTGTAATTAACCACACCCACACCCACTACCACTACCCACCTGCACTGGCCCCTCCGCTGCTGCAAAAAAGAGACAAAAATTAAAACATACAAATATGTCCCTAACCCCTCAATCACCATAGCGGTTATTACCCGTCTACAGTCATTAAGGGGTTAACCCACCCTCACCCACCACTCGGGATGTCCTACATACCCTCCCACACTACCCCCCCCCGTGAGGCCTAACCACCAAGTACCCCCAAGGGAGGCCTACCCACATACCGTTGGGGAAACACCCCCCCCCACACCCCCCCCCCCACCCCCAAACCACAATAAAAACAATACATACCCACAATAAACATCATTCTATTTATTAAATCATTACCCACCCTCTGTGCCCCCCATAAATACAAGATTTATTCTTTACATACAGGTTCATAAGCAGCCCCCACGCATTCCCCGGTGCGCGGCGGGGCACTGGACAGACCTACAGTTTACCAGCAGCCCTTTTCACAGTTCTGGAGGCCTGCGGGTGGGTCCCGCCAGCACCATGGCCCCCAGTGGGTCTCCTTGGGTCACCGTGGGCCCACTTGGGTCCCCACGGTAAGCCCCGGATATTCTGGGAGCCCCGGGTCAGCCCACAGGTGTCTGTGGGGCCTCGGGGTGGTTCCCTCGGGGGTCTGGGGAACTCACGGGTGCTCACTACGGGTCCGCGGTGCCCCCACAGAAGTGGACCACATCATCATCCCCCGCAGACTACGGGTCGGCGGTTGCCCCCACAGGTGGGACCACACATCTTCATCCCCGCTGTGTCACCCGTGGAACCACCAGCTGATACCCGTGGGATACACAAAGGCGATCCACAGGTGGTCTCCAGAGGTCCACAAAGAACCACTGAACCAACCCTGAATGTTACAAAAATAAACCTGACCTATACATTCAATACATACACCTCCCCCCCCAACACCTACAGTACAATATGTGCAAAATAACTATTATCCAGATATGGATAATAGATTAATTGCCCATTATTAAAACATAACTAGCATATTCAATAAATAAAGTACTACTGACCTCATCATACGGAGTGTCTGTCGCCAGCAACATCCTTGTCTCTGCCCACACACACATAGCAATACCAAGCCAATAACTTGCAAGTATATTCAGTATCAATTAAACCCTTAAACACCTATCAATAATAATGCAAAGGTGATTAAGGGGTTAAGCCACACATGGCGCCCATACCCACCCTTCACCCATGAATTTGTACAGTGGCTTCAACATGCAACTATATATATATATATATATTTAGTATAGATATAGTATATATATATATATATCATATATATATCTAAGTATATATAGTACTAATATATATATTTATACGGTATATTATATATATATATATATATAGTATATATATATATATATATATAACTGTATATTATATATAGAAGTATATATACAGTAATCACACACACATGAGGAACCAATATCAAATAAATGTAGAAGGGTTATCAAAACCATACTGTCCTACACACCAACACTTCTCCATACAGACACTACATTAAAATCATTCCTTTTTATACTCCTTAACGATCTACACTCTAAATCATCACAAACCAATGAAAAGCCAATGAAACACCTCACATTCCAATATAATGATGCAAACATCTATGCACCATATACATTCTGCAAATGAATCAACCAGTAAACAAAATCATTAGCAATCATTATTTACATCCCTAAACAATTCACCCTCCATCCCGAACAATTGAAACAATTAACTATTCACGCCTGAGCAGAACAATTTAGCCTGTGAAAAAAATAAGTACCGACCAACAATACAACCTTTAAAACACGGCTATCCCTGACCTCCTCAAACACACAATACATCCAGGAATTACATCTATCTAATTTTTAAATCTACTTTAAAACTCACAATAAGCATAGCAGCAAATAACAAATTTATTAAACAACATCAAACTCAAGCTTTTAAAAACAACATCATTTCTTACCCTGTATGTATATATCTCTCTAGACATATATATATATATATCTATATATATATTATATATAATAAATATATATATATATATATATCTATATACTATATATACATACATACATACATACAGTGGCAAGAACAGTGATCATAACCACAAAAAAAAAAAAAAATACACATGTTAAACCTTTGAAAAAATTAACAGTTAAAATAAAATCCATTTCTTTAGTTCACTTACCATTACTTGCCCCCACCGATTCCCGTTGCGCGCTTACTCACGACACCACCACCAGGCACAGGAACCATAAAATAATAACCTTTAAAAAAAAATAAACATAAACTAAAATCTCACATCAATCCACGGTCTTCTATTTGTAATCCATCTTCATCCTGTATTCTTCTTCTCTATCTCCTTCCGGGTGGGGCGGGTCTTCTTTCCCATCTTCGGCCACGCCTTGTCTTCTTTTCTTCTCTTCCCCGGAGGTCCTTCCTCCGCGCGGCGTCGGACTTCAAAGAGAGACGCCATAGCTTTTCAAAGGCCATGACGTCACCATTTTTCGTCATGGTTCCCACGTCCTGATTTGGCCGTGAAACCTGTGTTTTTGGCCGACAAAAATAAAATGATGACTCCACTTAAAGGCAGAAAGCACACACAATCAGAATGGCTTTTGCTTCATTGCCTTTAAGATGACATCATTAAAAGACAACATGGCCCGTGCACACATGGTAACTAGAGCCAATCAGAGCGTGGGAACTCCATCCACCTACTTGCTACCATACCATGTACCAGGTTTTATTGACTCACATAGTTTCTCCCCCAAGCCTCTCGTCACATGGTATACAGAGCCACTCAGAAGAGTAGGGATGGAGTTCCCACGCTCTGATTGGCTCAGTACCCATGTGTGCACGCCAATGTGTCTTTTTAATGACGTCATCTTAAAGGCCATTTGAAGCAAAGCCATTCTGATTGGCTGTGCTTTCATTGCCTTTAAGTGACGTCATCATTTTATTTTTGTCGGCCAAAATACATGGTTTTCACGGCCCATCAGGACCCGTGGGAACCATGACGAAAATGTGACGTCATAGGCCTTTCAAAAGCCATGTCGTCTCATTTTGAAGCCAGACGCGCAGAGGAAGGACCTCCGGGGAAGAAAGAAGACAATGGGCGTGGCCGAAGATGAAAGAATGACCCGCCCGCCCGAAGGAGATAGAAGAGAAGAAGAATACAGATGAAGATGGATTACAATTGAAGACCAGCTGGTATTGATTTGGATTTTTTAGTTTAATGTTTATTTTTTTATGGTTTATTATTTTTATGGGTTCCTGTGCCTGGTTGGATTGGTTCGTGTGTAAGCTGCGCCACGGGAATCGGTGGGGGCAAGTAATGGTAAGTAACTAAAGAAATGTATTTTATTAACTTGTTAATTTTTTCAAAAGGTTTTTAAACATGTGTGTTTTTTTTTTTTTGTGGTCTCCATGCTCCTACCTTTTGCCTTTACTGTTGTTTTACTTCTGGTCCTCTGGTTTTCACGGGTGCTGTCTTTTGTTGTTCTTAAAAGCCTGCGCTTTCTTTGTGTTTTTTCTTCCTTTGTTTTTGTCTGCTTTCTGTCTATGTTTTGATCCTTTATTTTTTCTACTCTTAAATTCCTTCCTAGTTTTATTTCTGATTATTCCTGTCAGGGATAGCCTTGGTTTAAAGGTTGTTTTTCGGTACTTTAATATTTTTTCACGGCTAATTGTCCTGCTCCAGAGTGATTGTTTGTTTTATTGCGATGGAGTGTGAATTGTTTTAGGGATTAAATAATAATTGCTAATTGATTTTTGTTTTACTTGGTTGTTGATTCATTGCAGAATGTATATGCGTGCATAGATTTTATGCCGTCAGGAATACACATGGGTAGATAAAACATATAAACAATAATTGTGCATTATTGTGATTATTCTTTGACTTGTTTAAGAATCTTGGCTCTTGGGGAAACCTACTTACAGCAACAGTGAAGAAATTCGCTTTGTCTGACTCTGTCAGATAGTAGAGAATGATGAGGTTTCTTTAGTGTACTTTATCCCCACCTCGGTCTGACACATGTGTGTAGCTCAGAGATGGTGAAGACTCAAATCCCATATTGTTAAAAAACACTATGTGGACAAAGAGCAGAAAAACAGACCGATGGTGTAGGTTGCAGAACAGGATTTATAAATAGCAAGGTTAAAGGACATGTACTCACACTCTGTACATTTGTGTAATGCACATAAAGGTATCTTTAGCGCTAGATGCGCCCGCTATCGCGTCTCCCCGTCCTCCTCTATCCCCAGTCTTGCCGCTGGCAATGGCGTCTGACGTCACTTCCCTCTAAACGTCTGTTCGCATCCAATGGAGGTAGGCTGTGACGCGCTGGGAGAGGAACCGCGGGTGTATTCAAACGGCTGGAGTCCCTGGAGTTTTACTCATTCACACAGCCCCCCCCAGCTGCAGCTTGATGAGTTGGCTCTACACGGGATATCTCTTCATGGGATATTGGGAGGACCGCACCATCTGGTCTGGGGGCGAGCTGGGGGAGAACCTCGTCCTATGGCGGCACTACATTGATGACATCATTCTCATTTGGCAGGGAGACAAAGGAGGTTTAGAGCAATTTATTTTGGATCTTAATAAAAACAATTTTAATCTTAAATTTACATACATTATAAGTGAGACTTTTATTGAATATCTAGATTTGAACATATACATAGAGGGAGGCACTATAAAAACTAAGACACATTTTAAAAATATTGATTGTAATAATTTTATTTTGAGATCAAGTTTGCCGCACACCAATCATTGGATGGACTGAGTTCCCCTATCGTCCAATAATAGAGGCTCCGTAGGAATTGTACTGAAGACAATATTTTTCAAAACGAACCAAGTGCAAAATTTGGAAACAGAATTTTGGAGAAAATTATAGCAAAGATATCTTAGATAAGGCATTAACAAAGGCTAAGAATTTAGATAGAAAGGAAACTTTACAGCCTCAAAAGAAGACAGAATCTCACACTTCGGTGAATCCATATGATACAGCATTTCTGACAACTTTCAATAAAGAATCTAAAAATATAGAAAGGATCTTGCGGAAACACTGGCATGTTCTAAAATCGGATAATATATTAAGGGAAATTTTACCTGATAACCCAAAAATAATTTTTAAGAAGGCACAGAACATAAAAAATATTATTGCACCAAGCGCTTTAAGAAGCACACGAGAGACCAACCAAGGGTGGCTTAAAAACCTGACAGGATTTTATGGTTGTGCAACATGCAAGGCCTGTCAGCATAAATTGAAAGACAAAACTAGCTTTATATGCCATAGAAATAAAGAATCTTTTAAAATTAAGCAATATATTAACTGTTCCACTGATTTTGTAATATATATCCTCCAGTGCCCCTGCGGGTTACAATATGTAGGGAAGACATCAAGACCCATTCGTACCCGCATCATCGAACATCTAAGCAATATCAGAAGGGGTATTTTAACTCATAGCGTTTCAAAGCATTACGCTAAGTATCATCAATCAAATCCAGATAGTCTTAAATTTACGGCTATCGTACAGGTTAAACAACACTGGAGGGGCCGTTCCAGAGAGGTGGATTTAAGTAAAAGGGAAATGTACTGGATTCACAAGCTTGATACATTAATTCCTCATGGCTTGAATTCAGATTTTGAAATTTTACCCTTTTTACATGATTAATAGCTAATATAATGCAGCCTCTCTTTTAATGTGCCCTTTTATCTGTGCAAATTTTTACAGTTTTTTAACTTAGATGTTTTTATATTATATATTTATATTCTTAATTAATAACTAATTTTTTCCCAAATTAATTTATCCCTGATCTCACTATATTTTTGTTTACCCAAATATATTTGTAATTATTTTTATAATTTTTTTATTGAGAATTTTTCTAAATCTCATCCTGCTTTTTGCTAATTAACTATAACCTAGTGCTCCCCACTTGACTGACGTTTTTATTTAAATCGACCTCTAATAGTATGCAGTATCTATCACTCTAGGAACTTCAAAAGTATGATTTTCTGGAGATAACGCTTGATGTACTAACATATGTTTTTCCATGTCTCTCTTTTTCTCTCTCCCGTTCTATGAGTTTTTAAGTGCAATTTATATAGCATTTTTTTAAATGAAATATATGCTAAATTTGAAGTCATTTATTAAAAATATTTTTTAATTGTATGTATATTTTTTTTCTTTTCTTCTTTGGTCTTAATATTATTAAAGATTGTATCATGTATTTTTATGTAATTTATAATGTATTAACACAACAGTGATTTCATGTTTTGAACCACAGAGATGATTGTGCCTATGTAAAGGCAACCCTGTGGGTTAAATCAAATAGTAATGAGCTTAATAAGACTAACAATGAATAGCCAAGCAGTCTCCAACTATATAAATATGTGACGCCCACACAACACGTCATGACGCTCCTGACGAAGCTGTATGCCACAGCGAAACGCGTAGAGCCAACTCATCAAGCTGCAGCTGCTTTGAAGAGAAGACTCCAGCCGTTTGAATACACCCGCGGTTCCTCTCCCAGCGGTCAAGACTCTCCATTGGATGCGAAACAGACTTTAGAGGTGAATGACGTCATACGCCCTTGCGCGGCAAACCAGTAACGACTATGGGGAAGAGGAGAGAAGGGGAGGGACGAGCGACTTGAGGACTGCTCTATCGATAGCGGGCGACACTAAGATCCTTTTTTAGGTGCTTACACAAATTACAGAGTGTGCAGTCAATGTCCTTTTAACCTTGCTATTTATAAATCCTGTTCTGCAACCTACAACCACGGTTGTTTTTCTCTCTTTTGTCCCATATACATATGGGATTTGAGTCTAACCAGTCTGCGCTAATCCAATGTGTCAAGACGGTGGGGATTAAGTACAACCTTAAAGAACCTCATCATTTCTTGACTATGACAGAGTCATACAAAGCGACTTTTTCACTTGACTGTGCTGCAAGTAGGTACTCACACAGAGCCAAGATTTCTTAAACAAGTCAAAAATAATCACAAACTGCACAATTTTGTTGTATTATTTAGTTTTTATCAACATGTTTGATTCCTGAGCGGGGTCGCTCACTTTCAAACAAACCACACTGTACTGTGGGAATACAAGCATATTTCCTGATTTCAGGGTTTGGAAGTATCCTGTTGGGTAACACCATTATTTTATTGTATTTATTGTTTTTGTATTTATAACAGCACTAACCTGTGTATTGTAATAGGGAACTGGCGCCTTTTAGGGGCAAGTCATAAGTGCCATAGATTTTATGCATCATTATTTGGAATGTGAGGTGTTTCATTGGCTTGTTCATTGGTTGTTGTGATGATTAGATGAATGTGTTAGAATGATGTTGGAGAAGTTTTGAGCGTATTGGATCCTTAGTTAGATTTGGTCAGCAGTTATAAGGGTGTAGATAAATGCTTGAATTAACAAATTCAGGAAGGTGGTTATCGCTGATCACTAATTCACTTCTAGGGATGGAAGACAGACCTAGTTGGTTGTGAGTGACGAAATCAGTGGTACCCTTCACTTGTTTGGTAAAAAAACTATGGTTGTATTGGTGTTTTTATTACTGTGTTGTGGTATGTTGGATGTGTATGGGGGGGAGTGGTGGGCAGATAGGGAGCACTGGTGGGAAGTGGGGGGGGGGGGGGGCTGGGTTGGAGGGTTGGGGGGGGGGTGGGGAGGCGTGGGGGGGGGCTGGGTGGCTGGGTATACCTGGGGGTGGGGCGGTGTGACAATTACAAGGAAAAGGGTGTTTAAGGGGGGTTAAAATTGATATCGCAGTGGGTCGCTTTGCAATGTATTGATTTTGTATTTGACTATTATTGTTGGGGCAAGACCAAGGTATTGTTGTCTGGCAAAGGGACTTCTGATTTTAGGGTCAGGGAATTAGCAATTCATAGTGGAGTAATCCGGTTTTCACTTTATTTGAATACTATGGCAGATCACTGTAGTAATGTTTTTTAAGATGGCAACTGTAATCTAGTATCCATATATGGATAATAGGGTGTAATTGATAATGATATTGTAGTAGGTGTTGGGGGGGAGGGTTGTATGTATTGAATTGTAGTAGGGCCAGTGTTATTTTTTTTACCTTCAGGGTTTGGATTCGGTGGGAACCTCTGGGAGAACCACCTGCGGGTCTCACCTCGGGTATCCCAGGGGTTCAAGGCTGGTGGTTCAGGGGTGACCATGGCAGGGATGAAGATGTGTGGTTCCCACTTCGGTGGGGGCACCGACGACCCGTAGGTGCGCGGATGATGAGTTGGGTCCCACTTTGTGGGACAGCCGCGACCTGGTAGCGAGCACCGTGAGTCTCCACCAGACCCCGAGGGAACCACCCAGGGTCCCGAAGACACCTGTGGGTCTGACCGGGGCTCCAGATTAGAGTGCGGCCTACCGTGGGGACCCAATTGTGGCCCATGGTGACCAATGCAGACCACATGGGGCCATGGTGGCTGGCGGACCTGCACGCCAGCAGGCGCTCCAGAACCTGTTGTAAAGAAAGGGCCTGCTGGTAAATGTAGGTCTGTCAAGGTACCCCGGCCTCCGAGCCCCGGGATCGCGTGGGGCTGCGGTTTACGACGATACCGCTGTATGTACAAGAAAATTTGTATTTATGGGGGGCACAGGTGGGTTGGGTAGAATGTATTATAATCAGAATAGATGCGTTTATTGTGGGTCATCTGTAGTTTTATGGGGTACTGGGGTGGGGGGGGGGTGTTTTCCCCAAAGTATGTGGGTAGGCCTCCTTGTGGGTACTGGGTGGTTAGGCCCACGGGGCAGGGGGGGTTAAGTTGTGGGAGGGATGTAGGCATCCCGAGGGTGGGTGAGGTGGGTTTAACCCCTATAGGACGTGTAGCGGTAATAACCACTATGGTGATTAAGGGTTGTTAGGGGACATGATACTTGTATGTTTTTAATTTGTTTCTTTTTTGCAGCAGCGGAGGGGGACCAGCTTGAGTGTGGGTAGGGGTACGTGGGGGGGTGTGTGTTATTTCACGGATCCCTCCCCTACATTTAACGTACACTGGCATCACAGAAACCACAGGCACAGGCAGATTTAACTGACACAATAGGGGGAGGGGGCTTACACGATTCATCAAACAGGGCAGCTTAGAGAACACAATAGTGGGAGGTTTTTTACCATAGATTACAGTGAAGGCAGGGAAGCTAACACTACCAATAGGGGAGGGGTTTTTTACAAGATTTACAGTGAAGCAGGGATGTTTAAAACCACAAATAGGGGGAGGTTTTTACACTAGTACAGTGAAGGCAGGGAGGTTCACCACACACACATTAAAAGTATGATGTAATGTTTTATGTTTATTCTGCCTTAACCCTTCATTGCCTTGGCGGCAACGCTATGGAATGAAGCAGCATTTCTGTATTTTTATAATATTGTGCACGGAGCAGGGGGTTCCCTGAGCATTAATTTCTGGCTCTACAGAATGCTGCTTCATTCCGGAGCACATAGCCGATAAGGTAAAGAACGATTCTTTATTGATGTGTGTGGTTTTATTATATATGTACATGTGCAGAGGGTCTTCCGTCAGAACCGCTGTGGGTTTTAGGTCGGGGACCCCTGCTCCCCGAGATACAGGCCCCTTTAGGGGGTGCCGGTATCCCTCGCTTGGTTTACAGGCCGCGGTCACGTGATCGGGTACTTTAAAAACGCAGAGGGATAGCCGGGCACTCATAAAGGGGTCTGTTATCTCGGGGAGCAGGGGTCCCCCGATCTGAAACCAATGCGGTTAGGTCCGGAGACCCCCTGCACATGGACACTATAAATAAAATGTATTTCAAATGTATTTATTATATTGATTTATTTATTTAGATTTATTTTTATTTATTTTTTGGGTGGCTGCTGTGTGTGTGTTTTTTATTGTGGGGTAGTGGGGGGTGGGTGAAGGGGTATTAGTACCACGGTGGTTGTTTGCGGGCTTAGGGAGGCTAACCCTCATGACCGTAGCGGTATTAATGATACGGTCGTGAAGGGGTTAAGTGCACCCGCAAGCCTCACTCACACCAGGTGCCAAATACCCCCTTCACCCACCCCGCTACCCACAATAAAGCGGGGCACGGTGGGTTAAACCCCTTCATTGCCTCGTAGCGTATAATCTATGGTAATGAAGCACATTCTGTATTTTAATAATATTGTGCAGGAGCAGGTGGTCCCCTGAGCATAATTTTTCTGGCTCAGGGAACCCCGCCCCCGCTCACTGTACAATATTATTAAAATACAGAACTGCTGCTTCGTTACCTAGCCATAATCCGCTTAAGGGTAAAACGAGTGTTTATATATGTTTTTATTCATACTGTACATGTGCAGAGGGTCTTCGGAGCAAGAAACGTTTTGGTTTAGGTCTGGGGACCCCTGCTCCCGAGATACAGCCCCCTTTAGGGGGTGCCGTATCCTTGCTTTTTACAGGTCGCGGGTGTCACGTGATCGGGCCTTTAAACGCAGAGGGACACCGACTAATAAGGGGGCTGGATCTCGGGAAGCATGGGTCCCCCCGAACTGAAACCAACGCGTCAGCTCCGGAGACCCCCTGCACATCTACACCATGAATAAAAATGTATTTTAAATAATTTTTAATGTGCCGATGTTTGCGCAGAGAGAGCAGCGGATCTCTCTCTGCTGCAAACACATCTTGCCCCATTGATGTGCATATACAGTACTGTATGTGTACAGTACTGTATGTTAGGGGTTATAGGGGTTGTAGTTATACAGTGTGTACACTGGCGACACACTTTATTCGAGCTCGGCTAGTCCCACGAATTCGGGTATACCTGGGTGTATTGAGGTTTGTGACTGTTTTCTGCCCGAGTGCATTGAGGTATTTTCCAGGCAGGGATTGAAGCATTTTATTCCCGCTGGCTGCAATACTGCACAGTATATATATATATACTGCATTACAATTCATGAATTTATGCCATCTGGTAGACACGCGAAGCATTGCTGCCTATTAAATCACAACTACTAATAATCATATGAGTAATACATCACAACCAGGGAGACCCCTAGATTTGAATGGAGAACAAAGTGCTAATGGATCCGCTGATCTCCTTTCAATAAAAGACACTAAAATAGTTCACTCTCCTTTTTCTGCAAAGTCCACGTATTTTCCTTATCATTCAAAGGGAGCATTTGTGGAAACTTTTTACACCATGGTTATTAAGGACTTTGAACAAATGTGTTTAAATACAACATCGATACGGAATAGAAATTTATCAAAAGATGAGAACATCGCACTTAAGGAACTTTGTAGTCTAAGCAACCTTGTCATTAGACAAGCGGACAAAGGAGGGGGCATAGTTCTACAGGATAGAACAGATTAACTGTCAGAGGCCTTTAGACTCTTAGGTGACAGCACCTCATACATTATTTTGGGGCAAGATCCTATGGAAAGTTTTCAAAAAAAGTATAAAGATCTTCTTACCCAGGCTCTAAATATGAATGTCATTAATGAGTCAGAATTTGGTTTTCTTTATATACGGTTTCCCAGAACACCTATTTTTTACCACATTCCCAAGTTACATAAACATATTTCCAACCCTCCTGGAAGACCCATTGTTTCAGGGGTGGAGTCGGTGACGTCCAGCGTGTCCCAATACGTGGATTATTTTTTACAACCTTTAGTCACCCGATTAAAATCGTATTTAAGGGACACGTTGCATGTCCTCGACTCCATCTCTGGAATTATTTGGAAACCCACATACATCTGGGCAACATGTGATATAACATCTTTATATACCTGCATTAAACATAATAAAGGTTTACAAGCGGTAAAACATTTCCTTAATTTGGACACAAGTTTATGCAATACACAATCCATGTTTATTCTGCAGGCCATTTCATTCATACTAGAACATAATTATTTTTTATTTGAGGACATTTATTATTTGCAGATCTGTGGGACGGCCATGGGCACGAGATTTGCCCCCAGTTATGCAAACCTCTACATGGGTTTGTGGGAGGAACTACATGTGTGGGGTGATGCAGATCTGGGGGCGAGTCTTGTGTACTATGGCCGTTACATAGATGACATCATCCTAATATGGGATGGTGATCAGGGACTCCTGGAACAAAAATTACAGGCATTCAATGCCAATGACATGGATCTGAAGTTTACTTATAATATTAATAAGAATAATATTGTGTTCCTGGACTTAGAACTGGAGGCTAGTTCAAATGGAGAAATTATCACCAAAACACACTTTAAAACAGTGGCCACTAACAGCTATCTACATAACAATAGCAACCATTATAAAAGATGGTTGGCCAATATCCCCAGGGGCCAATTTCTCAGAATTAGGAGGAATTGTTCTTCACGTTCTGATTTTTTGGCCCAGGGGGAAATATTGGTGGAAAGATTTCTGGCCAAAGGTTATGACAAACACATCATATGTGAAACATTTCGACAGGTAGGTCTGCTGGAGCGTAAATCTCTATTATGCAAATCAAAAAAGGTTGGAGGGAATAATGGTGATCTTGGGGTCAATTCTGTTAAGTCACCACTTTACATTGACTTTTAATAATTCGGTGAAAGGCATTTCAACAATTCTTAACAAACACTGGAGTATATTATTAAGGGACCCAATAATTGGAAATAAATTACCACCTAAAGTTCCCATTATATACAAAAAAGCCAGAAATTTGAAAACTATGCTAGCACCTAGTCGCCTTAAACAGATTAAGGATCCTTCTATGACGAAACCGACAATAAATGGTAACTTCGTTTGTGGTAGAAATAGATGTATAACATGTAGACATATGTGCAAAACCAATCAAGTCACTTCTTTTTACAACAAATCTACACATACAATTAAGAGTCATATGGATTGTCTATCCTCATTCGTGATCTATGTCATTACATGCAAATGCGGGCTCCAATATGTGGGGAGAACCACAAGGACTCTAAGCACAAGATTCCTAGAACATAGAAGAAACATTCTACATGGTATTACTACTCATAACCTATCTAGACATTTCTTGGAAACACATAACAAGGATCCATCATCATTGACTGTTATGTGCTTAGAACATATCCCTCTAGCATTATTAAGTGGTGACAGAGTCAAAAAATTGAACCTAAGGGAGACCTTCTGGATTTACATGTTAGAGACATTGAGTCCAGGGGGTCTAAATGACTGCATTGACACAAGCACTATAGTGTAATGATTATTTAAGATCCACCATCATTGACGGGATCTCAGAGGTCTGGGTTGAGCATGTTCACCATGCTCCCTCCGAGGCTCCCAGTCAGTGTCGCATTCCAGGTACCTGCCAGGTACAAACCGGTGATTTGTTAGAATAAAGTCTGCTGCAGCAGTACACAAGCAGGGTGGGGGAGCCTTTGATCAGGGGGTTTATTGTAGACCACTTGTCTCCCCCCTGAGCATTAACATACCATATGGACTCTGTATTGTATTTTGGGTCTGGTAGAAAAACCCATTCTTTAATATCTACACATAATAAAATTATCCGTTCTGTGGGTCTGAGCGGGCTGAAATTTGCCAGGTCCTCATGCCGGAGGACACTTGCCATAGTGGCCAAATATTCGCCTTCCCCGACCCCCAGAACCGGAGATACAAAAATCAAGTTAAAATCCCCTATTAACTTTAATGCAGGATTCTCCGCTATAAGCTAAAAGAAATCTCTGCGTTAAGCTCTCCCATTGAAATCAATGGGATCCGCCGCTATAGGCTTTCAATGGAGCAACTCCGCCATTGAAGTCAATGGGGAAATCACAATTTTCACATTTGCCCATACTCCGTCTGGTTGAGCCTGGGTTGAGAACGAAGCAGAGTCTTTCCTTCACAGAGTCCGATAAGCCTCGCCAGAAGACAGAGACTAAAGCCCCTTATATCCCACGTGTCTCAGCTTGCTATTGGTCCTGAACTCCAAGGCGTATTGGGGCCACAGGCCGACGTCTCGTAAAGATGGAGCAGGGAAGTCAGAAGCAGTTTTTGGCATGCAGGGGTATCGAAGACTGTCGAAACTTGTCTAAAGGCTGGTAATCTCGGGTAATCTCAGGATGCAGTTTCCAATCGGGGAAGCCCATGACCACGCATTACCTGTGAGTAGGCTGTAAACATAAGCAACCTTCTTACGACCAGTGGAATACTGCTGCGGAGCCATCTTGAACTGGATCTCGCATTGATGAGAAAACACGACAGGCACATGCGGATTCCCCTGCGTACGGTTCGAGGCCCGAATTTTCTGACCTGGGGGACGAAGTGGATACCGGACCTGACTGCACCAGCGGTGCAGCCACAGGTAGTGCATGAAGAGAGAGGTCCTGTACCGTGGGGAGAGAGAGCCACTTGATCCGTTAAGGCCTGGATATTGTTGGTACAGGCCGTCATCATAGAGGCCAGTCAGTCTGGCCTGTGTTTGTGGGCTCGACATAATGTTACGCCGGTGCTGCCCGCAGACCAGACCCATCCCTTATACTGGAGGTGGGGACGTATATGTGCATGCACCCGCAGCAAAAGGAGTGTGGTGTTTTAGGCGTGCCAGGCCAGGTGGTGTTAGCTTAGGCAATATTGCCGGTTCCGGTATAAGACAGAGCCGTAGTCGTTGCCGTTAGCCAGGGTCAAGGGATTGAGAATTCCGGAAGTCGGTGTCAAAGCCGGGGTCAAGAGCGAGAGTTGATCCGCCAAGCCAAGTCGTGGACCTAGTGAATGAAGAGTGAAAGTGCCAGAGTAGACATCGCAAGTGGGACTATGTCGAGCGATGGGGAATGGCAGGACAGGCATTATATAGTGGGCTGGCGAATAGGAAGGGGGGCAGACCTGGAGGAGTGTATGGAGCTGTCCGGATAGGCTGCCTAAAGAAGAATGCAGTGGTGAGCAGTCTTGAGCCTGATTGTATGCTGTGTGTGTTGGGGGCGGGGGCCTCACTGCAGGAGCAGTGAATAACATTAACAAGATCCGGGCGCGGCTCTGTAACGAGGGAGAGCGCGTGCCCATGCCACAGCGCAGCCGCCATAGCTCCAGCCGCTGCGGATCAGCGAACGCCGCGGGGACGAGAAGGGAGTCCCCCAACACGGAGAACGGACGGAACCTGAGGTGAGGGGAGGTCACGACGCGGCCGTCGTGACCCCCGAATCCTCACACCACTCCCCCTTCCTCCTCTCTCACTCCCCCCCCTCATCCTTTCACTCCCCCTCCTCCCTGTCATTCTTCTTCACTCTCACTCATCACCCTTCCTCCACGTCCTCATCCTTCATCTTAACTCCTCCAACTCATTCTCTCACTCCCCCTCTCATCCTCCATCTCCCCTCATTCTCCATGCCTCCTCAAGCTCTCACTCCCCCCTGCTGAACCTCACTCCCCTCATCCTCTTACTCCCCCTCCTCATCCCTTACCCCGTCCTCATCCTCTAACCCACCGCCTCCTCTCACCTCTTCCTCCTCTCACCCCCCTCCCCCTCTCTCCACCCCGCCTCATCCTCTCACCCCCCGTGTTGAAACCTCTCACTCCTCACCCTCATCCTCTCACTCCACTCCTCATCTCTCACCCACCCTCTCATCCTCTCTAAGAAAAAAAAATCAGAACCACAGAAAGGAAAAAGCACCAATCTCCCGGGCTGCAATAGCTCCCCTTCCTCCTCCCAATCTTTTCCCTCTCGACCTACACTTCCCCTCCACAACATACTCACCTTCCTCATTCTCTCTCCCCTCTCCTCATCCTCCTCCCCTCTCCTCATCTCACTCCTCCCTAATGCTACTCGCTCCCCCTCTCATCCTCTCGCTTCACCCCCCCTCATCCTCTCAATCACCACTCCTCATCCTCTCACTCACCCTCGCATCTTTCAACCCTCCTCATCCTCTTACTACCCCCATCTCATCTCCCACTCTCCCCTGCTCATCCTCTCTCTCCTGCATCCTCTCACCCCTCCTCATTCTCTCACTCCCCCCTCCTCATCCTCCCCCCTCCCCTCATCCCAGTCCCCCCTCATCAGCCTTCTCGCTCCTACTTGCAGCTCTCACTTTCTCCCTGCTTATCTCTCACTCCCCATCTCTTTAATCCCCCCTCTACACCTCTCCTCCTCCCATCCTCCCCTCATCCTACCTCACATAATCCTCTCACTCCCACTCACATCCTCCTAGCTCACCCATCCTCATCCCTCATGTCTCCCCCTCCTCATCCTCTCATCCCCCACTTAGTTAAACCATTGGCCAGAGGTCGGGCCCAACTTCTGCGTATGGTTGCTGGGCCTCTGATTATGCCAGGCCCCAGCTGCTGCTTGCACCGATCCTCACCGGTCCGTGCCGGAAGGGGAATGGTTCTTGGGGCAGAATTGTGGTGTTTGTGGGGGGAGGGTGGGGGGGGAAGGGGGGGGGAAATTCTGTGTGTGTCAGAGGGGCGGGGTGTTGTTGGGAGGGGTAGATGAGTGAGAAGAGGGCGGCATTGAGTGATAGTGAGGGGGGGGGAGAGTGTGAGTGATGGGGAGTGAGTGAGAGGAGGGGGGAAAGAGAGAGAGGGGTGGTGGGGGAGTGAGAGGAAGTGTGATTAATAAAAAGATGGAGACGCGGGGGGGAGAGTGTAAGATTGTGTGGTGTGGTGTGTGTGTGTGTGTGTGTGGTGTGTGTGTGTGTGTGTGGTGTGTGTGGTGTGTGGTGTGGTGTGTGTGTGGGTGTGTGTGTGTGTGTGTATGACGCTTCATTTAGAACCGAAACGTGGATTCACCTTTTTTTTTTTTTACTATGTTATAATATACTAGTTTTTTTTACTGCATTATCACCGTGTGCTATGGATTTGTTTCAATATCAGATATATGTGTATGACCCGACTTCATGGGGCATCGACTACTAAACTCTGATTTGTTTGGTATTTTGTATTTCTACTGACTTTATTTTGTGATCAAAATTGTTTCTTGCGGTGCTGGTTATCTGGATATTATAATAAAATATGGTTCAGTAAACTGGAGGGGGGGACGGGACACATGCATATGAGGTGGAAACATGGCTATGGGATCATAGAAAACCATGACCATTGCGTTATCTTGATACAAAACAAAGGAATCTAACAGATAACAGGGCTGGCATGTGCCAGTGTGTCTGGCATGCTTGGAACATGATGTAATGTTTTAGCTTTGCTTTCCATTGTACACAACGTCGCAATACCACAGTGTCGGCCCCACAAGAGCAGCTATCTCCTGAACACATCCCTGTAGGATCAATTATGATACTGTACTTCGGTATCATCCTAAAGTTTACAGCTGCGTCCCAGGGACTAATTAAACAGTTTTTCAAACTTTGTGCTCTTTAATCAGGGGAATATTTCATCAGCAAGTGAACCAGAAGTTACCTCTGTGTTGTAAAATTAATGACCTATGTTGCTGATTTTAATGAGTCCTTCCCGCATTACACAGTTAAAGTGCCAACCACAAAACTGAAAATCTGTATCTAGCCATGCAGAGAGATACAATATGACACAGTGACAGCAGTGAGGCCAAAAAGAAAAACACAATGCCTTGTTACAGAATGCTTCATTTTGCAAGAAGATGGCTGTTACAGATTTTCATGTTAGTGTTAACCCTTATAAACAATAACCCAGAGCAGGATGACACACAGACACACAAGGACTTGCTTGTCACACAAGGTGACACAGTGCAGCCTATGTACTAAGATTTATTTTACATTGTTTTCTGCGTTCACATTTAGTGCAGAAAAGTAGCACAATGTTTTCTAAAAATGGTGTGTCCATCTATGAAGACGTCATACACACACATGTGTGTTTGAAATTATGTTGACGCATTGCGTATGTGTACCTGACTGATACAATTTAAACCGAATTGTGTATTTAGTTTGCTAACAAGTATTAGTAAAAAATCAATTATTAGTGTCAAATTATGAATAATAGCCAGTGTGACAAAATATTAAGAAAATGTAACCGTGATAAGAAACATGGCAACGTCATCTGCGCTATTAACAGTCTTTTCAGGGTTACACCAAGGTCAACTTGGCAGCAATTATGATGCACTTTTAACTTGATTTTGGTGCACAGATATATAGATTTTTTTATATATATTATATATATACTAAGACATGCAGATGAGCATACAGGTGTATTTGCATATTGCTTTCCTGTGGAGGGTTTTGTCATCTTTTTCACTCACCATAACTAACTCAGTATTATGGTATACCATCCTATCAAGCTTCTTTGCATACCCAGTTAATCAACCCCACACTGATGAGACCCATTAGGTCGAACACAGCTGTCTGTGGGTGGTTTTTGACAACTAACCCTGGTGTGTGCTCAAAGCTGTGACCATGCAGCAAGCTTAAGCCTATAGGGAACCATGTTAAAAATGGTTTTGAAGCAAAAGTGGCACTGAGTGCTCATTTGCATGTCATTTCCCAGAATCCCTTGCTGCATGTGGAAGTGCTGTATCGGGGGATAATGGTGAAGGTGGGGTTGCAGACCTGCCTAAGACATGCAGATGTGCATACAGTTGTATTTGCATATATATATGTATTGTATATGTTATATATATATATATATATATATATATATATATATATATATATATATATATTTGGCAACTGTAAAATTCCTGTATATTCATTGCATGTCTTAGACCGGTCTGCAACCCTGTCTTTCACCATTATCGCCCAGCACACAGCACTTCCACTGCAGCGGACTGCTCAGGGATTCTGGGAATGACAGCACATGAGCACACAGTGCCACCTTTTATCTCAGCCTACATTACATGAACAGCCTTCGCCAATGCATGCTGCTTTAAACACAGCTTTTAAGCAAGGACTTGGGAGATGCAAAGTCAGTTAACCCACTCACAGACATGTTCAACCTTGATGGAGATGCATCAGTGTGATACCCATCAAGGTTGAAACATGTCTGTGAGTGGGTTAACTGACTTTGCATCTCCCAAATCCTTGCTTAAAAGCTGTGTTAAAGCAGCATGCATTGGACTAAGTGTTGTTCATGTAATGTGAGCTTGAGATAAAAGGTGGCACTGTTTGTTCATTTGCATGTCATTTCCCAGAATCCTTGCTGCTGCAGGAAGTGCTGTGTGTGGGCGATAATGGTGAAAGACAGGGTTACAGACCTGTCTAAGACATGCAAATGAATATACAGGAATATTTACAGTTGCTATATGCTAGAATCGTGGAGGATTTTTGCACTTTTTTACCCACCATAACATATATATATATAACGGAAATAGCCGTGTTAGTCCAGTTGCGGGTAGTGCAGAATAAATGAGTGCAGACCTGAAGAGAGAGGAGAACTCTCGAAAGCTTGTCCTATGACATAAATTGTTAGTCCAAATAAAAAAGGTATCACACATACTGAAGAAACTCATTATTATGCACTATATTCGTATATTACATATAATTCGTATGTACATTGACTTTTATACACCAAGTGCAATCCATTTTTGTACGCTAAACAGCATTTTTGGAGAAATTTGAACTTAGTACACGAGTGCAATTGAGTTTGACATGCGCCGAAACCCCCCCCCCCTCACCCAGTTTGCGATGCTTAGTATATTGGCCTCAGTAGGTCTCTCCCTTCACTTCAAGTAACATATTGACAACCAAAGGGGACCTGCTAGTTTTTGGTGATTCATTAGGTCCAACTTAGCAAATAGTATATGGCGATTCAAAAAGAGAAAGCGCTCGTTGAAGTAACACATTCTCTGATATTTTTATTGAAAACAATTATATTCTTCCAGCGGGTTAGTCAAGCGCGTTACAGTCACAAATACACGCTGCTTTGTCTGTTACACATAGATTGGTCAGAATCTTACATGTACCCTCTACGCCAGTGGTTTGCACTTTTTTTGGTTAAGGAACTCAAAATTGTATTATGATCTTCTGGGGAAACACACCCCTCTTAATGGCGCATTGAGATCAGATGCATGTAATAACCCCAACCTTCTTAATAGGGCATCTGACTCAGATTGCATTGTAAGGGACCCCAACCCTCTCTTAGTGGCGCGTCTGAGATCAGATGCATTGTAAGGAACCTCAACCCTCTCAGTAGCGCGTCTGAGATCAGATGCGTTGTAAGGAACCCCCAACCATCTCTAATAGTGCGTCTGGATCAATACATTGTAGGAACCTCAATCCTCTCTAACAGCGTATTTGAGATCAGAAACATTGTAAGGAACCCAACCTTCTCTAATAGCACGTCTAAGATCAGATGTGTTGTAAGGAACCCGACCTCTCTAATAGCGCATCTGAGATCAGATGCATTTTAAGGAACCCCAACCTTCTCTATAGCACGTCTGAGAATCAGATGTGTTGAAGGACCCTATCTGAGGCCAGGGTCATGTGTAAGATGATTAGCCCAGATAGTTTCAACTCGGCCTCTTTTCAAAGCACAACAGTTCTGTATCTTTTCTTTACTTTATTGGGGAAAGCAGCATAAAAGACAGGCACTTGTGAAGAGATGGCAGCGGGGTCTGCTCCTCCTCTTCTAAGGGGGCCCTTTCTAGTCATGACTGCCTCTTTCTGTAGCGTTATATGGCCCTGGCACGTGGGCCTCTGCGGTTGCTTTGCCTTGGTGGCGTTTGCGGTTAACGCGTGAGATTGCGCTGATCTGCTGGACCTTGATGAGTGCCTGGATGCGCTGGAGGGTTGTGAGGCGGTTTCCAGCAAAAGGTCCTTTTCCTACTCTCAGCCTCCGTGATAGGGTACGCACGCGGCTGTCTCGTGTCAGGTCAATGTTACTCTGTAAGTCTCTTTTCTGTAGGCTTTCGCTGGTGTTGGCCCTGGTCAGGTAAGTAATGGAGCCTCTGACAGCTCTTGATAATGCGAGTGATCAGTCCCTAATTGCGTTATTGCCTGCTCGAGCTGTTGCACATAGTTGCCAACACTAGTAACATTGCGTATTCCCAGTGTGGTTGTTTCCAGGCCAACTCAATTTAGCGCGGTGCGCTTCAATGTCTGTCTCAATATTTCGCAGGCCTTTTGTGGCAGTGTGACTGTCTTTAGGCTTGGTCTGCCTGCGTTGTTGCAGTTGCGCAGCGGTCTCTGTGTCTGGGATCACTTCCTGCGTGATATCTGGTGAGGCTCTGAGTTCTTGCCATGCTGTAGGTGTGTGTGTAGGCTTTAGCCAGTGCGTGTGTGGCGTGCGGTTTTTACCTGTGTCAGCGAGGGTGTCTGTCTTGGATGCCGAGCGGTGTCCTGCAGCGTGCAGCGTATGGGTTAGCTGATCACAGGTGTCCGTGGCTTGACCCGTGTCCTGGCGGGTGTCCGGTAGCGTGGCCCTTGATGGCGCTAGCGTGGGACGTGCACAGGGTAAGGTGAGATGGTAATCCCTCACTATGGAGCTGTGCAGAGGGCAGACTCAAAAAGACAGAGAAGGCAATCAGGCTCTGTGTGTTATGGAATTTCGTCTGCAAAGCTGCGTGTGCAGTGTAAGCTGCTTGCTGCTTTTCAGTCTGCAGAGACTGCTCTGTGTTATCATAAAGTCTAGAGTAGCAGCTCCTGTAAGGGTCTGTAAGGCACACGGTATCTTTTCACTATTCTGGAGGCCAGTGTCATGGTAAGATGATAGCCCAGATAGTTTCAACTCGGCCCCACTTTTCAAAGCACAACAAGTTCTGATCTTTCTTTACTTTTTTGGGAAAGCAGCATAAAAGACAGGCACATGTGAAGAGATGTTGGTGTTTAGATAATGTCTCTCTGTGGGTGCTTTGTAGTTAAGGACAGGGGAAAGGGTAATCCTGCCACTAGAGCAGACAGTTACAGCAGGGACTCACATCAGCCGTGGTGAAGGTGGAAAGGATGAAGTCCCAATGTATGCTGTGTAGCAAGATAGCCTGGGGACAGACCATCTCGGGGCAGAGCAGGGGGGAGAAAGCAGGCTAGCCCATTTGGGAGAAAGGCTGGGGTTGCTTAGCAACTCACTGAAATGTCTAGGAAACCACAAATGTAGAATAATGTTGCATTTCTGATACAGCAAGCTGCTGGGACAGGGGAAATAACACTGTGTCTATCACACGGTCACTGTGTGGTGCACAGAGCAAACACATGCAGCTGGAAATGAGAAACTGACGGGCAGAACTGCAAGAAGGGGGGGGGGGGGGGGGGTTGATGAGGGGTGAAACAGAAATGTAGTTCTTGTTCCATGACAAACCCCAACCCTCTCTAATAGCGCATCTGAGGTCAGATACATTGTAAGGAACCCTATCCCTCTCTAATAGCGCGTCTGACATCAGATGCATTGTAAGGAATCCCAACCCTCTCTAATGGCGCATCTGAGATCAGATGCATTGTAAGGATCCCCAACCTTCTCTAATAGCGTGTTTGCGATCAGATGCAGGGTAAGGAACCCCCACCCTCTCTATTAGTGCGTCTGAGATCAGATACATTGTAAGGAACCTCAACCCTCTCTAAAAGCGTTTTTGAGATCAGATGTATTGTAAGGAACAGAGAAATAAGGGGGTGCAAACAGGGGTCAGAATCAATACCAGACCGATAATTAAAATGACACAGGGATGAAGGGGGATGCACCAAAAATGTACTCACACGGGCCTGTGTGGTACTGGGTGTCGCTATAAGTATCTTTAGTTTATTTCTTCTTAACATTCAGTCCCACTTCTTCTCCCTCTGTGCGTCAGGAAAAGCCACCCAGGGCGCATATAGTGGGAGACAGCGCCACACAAGTTGATTAAAAAAGCATTTATTAAGGATATAAGTGAGATAACAAATGACTCACATATAAAAAAAACTGCACTAGGACCACAACGCCAGCCTCCTTCTCTTCAGGGCAGTATGCTCCTGGTCACCACGTCCGGTACACAGGACTGCTCACCATTGGTGCAGGCGCCGGTTAAGGTGTCCTTGAGCAAACACACAAAACTTCTGGTCCAGGTCTCTACACACACAACGCGTTTCGGATCAATAAATCCTTTGTCAGGTGTGTCAAGGCGCTTCTGACATCAGATGCATTGTAAGGAATCCCAACCCTCTCTAATGGCGCATCTGAGATCAGATGCATTGTATATAACCCCAACCCTCTCTAATAGCGCGTCTGAGATCAGATACATTGTAACGAACCCCAACCCTCTCTAATAGTGTATTTGAGATCAGATGCATTGTAAGGAACTTCTTCTCTAATAATGCTTCTGACATCAGATCTATTGTAAGGAGCCCCAACCCTCTCTCATATCATAATTGAGATCAGATGCATTATAAGGAACCCCAACAGTCTCTAATAGCGTGTCTGAGATCAGATGCAGTGTAAAGAACCCCAACCCTCTCCAATAGCGTATTTGAGATCAGATGCATTGTAAGGGACCCCAACCCTCTTATAGCGCGTCTGAATTCAGATGCATTGTAGGGAACCCCAACCCTCTCTAGTGGCGCGTCTGAGATCAGATGCGTTGCAAGGAACCCCCAACCATCTCTAATAGTGCGTCTGAGATCAGATGCATTGTAACGAACCCGAACCCTCTCTAATAGCGTATTTGAGATCAGATATATTGTAAGGAACCCCAACCCTCTGTAATAGCGTGTCTGGGATCAGATGCATTGTAAGGAACCCCAACCCTCTCTAATAGTGTGTCTGAGATCAGATGCATTGTAAGGAACCCCATCCCTCTTTAATAGCGTGTCTGGGATCAGATGCATTGTAAGGAACCCCAACCCTCTCTAGTTAGCGGGTCTGGTCAAGGCATTGTAAGGAACCACAACCCTCTCTAATAGCGCATCTTAGATCAGATGCATTGTAAGGAACCCTAACCCTCTCCAATAGCGTATTTGAGATCAGATGTATTGTAAGGAATCCCAACCCTCTCTTATGGCGCATCTGAGATCAGATGCATTGTAAGGGACCCCAACCCTCTCTAGTGGCGCAAATGAGATCAGATGCGTTGTAAGGAACCCCCAACGATCTCTAATAGTGTGTCTGAGATCAGATGCATTGTAACGAACTTGAACCCTCTCTAATAGCGTATTTGAGATCAGATGCATTGTAAGGAACCCCATCCCTCTTTTTTTTTTTTTTTTTTATCTTTTTTCCTTTATTGGAGATGCATACAGAAATTACATACAGAGGGTACAATCAATGTGATACATAACAGTCCTGGGATAATGGCTCTTAGATTGTGAGGTGGGCGCAGAGCTAAAAAAAAAAAAAAAAAAAAAAAAAAAGGTACGGAAAGCAGGGGGGGGGAGACTGAGGGGGGGGGGTGATAGATGGGAACGACAGGAGAGGGGGAAGAAGGGGGGGAGGGAGGGCAGGTTAACCCCTCTCTCTCTCTTTTCGCCTCCCTAGCGTGTAGGCTCTTTGGCGTTGGGACTTAGCCGGGGGGTAGGATTCCGGAGCCAGTCCAGGGCTCCCAGGTATTATAGAATTGTGGCATTTTCTGTTTTAACATGGCTGTCAGCTTTTCCATATTCATTACTACATTTATTCTGTTGACCACAGTCCTTCTTGAGGGCGCTTTTAGTTGCTTCCAGGCCGCCGCCACCGAGCATCTTGCCGCCGTTAGTATGGCGGATGTCAGCCTGGCCGCGGGGGCTGGGAGATCCTCTATTGGTTTACCCAGCACGTATGTCAGAGGGTCCAGGGGCACCTCCAGGCCCAGGGTTTCATCCAGCAGCCCTTGAACTCTGGTCCAGAACCGCTGAATCTCAGGACATGTCCACCATATGTGAGGCATGTCACCCTTTTGTCCACATCCTCTCCAGCACAGGTCTGTTGCGCCGGGGAAGATCTGGCTCAGTCTACTCGGGGTCAGGTACCATTGAAATAGTATTTTGTATATATTTTCTTTTGTAACCGAGCAAATTGAGGTTTTAGGGGCTGCGTCCCAGATGTCCTCCCAGTCCTCGAGGTCTAGCGGTATGCCGAGATCTGTGCACCATTTTTGCATATAAGCATGAGTGGGTGTGGGAAGGGAAGTCTCCAATATGCTATAGATTGCTGTGATTAATCCTTTCCGATATTCTCTCACTCGACAGAGGGACTCAAATTTGGTCAGGGGGGGGAATTTTGAGGTCGGGGATAGAGCTCCAAGGAAATGCCTTATTTGTAGAAATGTGAATATGGGGAGGTGGGGGGCTGATAGTTTCATTTTGAGCTCATGGAAGGACAGAGCTTCATCATCCTCTAGCAGATCCGCAACCATGCTAATGTCTAGGTCTTGAAATTGACCGATCTGAACTTGGGAGCACCCCGGAGGGAAGGCAGGGTTCCCAAGTATGGGGGTGAGTTGTGAGGGGGGTGAAGTTAGGCCGTATTTCCCTCTGTTTTTGGACCAAGTAGACCAGGTGCATTTCATCGCCCCCAGTCTAAGCCTCTGGGGGAGTTTTTCCTTGCAGTCCAGGGACCAGAGCAATACTGGGAGAGGGACAGGGGCTACATGACTGGTCTCTATTTCCAGCCAGCAGGCGGAGTCCGGGGGGCAGTTCCACACTACCGCCTGTCTAAGCTGGGCTGCGTGGTAGTACCTGATCACATCAGGCACTCCCAGTCCACCTCTTGATCTTGCAGCCATGAGTACCGACCGCGGGACTCTGGGTTTTCGTTGTTTCCAAATAAAGCGTATAATTTGGGTCTGTATATTCCTAAAGTCAGCTAAAGGGATTGGAACTGGGAGGGTCTGGAAGTAGTACAGGAGTCGGGGAAGAATATTCATTTTAGCGGAGACGATTCTGCCAAACCAGGAGATCTGGTATGTATTCCAAGCTTCTAGGTCTTTCTTGATCTGGCTAAAAAGGGGAGGATAGTTAGTTTTATATAGCGAGGAATACATTCTAGTAATTTTTATTCCTAGGTATTTTATGTGTGAGGAATTCCATTTATATTTGTGGTTCGCTTGGAGGAGTTTCCATGTGGGCTCGGGGAGGGATATATTTAGTGCTTCAGATTTGTCCATATTTATTTTGTAGTCTGAAGCTAGGCTAAACTGATCGAGCAGCTTTTGTAGATTGGGAAGGGAGATATGAGGATTAGCTAAGGTCAGAATGACGTCGTCCGCGAAAAGGGATATTTTATAGTCTTTGTCGGCTATGGTTATGCCTGAGATATCTGGGTTCGCTCTGACTTGTGCCGCCAGTGGTTCTATTGAGAGTGCGAAAAGCAGTGGAGATAGGGGGCAACCCTGTCTGGTTCCGTTTCGTATGTGAATCGGGCTGGTTTGTCCTCCTGGCAGCTTTAGATACGCAGTGGGGTTCTGGTATAGTGCCCGAACCCCCTCTAGGAAAGGCCCTGAGAAGCCGAATTTGATCATCGTTCGGTCAAGGAAGGACCATTTGATACGGTCAAAGGCCTTTTCGGCGTCTAGGCTCAGAATCATGGCCTGGAGCTTATTGAGATGCACGTGGTCAATGATGTTGATAATTTTGCGGGTGTTGTCAGAGGCCTGTCTTCCTGACACAAAACACACTTGGTCTATATGAATTTGTCGGGGGAGAATAGGGTTTAACCTGTTTGCGAGGATCTTGCTATAGAGTTTCAGATCTGTATTGAGCAGGGAGATTGGTCTGTAGTTACCGCATTGCAGCGGGTCCCTTCCTTCCTTATGAATGATAGCTAAATTGGCAGCCGAAATTGTGCCTGGGATTGGGGCTCCTTCTAGAAAGGAGTTGAACATATCTAGAAGATATGGGGAGAGAGACAATCTAAATTTTTTATAATAGGCGTTTGAAAAGCCGTCGGGGCCAGGAGTTTTGGCAATCTTAAGGGTGCTTATGGCTTGCGCCAGTTCTTCCTGGGTGATTGTAGCGTTCAGGGAATTGAGTTCCTCGTCGGTAAGAGAGGGGAGCTTGCACTTCTCTAGGAATCGTGAGGCCGAATCCACCTCTGCTGGGGCTTGGTTGTGAGGGTGGAGGTTATAGAGCTCCGTGTAGTAATTTGCGAATTCTTGGGCAATTTCATTGTCTATATATATGTAGTGCGGCCCTCCTTAGTACGGATTGTGTGATTTGGGCTCTTGCTTTTATGCCTCGTAGTTTTGATGCTAGTAGTTTCGTCGGCTTATTACTCTACTCATAGAACTGTGGTTGGTCCATTTGACGCTCTCCTCCACTTCTTCTAGTTGGGAGTGCATTAAGCTCAGTACTTGTTGTCAAGCGTTCTGATTTTTTTGGAGGGGATCTTTTGGTGTGGTTTTGAGGGAAATTATTTTGTCAGTCAGCGCCTTTTGTGCTTTAGTTTAGATTTTTTCTATAGGATGCGCAATGAGATTAGGTCGCCTCTGATCCTGCTTGTGGGCTTCCCACAGCGGTGACGCGCAGGGACTGACCCTTTATTTAATGCGAAAAATTAGGTTAATTTGTGCCGAATTGTATCTACAATTTGCGGGTCGTTAAGTAGGGAGTCATTACAATTCCAATGTAGAAAGTGTTCTTTACAAAAGGGAAGAGAGAGGGTCAAATCGACCGGGGCATGGTCCGACCATGTTATTGGCCCTATATTGGACTGGGAGGACGCCTGGAGAACATTCATGGAACCTAGTAAGTAATCGATCCGCGAGTAAGACTGATGAGGGGCCGAGAAGAACGTGTAGTCCCTCTGGCCCACGTGCTGAGCCCTCCAAATATCCGTAAGGGAAAAATTCTGCAGGATTTCCCTGAACCTTTTCGCCTTTTGCTGGTTCTGGGATGTGTTTTGGGCAGAAGGCAAGGAGGATTTGTCCTGCTCTGGCGACAGAACCATATTAAAGTCCCCGACTACCAACAGCGAGGTGAGCACTGTTTGGTCCAGGGGTTCCAAAAGGCCCTGAAGAAATTGTGCTTGGTTTTCGTTGGGTGCGTAGATATTTAATATGGAAAGGGGGTTTCCCGAGAGGGATCCTTGTAGGAGTAGGTAACGTCCCTCTGGATCTCGGGATATATTGGTGGGAACAAATGGAACGTTATTTTTAATTAGAATGGCTACTCCCCTTTTCTTTACGGGGGACGAGGTGTAGAAGGCCTGAGGGAAGGCTTGTTTAAATGTGTTATGAGGGTCATTGGAATTAAAGTGAGTCTCTTGTATACAGACTATATCGCTCTTGTTTTTTTTGAGTTCTTGTAATGCTAGCTTGCGTTTCCTGACTGAGTTGAGGCCCTTAACATTGAGGGAGATAATTTTAATTGACGACATTATGGGGGCATGTTTTTCCCAGGGTTGTGGGGCCTGGGTCCCGTATTATTCCCATGACGGGGGAGGATTTTTTTTTGTTTTGGGAGGGGTTGGTAGGCTTATTGGCTGATCTATGGAGCAGGGTGCTGTGGGGAGCGAGAGAGGGGTGGGTGGGAACCCCATCCCTCTTTAATAGTGTGTCTGGAATCAGATGCATTGTAAGGAACCCCAACCCTCTCTAATAGCGCATCTTAGATCAGATGCAGTGTAAGGAACCCTGACCCTCTCTAATAGCGTCTGAGATCAAATGCATTTTAAGGAACTCCAACCCTCTCTAATAGCGCGTCTGAGATCAGATACATTGTAAGGAACCCCCTCCCTCTCTAATAGCGCGTCTGAGATCAGATGCATTGTAAGGAACCCTAACCCTCTCTAATAGCGCGTCTGAGATCAGATACATTGTTAGTTCTGATGTATTTGGTACAATTTTCAAATGACCTGAAAATTACATTGAATACTTTAGGGATGCCCGGGGAACCCAATGGTTCCTAAGAACTACTTTTGAAAAACACTGCTATGCACAGTGCAATCCAATACAATATATACCCCTCTGGCAAATAAGGGGTTAAAAATGTAATTGATGAATAAATGGGCACTCACAGGTCCTATCGGCACAGTCTTTAAAGATTTGGTTACCTGCACCAGAGAGCTTGCAATCTAAACAATAGGGTGCAATGGTCATAAATGGCCCATCAATTTCAGGCTTCATTTTCTTTTCCCCTTAATATTCTGATGTCAACTATCTGCTCCATACACCCCACATCTACCTCTCATGGTCTTCTTCTCTCCCTTCTGAATGACTTCAGTTATTTGTCTTCCCTCTTCTGTGTCCGTGTCAATTGTACAGAACTGAGCAAACTATCAACAAGACATCTACTGTAACCTCCTGCTGTCCGGCCTTCCTGCCTCTCACCTGTCTCCCCTACAATCTATCCTAAACGCTGCTGCCAGAATCACTCTACTCTTTCCTAAATCTATCTTGGCGTTTCCCCTGCTGAAATCGCTCTCCTGGCTTCCTATCAAATCCCGCATCTCACACTCAATTCTCCTCACTTTACACACTTTACGCTTTACACTCTTCTGCCCGTACTTACATCTCATCCCTAATTTCTCGCTATGCACCATCCCGATTCTTGCGTTCTGCTCAAGGATGTCTTCTCTCTACCCCCTTTGTATCTAAAGCCCTCTCCCGCCTTAAACCTTTCTCACTGACTGCCCCACACCTCTGGAATGCCCTTCCCCTCAATACCTGACTAGCACCCTCTCTATCCACCTTAAGACACACCTGCTTAAAGAAGCACATGAGTAGCACCGTAGATATTACTATACACCTGATACATAAAGCTTGGCCCCTTGCAGAAGCACTTACCAAAATGCCCTCCTACTGTTTCTGTACGTTCCTCCTACATACCAATTAGATTGTAAGCTCCTCGAAGCAGGGACTCCTCTTCCTAAATGTTACGTTTGTCTGAAGCACTTATTCCCATGACCTGTTATTTATATTATATTATTTGTTATTTTATATGATTACCTCGTGTATTACTGCTGTGAAGCGCTATGTACATTTATGGCGCTATATAAATAAAGACATACAATACAATAATAGGAATTAGATTCTAACCTCTGACACTTTTTTAATGCTCAAAGCAAGGACATATGTTTACATGCCAATATATATTTCCTGGTAAATTATACTATATGAAAGACATCAAATATCAAACAAATCAAATACATAAAATCAAGCACTATAATGAATTCCTGTGTACTGTACTTCTATTTTTGCTTATACTTAGAAAATGTCCTGTAGATTTGATATTGTTTTCTGTGGATTTATGGGTAAGTGGTGACATCTTGTGGTTAATATGTATATTTCATGAATACATTTCAAATATCATTAACATTGCATGATGCTAAACCAGGGGGGCGCAAACTTCTCGAGCTGCGCTCCCCCTGCCCGGGAGCCGCAGCGTTTGCGCCCCCCCCCTCCCAATGACTCAGCGTCAAATGATGTCGCGGGTCACGTGACCCCGCCGTGTCATTTGACGCCGTGCTGACCCGCAGAGAGCAGGTAAGTGAGTTACAGAGGCCTCACACCTCCCCTGGCATTTAATTTAAATGCTGTGGGGAAGAGCGCAGGGCCTCTGTAACCGCCCGAGCCTCCCCTACAAATTCTCCGGCCCCCCTGGAAGGCGCACCACCCAGTTGCGCACCACTGTGCTAAACCACTTTTTTTTTTTTTTAACCTTTTTTCGGTTAAGAAACCCTATGTGAAATTCAGAAGAACCCCAACCCTCTTTAATGGCACGTCTGAGATCAGATGCATTGTAAGGAACCCCAACCTTCTCTAATAGCGCGTTGAGATCAGATGCATTGTAAGGAACCCCAACCTTCTCTAATAGCACGCCTGAGATCAGATGCATTGTAAGGAACCCTGTAACAGGGACTTATCCTTGTTAAAGAAACTTGCCTCTAATCCAGCAGTGTGCTGGTTAATTGCATACCAGCAATTAACCAACTCCACCTGGCTGATTAGAGCTCTCTCAGAAATAGCCTGTTCTGAGACAGGACAGAGGATTCCTTAGTCTCACGCTTAGGGCTGACCCAGGAAGGACAGATGTCTTGAGCTGCAAAGAGACTGCAGGCTGACAGCAAGGGGACAAGATTTCTAAACCTGGATCCTAATATTTCTATAGCACACAAGGGTGCGGACCCAGCAGAGCAGAGAGGCCTTCCCCTACAGCTACAGAAACAGATAAGACATTCTTATGGGATGGTTGTATATCTGTATATATGTATATATACTTATGCGGCCAAGCTTAATCTAAAGCTTGACCGCATTTTCCCCTGGTTTTTCAATTTTCGCGCCGGAATTGACCACGCGCCAGCCGCATCTTGCGGCCGCACCGGGGCCCGTTTCTCCATTCAGCGCTAATGCGCTGAACAATGGAAGCACCTGCGACGCCAAAAAAAAAAAAAAGCTCGTGTCTGAACGGGGAGCGTTTAAATTACGCGGAGGCAGCCGCATTAGATTTATGCTGGCCGCCACTGTATTTGGGCTGGTAATTAGCTTAGCTAACCACCCAGTTAGTGAGGGCTAGACTACATGTGTAGATATTCTCCAAAGTGGAGTAGGTTTCCTTTTGCTTAATTTGAATGTTTTGCTGTGTTAAAGGGACAGGCTCAATAAAGCCTAATTTTAGTTTCACTTTAAACGGTCTCCATTGCGTACCTCTGCACACGTCTCTTACAAACCCCAAACCTCTCTAATAGCACATCTGAGGCTGTGTTTATAGAGCCGGTGACGCAATGTTGTGGCAAAACAAATGTATTGCCGCCGTCTCGTGCGCTTATAGTAGAAGCGGCAGAATGGCTTGGTCGCGATTGCTGGAAGCCAAGTCAATTTGATTTTTCCAGCAACCGCAGCGTGACGTCGCTGTTCCATCGATGTCTCCGGCGACAGTATTTAAGCACAACCTGAGATCAAATGCATTGTAAAAACCCCAACCCCTTCTAATAGCGCGTCTGAGATCAGATGCATTGTAAGGAACCCCAACCAGCTCTAATAGCGTGTCTGAGATCAGATGCATTGTAAGGAACCCCAATCCTTTCTAATAGCATGTCTGAGATCAGATACATTTTAAGGAACCCCAACCCTCTCTAATAGCGCGTCTGACAGAGGCATTGTAAGGAACCCCGACCCTCTCTAATAGAGCATCTGAAATCAGATGCATTGTAAGGAATTAACCTCTGTTGAAAAACACTGTCCTAAACTAATGGTAGGCAACATGCACATGGTTGGGGCCACAGGTGAAGCCCCCAGGGGCCGCATTCAGCCTCCAGGCCACCTGTTGTTCACCAATGAGCTAATCCAATGTGTTCTTTTAAGTCTATGGCCCAGATTCACAAAAGAGTGCTATGGGAATGAAGGGGTGCTAAAGACTAGCACCCCTTAGTGAATCTGGGCCTTAAAGACTACATTTTTAAACATTTTCTTATTACAGTCTAGATGTGGCTCAACTGTAATTCTCATCACTCTTGCAATGCATCAATTTAAATAACAAAGAGATTTGGTTCTTTCTTTGCTGGACATACACTACAATGCAGGATCCTTTGGCACTGAGGGGTAACGCTGGGCCAGGTTTAGAATAAATTGGGTATCTGAGTGCTGAACAAATAATTAGCGGAGCTGATTCCATGTCTGTATGTGTGCTGTAATATTGGGACAATTGCACACTATGGAACCTATGCACTAAACTGTGATAAACAGTGCGTTGTCGAACGACTTTTGAGGGCAAAAATGGTATTCACTAAGAATGAACACCATTTTTTTACCCGTTATGGGGTGCCGGTATCCCTTGTGCTTTTAAATCTCCCACGTCACGTGACCGGGGGATTTAAATCCTGCAGTGGGATACCGGCACCCCATAACGGGGCTTAGATCTCGGGAAGTAGGGGGTCGCCGAGGCTGAAACCAATGTGCCCCGGACCAGAATCCAGATCCGGATCTTCAAATCCAGATGTTGGGCCACACCAGAAGTAGGTTGCGACTTCTGGGAATGGCTAAGCAGTCAGGCCCTTTCCTCTGGTGAAAAAATAAGGGACGCTAAAGTGAATTAACTAACAGTAATAAAAAGTGATTATTAAATTATAATCTGTGAACCACTGAGGAAGCCTGCATACAGGTGAAACGCGTAGGGTGAAGATCCTGAACCACTGAGCTCAAGTCCTAAATCAGATACACATTCTCTGTTTTGGCGCCAAACTTTGAATCCTTACGGGACATCACCTGTGAACATAGAGCTGGAGGAAGAGTAACCCAGATTGACGGAGGCTGACTGGGACACGAGGAACAGCGGTTCCCGCTGCACTGCATTGCAGCATTACCAGAGTGAAGAACCCAGAGGAGGAACGTCCTCTATTCATATGCACAGGTATCCTTGGCTTCCCACAGCAGTGTTTGTTCCCTAGAGCAAGCATAATCACGCAAGCCACGTGTGCGTGGACCAGGACGGATGATCACGACGGCAGATCGGGGAGGAGAGAACCGGTGCACTAGGTTCCAGCTGCAACGCGGATATCGTGGTGAGAGAATCACCTTTACCGGCATAGCAGAGGTACCCTCCATTTTCCATCATTAGAACCTACACCATAAATCTAACCTACGTTAGACCGGACAAGCCATGAAGTACACACTCCAGACAGGCAACGGCAGTGTTACATTAAGTAAACCTATACGCTAGGATAACACACTGTATGGAAGCCAAGGTAAATACAAGGACATCTTTGTGCTAAGAGGACATTTCCATATGCTAGAATATCCAGTGAGCTACGTGCATATATATCTTCCTATGTATTACACCTACAGGGTGTTGTAGTATTTTTTACGGTATCACTTTTAAAATGGATTTGGGCATATACCTACCTGTTGAAAGTTCAAAGTGACACAACTTTGTGTAGTTATACTCCAACTAGGAGGAACCCAACCCTAATCAGAGAGATAGAGGACACTCTGTTTCCCTTTAGTTTCCGGAATTGTGATAAAGCGCTTTATTCGATCAACTATTGAAGTTATTCAGGGACCCCCTGTTGGAGTCGTAAGATCATATCTGCTTATCTACACAACATTAACCTCTTGACACTATGGATTAAGGATATATGGACATATATTAAGTCGGATGTATATCAGATCATAATATTACTATATATTATTCAGTTCATGTAAGGTTCAGGTATCTCAAGTACTATTCTATATATTGGTATTGTGATTGAATATTTTAATAAATGTGTATTTCATACTTTATATACAAGTTTTGAATGCTCCATCCTTGGGCACCTTGGCACAGTAGGCTCTGCATTCGTTAGAGAGAATTGGGTAGAGTTTTTTCCTATAGGCCCCTTCCTCTGCCAGGATAAATCTGGTAGGCCCTATGTCCCCTCTCACAAACGACATGCCGTCCTGTGCAGTACAAGGGTCAGCACAACCACTCCCAGAGTCACAGGAGACACAGAATCACAAGGAGACAAACAAGAGGACAACACGCACGGCCGCGCACACACACACCTCTCTTTCTTCCCTGCTTGGCCAAACCCCCCAGGCTTCTGACACCACTTCTCGATTGGCTGCTGCTGAGTAATGCAGCCAATCAGGATGGAGGGAACAGCTAAGCCCCCTAGCAACATCCCTGATTTCTCCCTGCTCTGGAAGGTCGGTGAAGTCCTGCGGCAGCCTTTTGATAATCTCACGGTACACCTGGTTGCCACGGAACCCCGGTTGGGAAACACTGGTCTAACACTTGCAGCCTTGGGATCTGCTGCCAAAAGATATATTTGTAAGTGGTAATTATTGTTCTATGATTTTGCTTAAATAGAACAAAGTGGAAATTTTCAGAAACATCATTCAAAGTTTTACACCTGGGAAACAACACGTTTTGAGATTTACTCCAGACTTTATGAATGATCAGACAACAATCACTATTTATCAACCATTTTAAAGTCATAAAACTGAATGTCACAGGTGAAGGTACAGTATCTGAGTTATCCCTGGGTGTCATATATGAAATATAACCTGCCCCCCCTCCAAAAAAAAATACTGGTGTAAAAGTTGTACTATTTTTGTGCCACCAGGAAAACACAAATTCCAGTAGTACAAATTACAGGGTTAACATTGGGAGAGAGTGAAACAATTCCTTTTAAGAGTTCTCCTCAGTGCTACCCGCACCTCCCTATTACGCAGAGTGTATACTAGAGGATTTAGAAGTGGAATCACCACAGCATAGAACACAGACACAACCTTATCCATTGCAAAATAGGAAGTTGTAGATGGACGGATGTACATGAAGATAATCGTCCCATAGAAAGTCAAGACTACAGCCAGGTGAGAGGCACACGTGGAGAAGGCTTTTCTCCTCCCATTACAAGAGGGAAGTCTGCAGATTGTTCTTAATATGTAGGAATATGAGGCCATAGTCAGTAGGAAAGAGTCAAATATGATGATCCAGGCCATGGCATACAAGACCAAATCTGTCAACAATGTTTCAGTGCAGGACATTTGTAGCAAGGGGATAAAATCACAAAAGAAATGGTTAATGGTTGTTGGACCACAGAACATGAGTCTGGCACTTGGAATGATCAAGAAGCAGCTGCTTAAAAAACCACCAAACCATGACCATATGGCCAACTGGTTGCATAGTCTGTTTGTCATGATAGAGGTGTAGCGTAATGGGAGACATATGGCCAAGAACCGGTCATATGCCATAACTGCCAAGAAGAAGAGCTCAGTGAGTCCCAAAGCAAAGAAGAAATAAATCTGAATAATGCAGCCATGATAGGATATCGTCTTGTTGTTCACCATAAAATCCACCAGCATTTTGGGGACAGTAACGCTGATGTACCAGATCTCTAGGAAGGAGAAGTGGCTCAGAAAGATGTACATAGGGGTTCTCCTGAGATTGGGATCCAGCCTCACAATAGAGATGATGAACACATTGGTGGCAATGGTCAGGAAGTAGAAGGCTAAGAAAATCATGAAGAACAGGAACTGAAACCTCATACTACCGGGAAATCCCAGGAGAATAAACTCAGCCTCTCCACTTCGGTTTGCCATAGTCATCTCTTCATGTTGATTTTGACCTTTAGGGATGAAGACATAATTTAAATCTGTGAGCATGTTCAGCATATGCGTATTTATTGTTTTGCAGTAGTGAAAGATACAGGCCCATAATTATGGTGCTTTTCCATAAGACACCTTTCAGCGCCAGGAGACCATTACAGCAAGTGAATGGGCCATATGGAGTCTTTTCCGCCATAGCACAGCTTGGTAACATCATCTTGAGATGGGCAGCTTGAAATCACTATACCTTCCAGCACAGGAGGCGCCAGTAAGGTATTGCATTTGTGATACTATTTAATGGACCAGCACAAGAAAGCGGCCATACTACTGTAATACAATAATTCAGTGCTCACTCAACATGGTTTACAATCTGCCCTAGGGACAACTCTGACCTCATGAATTGTAAATGCTGCTGTTTTAACAGTTTCAAACATAGATACATATAAAATGACAGCAGATAAGGATTTACTCAGTACAGTATATGCCATTTTAAACCTGCTGTTTTTGATTTCTATCATTTTCATCTAGCATTAGTTTCCTTTTTTTTTTATTTTTAAGAATACTGTGTATATAATTATAATTTGATAATCAGTTATTTTTCTCTTGGAAGTAATACTGTATCTACTTTTTTAGATAGTGTGAGGCTAATTCCCATGCTTGATAATTTGATGTATACACCCTTTTTTTCATATCTTGTTAAATGTTTCAGTACTGCTGCTTCCCCCCCCCCCCCCCGGCACCCAATTGCTTTGTAGTTTGTTGCAAACCCCCTAACACAGTGACAAGCTGCTAAATGAGATGTAAATGACAGATATAAAAATTACACAATTGCATTGACACAATTTATACCCATTTATTAATGCCTCCTTGCTGCAAACCTACTTAGTACTGGTATAAACCTTTAAAAAAAAAAAAAAAGTTTACAGGCATTTAAAAAAAAAAAAAAAAAGTTAATAAAAAATCAACTTGAATTTTGTTTGAATTAAAAAAAATTTTTTTTTTTTTTTCGAAGATTGACTTGAACGTCAAAATGAACTCCGAAATTCAGTGTTCGGGTTTTGAACCTGCGAACGCGCCCCTCATTAACTGGAAGCAATGGGATGCAGCAGGTAGACATTGGTAAAGGGAGGATGCACAGTTTTGTCTGATTCAGAAGTACATTTGCCCCCTAATAGACAAGGGACTTGCCTATTACTAGAGAGACAGTTTTCTTTAAAATAAATAGATTTAATGGTTACATATCAAAGTCTTACAGCTACAAATATCTGGCATTGCTAGCACCGTTGTTATTAAAGGAAAGAAATACCAAGAATAACCATTTGAGACAGGAAACTGTAGGTAATCCACCCTTTTGTCATCTTAAGGTGTTTTTTTTTTTTTTCCATTCTCTGGTTGTAGGCAAAGAAGGGTGGGGAGCCATGTTGCTCCTTTCTTCCATATAGTAACAAAGGAGGGAGAGGGAGTAGATGGAATGATACCTCTTATTGGACCAACATGTAGTTGGTATGTTACAAGCTATAGATTCCCTCCTTTGTTACTACTGGTGCACCGACGAGTATTCTAAAACTTGCCTTGGAAAATCTGGGGAATGGCACCAACAAGACACAGGTACATGCTGGGTACATGCTGGGTACATGCTGCAACATTTCAGTGACATTTCTGCTGACAGACTAATGGCCCATCGGATTAACACAGTAGGGGTGCCTGGCACTCCCATTCAAACTGAATGCCATTAGTCTGTCAGCAGAAATGTCACTGAAATGTTGCAGCATGTACCCAGCATGTACCCAGCATGTACCTGGGTCTTGTTGGTGCCATTCCCCAGATTTTCCAAGGCAAGTTTTAGAATACTTGTCGGCGCACCTGTACATGGAAGAAAGGACCAACATGGCTTCCCATCCTTCTAAAGTTTAGAACCTCTCCGGGTCCTTCATCTGGGTAACCCTGACCCTGAAAGGTTCAAAAGCTTGCAACTCCAATAAAATACCTCCTACTCCCTCTGCCTGCTTTGTTACTTCTCTGGTTATTAATTCATGACCCTCAAAATGGGCTGGTGGTTTTGTTTATGCACCTCGACAGAGGACCTCATCAAAATAATTGCTATGTACGTATGTACAGGTATATAGAAAGACAAATATAGAAAACAGATACTGTAATAGAGAGACAAGTAAAAGAATATGTGCACGAAGTGGATAGACTTAAAATGCAAAAATGCAAGTAGTGTTCTGCACTCCTTTTTAAAGGAGAAAAGAGGTAAAAATCTTGTTTACAACAAAAACAAAAGAACAAAGGGAACGGTGCAATGTGACTAAAGGGGAACCCACCAACTCATCATTCACAGTAAGTAGAGAATAATAGGTCTATGCACTCCAAAATAAGGAACTTAAAGGGGACCCAGTAAATTATTGCACAAAGACATGCTGGACAGATACCTTACATGGTGACTGTAACTCCCACTGCGGCCTCAGTGATCTTGGCTTCATCTAAAGAAAAGAGTCATGTGGAAGATGCAGATACTCACAAAATGACACAGATCTACTGCATGCTGTTAACGTGGGATGATTTCTTATACGTTCTTCCAAAGTCCCAATCCCAATGCGATCCCTCCAGAGACATGATGACAAAATATACTGTAGGAAGAAACATTTAATGGCCACAAGGGAACAAGCTAGTAATACTGTATCTCTCATATATCCTTCATCCTACTCACTGCTGGAGGGAACAGCAATATAATAGTAAGCACTCTGTATATCTATGAGAGAGAGGGAGACTTTTAATTAAGTAGTGTCTCCAGTTGAATGTGTATATATATATCCCCTCAAACCTCCCTCCAAATAAATTAGGGAGACATGCCTGTGCTGAAATAGGAGCACACCTGAGGTACCCGGCTGGGACATATGCTAATAGTTATCCAAAGTATATTTAAATGAGTCCCATCCCACACTTCTTAAAAGAATTTCCATACCAACTATATAGAGTCCAGACCCAACAGAACTAGAACCCACAACGCCGACTTTTCTAGGCCACAGCTCTAGCAGTGTGAGCTAAACCAGTTGATAAGTAGTATTTCTGTCACATCAAGCTTTTGAGTATTTTTCTTTAGCTAAATCTGTAGCAAATATTTCTTCTATGTAAATAACCCCCACTCTACTGTGCAGTATGTACACTTAGCTTCATAAACTATAAGGGGAAATAGTGCAGTGAACAACGCAGGATAAGAGGCGTTATAGAAAACTTGAATATATTGGGTGAAACTTAAATCGGACAAATTGCAGCCTAAACATTGGCCTACTGGTGATATAAAATTATAGAATGTAATTGTAGCAACCATGTTAGTACAGTTAATACAGTGCCAAATAAACGAGTGCTCCAATATTAGATAATGCCTTTTTATTTGGGAAAACCATTTATATTTTAGCACAAGATTTCGAGTTCTCTCTTCAATGTCCATACTGTCAGGGAAGGTCCTGTGGAAAATGAAAAGCAAACCGCTTATTCTATTTTAAATCATCATCAGAGGCAAAGAAAAGTGCTAATAAAGAATATACCTCAAAAGAGTTCACTGGGGATCAACGGTGTCATAATATAACTTCACTTGTATTTCTTCATTCACATACATAGTTAAAAAGATAAACAAATAATCAGAATCTTGTTAAAGTTCACAACAGATGTTCGGCAAGCATTAAAAGTAAATGTTCAGATCATAACACCTTGATTTCTGGTCACATGGTCCTTTATATACTGAATTTTTCTCAAAATTCGTATGTAAAATTCTGATGAAAATTGGGAAATTGCAAATATTTTGAGCACTGAAAATTTGGAAAAAACATGAACATTTGGAAGGAATTATTTTACATTTTTTTTATAAAAAGCAAAATTGAAAATACATTATTATATATATATTACGTTTTTTAGCTTTACACGTAGCAGCCAAAGTATATGAAGCTGCTGTTTAGATTGCAGGATTTTGGCAATCTTTATGTAAAGATGAAGTTACTTTGGAATCAGCAATATACTTTAAGGATCCTTAACCAACATAACCAATGCAACAACCCTACAGAATTTAAATCTGGGGGTCTATCGATTTGTTAATTCTTTGGGGGTCAGGAAATTATTTTTGCTTTCGAACCAAATGAGTCTTGTACTGTATAAGTTTTTATGGATAAGCATAAAATGACAAAGTACTGTAGTCTGGATTCAGCTGCGTCTGAAGTCTCTTAGTATGGATCAAATTGGTGTTTGTTACAACCTGCGGAATATTGGTAGATTTAGGCCACTTCAGTTTGGGTAGATTTTTTGAGCAAATAACAGGGAAAAGAATGAAGAACAAAGGCACAGACTTTGATATGTCACTATTAAATACTTCATTTAACTCCTCTGCATGCCCTCCTACGAACACTCCCCAAGTTGCAAGCTACACATGGGGCAATATTGGAGCAGAGTATTTTGTTACATTGATTTGATTCCGCAGTTTTACTCCCAAATTGCCTTGCAACATAGATCCCTATGTACAGTATGTTTGTATGTATGTATGCATACTGACATTCTTAACAAAGAGAAAAATAATTTCCTTCATTGGGTGTGTGTTCCAGCTTCTACATTTGTATTTATTTATTTATTCAAATGTTCTACCAAGAAGTAATACATTGAGAGTTACCTCTCGTTTTCAAGTATGTCCTTGGTATAGAGTTATGATGACAAATAATACATGGTTACAAATACATAGTTATATTAAGTGAACAGTGTTATACATTGTATACAAGACATTGCATGTACAGTTAAAGATAATCACAACCACAGAGGCATTTCTGTTGTCTATCATGGGCCACGATCAATACTGTTGCAGCCCCTTTCAATCTCCTACATCCACAATTTTTTTCGGGGATGTTTTCCGAATGTCACGCACTTTGGCGAGTGGTGAGACAGCGCTAATAGCGCTAATACAATGAAACGCCCGCGGCACCTAAAAATACCGGGACATGCCGCATCTGCCCGCGGTTTTAAAAAACGCGCCGTAACGGCCGCACGAGGCTGAAGGTGGCCGCCACTGTATGTAGCCATTTGTAACCCTTTAAGACATTCAGTCATCATGAGTAAACAGGTTTCTTGGCTTATGGCCACAGGCTGCTGGTCTAGTGGAATGGTCTATTCCATCATTCACACTGCCATCAACTTCAGATTCAACGTCTGTGACTGCAATATCATTGATTACGTTTTCTGTGACATTCCATCCCTTCTGAAACTCTCTTGCTCTGATACTAAGGTCAACTATATGCTGCTCTTTGGGTCCGCAGGGTTGGTGGTGTTGATGTGTTTTTCATTAACACTTACCTCATATATATTCATCATCAAGACCACCCTGTGTATCCCCTCAGTCACCGGGCGCAGTAAGACATTTTCCACTTGTGTCTCATCTAATGACACTGAGCTTGTTTTCTTGCACTAGTTGTGGTGCATATTTCATGTCATCATCATCCTCATTTCTGCAGCAGAAGATCATTGAAGTGGTCTACACTATCTTGGTTCCGATGCGGAATCCCATCATATACAGCCTGAGAAATGAAGAGCTGAAAGATGCCATAAGGAAGGAGATCACTACGAGACTGGGATTCCAGAGCAATTCACACACTCAACCTCAGACAACTGGAGCAGAGAGAGTCACTTTGGAGCTAGTATGAATTGTATATAGATGCATATAATAGATGTGTCACATATGGAGGAAACCTGGGAAAATGTGCCTGCCATGCAGTTACAAAGGCTTCACTCGATTTTTCAAAGAACAAAACTTCTATTTTTCTTCCATTTTTTTATTTGGCAAATCTGGTGCTTTTGTGTGATTATTTTGATGTTAGGATATTTTGTTTCCAATACCCATCTCAATTTGCATTTTATATTGGATATACAGTACAGTATTGTATTGCTGTTGATACTGCACCGACACACTTTATTCGAGCAAATACCCAGTATGTACCTGGCAGATACTTGGAATGCGCCGCTCCTCACCTCTGACAAGCCCCGTTGCGTTTGCCTTCCCAGCCTGGGTTCATGCCTGGCTGACGGGCGGCTGATCTGTTAAATGATAATGATTAGGATTTAATAGGCTGCAATGCTTCGCGTGTCTACCAGATGGCATAAATTCATGAATTGTAATGCAGTATATATATATATAAATATTTTCACGAATGACGATGGACAAAGATGGAAAAAGAAAGGGAAGTGCATTGTTAGACGTCCGTCAATCATAGACCACTACCTACGAAGCACTCCCCGAGGGTTGCAGAGGCCTGACACTTTGGCACATAGGTGGAGCAGAGTGGGTCTTGGGTTGGTGTGGGTTGCATTGAGTTGTGGTTGGTCCGCAGTTTTCTCCCAGAATATGCGCCGGGAAAAAGAAGGAGAAAGAGGGAGGAGGGGATAATGCCAGAAGGCAACACAGGATAACCCAGGGGGTTACACGGAAAAGGGAAAAAGAGAGGAAGAAAGAGGGGGAAAAGGGGAAAACTTACGAGTGGCCCTATAGGTGACACTGTAAGTGATATTGGGGTTACAATTGGTATGAAAAAGGGTAGGACATCACTTAACCGTTCTACCATAGACAAAATAATTGTACACAGTGGTGCAATGTGTGGTTGTTGTTGATGTGCCACTTCTAACCTTTAGTATTATTAGATTCAAATGTAATTGGATGACAAGATGTTCCTAAGAACGACACGTACAGTAGATACATTGAAAGTGGTTAAGCCGGGTGGGGGAAAAAAGGGAAGGTCTCGTTCACAGGTAAAATTCCTAGAATAAGTGATATAAACAAAAAGAATATTAGTGAAACGATGCAAAATAATACATTGTGGTTTACAAATACCTAAGGTTATATATAAAGGGTGAACGAGTAGTTAAAAAAAAACAATTGTATACAAGACTATAGCGATTTCACAGGTAATTAGAAGCTAATACAAACCGGCCCACAGAGCCTTATTAACATGGGGATTGTCCACATAATCATGGGACGCCACAGATCAATGCTGTTGCGGCCCCAAAGTTCAAATCTCAAACATACATCCGCCCAATATTTTTATGACGGGGGGAAGTTATTTCCGGAAATGAATGGCAAGCGCCCTTTGGCGCGAGTGGGTTAAGCACAGCCGCTAAATAAAGGAACGCTAATGGAACAGCTGGAGAGCCGCCCTCGCAAAAGGGGGCACCTGAAAAAGAGCGGCGAGTACAGAATGCCAGGGAACATACGTTGGCCGGGGCACCGCGTTTTTGGACTAGGAGAACAACACAAAAACGCACCGTGAGGACGACCAGGCGGACTAGGCTTGAATGTAATGGCCGCACAAGGACTGTTGTAGGGGTGCCCTATGTGGGTTGGGTACGCCTTTAACGTACATTCGCGGATCAATCAATGAGTAACAGGTACAGGTTTTCTGCTTATGGCCAAAACAAAATGCAACTGCAACTGTGTGTGGAAAACGCAGTTAGATTGTCTGATTACCCTACTTCACAAGACATAAAGGCAACAGAATCAGGGAAGCTCATATTCACCGTGGGCGTGTGACGTTAGCAAGTAGTCAAATTGATTCGTTTAATCTTGTGTTGCCGTTCCATCCCGATTGCTAGGGAAAAAAACCTTGGGGGGGACAGATCTTGCTAACGGTGCACATACGGTCACGTAATGCCTGGCTGGCTGGTTGGGTGGTAAGTCGCCGGGGCGAGAGATTGGGTAGGCTGTTTGTATGATGGAAAGGGAATTATGAAAATTCACTATACAGCTTAACGGGGATCCTCAGAGTATAAAAAAAAAATTCATCATCAGACCGTACCGCTCTTGATAGTGCACACGGGGTAACAGTGCAGCCGGGGAAGGAGGGGGGGCGAGGCAGGTACAAGCATTTTCCGCACTGTGTGTCATAAACATTCTAAATAAGAACCATGTTGAGCATTGGTTAATTTGAAAAATCTTGTGCAGCTGAGTGTTGTAGTGGTGACCAAAGGGAGTAATTGCGAAATAAGGTCAATCACATCAATGCCTGCATGTTATGTGAGCAAAAGATCATACATGGAGAAGGTGGAGAAATGGCAAAACAAAAAAAACTTGATCATTGTCCGGATGTGCGGTGAGGGGTCCACAGGGTCAGTGAGGGTAGAACGAAAAGCCTGAAAATGAAGAGCTGTAGAGTGGATGCCAGGATACTAAGAAGCGATCACTACTGAAAAGGAAGGGCTAATAAGGTGGGTAGGGATATCGACACATAGGGCAAATAGGGTCACACGAAGGAAAAAACACGGTGCAAGAACCTCATGCAAAACAGACGGTTGAAAAAAAATGGCAAACCGACGGTAATAGTCAACAGGGTGTGGGATACAAAATAAGTAGTAATACAGTGTTGGGATAGTAATAGATTGCATCTAAATAGAATGGTTGTCACAATATGGCAGAAACCTGGAAAAAAATTGTGGCCTGAAAGCCATGCAGAAATTAGCAAAGTGGGGAACATGAATCAAGATCAACTACTATAATGTTGGATACCAAAGAACAAGGAAGGGAAAAAAACGAGGTATAGAGGCTTTTTATGCTGGTGGGGGATTTGTTGCTTTCCCATTTTATGTGATATGTTAGGGCGAAAGTCATGGTTGCGATTTAAAATGTGGATTAAATTTAATGAAAAAAGGGTTGGGGTGAAGGGATAAAGGTGATGAATGTGTGTAATGCCACATCTGAAGGCGCCGGGGGAAGGGAAAGGGGAAGAACAAGGAAGGGGGAGGAAAACATGCTCAATTTGCATTTTATATTGATATACAGTACAGTATTGTATTGCTGTTGATACTGCAACCGACACACTTTATTCGAGCAATACCCAGTTGTACCTGCAGATACTTGGAATGCGCCGCTCATCACCTCTGACAAGCCCCGTTGCGTTTGCCTTCCCAGCCTTGTGTTTCAAGGTAAGCGCGGTGGGGCAGAAGTTAGACTG
>CM071584.1:11070434-11454392 GCA_036426205.1 Ascaphus truei
TACTGTGCAGTATTGCAGCCAGCGGGAATAAAATGCTTCAATCCTGCCTGGAAAATAACCCAATGCACTCGGGCAGAAAAACAGTCACAAACCTCAATACACCCGGGATACCCGAATTCGTGGAACTAGCCGAGCTCGAATAAAGTGTGTCGCCAGTGTATACTTAAATCCCAGTGTCGCTCCCAAGTTACTTTATGCCCCTGTGCCCCAAGTACCAAAATTGGTTGACAGCCCTACAGGGAGGGACTGGTCGTGCCTGCAATATTTTATGTACAGAGCTGCATATGCAGTCAATGCTACATAATAAAAATATATTATTCTTATATTAGCAACGTCTCCACCCTGTATATGTGTACTGCTCAATGAACATCTGAACATCAGTTCCAATAGTCTGCCCATTTCTTGTGCAGGCACTTATATGCGTTGGTGATGTCATGATGGTGTATATCGGGTGCGCAAACTGGGGGCGCGAGATTCTCTGGGGGTTTGCCGAAGCCCCGCACGCTTCCAGACGGCATTTACATTAAATGCCGGGGAGAGGCGAAGGCCTCTGTAAACTTCACTTACCGCTCTGAGGGTTCTGGAGGCAACGCGGCGTCATTGACACCGGCAAACGTGACGTAGTGACATCAGAACGCCGGAGCCAGGTAAGGAGGGGGGTAGAGCCGGATTCTCCCCACTAAAATAAATAGTTGAACTGGTGCATACTTTTACCACATTTAAAAAGAAAAATCCAATTGTTCTCCAGGGTTCCTACTGAAAAAAAAGGGTGAGCGAGAGGAGCGAGACGCAGGAGATGTCAGTACTATATATATATATATATAGTAGTAATAAAATCTAGCGATCGCCTTTTATATAGATATAGAATATAGTATATAATATAAAAAGAATAAACCATAAAAATATCGTCCTATCTCCTCTCGCTAAATACAATCACGCCAAATACTATACGCTATATAAATATAGAGAATAGATATATAAAATAGATAGATATATAATATATAAATCTCGTATCTCTATCTCTCCTCATCTCTCTCTATATCTCTATATCCCATCAAATGTCCCATCAAATAAATTAGGGAGACTTTGCCTGTGCTGAAAAAGGAGCACGCCTGAAGTACCCGGCTGGGAGATATAGTAATGGGTATGCAAAGTACTGTATATTTACAGGAGTTCATCCCACACTTTCTGAAAGGATTTATATACCAACTATATAGAGTTGATAAGCCATGGGCCAGGTCCTCGCTGGCTACTGCAGTACCCGCTGTGGCGGACGCTGCAGGGACAGGAGCCGCCCCTCAATGGGGCCGGGCCCGCTGCAAGGGGGGGCCGCCGCGCTGCGCCGACAACTCCTGCTTTCAGAAAATTGAGAACGGAATCGCGAAGGGCGCTAGGCCACGCTACCCCGGCGGTTCAGCTAATGAGAGCGAATCTGCTGCATGATGTCACGGCCGCGCCCCCGTCACTCACCCGTCACGCCCACCCCCCCCCCCCCGTCTTTCCCCCTGAAGCTCTCTGCAGAAATAGGGACTCGGCTGCACCGCCCCCTGCCTTGCAGACGCGTGTTGCAGCGGAGCGTAGCCTACGGCATCACTGTCACCATCTCCTCCTCCTTACCTCACTCCCTCGTCTCTCCCCTTTATTGTAGAGGAATCCTGCCCAATTTTACCCAAGAATAGCAAAAAAACATGCTAAATAAGCAGAAATATCCAAGAATTAACCTTTTCATTATAATAAACATATATCGTATAATAAGTGAATTAGTGAATGTGAAGGAGTAGGCTTGGGTCTGTACAAGATGTTGCAACTTGCATAAAATAAAGAATCTTTGAGCCTACTCCGAGATGGCAAACCAAAACCTCACCAAGGCAATTTGTCATCGGCAATGTTTCAAGACCACCCCCTCTTTCACAGAGCTCAATACAACGTTCTCCACTTGCAGTCGTACAGTATGATCTCATGACTCTCGGCGTTGGTTTATTGCATCGGTGGTTGCCCATATTTATTACCACCATCCCCCTCTTCCTGCAGCAGAAGATAATTGGGGTGTTCTACTGTATACTATCTTGGTTCCGATGCTGAATCTATCATATACATCCTCAGAAACGGCGAGGTGAGGAGCGGCTGATCTGTTAAATGATAATGATTAGGATTTAATAGGCTGCAATGCTTCGCGTGTCTACCAGATGGCATAAATTCATGAATTGTAATGCAGTATATATATATATATACTGTGCAGTATTGCAGCCAGCGGGAATAAAATGCTTCAATCCCTGCCTGGAAAATAACCCAATGCACTCGGGCAGAAAACAGTCACAAACCTCAATACACCCGGGTATACCCGAATTCGTGGGACTAGCCGAGCTCGAATAAAGTGTGTCGCCAGTGTATACTTAAATCCCAGTGTCAGCTCCCCAAGTTACTTTATGCCCCTGTGCCCCAAGTACCAAAATTGGGTTGACAGCCCTACAGGGGAGGGACTGGTCGTGCCTGCAATATTTTATGTACAGAGCTGCATATGCAGTCAATGCTACATAATAAAAATATATTATTCTTATATTAGCAACGTCTCCACCCTGTATATGTGTACTGCTCAATGACATCTGAACATCAGTTCCAATAGTCTGCCCATTTCTTGTGCAGGCACTTATATGCGTTGGTGATGTCATGATGGTGTATATCAGGGGTGCGCAAACTGGGGGCGCGAGATTCTCTGCGGGGTTTGCAGAAGCCCCGCACGCTTCCAGACGGCATTTACATTAAATGCCGGGGGAGAGGCGAAGGCCTCTGTAAACTTCACTTACCTTCGCTCTGATGGGTTCTGGAGGCAACGCGGCGTCATTTGACACGGCAACGTGACGTAGTGACATCAGAACGCCGGAGCCAAGGTAAGGAGGGGGGTAGAGCCGGATTCTCCCCACTAAAATAAATAGTTTGAACTGGTGCTATACATTTTTACCACATTTATAAAAGAAAAATCCCAATTGTTCTCCATTGGGTTCCTTTACTTTGATAAATAAAGTGCAGTGTTGTGAGCGAGAGAGCGAGACTTTCAATTTAGTATTGTCTATATATATATATATATATATATATATATATATATATATATTTCTATCTATCGCTCTTTTTATATATATATATATATATATATATATATATATATAATATATAATTAGATATAGTATCTCTATATATATATAAATCTCTCTATCTCTCTCTCTCTATATATATATCTATATCTATCTCTCTATATATAATCTATATCTGTCTATATATATTATATTATATATATAAATATTATATATATATATATTATATATATATATATCTCTATCTCTATCTCTCTCTCTATCTCTCTCTCTATATCTCTATATCCCATCAAATGTCCCATCAAATAAATTAGGGAGACTTTGCCTGTGCTGAAAAAGGAGCACGCCTGAAGTACCCGGCTGGGAGATATAGTAATGGGTATGCAAAGTACTGTATATTTACAGGAGTCTCATCCCACACTTTCTGAAAGGATTTATATACCAACTATATAGAGTTGATAAGCCATGGGCCAGGTCCTCGCTGGCTACTGCAGTACCCGCTGTGGCGGACGCTGCAGGGACAGGAGCCGCCCCTCAATGGGGCCGGGCCCGCTGCAAGGGGGGGCCGCCGCGCTGCGCCGACAAACTCCTGCTTTCAAGAAAATTGAGAACAGGAATCGCGAAGGGGCGCTAGGCCACGCTACCCCGGCGGTTCAGCTAATGAGAGCGAATCTGCTGCATGATGTCACGGCCGCGCCCCCGTCACTCACCCGTCCGCACGCCCCCCCCCCCCCCCCCCGTCTTTCCCCCTGAAGCTCTCTGCAGAAATAGGGACTCGGCTGCACGCGCCACCTGCCTTGCAGACGCGTGTGCAGCGGAGCCGTAGCCTACGGCATCACTGTCACATCTCCTCCTCCTTACCTCACTCCCTCCGTCTCTCCCCTTTATTGTAGAGTGAATCCTGCCCAATTTTACTCCAAGCAGATAGCAAAAAAACATGCTAAATAAGCAGAAATATCCAAGAATTAACCTTTTCATTATAATTAAACATATATCGTATAATAAGTGAATTAGTGAATGTGAAGGAGTTAGGCTTTGGGTCTGTACAAGATGTTGCAACTTGCATAAAATAAAGAATCTTTGAGCCTACTCCGAGATGGCAAACCAAAACCTCACCAAGGCAATTTGTCATCGGCAATGTTTCAAGACCACCCCCTCTTTCACAGAGCTCAATACAACGTTCTCCACTTGCAGCTACAGTATGATCTCATGACTCTCGGCTTGGTTTATTGCATCGGTGGTTGCCCATATTTATTACCACCATCCCCCTCTTTCCTGCAGCAGAAGATAATTGGGGTGTTCTACTGTATACTATCTTGGTTCCGATGCTGAATCTTATCATATACATCCTCAGAAACGGCATATAGGAGGGCTTCTTATCACACACATGAAAATGGAAGCAGAATGAGTAGCCTGTTTAGTATCACTGTTAAACTGTAATTGTATCACAATGGGAACTAGTTATCAAGTCTCCCTTCTGCAATAGATATTATTTTCTTGGGTTTTTTTTTGACTGGGATAGTTTAATAAATGTTTCCCCAAGAGATATAGACCCATATTTACTAAGCAGTCTTCTGCGGTTCACTTCAATGGGCTGTTTGGTGTCTACCAACACTAGAAGGTTTCTTATGGCAAAAGACTGCTTAGTACTATGGGTCATAACCACTTCTTCAGTTTTACAGATCTCTTATCATCGCACATCATCAATCAACCTTTGTTTTAGTTTGAAAGCACCAGTAGCGATTGTGATATATTTGGGATGTTTTTTTTATCCACCATTTACTATGAAATAATAATACTGCATTGTTTGGCTGTTGATACAAATAAAATGGCTTTGACTTTGTAACTGGGCATGACTTTGAAAAATCAGTTGCTATAGGTTGCTCATTTCCGTTGTAGTTAAATGTATATACTAGGGTGGTGAAAATGTGCAAAATAATGCACTTGGGTCACAAAAATCCAAAGGCAGAATACAGGGTTAATGGCACTATAATGTCAACTACAACGGGAGGAAAGGGACTGGGAGTTATCATTTCAGCAGATGCAAAAGTAGACGAGCAATGTTAGAAAGCAATGGGGAAAGCTACCAGGATGTTGGGTTGTATTGGCTGCAGAAAGAGAGAGGGGGGTGATGCCACTTTATAGATCACGGGTCTCCAAACTACAGACCGGAGGCCACATCAGGCCCCCCACAAGATTGTATCCGGCCTGCAGCAACTTGAAATATATATATATTTTTGCTCATTATATATAATTTTCCAGTGTAAGCACGGCACCCTTTCTTTGTAATTGTCACATTTCTCTTTTGTTCTGAATAATATCATGCTGATTACCCCAAAAAGATCCAAATAAAACGTATTCATTCATTTATAAAATATATAAATATATACAAATTATAAAAAGATTTTTTTTTCCTTTGGCCCACAAAAATGTGTAGAATATACGATGTGTCCCTCGTACTGAAAAGTTTGGAGACCACTGTTATAGATCATTGGCGAGGCCTCACCTAGTGTACGGTGTTCAGTTCTGGAGACCAGATCTCCAGAAGGCCGTAAATAAATTGGAGGTGGTGCATAGAAGGGCTACTGAAATGGTGTGTGATGTACAGCATGAGACATATCAGGAAAGCCTACAGGACCTTAACATGTCCATCTTAGAGGAGAAAAGGAAGAGGGAGGATGTGATCAGAACATAAAGGGCTTCCGCAAAGTACGAGAGGAAAGCATACAGCAATTCAGAGAAAGGGAAGTGCTAGAACAAGCGGTCACTCTCTGACGCTGGAGGGGGGCCGGCCAAGGGGAGATGTGAACACGTACTTTGTCACGGAAAGAGTGGTGGATTTGTGGACTAGCCTCCCAGCGGAGGTGGTAGGGGCTTATACACTAAGGGAATTTAAACAAGCTTGGGACAGACAAAAGGTTAAATCCTAAATACGAGAGAAAAACAAGAATCAAATAGGGTCTTAGGTTTTACAGCCGGTGGGAAAACGCGAAGACTAAGTGGGCCCAGTGGTTCTGATCTGCCGTCAAATTCTATGTTTCGATGTCAGCATGACCTTAAAAAAGGTTTGCGTTTTGAACAGAATAAAATCCACGCAAGAGAGATGATTAGTAAGTAATTGTTTATGTAGTAGAGCTGGTGTAACCTTCCTGATGCGGAACCTTGCTCTGGTGATTCAAACATTGCCAATTGTCTCATGTCCCGCACTACATTAAAGGTTAGTAATTATACAAAAGGGACAATCAATGCATTACTCTGCCACTCTCTATAACAATACATCCAATGCCGTCTGTTTCTTGCACCAGCCCAGGTTTGCAGATAAAACATTCCCTTTGTTTCTGTCATTCAGTTCCCTACAGTTTTAGACTAATGCCATCGCTGAAAGTCTTCCCCAAGGACCCATGTTAGTCTTTCTATAAATCAGGCTGCACAGGAAGAGCCTCCATTAGATGTTGAACTTTAGCTGATGCTCAACACTCCTCAGATTATGCACGTCGTGGCTCTTGGTTATATTCTGCAATAATAGGTCATTATCTGTTAGCTTGGATGGAGATTAAGACCACCCGAAATATCTAAAAGACAAGTACCTACAACACATGTAAACTTGGCTTCAATATCTACAAGCATGGGAAAGCAAAATGCATACAGTACAACATACTGTGCATGCAGTATGAAGTAAGCAACACCTACAGATGCACACAGAAGGTAAGCTGACCATGACTCATTGTAAAGGAGATGGTAGATGCACTCACAATTACCACGAAGAGCTGCCACGGGTGCTCAGAAAGCTCCAGCGAGTTGGGGTATAACAAATCCTGGGAAGAAAGAAGACGGCACTTCAGTGGTCTTGGCAAAACATTTTTAGCAGTGCAAAAGTACAAGGATCAGCGATTTTGTCCCAGTGTGGACCTTTGTCAAGTACAGTATCTTGACAAAGGTCTACACTAGGACGGAAATGTTGATCCTTGTACTTTAGCACTACTAAAACATTTTTGGGTAAGACCAATGAAGTGCTGTCTTCTTTCTTCTCATGGCTAATTATAGCCTTCTCATTTATAAATGTACAATTTAAAGATCATTATCTGTAATACTACATTGTGGGTTAATTAAGCCGTTTTTTTGTGTGATAAAGGATTGATGGGGATCTAAAATCCTAAGTAACGTAGGGATGGAACCTTTAATATTATTTTGAAACATCAGTGAAGAAAAAATGACATTAGAAAAAGTTGGAAAATAATTATATAGATATGTGGTGAGTTGGTGCATCACAAATTAAGTTCATAAAATAATTATATACAGTAAGTGCTTCAATCCGGAAGCAATAATATTTATCCTACTGTCTACAGAATTTAATAAGACAGTTTGTTGGACTTTACATGATATAAATGTTTGTGTGTTAATTATACACAGCATCACTGAGAAAATGACTCCCTCTTTATGTTGTACTGGGTTTTAAATATTGTGACTTTAATCTTCTACTATATATCCCTATGCTTTTGTATTAAACGGAGGTATGTACAATATATGACTGTGACTCTTTTTCCTTTACAGGGTCCAAAGTGCATTGCTTTCTGTATCTGGTGGGAGCTGTATCCTATGTCAATAAAGAATACAATCTACCCTAGTAGCACTGAGACATAAAGAATAAAATGGACATGTGTCCCAACACGCTTACTATGTTTGAAGAATGGTGTCTTCTGAAGTACAGTAGGCCACATGAAAAGTTAAAAGTAGATATATCTGTCTAAAAGAAAGTGGGAGAGATTGAAAATGGTCCCTTATATATTCATTTTTGGACCGTATTGTATTTATATTCTGTTGCCATATGTTATAGAATAAATTTAGTGAAACGTGCAGGTTTTGAGAAATGTATTCTGCGTCTGTAATGTGTTTTGTTATTTATTATCTATATCTATTTACCTATATTTAATATTTTTAGGAGCCTTACTGTATGTGTGTCCTTCAATAAATTCCTTTACTGGGGTATATGTTCGCTGGGTTAATCATTGGCTGACATAGTATTTGTTTGTCTTGCAAAACATGGGAAACCAAACCTCACCAATGGAATTTCTTCTTAGCGACATCTCTGAAGTACCTGTGCTACAGATGCCATTATCTTTCCTTTTTCTCAACATCTATCTCATTGCACTGGTGGGAAATTGGGCAATAATCATTATCATATATCGGCATCCTCTTCTCCACACCCCCATGTACTTCTTTATTGGAAACCTGGGATTCTTGGACATCTTCTACATCTCAACCACAGTGCCTAAAATGTTGACCAACTCTCTAACACAGAGGAAAAGCATCTCATTTGCAGGGTGTGTTGCTCAGCTGTATTTTTATCTTGCGATGGCAGCCACTGAGTCAACACTCTTAGCCACCATGGCTTATGACCGATATGTGGCCATTTGTAACCCGTTACGATATTTTGTGATAATGAACAGGACATTTTGTTTGCAATTGGTCACAAGCTCCTGGCTTATTGGGATTGTCTATTCTTTTATCCACACTGCTAACACCTTTAGGTTAAACTTCTGCAGCTCCAATATCATCGACCATTTCTTCTGTGACATTCCACCCCTCCTGATGATCTCCTGCACTGATACCAGCATTAACGAGATTGTGGTCTATGGGGTTGGAGGGTTGTTGGTGTTAGTTTGTTTCCCATTAATAATTTTCTCCTACGTCTGCATCATCAAAACCATCCTGAGGATCCCATCAGCCACAGGCCGCAATAAAACATTCTCCACCTGTGTTTCTCACCTCCTGGCGGTCAGCTTGTTTTATGTTACTGGAAGCTTTGCATACTTCCGGCCTGCATCCTCCAACCCCTCGCATCAGCACAAGATCAACGCAGTGTTCTACACTATCTTACCTCCAATGATGAATCCTATAATATACAGCCTGAGAAACAAGGAACTGAAGAAGGCCGTAAAAAAGATGGTTAGCGAATGGTAACTTTGTGTTACTTGCTTTTGGACTGACCTGTCTAAAATCATTCTCTGCAAACAGAGCAGTAATACATTGCAACTGAGCTCTTTAAACACGGCGCTGCTATGTTATGCAATGGACCTGCATTATAAATATGTCCAATATAAATATTGCATGAACGCAGATTCAATTACTAGAACAAGTAAAATGACTGTATTACTATACTATATTTTAGCAGGGATGACAGGATTATGTACATGTATGTGGTATGTTACATTGCAGTAAATATTATTACACATTTCTGTATAAAGCTTCTACTTATGCAATGTAGATATTGAGACCCAAAACATATTATTATGTAGTGTCAGGTGTATCATTTTAGCTCCTCAAACCACTGCCTGCCTTTATATTGATCCGTCAAACATTTGCCCATGCTCTTTGTTCCTTTAAAACTTTACCGCCCATGTTTGCTAAGTGGTGCTATTTCACACTGCACCTTATGCTCCATACAAGTGAATGGGCCACTAGGTGTCTTCTGGTGCCAGAAGTTGTTTAATAAATATCTTTCCTCTTTTCCTATTGCTTTTGCCCATTTTGTCCTCGCTTTCTAGAGCACCTTTTGCAAAACTGCTTCTTTTATAGCAACTGTCATAAGAATTCAGCACCCTCTGTGTGTCCTGGGAGATACTGCAGACTGATTCCCTTTGCCTGTCTTCACAGCTTCACTAAATAGATTGGGGACTTTTTATTACCCTTTAGAGGGGCCTAGAAATGCTTGATTTAGAGATTCTCCAATGCTATAAACTAGGGGTTACCAACCTTACTTTACTTATACCAGCAAAAAACTCCAAGTCATACTCTAAGAGAATAGGGAGTCGACGAGGTGAGAAAAGATCCCTAATAGCATGCACTCATCAGCCACAAATGAGAAGTCGCCAGAATAGCAAATCAGAAGTCAGGATACAATGCATATACATAGAGCAAGAGTCCCTAAAAAACAGATGTGAAATGGATATCTTAAAAACCAATTGAATAGGTCTGTGGACCAACATAAGATAAAGGGGACACTAACACCAAAACTACAGAGTCTCCTAATGACTCAGTGCTTATTGACAATAAGGGGTCCTTGATAGATAAGACCTCCCTGTAACACTGTGTACATAAAAGTAAATAGAGGTAGGTAACATAAACCCTGAGCCACTATACTTATGTAGCTACTGCACAATGAAAAGGCTGCAGTACTGAACACTACAATATATCAGCGGGAAGGGGGAAAAGGAAGCCACAGTTGACCTGTCCTGTTATCCTCAGTGGAAAGAAAAATGAGCATTAAAAGAGTGCCAGATAGCCAAATGCGTGATTACCTAATACCGCTAATGCTCACTAACCCAGTAATCTCTATAATCTATACCAGGGGGAAAGGACAGGCAGGTACGTGATTACAGCTATATACCCTGAAGTAGAATTAAACTGATTAGAGTAGTGAGTGGTAACTATACTCAACTACAGCTAATTCCTAGAAGATCTGGTGTGTAGTATGCCTAATTCTAGTGGAGATAGGGCTAACATAGATCTCCCAGCTAATAACTACCTGTCCTATTGCCCTGAATGAACAGTAACATGACCACTCCTCAGCCAAGCTGTTGCAACAATGTTGCAATCCCTTGTGGGTTTCTTGGCTTCAGCCAGTTGCCTTGGTAACCCCCCCTGCCTTTAACCAGGATGGATTGCTCCCCCTCCCCTTGCCAGGTGGTATTGTCCCAGTTAATTTCCTATCAGCCCAGATCAGCATGCTATGTTTTAGTACCAGCAGCCATCTTGAGAGGACGTCTCTCCTATCCTGGTAAAGTTACTGAATTTTACCTATCCCTGTATCCTGCATTTAGCCCACTTCCCCATAGCTCCCCTTCCCCTCTATTGCTCTCATGTCCCAGTGTTCCCTCAGTACTTTGCCCCCCTTTTTATTTGTATGTTGTTGCCCCAAATAAACACTTCAGCAAGTAAGAAGGTTCCCTTGCCTGATATATGGGATTGAGTTAACCTGCCTGTCCCTATTCATCTATCAAGGTGTGCTTGGGCCAGAACATCCATTTTTTTTTCCAAAATTTTTTATTGGGTAGTTACATGGTTACAAACATACATATATTGAATTTACATCCCAATACAGTGTAACATTTTCTTTCTTTTCTGGAAGAGGGGCATGGTAAGGTGCCCAGAAGGTGGGGCTTCCCAGAGAGAGGGAAGCTAAGGCATGTGAAAAAGTGGGGGAGGGGGTGGGAGGGGGCGGGATGCTTTCCCCAAGTGGTCGGCCCCATTTTGCTGAATATGTGAGTTTTCCCATATCATGAGTCCTCAACTGGGTGGAGGGGAGGAAGCGGTGATGGAGTTATCCTATAAACTCAGCCATGGTTCCCATACCTTGTAAAATGGGTTCGTTTTTTGTTTTAGGTAGGCTGTAAGTTTTTCCATCTGCATCACCTCGTTAATTCTTTTTTTAATCATTCCCTTAGTAGGGGGGGTTACTTTCTTCCAAGAGGCCGCAACTTCACATCTCGCCGCAGTGAGAATAAAGGAGATTCATTTCCTTACTAGTCGGCCGATTTCCTCAATCGGTCTCCCAAGCAGGTAGGTCAGTGGATCAATAGGTAGCTCGAGGGTCGTGACCTCTTTTATTTAATTTTGGACCATAGCCCAGTATTTCTTAATTTCTGGACATGACCACCACATGTGTGCCATGTCCCCCTTTTGACCACAGCCTCTCCAACAAAGATCTGATGCCAGAGGGTAGATTTGTCGCAGTCTCACTGGAGTTAGATACCAATTGAAGAGTATCTTATAGATATTCTCCTTTGTGTTAGTACATATGGACGTCGCAGAGGCTGCTTCCCATATTTCTTCCCAGTCTTCCTCCTCAATGGACACGTTCAGGTCAGCGGCCCATTTAAGCATGTAATCATGCTCTACTGGACCTTCCCCTGTTACTAGCATCGAGTAGATTTCTGATATGAGTCCCTTTTGGTCCGCGTCGGGTTTACATAGTCTCTCAAATTTAGTAAGTGAGGGAAGCTCCGGGTTTGGGGATATTTTTTGGATAAAGTGTCTGATTTGGAGGTATTTAAACACGTCCAAATCCGGTATCTTATACTTAGTTCGCAGGTCCTGAAAACTCAGGAGCTTTCCTACTGTAGGGATAATACGTCAGCCACTGTCTTAATCCCTTTCACCTTTAGTTGCTCAAATAGCCTTGATCTACATCCAGGGGGGAATGTGGGGTTGTCAAATATTGGCGTAAGCTGCGTGCCAGGGGAAGAAAGCTTATATTTGAGTTTGGTTTTTAGCCAGATCCCCCAGGTATGTTTTGTCGTTCCTAATTTGAATTTTTGTGGGGGCATATCTCCTCTACTCATGCTCCAAAGGCATGCCGGCAGAGAAGGCACTTCGGCATAATGTGTCTCTATTTTGAGCCAGCACCGTTGGGTTGGGTCCGAATTCCAAAGTGCGGCTTGTTTTAGCTGGGCTGCCTGGTAATACTTGTGAATGTCCGGGACTCCCATGCCCCCTCTCCCTCGTGGTGACAATAGCACTGATCTCGCTACTCTGGGTCTTTTTCCTTGCCAAATGGAACATCCATTTTTATAAATATTAATAATGATTTATCTAGTGAAGGACCATCCAAAAGATAAATAGATAATATCAGATAAATTAAACTGGAAAGGATAGAAAAGGATTTAACTTAAGTATCCATTTTGTTCCAACCCTAAGGCCCAGGTTCACTATCCTCCATTAGCCATTTAATTGCTGTTAATCTAATTAACCTTTAAGTTAATACTGTAGTAATGCAGTATTCACTAAAGTTAAGTAAATAATGTAACGTGAAAACCTCCATGTTTACCTCTGTGCTTTTACTGTACATTGTGTGCATGTGATGGGGATGAGGGCAAACAGGGAGGCGATTTCCATGGTGTGTGTTCAATTCTCTATTTCTGCTTCATTCAGTTCCCTATGGAGTTTAATATTTACAGCCTGTCCCTTGGGCCCCAAAAGTGCATCAATATAATGCTGGATACACAGACAGAGACCCAGCCTGTGCTCACTTGACATAACCAGATCCACACTTATTTAGCATGTATCTATGAAGCATTGAGAGAAAAAAAGGGAGAAGGAGCGGCTCAGTGAGTAAAGACACTGACTCACACTGACTTTGGAGCAGGGGAACCTGGTTCAATTCTTGGTGTCAACTCCTTGTGACCTTGGGCAAGTCATTTTATCTCCCTGTGCCTCAGGCACCAAAAACATAGATTGTAAGCTTCACGGGCAGGGACCTGTGCCTGCAAAATGTCTCTGTAAAGCGCGATGTAAAACTAGCAGCGCTATACAAGAACAAACAATTATAATTATTGAGCTACATGTTGGAATAAGCCATATCATCATCAGCCCTCGTTGACCCACTGCTGGATGAAGCCTCCCCAATGATCTCCCAGGTATTGCAGTTGAAAGTCTCTCTTCTCCTCATTGCTCTAACACATTTTCTGATTTCATCCTGCCATTTTATAGTGTACATACTGTGTATATATAATTTGCTGTGCAGAAATGATGAACCTTTATGCTGCTTCACTTAGCGGGACATTAGTGCAGTGAAGTTAATGGGTGTTTTGTGAATTGAAGGTGAGTGAAACCTAAATCCATTCTTTTTGTAGTCTCAATAATGCATGCAGTTTTACTCCGTACATGAAAACATAAGCACTGGAAACTCCAGCATTATTTGTAGAAATGTTTTACAGGGTAACGTATAACATTAACTGGATTGTATTTAATAAAGGGATAACATAAAACCCATATGGATTAGGTATATGCAAGCTTCCAGAATTAAAAAAAAGTTCATTATATGTGTATAATAAGGGACATCACCAAAATAAGTTTATATGTAATTGAAAGAAAAGCGTTTTCCTGTTCATGTCATAATTTGCATTTTTGCACAATGAACAATTCACTACACATACAGTCCAAAATATTACAATGTTAAATCAGAGACGTGATGAACGGTATTATCATGGGGTCTTTAGAAAGTGTCCTGTCTTCAAAACTGGAAAAGGACCGGATCAGATTTACCAAGGCAAAAATCCCATAGAAACAGCAAATCTCTAACCGCTTTCTTGCACCAGTATTGCACTCATTTGTTGGCAGGGAGATTGTGATAAATAACGTCCACTAAGCTATAGTCATAATTTGGGTAAGATTTTACAGAATTGCTCCACCACTGTTCAACAAATTGGTTTGATACACTGAGAATGTTACAGATTTTAGAAGATACCCACATTTTCCTAGTAGAACTCTTAAGCATGGTGACAGTGCCTTACAAACACAGAACACAGTTTACCATCTACTGCACATAATCACTAGACTTATAAACCGTGCATATTTATAAGTAGATAAAAGGGCTGTTATACTGTGTGATGATGACTTTGCCATTCCACTAAAAATCATTGCATTTTGCATTCTTGCAAGTTATTCAGCCATCTGCAGTCAAGAGAGGAATAGTCCTGTAACCCACTTCTTACTGCACATCATTTTCCGTGGGGGTATTTTATTACGGTTGATAAAGTATATATTATGTTGTCATGCAGTGAACGATTGAAGGTTGATTAGGCTGATGCCTTTCTAATATTCCTTAATGCAACACAGAGCACGGAAATCAGAAACAATCACCAGGATGTGGATGTGAGGGATTCGGAGAGGAACTGAAAGGGAAAAGAAGGGAAAAGATTACAAAAAAATACACCAAGAAACATAGCATGAAGTTGCTGAATTGCAGACATTTTTGGCTAGACTGTGAGTACAGTAGGCGCATGAAGTTGGTAATTAGCAGCGGCATGTTGAAAAAACAGTTTCTGCAAATACAAATGTGATTACACGCTCAAAGCACCTTACCACACACACACACACACACACACACACACACACACACACACACACACGTACAGTTGTTTATTTTGTATTTTTTTAAAACAATTTCTATAGTTTTCTAAGCAATTAAGCCGTAAAGGTGTATGGGAAAGGATTGAGGGGGGCGGCAGTAACATCTGTTTACATACATGACTGTAGTACGTGTGTCTCTTCTATGACACTTCAGTCCTAGTAATAATATAATTGCTATAAAGGTTCCCAATTGAATAACAGTGTTCTGTTACAGCGCTCTCTTTCGAATTCATTTTCTCAAACATATGGACACGGCTAAGAGAGAGAAAAAAAAGAAGGGATTACAGAGGTGAAAAAAAAATGGGATAAACAATTGATACATTAGTCAAAATATCCTTTCAAGTTAAGAAGGAAAAACAGACACTTTGAGATTTAGGCGGGTAAATACCTAAAGCAATCCTTTGTTGTGTGAGAAAAAGCATTAGTGGGGGAGCAGACATCACATGTTATATGGGGTGTTACATTCATCTCCTGACATGGTACCGTAGTTATACAAGGAAGACTAGTGGACTCATCTATTAAGATCCTAACAGACTTCCCCTTTCTCTTCTCAGGTATGCCATATTAAATCCTGTTTTCAACTCACCTCTCCAGTGTGCATATATTCGTCATTTCAACTGCTAACACATAGGTACGAGAACGGTCTGATTACAGATAACATCTGTCTTCTGTGCCTCGTGTTAATTGACCCGTGGCTCTGTAGAATTTTAATAGTGGTCAGATTACTACTTAGACCTGTATACTGTAACTACAGTACCTGTAGTTTCTGGAGGCCTTTTGCATGTCTGTAGTGTACAAATAGCATGTGGGGTTTGTTCTGGGTTTTCCTAGTGGATATCTGTAACAAAATCTAATTGGGTGTCTTCTTGTATGGGCAACCAAACCTCACCAATGGAATTTGTCCTCAGTGGCTTTTCTGAAGACCTGAGGGTTCGGGTATTTTCCTTTGTCTTATTCCTCACCATTTATCTCATCGCATTAGTGGGGAACTTAATGATTATCTTTATCATAATTCAGTATTCTCACCTCTGGACTCCCATGTACTTTTTCATTGTAAACCTTAGCATTTTAGACATGTTTTACATCTCAACCACAGTCCCCAAGATGTTGGCCAATTGTCTAACACAAAGGATGATAATCTCCTTTTTGGGCTGTGTGGTTCAACTGTACTTCTTCCTTGCCATGGCAGCCACTGAATCCACTCTTCTAGCTGCCATGTCTTATGACCGATATGTGGCCATTTGTAACCCCTTACGTTATCCTGTTGTCATGAATAGAGGGGTCTGTTTGCAACTGGCCACAGGTTCCTGGCTCATTGGGATTTCCTATTCCATTATTCACACTGCCAACACCTTTAGGTTAAACTTCTGCCGTTCCAATATCATTGACCATTTCTTCTGTGACATGCCACCTCTTCTGAAGATCTCCTGCTCTGATACCAGACTAAACGAAATTATGATTTTTGGAGTAGGAGCGATCTTGATTTTGCCTTGCTTCCCTTTAATCATTATCTCATATATCTACATTATCAGGACTATCTTGAAGATCCCCTCGGCCACAGGACGTAGCAAAACATTCTCGACCTGCGTTTCCCATCTAATGGCGGTTGGCTTGTTTTATCTTACTGGTATCTCTGTTTACTTACGGCCAGTGTCCGCTTCTTCTGCTTTACAGCAAGACAAGATCAGTGCAGTGTTCTATACTATCTTAGTTCCAATGGCGAATCCCATTATATACAGTTTGAGAAACAAGGAGTTAAAAGAGGCCATAAGGAAGACTGTGACTATGAAGTTTCATTTTAGATGACAAACATGGACTGATCATTTCAACCCTTGACATAAACACTTCTTACAATTTGTGTGAACCCACTCTGTTAAAAGGCCAACAATTTACACCACAACATAGAGACCCCCAACCCCCACCCTCGATATAAACCCCAAGTCCGTTCTCGCTCAAACAAAGTAGTTCGTCACACACAGAAGGTTCTTATAAGTTTCATGTTAAAGGTTTTTAGTATTTTAAAACCTAGGTGAATTGATTTTTGATTTTGTTTTTTTTTTTTGTTTTGTTTGTTTGTACCCAACCCAAGGTCTGAACACCAATAAGGATTCATATAAAAACACTTATGAGCTGATGGTTGGGCGCAGCCTGATATGAAGATTGTGATGGTTGGGGTTTAATTCCTTTCCCTTTGTATGTGTTACTGTGTGAACAGCAAAGTACTTGCTGCTACAACACAGTTGCCCCCTGTCTCCTTATCGTTATATCACTACTGATAAGCGACACAGATTGATACGTGACGGGAGAAAAAAAAAACTTGGTGTAAAAAGCTACTTCCATATTCAGAGCCCCCTAATTAAATTGAACTAGTTTAATTGGCAGTACAAAGTGTGGGCGGGAATGGATGTTGAATACAGTTGAGGAGTTCCACAGCTTGTCTAAATGAAGGGAAGAAGTTTTGCCCGGTGGCAATGTGTAGATGTCCCCTCGCGCTCCCTGTCACTCCCCCCTCACTCCCCCTCCCGGCAAGTGCGGAGTACGCCGGCGGCGGCCTGTGACGACTATGCATGAGGGGGACGAGCGGAGGAGAAATAACAAATGTTTTCGCATGCACAACACAAAAACTCAATTTTAACATGTTGTGGCTATTTTCACTTCTAATTCGCCACAATTGGGGTACATTGAAAATAGGTGCCCACCCTGTGCTAGAGGGGGAGGCAGGCTGACAAAGGGGTTGTGCCAGGGCTTGTGAAGGACATGAAGGGGCCAGTGGCCTTAGCAAATGGTTCGTTAAAATAGAATACAGAAAAATGTGTCTTTCAAGTTGTTTTTTTCAAAACAGAAAATGCTAAAAGTATTTTTTCTTACTACAGAACTGATTTATTAAAAAACAACACACCATGCAGGATATTGACTGAAACTGCAGCTTAATGCCATTTTTAATGAGCTTTATTATATATGAGCATCTTTTGATTCTTACAGCAGGTTTTAGCCACACTCCCCAGCAGAGCAAACATATTGAAACACTTTCCTGTTTTGTGATAATTTGTTGCCAATGTTCCCAGTATTACTTGGACAAGACTCACTGCAGTTGCTTCCCCCATACAAAGGTAACAGGAAGGGTGCACAGTTTTAGTGATTAGGACCGGCCATTTTTGGTTTACCTTGACGTGGGATGCAGGCTTACGACGCTTTGGCCAAAGGGTAACTAAAAAAAAAAACAAGAAATTACGTATTATTATCAAGTATTAAACTTATATCTATACCATATATGTTTGTTCAATTCTGAGTAGCATTGGGCACCCGTCTTCTGCAATAAATGCTTGTAGCCAAAACTAAAATTTCCTCACTGTCGGTGAAAGCCAAAGGATCGCAAACGCTGCATCGCGCGGTTATTGTGATCAATGTGCGGGGTCGTTGATAAGAAGGATGGAACCCCATACGGGGCAACTGCTGCTTTTTCTTCCTGGCGGCCATACTGTAGCATTTGCTCTTTTTGTTTACCACGACGTTTTCTGGCTACACCTGTATAACCATTTGACATCTTAAGGACCAAATCAGTTGTTTGTGTTACAGTACTGGTGTATTTATCAATCTGTATACAAAAAAATCAAATGACACAATGCAAAAGTGACACAAGTTGAAACACTAGTCATTTTGTTTGTTTTTTTAGTCGTGTTTTGTCATGATAAAGATATCAACATAATATATATTTTAATAAATATTTGCTGCCTGACAGCACCATTTTTACTGAGTGGTAATAGTGTAAAAACACTAAGCAGAGAGCTCTGTTTCAATGTGTATTTATATATACAGTAGGTTAGGAATAATTGGGGACACTGATAAATTTGGTATTTCGGCTGTGTACCAAAATAATTCAAGTACAGTTAGATAATGAATATGGCTAAAGTGCAGTCTATCAGTCTTAATTGGAGGGATTCACATCCAATGGGAGGAGGAAGGGTTTAGGATTACGTCTCTTTAAATGTAGCCCCATCTTTTTCAACGGACCAAAAGTAATTGACAATTGACTCAAAATGCTTTCATAGAATGGTGTGGGTATTCTTGTTATTTTGCATATAATTAATCAGGGTAAAAGGTCTGGAGTTGATTCCAGGTGTGGCATTGCATTTGGAAAGCTTTGTGTGAACCCACAACATGCGGTCAAAGGAGCTCTCAATGCAAGTGAAACAGGGAATCCTTAGGCTACAAAAAAAAAATCCAATTCAGAGAGATAGCAGGAATTAGGAGTGGCCAAATCAACAGTTTGTACATTCTGAGAAAAAAAGAACGTCATGGTGAGCTCTGCAACACAAAAAGGCTGGAAGACCACAGAAGACAACAGTGTGGTGATCGTAGGATCCTTTCATGGTAAAGACAAACCCCTTCACAACATCCAGCCAAGTGAAGAACACTCTCCATGAGGTAGGATATCATATCCATGTCTACCATTAAAGAGAAGACTTCCGAGAGCCAAATACAGAGGGTTCACCACAAGGTGCAAACAATTCACTAAGCCTCAAGTAAGAATAGAAAAGAATACAAAAGGAAAAAGGGGGAGCACAGGTTGAGGGGTTAAAAAAGGAATAACAAATGGGGTTCAGTAGTTGGTCCCTGAAAACAATTGACGTATGGAAATTTAATTAAAGTGTATAATACCATAAACCTTACACGGCCTTTGTGCAAATGCTGTCGCCATCATGGTTTCTTTTGTCTTCTTCGTTTCTCTTTGTTGTTTTTCTTCTTTTCTCAGTCTATGGTCTTCTACTTCTAGCTCCTTGTTGCAGTAGTTATCGCCCTCAGAATAATAAAATATGTGATATTAGGAGATAATCAATTACACATACAGAACTCTGACTCCAAAAGTATATAAAAGCAGAAAAAGCTGCAATCACCACTACGGCCAGTGTGAGCCACACCTTGGATTGGATATTTGTGTTCCTCCTGTGAACTCCAATATATGATCCAGAAAAAACTAGGAAGTTCCTGGTTTTGTGCAGCTGTTCCCAGCTATTTCCTCTGTCATTCTTGACCTCACCTGATTCTCGACTCTACAGTATACCCTGACAGACACTGTTGAGGCATGTGAGGGAGAAAGCTGGTGAGGGGAGAAGTTGTGAGGGGGGGTGGTAGCATGTGGGAGAGAGTGATGAGAAGGGGAAACATGGTGAGAAGCTGGTGAGGAATCACTATGTGGGCACATGTGTGGGGCAAGCAGTTGAGGGGGCAACATATGGGAGAGGCTATGAGAGAGAAGCTGGTAGTGGAGGGAGTGGTGGGGGGGGGGGGGGGGAAGAAGCAGGTGAGGAGTGGAGCATGGTGGGGGAGAAGCAGGTGAGGATGAGGAGCATGTGGGGGAGAAGCAGGTGAGGAGGGGAGAGTGTAGAATCCAGAAATATTTGTTATATGTGTTTACTTTATTGTACTAAGAAAAATGAAAACAAGGATTATAAAAAAAAAATTGCAATTTTAAGATGTGTGGAAAAAAAATGAGTTCTTGCAGTTATTTTTCAGGACTCTAGCACGATCACATAACGCTCCCAGATAAAGAGGGGTTTGTGCCCTCCTTTTGATTTGGAGTTGTTTAAGTAATCCCATTTCTGTGATTGTTTAAAGTGGACAATGTGGGTGCAACCCAGCCCCCCAACTCGTTCCACCCCAACACCACCACAGTGACAAATGAGGGTTACAGATCATCCATCCAATGAGAAGATAAGTTACTACTGGGTTAACCTGTTTTTATTTAAATTCAATTAAAATTGAGTCATTTCCACAGTTTGATTTTTGGGGTTAGTGACCCCCATATACTGATTATCACAAGGAGTGTACCCCCATTCCCACTGAACTGAGCATTCTATGTGCTGAAGTAGGGGTTTCTTCATCGGGGGGAGGGGGGGAAGTCGGGGGGGAGGGGAAAATGTCTGGGGGTGGGGAGGAGGGAGGAGGGGAGAACATGTCCGGGGGGAGGAGATGTCCCGTTTTGATCTAAATGAAATATGGTCAGCCAACAAAGGAGGGGAAGAACCAGAGCGCTTTGGTGATGTTCCATGGTTCCAGACATTCCAAACAGTCATGCCTGCAAAGGTTCTCGACAAAGTATAACAATGAACATTTTATTTATGACTTGGTCATTTGTCCAATTACATTTGAGCCTGAAATAAGGGGACCGTTGTATGAAATGTTGCAATCCTAAGCGTTTCAATACGATATTTTTGTTGCAACCCCTTGAAATTAAAGTTGAAAGTTGAAAAGTCTGTCTCTTCTGTTGCATCCGGTTGTTTTATTCCAAATACAATGTATGTGGGGTGGCGTACAGAGCCAGAATGATTGAAAATTGTGTCAGGGGCAATTATTTCGCGACCTAACTGTATGCGTGTTATATCTTTATTTATATAGCGCCATCCAGGTACATAGCGCTTCACAGCAGCAATACAGCGACATAATAATATAACACATAGTGGGGATAAGCGCTCAGACATAAAACAATAGGAAAAGGAGTCCCTTACGCCGAAGAGCTTACAATCTATATCTTATGAAAGTGAAAGCTGAATACTCATCTTCTTTATGGCATTTTCAGATCTTGGTTTCTCAAGTGTACTGTATATCATGGGGCTCGCATTGCGTCTATCAAGTGTGAAACCCGTACTAATCTGCCTGCTGGAGAGCGTAATAGATGTTGGTTGGAGATATGCAGAGCTGCTGTTCGTGGACACATTAAGACAAGTGGACTGCTGTGACGTGGAAGACGCAGGTGGAGATTCTCTTATTATACCCTTATGGCAGAGGGGAGGTTATATGGTCTCGGTACACAACACCATCAGAACTAACCTATAGTCCCAAAAGCCCTATCTCATTAACACGTACAAAGAAGGAGAGTTTCAAGGGGGTGGGAGTTAAAAAATAAATGTCAATGGCATTGGAACTACAGAACTTTAATCTAAAGGTGTTGGCAGTGTGTATGATAACATATGCCAGACCAATAACCCACAGCCTATGAAGACTGTTGTAAGAAATTGTCTTTTCTAAAAGAAGCTTAAGTATATGAATGATTACAGAACAATTGTGTGAATTGGTTGTTCTTGTATTAGAAAGACTAGCTGTACGACCCGGCGTTGCCCAGGAGTAATTGTTCGAATCCATGTATACAGCAACGCTCGACGTCCGCCGCTCGGCCAAGTGTCTATGGCGATCTCAGCCTCGCTCCCCCCTCTCGTGTCTCTGTTCTCATTCCCCTCTCTGTGTCCCACTTCCCTCCTCTCCCCCCCACTCTCTCTTTTCTACGGCGGTCCCCCCCTTACATTAATGCGCCCCCCCGGCAAAGTCGGCCCCCCCTCTCCGTTCGCCGGTCTTAGTTCAAGGCATGGGATGGTGGGGAGGTGCGATGTGATCTGGGTCCGGGGGCGCTGGGGTGGGGCGGTGTGTGCTGCAGTGGCTTGGGGCGGGTTTGGTTGTCGGCACGGCTCGGTGGGGGTGCTGGAGAGGGGAGGGGGGGGGTTGTTCACCAGGCATTGGAGGTTGGCGGCGGTGGTTGCGTGCTGTGGGGGGCTGCTTCAGGCTCAATTGGGGGTGGAGGCGGCGGCGTCAGGGGGGGGGGGGGGGGTGCTGGTCATGCAAATTGGTGGCCTTTTAACAGAGTGGGTTTCACACAAAGTAAGAACGTTTATGTCAAGGGTTGAAATGATCAGTCCAGTTTGTATTGTTCTAAAATGAAACTTCATGTCACAGTCTTCCTTATGGCCTCTTTTAACTCCTTGTTTCTCAAAATTGATATATAATGGGATTCGCCATTGGAACTAAGAAGTATAGAACATGCACTGATCTGTCTTGCTGTAAAGCCGAAAGAGCGGACACATGGCCGAAGTAGAATGGGTGAACAAAGGCAGTGCACTGCCAGCAAATGTGGAGGAGGCTAATGGTAGCAAAAAAATCCTTTTAATGAATAAAGGGATCAATCATCACCCCTGGTCACCAAGAAAACGCTCACTATGCGTTTCGGGCCGTGCCGCCCTTTATCAAGGTGATTACAAACTGAACAAACTGAACAAACAGACAGATATAAATAGGCACCGTTCGCGCCATGACAGTGACGTTACCGCTCGGTATAGCCAATCGGAGCGCTCCCCTTCGTAAACCAGTCCTGATAGGACCAAAAGATCATAGATCAAAATAAAACTTATTAGCTCCCAAGAACACTCAGGGGAACAACCATGGGTGTAGAAGCAGAGCTTCCGATTGGTAATTAGGAATAAAACCTTTGAACAAAAAAACTTTAAGTAAAAAAAAAACAAGAACTACGAACAAATATTAAAATTGAAATTAGCAAAATGACGTCACCACTACACTACACAGATCCCCATACACAAATGAATGTGTACTATACCTAAAAAAATACATAGAGATATTCCTGTATAATATAAAACATATGAAATATACAAATTTAATAAGAGGAAAAGGCATGTGAAAACCACCCTATTAATATCCACACCATACACTTGTGTTGACATATAGAAAAAAGCAGAAAAAGCATAAATGTGAATAGGATAAAACCCTTCTTGTATAATCCAAAAACCTTATAACAAATAAGTGAGATAAAATTAAATAAGAAAAAAATGAACACAGCACACAATGTCCCCCTCCTAAAGTGAACCTTAATACAATGTATTTTCTAGGAGAGAGGGTAAAGTCGACAAGACTTCGATATAATTAAAAACACAGGAATTATTTCAGATAGTGGGAAAAGAACGACGCTCAAAATTTAATAAGTTCATATAAGGGGATAACAAATTATTTTGAAGTCTATATAATTGAGCATGCCCATACTATGAAATATTAGCAGTTAGACTAAACACATATAATATACTTCATGTAAAGTAATAAATAAATCTTATAAAAGGTGTTCAAAAACCACTTAAACAAACAATTCAGAAACACAAGCGAACGTCAATCATGTACCATAACACTCACTGCCATAGGTAAGGCATAAGTCATAGGTGTTCTCAAAAAGTGATTAAGCCCCTAAAGCTCATATTGGTCAATGATTAGGACCCATAGAAAAAAGGACCAAATTACATCATACTGCCTAAATTAATTTAGATAATGCAAAAAAAAAAACAGGTACAAAAGATTTTTCAGAGCAAGTCTAACCATACTAAAATCCCTCTTGTAAAGAAGATATTACACTTTAATCTTACAAAAATATATATAGGGTAGGAGAAAAAAAGGGGTTATATGTCAGAGGAGAACAAGAGACCGAGAGGGAGGCCAGATCATCACAAAAAATGGGGTCAGGTCCCAGTCGGTATTCGGCCAGAAGGAGCCCTTGTCTTAAGGTGAAAATCCAATAGGCTCCCTCTGGTCAAGTCTTTCTAATCCGATTGCCCCCTCTATCATGGGGTGGCACAAATTCGATGCCAGATGCCCTCTAATATATTTAAAAAATCCCCCTTGTGGCAGAGGGTACAGGGTGGGACTGGATGGGTTAATCCTTATTTTTAATAAGCCAAGATGTTCCATATAAGACGTTGTTTTTAAAATTCTAGTGGTCCGTCCCACATACTGTTTCCCACACCCACAGGTGAGGAGATAATTAAATACAAAGATGTTTTGCAGTTACTAAAACTGCGTATAACAAATTTTTCTTTGTTACTACTTTCAAATGTTTTAGTTGGCAATACAATATCACAAACTTTACAGGAACGCCATCTATGTAACCCTTAGTAGAGGGTCTAGAAACTCTGATCTGGATGAAGTGATAAAAGTGTGGTAAAGGGAATTAGATATAGTTTTGCCCTTCTGAAGACCACTTTTGGTTTTGATGGGAAATTTGCCCTAAAAGGGGTCAAGACGTAATATATCCCAGGTGTTTTCTAAGATAAACCTGACTTCCTGTGCTTGCTGACTAAATTTAGTAATATAAAAAGTGGATTTGAAAATATGTGAAACCTTCTTTGGTTTCCTTATAACAGTTGTTTTTATCCATCAGATCCACTTCCCCCTGGCCCGGATTAAGTCCGAAGATCTATAGCCTCTAGCCAGAAACTTTTTTGCAAAATCATCTGATTGCCTATGAAACTCCTCATCTTTGGAACAATGTGGTTTTACTTCATTAGTTGTCCCTTCGGTTATGCCCTTAATGAGGGACCTGGGGTGGCAGCTATCAGCCTCAAATAAGTTTTCGTGAGTTTTCTTTGCGGAAAATATCCGTATGAATTTCAAAGAAAGATCACAGTAAAGTAATAAATCAAGATACTTTAAGTGGTGATAATCATAAGTGAACGTGAATTTGAGATCAAAATCATTTTATTAAGTGAATCAACAAATAATATAGTGTAGTGAGATCACCTCCCAAATAAAATAAGATCATCAATGAACGACAGTAAAAAACAATGTGACTCTGAAAGGGTTCCTATCTCCAAACACGTGGAACGACGCCCACCAACCCATGAACAAATTTGCATAGGGAAGGGGCAAAAGCGGTACCCATAGCCGTTCCACGTGTCTGGATATAGTAAACTCCATCAAATAAAAATATTGTGTGTAAGAAGAAATTTAATAGAATCCAGAATATAAAAGTGACTATCTCATTAACACGTTCCAGAGAAGGAGAGTTTCAAGAGGGGTGGGATGTTACAAAATAAATCGTCAATGGCATTGGAACTACCGAACTACAGACTTTAATCTAAAGGTGTTGGCAGTGTGGATGATAACATATGCCAGCCCAATAACCCAACAGCCTATGAAGACCTGTGTAAGAAATTGTCTTTTCTAAAAAGAGCTTAAGCTATGAATGAATGATTACAGGACAATTGTTGAAATTGTTTGTTCTTGTAAGAAGACTAGCTGATCGACCCGGCGTTGCCCCGGGATGTAATTTTCCGCTGCCCCCTGTCTCTCCCCGCTCCCTGTCTCTTTCTCGCTCCCCCTGTCTCTTTATCCTGCTCCCCCTCCTCTTTCTCCCCCTTTTCTCTCGCTCCCCCGCTCTTTCTTTGCTCCCCTCCTCCCCCCTCTCCGCCTCTCTCGTTCTCTTTCTCCTCACGCTTCTTTTCATCCCCCTCCTTCGCTCCCCGCTCCTTCCCACCCATCTCTAACCCTCCTCCTCCGCTCCCCCTTCTCGGTATCACCCATTCCCCTCTGTGTCCCACTTCCCTCTCTCCACCCACTCTCTTTTCTCCGGCGTTTCCCCCCTCACATTAATGCGTCCCATGCACAGCGCGGCCCCCCCTCCCCGTTCTGCCGGCTTAGTTACAGGCATGAGAGTGGTGGGTGGGGTGTGTGTGGGGGCGGGCGGGGGGGGACTGGTTCCCGGGGGTGCGTTGGTGGCGGTTTGTGCAGTGGACGGCGGTGGGTTGGTTGTCGGCGCCGGCTCGTTGTGGGGGGCTGGAGAGGGGGGGGAGGGGTGTTGTTCACAGTGCATTGGACTGGTGGCGGTGGTGGTGCGTGCGTGGGCGGGCTGGCTTCAGGCTCACTGGGGGGGTGGTCGGCGGCTGCCGGGGGGGGGGGGGCTGGTCATGCCCCCCCCCCCCCCCCGGCAGCCGCCGCCACCCCCAGTGAGCCTGAAGCCAGCCCGCCCACGCAGCGCACCACCGCCACCTCCAATGCCTGTGAACACCCTCCCACCTCCCCCTCTCCAGCACCCCACAACGGAGCCGGCGCCGACAACCAACCCACCGCCGCCACTGCAGCAAACCGCCACCACCCCCGCCGGGAACCAGTCCCCCCGCCCGCCCCCACAGCACACCGCCACCACCACTCTCATGCCTGTGAACTAAGCCGGCAGAACGGGAGAGGGGGGGCCGCGCTGTGCATGGGGGAGCCGCATTAATGTGAAGGGGGGGAAACGCCGGAGAAAAGAGAGAGTGGGGGAGAGAGGGGAAGTGGGACACAGAGAGGGGAATGGGGACAGAGACACGGAGAGGGGGTAGCGGAGAGAGAGGGGGGAGAGGAGGGCGGGGGGAGAGGAGGGCGGGGGGAGCGGAGAGAGGGGGAGCGGAGAAAGAGACGGGGAGCGGAGAAAGAGACAGGAGGAGCGGAGAGAGGGGGGAGCAGAGAAAGAGGCAGGGGGAGCGGAGAGAGGGGTGGAGAGAGAGGGGGAGCAGAGAAAGAGACAGGGGGAGCGGAGAAAGAGACAGGGGGAGCGGAGAGACAGGGGGCAGCGGGAAAATTACATCCCGGGCAACGCCGGGTCGATCAGCTAGTCTTCTATACAAGAACAAACAATTTCAACAATTGTCCTGTAATCATTCATTCATATGCTTAAGCTTCTTTTTAGAAAAAGACAATTTCTTACACAGGTCTTCATAGGCTGTTGGGTTATTGGGCTGGCATATGTTATCATCCACACTGCCAACACCTTTAGATTAAAGTTCTGTAGTTCTGTAGTTCCAATGCCATTGACGATTTATTTTGTAACATCCCACCCCTCTTGAAACTCTCCTTCTCTGGAACGTGTTAATGAGATAGTCACTTTTATATTCTGGATTCTATTAAATTTCTTCTTACACACAATTATTTTTTATTTGATGGAGTTTACTATATCCAGACACGTGGAACGGCTATGGGTACCAGCTTTGCCCCTTCCTATGCAAATTTGTTCATGGGTTGGTGGGCGTCGTTCCACGTGTTTGGAGATAGGAACCCTTTCAGAGATCACATTGTTTTTTACTGTCGTTTCATTGATGATCTTATTTTTATTTGGGAGGGTGATCTCACTACACTATTATTATTTGTTGATTCACTTAATAAAAATGATTTTGATCTCAAATTCACGTTCACTTATGATTATCACCACTTAAAGTATCTTGATTTATTACTTTACGTTGATCTTTCTTTGAAAATTCATACGGATATTTTCCGCAAAGAAAACTCACGGAAAACTTATTTAAGAGCTGATAGCTGCCACCCCAGGTCCCTCATTAAGGGCATACCGAAGGGACAACTAATGAGAGTAAAACACAATTGTTCCAAAGATGAGGACGTTCATAGGCAATCAGATGATTTGCAAAAAAGGTTTCTGGCTAGAGGCTATAGATCTTCGGACTTAATCCGGGCCAGGGGGGAAGTGGATCTGATGGATAGAAAACAACTGTTGATAAGGAAACCAAAGAAGGTTTCACATATTTCAGATCCACTTTTTATTACTCAATTTAGTCAGCAAGCACAGGAAGTCAGGTTTATCTTAGAAAAACACTGGGATATATTACGTCTTGACCCACTTTTAGGGCAAAATTTACCATCAAAACCAAAAGTGGTCTTCAGAAGGGCAAAAACTATATCTAATTCCCTTTACCCAGTTTATTCACGTCTCATACAGATAGTTCTAGACCCTCTACTAAGGGTTACTATAGATGCGGTTCCTGTAAAGTTTGTGATATTGTATTGCCAACTAAAACATTTGAAAGTAATGTAACAAAAGAAAAATTTGTTATACGCAGTTTTAGTAACTGCAAAACATCTTTTGTAATTTATCTCCTCACCTGTGGGTGTGGGAAACAGTATGTGGGACGGACCACTAGAAGTTTAAAAACACGTCTTATGGAACATCTTAGGCTTATTAAAAATAAGGATTTAACCCATCCAGTCCCACCCTGTACCCTCTGCCACAAGGGGGATGTTAAATATATTAGGGCATCTGGCATCGAATTTGTGCCACCCCATGTTAGAGGGGGCAATCGGATTAGAAGACTTGACCAGAGGGAGGCCTATTGGATTTTCACCTTAAGGACAAGGGCTCCTTCTGGCCTGAATACCGACTGGGACCTGACCCATTTTTTGTGATGATCTGGCCTCCCTCTGGTCTCTTGTTCTCCTCTGACATATAACCCCTTTTTTTCTCCTACCCTATATATATTTTTTAAGATTAAATGTATATATCTTCTTTACAAGAAGGGATTTTAGTATGGGTTAGACTTGCTCTGAAAAATCTTTTGTACCTGTTTTTTTTGCATTATCTAAATTAATTTAGGCAGTATGATGTAATTTGGTCCTTTTTTCTATGGGTCCTAAAGTCATTGACCAATATGAGCTTTAGGGGCTTAATCACTTTTTTGAGAACACCTATGACTTATGCCTTACCTATGGCATGATGTGTTATGGTGACATGATTGACGTCGCTTGTGTTTCTGAATTGTTTGTTTAAGTGGTTTTGAACACCTTTTATAAAGATTTATTTATTACTTTACATGAAGTATATATATATGTGTTTATGCTAACATGCTAATATTTCATAGTATGGGCATGCTCAATTATATAGACTTCAAAATAATGTTATGTATCCCTTATATGAACTTATTGTAAATTTTGAGCGTCGTTCTTTTCCCACTATCTGAAATAATTCCTTGTGTTTTTAATTTTATATCGAAGTCTTGTCGACTTTACCTCTCTCCTAGAAAATACATTGTATGTATAGGTTCACTTTAGGAGGGGGACATGGTGCTGTTTCATTTTTTTCTTATTTAATTTTATCTCACTTATTTGTTATAAGGTTTTGGATTATACTAAGAAGGGTTTATCTATTCACTTTATGCTTTTTCTGCTTTTTTCTATATGTCAACACAGTGTATGGTGTGGATATTAATAGGGTGGTTTTCACATGCCTTTTCCCTCTTATTAAATTTGTATATTTATATGTTTATATGTATACAGGAATATCTCTATGTATTTTTTTAGGTATAGTACACATTCATTTGTGTATGGGGATCTGTGTAGTGTATAGGGTGACGTCATTTTGCTAATTTCAATTTTAATATTGTTCGTGTCTTTGTGTTTTTTTACTTAAAGTTTTTTTGTTCAAAGGTTTATTCCTAATTACCAATCGGAAGCTCTGCTTCTACACCCATGGTTGTCCCCTGAGTGTTCTTGGGGAGCTAATAAAGTTTATTTTGATCTATGATCTTTTGGTCCTATCAGGACTGGGTTACGAAGGGGGAGCGCTCCGATTGGCTATACGAGCGGTAACGTCACTGTCATGGCGCGAACGGTGCCTGTATTTATATCTGTCTGTTTGTTCAGTTTGTTCAGTTTGTATACACCTTGATAAAGGGCGCACGGCCCGAAACGCATAGGTGAGCGTTTTCTGGGTGATCCAGGGGTGATGATTGATCCCTTTATTCATTAAAAGGATTTTTTTGCTACCATTAGCCTCCTCCATCATTTGCTGGCAGTGCACTGCCTTTGTTCACCCATTCTACTTACGGCCAGTGTCCGCTTCTTCTGCTTTACAGCAAGACAAGATCAGTGCAGTGTTCTATACTATCTTAGTTCCAATGGCGAATCCCATTATATACAGTTTGAGAAACAAGGAGTTAAAAGAGGCCATAAGGAAGACTGTGACTATGAAGTTTCATTTTAGATGACAAACATGGACTGATCATTTCAACCCTTGACATAAACGCTTCTTACAATTTGTGTGAACCCACTCTGTTAAAAGGCCAACAATTTGCATGACCAGCCCCCCCCCCCCCCCCGGCGGCCGCCGCCACCCCCAGTGAGCCTGAAGCCAGCCCGCCCACGCAGCGCACCGCCGCCACCTCCAATGCCTGTGAACACCCCCCACCTCCCCCTCTCCAGCACCCCCCAACGGAGCCGGTGCCGACAACCAACCCGCCACAGCCACTGCAGCACACCGCCGCCACCCCCGCCGGGAACCAGATCCACAGCGCACCGCCGCCACCACTCCCATGCCTGTGAACTAAGCCGGCGGAACGGGAGAGGGGGGGCCGAGCTGTGCACGGGGGGGGGCGCATTAATGTGAAGGGGGGGAAACGCCGGAGAAAAGAGAGAGTGGGGGAGAGAGGGGAAGTGGGACACAGAGAGGGGAATGAGAACAGAGACACGGAGAGGGGGGAGCGGAGAGAGGGGGAGAGGAGAGAGGGGGGAGCGGAGAAAGAGACAGGGGGAGCGGAGAAAGAGACAGGGGGAGCGGAGAGAGGGGAGGAGCGGAGAGAGGGGGGGAGTGGAGAGACATGGGGGAGCGGGAAAATTACATCCTGGGCAACGCCGGGTCGATCAGCTAGTCTTCTATACAAGAACAAACAATTTCAACAATTGTGCTGTAATCATTCATATACTTAAGCTTCTTTTTAGAAAAAGACAATTTCTTACACAGGTCTTCATAGGCTGTTGGGTTATTGGGCTGGCATATGTTATCATACACACTGCCAACACCTTTAGATTAAAGTTCTGTAGTTCCAATGCCATTGACAATTTATTTTGTAACATCCCACCCCTCTTGAAACTCTCCTTCTTTGGTACGTGTTAATGAGATAGGGCTTTTGGGGACGATAAGGTTAGTTCTGATGGTGTGTGTACCGAGACCATATGAACAATCCCCTCTGCCATAAGGGTATAATAAGAGAATCTCCACCTGCGTCTTCCACGTCACAGCAGTCAGCTTGTCTTATGTGTCCACCGACCAGCAGCTCTGCATATCTCCAACCAACATCTGATTACGCTCTCCAGCAGGGGCAGATTAGTACAGGGTTTCACACTATGATAGACGCAATGCTGAGCCCCATGATATACAGTACACCTTGAGAAACCAAGATCTGAAAATGCCATAAAGAAGATGAGTATTCAGCTTTCATTTCATAAGATATAAGATTGTAAGCTCTTCGGGGTAGGGACTCCTTTTCCTATTGTTTTATGTCTGAAGCGCTTATTCCCACTATGTGTTATATTATTATGTCGCGTGTATTACTGCTGTGAAGCGCTATGTACCTGGATGGCGCTATATAAATAAAGATATACACGCATACAGTTAGGTCCGGAAATAATTGGACACTGACACAATTTTCATCATTCTGGCTCTGTACGCCACCACAATGGATTTGAAATGAAACAACCGAGATGCAACAGAAGAGCAGACTTTCAACTTTAATTCAAGGGGTTGAACAAAAATATCGTATGAAACGCTTAGGAATTGCAACCATTTTCATACACGGTCCCCTTATTTCAGGGGCTCAAATGTAATTGGACAAATGAACACAGTCATAAATAAAATGTTCATTGTTAATACTTTGTCGAGAATCCTTTGCAGGCAATGACTGTTTGAAGTCTGGAACGCATGGACATCACCAAACGCTGGGTTTCCTCCTTTGTTAGGCTGACCATATTTCATTTAGATCAAAACGGGACATCTCCTCCCCCCCGACATGTTCCCCCCCCCCCCAGACATTTTCCCCTCCCCCCCCGGACTTCCCCCCCTCCCCCCGATGAAGAAACCCCCTACTTCAGCACATAGAATGCTCAGTTCAGTGGGAATGGGGGTACACTCCTTGTGATAATCAGTAATATGGGGTCACTAAACCCCAAAAATCAAACTGTGGAATGACTCAATTTTAATTGAATTTAAAATAAAAAAAGGTATTACCCAGTAATAACTTATCTTCTCAGTGGATGGAATGATGCTGTACCCTCAGTTTGTGCACTGGGGTGGTGGGGGTGGAACGGAGTTGGGGGGCTGGGGTTGCACCCCACGATTGCCACTTTAAACAATCACAGAAATGGGATTACTTAAACAACTCCTAAAATCAAAAGGAGGCACAAACCCCTCTTGATCTGGGAGCGTTATGTGATGCAGTGCTAGAGTCCTGAAAAATAAACTGCAAGAACTCGATTTTTTCCACACATCTTAAAAATTGCAATTTTTTTTTTAATCCTTGTTTTCAGTTTCTTAGTACAATAAAGTAAACACAATAAACAGAATATTTCTGGATTCTACACGCTCCCTCTCCTCACCTGCTTCTCCCCCACATGCTCCTCTCCTCACCTGCTTCTCCCCCACATGCTCCACTCCTCACCTGCTTCTTCCCCCCCCCCACTCCTCTCCACCTACCAGCTTCTCCTCATATGCCTCTCTCCATATGTTGCCCTCCTCAACTGCTTGCCCCACACATGTGCCCACATGATTGATTCCTCACCAGCTTCTCACCATGTTTCCCTTCTCATCAACTTCTCTCCCACATGCTACCCTCCTCACAAGCTTCTCCCCTCACCAGCTTCTCCCTCACATGCCTCAACAGTGTCTGTCAGGGTATACTGTAGAGTCGAGAATCAGGTGAGGTCAAGAATGACAGAGGAAATAGCTGGGAACAGCTGCACAAACACCAGGAACTTCCTAGTTTTTTCTGGATCATATATTGGAGTTCACAGGAGGAACATCAAGATACCAATCCAAGTGTGTGCTCACACTTGGCCGTGTGAGTGATTGCAGTCTTTTTCTGCTTTTTATATACTTTTGGAGTCAGAGTTCTGTTATTGTAATTGATTATCTCCTAATATTCACATATTTATTTATTCTGAGGGCGATACTGCAACAAGGAGCTAGAAGTAGAAGAACATAGACTGAGAAAGAAGAAAAACAACACAAGAAGAACGAAGAAGACTAAAAGAAACCATGATGCGACAGCATTTGCACAAGGCCGTGTAAGTGTTTATGGTATTATACACTTTAATTTCCATACGTCAATTGTTTCAGGGACCAACATACCTGAACCCCATTTGTTATTCCTTTTTACCCCTCAACCTGTGCTCCCCCTTTTTCCTTTTGTATTCTTTTCTATTCTTGAGGCTTATGAATGGTTTGCACCTTGTGGTGAACCCTCTGTATTTGCTCTCGGGAAGTCTTCTCTTTATGGTAGACATGGATAATGATATGCCTACCTCATGGAGAGTGTTCTTCACTTGGCTGGATGTTGTGAAGGGGTTTGTCTTTACCATGGAAAGGATCCTACGATCATCCACCACTGTTGTCTTCTGTGGTCTTCCAGGCCTTTTTGTGTTGCAGAGCTCACCAGTGCGTTCTTTTTTTCTCAGAATGTACCAAACTGTTGATTTGGCCACTCCTAATATTCCTGCTATCTCTCTGATGGATTTTTTTTTTTGTAGCCTAAGGATGCCCTGTTTCACTTGCATTGAGAGCTCCTTTGACCGCATGTTGTGGGTTCACAGCAACAGCTTCCAAATGCGAATGCCACACCTGGAATCAACTCCAGACCTTTTACCTGATTAATTGATGATGAAATAACGAAGGAATAGCCCACACCTGTCTATGAAACAGCTTTTGAGTCAATTGTCCAATTACTTTTGGTCCGTTGAAAAAGAGGGGGCTACATATTAAAGAGACGTAATTCCTAAACCCTTCCTCCAATTTGGATGTGAATACCCTCCAATTAAAGCTGATAGACTGCACTTTAAGCCCATATTCATTATCTAACTGTAACTTGAATTTATTTTGGTACACAGCCGAAATAACAAAACTTGTATCAGTGTCCAATTATTTCCTAACCTAACTGTATATATAAATACACATTGAACAGAGCTCTGCTTTAGTGTTTTTACAACTATTACCACTCAGTAAATGGTGCTTCAGGCAGCAAATATTTATTAAAATATATATTATGTTATATCTTTATAATGGACAAAACACTGAATAAACAAACAAAAGTACTAAGTGGTTCAACTTGTGTCACTTTTGCATTGTGTCATTTGATTTTTTGTATACAGATTATACACCAGTACTGTAAACACAAACACTGATTTGTTCCTTAAGATGTCAAATGGTTATACAGGTGTAGCCAGAAAAGTCGTGGTAAACAAAAGAGCAAAATGCTACAGTATGGCCGCCAGAGAAGACAAAAGCAGCAGTTGCCCGTATGGGGGTCCATCCTTCAGTATCAGACCCCGCACAATTGATCACAAATACCGCGCGATGCAGCGGTTGCGATCCTTTGGCTTTCACCGACAGTGAGGAATTTTAGTTTTGGCTACAGCATTTACTGCAGAAGACGGGTGCCCAATGCTACATCAAATTGACAAAACATATATGGTAATGAGTATAAAGTTTAAATACTTGAATAATAATAGTAATTTCTTGTTTTTTTAGTTAAACCCTTTGGCCAAAGCGTCGTAAGCCTGCATACCAAACGTCAAGGTAAACCAAAAATGCAGGTCCTAACACTAAAACTGTGCACCCTTCCTGTTACCTTTGTATGAGGGGAAGCAACTGCAGTGAGTCTTGTCCAAGTAATTACTGGGAACATTGGCAACAAATGATCACAAACAGGAAAGTGTTGCAAATATGTTGCTCTGCTGGGGATGTGGGCTAAAACCTGCTGTAGAAATCAAAAGATGCTCAGTATATTAAAGCTCATTAAAAATGGCATTAAAGCTGCAGTTCAGTCAATATCCTGCATGTGTGTTTTTTTTAATAAATCAGTTCTGTAGTAAGAAAAAATACTTTTAGCATTTTCTGTTTTTAAAAAAACAACTTTGAAAGACCAATTTTCTTGTATTCTATTTTAACAGCCATTTGCTAAGGCACTGCCCCTTCATGTCCTGTCACAAGCCCTGGCACACCCCTTTGTCAGCCCTGCCCTCCCTCTAGCACAAAGCGGGCCGCGGGAGGAAGCGGGCCGCAGAGGAGATAGTACTTCCGCCTCCGTCCCACGTTGGGAGCGGGGGGGAGGAAGGGAGCTGTCACTGCTTGCCCTGCGCATGCGCGCGGGACCGCAGGGGGAATCGCTGCTATTTTTTTTAACTCGAGCGGCGGGAGGGGAGGCTGGGAGGAGACCTCGAGCGGCGGGAGGGGGGGGCTGGGAGGAGACCTCGAGCGGCGGGAGGGGGGGCTGGGAGGAGACACCGCGCGGCGGGAGGGGGGGCTGGGAGGAGACACCGCGCGGCCAGCCTCGCTGCGACCCGGCAATTTTGGTGCCGTGGCCCGGTGCCGGGTCGCGACCCACCATTTGGGAAACGCTGGACTAACGGATTACCAGAGAGATTTATGGAAGTTTTGATTTAGCAGGCAAAACAATGAGGGAATGCAGAGAAAAGATTCTTGTTTGTTTAGGTAGGAGAAAGCTTTGTCTACCTAGAATCTTACAGCGTGTTAGATATGTTAATCAGATGTTTATGGTGCGCACATTTACATTGAAAAAATAAAAACCAGGGAAACAAAGAAGTGAAAGATTACAATGAAGCAATATTAAATAACATAGCAAGGCAAAATCAGGAAGCTATTTTTTTTTCTGACCGTAAAACAAAACATGTTATGAATGATTCTTGGATTTATACTATAATGTATTTTGTACTATACTGAAATTATTTTATTAGTTTTTCTTAACATTTACAGTTTACACATTAGGTTTTCCATCTCAAAATAATAGAAGCACATAGTAATGCTTTCATAAGCTGTGCTTAAGAGTTTGCAACCCAATTTGTTATTAAAGCTGCAATTCAAGCAATATCCTACATGTGTTTAAAAAAAAAAAATCGGTTCTGTACTATGAGAAAATACTGTAGCATTTAAAAAAAAGTTTGAAAGACATTTTTAATGTATTTTAATGTAACAAGCATTTTTTGTTTCTATAGCAACCATTTACCAAGTCACACCCCCTTCTGAAACATGCTCTGGCACACCCCTGTTTGAACCCTGCCCCCTCTCTAGCACAGGGGTGGGCAACCTATTTTTCAATGTAGCCACAAGTGTGGCGAATTAGAAGTGAAAATAGCCACAACGTGTTAAAATTGAGGAATTGTGTTGTGCATGCGAAAATTTGTTATTTCTCCTCCGCTCGTCCCCTCAGCACTAGTACCGCCGCCGGCGTACTCGCACTTGCCGGGAGGGGGGGAGGGAGGGGGGAGAGGGGCGCGAGGGGACTCTCACTTGCCACCACGCTTCCAATTACAATGGGAAACAACTAGTAGGTACTCAATTCGCCACACTTTGACTGCCAATTAACTAGTTCAATTTATTAGGGGGCTCTGAATAGGGAAGTGCTTGTCAACCAAGTGTTTTCTTTACCCTGTGCATATCTTGTTCTTATCAGAGAGATGATAAAGATAAGGGGAGAGGGGGCTGTGTGTGACTGCAAGTACTTGCTGTGCACACAGTAACAACAGACAAAGGGGAAAGGAAATCAACCCCAACCATTAGCTCATAATGTTTTTAAATTAATCCTTATTGGTGTCAGATTTATGTAAAAAAAAAACAAAAATCAATCACCTAGGTTTAACCCTTTAAACATGAAACTTGAAAGTTATAATAAACCTGAGGGGGGAAGAGAGAGAGAGGGGGGGGGGAAGAGAGAGAGAGATGGGGGGAAGAGAGAGAGAGGGGGGGGGGGAGAAGACACACACACACACACACACACACACACACCCACCCAACAGTGTTGGCTACTATATTCTTGAGCTTCATTGGTCGGTCTGGCCAGGGGCTCTGAGCCTCGTGCGGCCACTCACTCTCTCCCAGAGTACCAGATCCCTGCTGCCAATGACAAGCCCCGCCCACACCACCCAGTCAGCGCTCCCCAGCGCTCCCGGACTCGCACCCGGTTGGCTGGTGTTTTCGAATAGCACACACTTTCCTGTCCCCGCAGCCCCGATTACCTTCAGTGCTGAGTGAGGGCGAAAGGCGAAGCTCGCAGGGCTCGCTTGCTGATTGGAAGGGGAGTCAGGTAGGTGGGCTGATGGCTCAAATATGGAACCTGATTGGTGCTTCAGTATTTCATTATACGCCCTCCTCACTCTGTGTCCTGAACCTATGCAACGACCATGTTGTGGTTGGCATCACGCTGAGTTGGAATGGCAGCGCTGAACAAGCGCTTGGCAGGAAGAGTTGCGCATGCGGGCGGGGGGGAGAGGGGGGAGTCGCTCTTGGCACACTTCGCCACACTTTGACTGCCAATTCGCCACAAGTGGCGAATGGCGACAGGGTTGCCCACCCTGGCTCTAGCAGTACACCAATTGTATCTAGTGACTGCCTGGTCACATGATCTTCCACACAGAACTTTGCGTCTTTAGTACTCTTCTGCTGCACTAACAGCCATTTAGTGAACCCCGATCCCAATCTTTGCAGATTGATCACAGGAGAATGGATCAATTTGGCACCTTAGCTAATTATTTGTCAGTGAGTAGATTGTATTGATGCTCATATTGAATGGGGAAAAATAGGTTTTTTTTTGTAACAAAAGGCAACTTTAACTGCTGCTTTGCTACAGTAAAGAAATGCCATCTGCATATTTGTTCAGTCCCAAGTTAATAATATTTATTGAATTGAAAGCTTTTAGTCATGTAGCAACTGCTGCACATTACTGTATAACGGTTTTATAGCTCTTTAAAGTAGCATCTCCCCTTCTAAACTCCTTCCCCCCTCCCCCCTTATTCATGTTAATTTCAGCTCCGGGAGCCACCTGGTTCCTGTGAAACATACCTGGAAAGTTAGCTCCAGTACTGTCCCCTCCAAGTTGAACAAAATGATGGTTTAAATCTCTCGCGGGTCAGTTGGAAACCGCAATGTTGTCTGTCATGACTGCCAATTTCAATAGCCAGGAAGTACCATTCCTTGTATGTATCTGGAAACCAGGGGGTTGCTGGAGCTGAAATTGAATGCGTTTCAGCTTCAGACATCCCCTGCTTCCCACCCATGTTGAAAAAATACAGGACATTTAAAGTAGGCTGAGTCCCCGCTGGTCGCTGAGCGCGCTCATGCTTGTAGAGTGCTCCAAACATGAGCGCTGGGTGTCCTCCGATTTACGGAAGCGCGGGGGGGGGGGGGGGGGGGGGGGGGGGGACACACACACCAGCACACACACCAGCACACACACCAGCACACACACCAGCACACACACACACACACCAGCACACACAGCAGCACACACACCAGCACACACACACACACACCAGCACACGCACACACCAGCACACACACACACCAGCACACACACCAGCACACACACCAGCACACACACACACACACACCAGCACACACAGCAGCACACACACCAGCACACACACCAGCACACACACACACAGCAGCACACACACCAGCACACACACACACCAGCACACACACACACACACACCAGCACACACACACACCAGCACACACACCAGCACACACACCAGCACACACACACACACCAGCACACACACCAGCACACACACCAGCACAGTGTTGGTGGGGGTTGCACCCCACGATTGCCAACTTTAAACAATCAAGAAATGGGGATACTTAAAACAACTCTAAAATCAAAAGGAGGCCACAAACCACTCTTGATCTTGGGAGCGTTATGTGCCTGCGAGTGCTAGAGTCCTGAAAAATAAAACGCAAGAACTCGATTATTCCACACATCTTATAAAAATTGCAATTTTTTTTTAATCCTGTTTTCAGTTCGTAGTACAATAAAGTAAACACAATAAACAGAATATTTCTGTTCTACACGCTCCCTCTCCTCACCCTGCTTCTCCCCCAACTGCTCCTCTCCTCACCTGCTTCTCCCCACATGCTTCCACTCCTTCACCTGCTTCTTCCCCCCCCCCCCACTCCTCTCCACCTACAAGCTTCTCCTCATATGACTACTCTCATTTGTTTGCCCCTCAAACGATTGCCCCACACATGTGCCCACATGATTGATTCATCACACCAGCTTTCTCACCATGTTTCCCTTCTCATCAACTTCTCTGCCACATGGCTACCCTCCTCACAAGCTTATAACCTCACAGCTTCTCCCTCACATGCCTCAACAGTGTCGTCAGGGTATTACTGTAGAGTCGAGAGGAATCAGGTATGAGGGCAAGAATGACAAGGGAACAATAGCTCGGGAACAGCTGCACAAACAACGAAGGAAACTTCCTAGTTTTTTCTGGATCATATATTGGAGTTCACAGGAAGGAGGAACATCAGATACCAATCCAAGTGTGTGCTCAACACTTGGCGCGTGTGAGTGATTGCAAGTCTTTTTCTGGCTTTTTAATAACTTTTGGGACGTCAGGTTCTGTTCATTGAATTGATATCTCTCCTAATATTCACATATTTATTTATTCTGAGGGCGATACTGCACAAGGATCTAGAAGTAGAAGAAACATTAGACTGAGAAAGAAGAAAAACAACACAAGAAGAACGAAGGAAAGGATAGAAGACTAAAAGAAACCATTGATGCGACAGCCTTGCACAAGGCGCGTCTGTATTGTAATAAGGTTATGGGGATTATACACTTAATTTCCCAACGGTCAATTGGTTTCAGGGACAAAACATACCTGAACCCCATTTTATTCCTTTTACCCCTCAAACCTGTGATCCCCCTTTTCCTGTTGTAGTTCTTTCTATTCTTGAGGATTCCAGGAATGGGTTTGCCCTTGTGGTGAAACCTGTATTGCTCCGGGAAAGTTCTCTGTATGGTAGACAAGGATAATGATCTGCCTGACCTATGGAGAGGGGGTCTTCCACTTGCCCTGGATGTTGTGAAGGGGTTTGTCTGTACCATGGCAAAGGATATACGATCATCCACCACTGTTTGTGCTTTTGGTCTTTCCAGGCCTTTTTGTTGCTTTTGCCAGAGCTCACCACGTGCGGTGCTTTCTTTTCTCAGAATGTACAAACTGTTGATTGGACACTCCTAATATTCCTGCGATCTCTCTGCATGGATTTTTTTTTTGTAGGGGCATAAGGATGCCCTGTTTCACTTGCATTGAAGAGCTCCTTTGACCGCAATGTTGGGGTTCACGCAACAGCTTCCAAATGCGAAGGCCACACCTGGAATCAACTCCAGACCTTTACCCTGATTTTCATATTGATGATGAAATAAAACGCAAGGAATAAGCCCACACCTGTTTATCGAAAAGCTTTTGAGGCAATTGTCCAAATTACTTTTGGTCCGCTTGAAAAAGGGGGGGTGGCTACATATTAAAGAGACGTAATCCATAAACAATTCCTCAATTGGATGTGAATACCCTCCAATTAAAGATGTGATAGACTGCACTTGTAAGGCCCCATATCATTATCTAAACTGGAACTTCTTGAATTTATGTTTGGTTACACAGCCGAAAGTAACAAAAGAACTTGTATCACAGTTGTCCAATATTTCCTAACCAACTGTGTATATTATAATACCATGAACAGAGGCTCTGCTTAGTGTTTTTACAACTATTACCACTCAGGTAAATGGTTGCTTCAGGCAGAAATATTTATTAAAATATATATTATGTTATATCTTTATAATGGGGACAACCCAAAACACTGGAACAAGAACACAAACAAAGAGTACTATAAGGTGGTTAACTTTGTGTCACTTTTGCATTGTGTCATTTGATTTTTGTATCCAGATTATACACCAGTACTGTAAACACACAACAATGATTTGTTCCTTAAGATGCGTCAAAAGGTTCTCAGGTGTTGTAGCAGAAAAGTGGTGGTAAACAAAAGAGCAAAATGCTACAGTATGGCCGCCAGAGAAGACAAAAGCAGCGTTGAGTGCCCGTATGGGGTCCATCCTTCAGTATCAGACCCCGACACAATTGATTCCCCCACAAAATACAGCGCGATGCAGCCGGGTTTGCGATCCTTTGGCTTTCACCGACAGTGAGGGAAATTTAGTTTTGGCTAAGCTTTACCTGCAGAAGACGGGCGGTGCCCCAATGCTACATCAATAGTGTTGACGACAAAACATAATATGGTAATGAGTAGAAAGTTTTTAAATACTTGAATAATAATAAGTAATTTCTGTTTTTTTCAGTTAAACAACCTTGGGACATTATAGAGGAGTAAGATGAAGAAACAAAAGTACAAGGGACGGTAAAACCAAAAACATGAAATGCGGCTAACCACTAAAAATGTCACCCTTCCTGTTACCGTTGATGAGGGGGAAGTCAACTGCAGTGAGTCTCGGTCCAGTAATACTGGCGAACATGGTGGCAAAAATGATCACAAACAGGAAAGGTTTTTGCAAAATGTGCTCAAGGTGGGGGGGATGTGGTAACAACCCGGCTGTAGAAATCAAAAGGATGCTCAGTATATAAAGATCAATTAAAAATGGCATTAAAGCTGATTTTTATTTAAAGCTGCAGTTCAGTTCAATTGTCAATATTCCGGAATGTGTGTTTTTTTTTTTAAATAAATCAGTTCTGTAGTAAGAAAAAGAATACTTTTAGCATTTCGGTTTTTAAAAAAACAACTTTGAAAGACCAATTTTTGTAGTATATTTTAACAGCCATTGCTAAGGCACTGCCCCTCATGTCCGTCACAGCCCTGGCACACCCCTTTGTCAGACACAGGCCATCCCTCTAGCACAGGGGGGAAACCATTGTTCAAGGTACGCCACAAGTGTGGCGAATTATTAGAAGTGTGAAACTAGCCACAAAATGTTAAAATTGCTTTTATTGTTTTTTTTTTTTTTTTTTCTTTTTTTTTTTTGAGGTGTTGTGTGGTGCATGCGAAAATTTGTTATTTCTCCTGCCGCTTGTCCCCTAAGCACTCGTGCCGCCGCCGGAGTACTCGCATTGCCGGGAGGGGGGGGGAGGGAATGGCTTTGAGGGGGGAGAGGGCGCGGCAGGGGGGGACTCTCACGTGCCACCACGCTTCCATTACAATGGGGATAAAAAAAAACAAGTAGGGGAATCAATTAGAAACAAATTTGGATCTTGCCAAATGAACTAGTTTTCAATTTTATTAGGGGGCTCTGAACTAGGGAAGTGCTTTGTACAACCAAGTGTTTTTCTTTAAACTGTGCATATCTTGTCCTTATCGCAGAGGGATGATAAAGGATAAAGGGGAGAGGGGGCGAGAGGGGAGTTTTGTGGGGTTGAATCAAGTACTTGCTGTGCACAAAGTAGACAAACAGACAAAGGGGGAAAGGAACGGAAATTAACAGACCCCAACCCATAAGTCATAGTCGTTTTTAAATGAAGTCCTTATTGGTGTCCCCCCGGGCAAGTAAGGGTGGCGATCTATAAATTGTACTTAAAAAAACATAACACACTAAAAATAAATCACCGATAAAAACTGAAACGAAATACGAGGGGGGTAAAACAAAGGTAATAACATAGGGAAACAAAGATTCCGAGAAGAAAAAAAAGGGAAGAGGCGGGCACCAACCGCTCTACGGGGAACCGAAGATGCATGTGCGAGAACGGGCCGGGCCCGTAGGAGGCGGCAGGTAGTAGAGGGCGGCGGGGACAGCATCACGGGGGGGGAGACCGATTGCACTGATGAGGGGGGGGCATGATTCGGACGAATAAATCGCGGCCAATTCCTGGGGCACGCGGAGAGAGCCCGCCGAGCAGGGGGGGGATGGAAGAAGAGATAAGTCTTCGAGGGTGGGTGGGGAGGCGCCACTGGCGTATTTGCGAGAATGAGAGAAGGGGGGGCGAGACGAGGGGGGCGGAGCACCTGGGCCGCCGGACCGAGGGGGGGGCGCCACGGGGACGAGGGCCGACGAGAGAGAGGGGGGTGGGGAGGGGAAGGAGCGGAGCGGGCGAGATGAGAGTGGGAGAGAGACGGGGGAGAGGGGAGGAGGAGAGGGCGAGAGGGAGGGGCGAGAGAGAGAGTAGAGTGAGGGGGGGGAAGAGGGGAGAGAGAGGGGGGGGAGAGTGGGGAGAGAGGGGGGGGAGAGGGCGGGAGGAGAGGGGGGAGGGGGAGAGGGGGGGGAGAGGGGAGGGAGAGGGAGGGAGAGGAGAGGAGGAGGGGGAGAGAGGGGAGAGAAGAGGGGGGGATGAAAGGGGAGAGTAGGGGGGGAGATTGAGAGAGGGAGAGAGAGAGGAGAGGGAGAGAGAGGAGCAAGCGAGAAGAGCAGACGACGACAGCACTACACCGCAGCACAGCATGCACAGACACACCAAGCACACGACACAAGACCCGCACGCCACAGCACACACCAGAACACGAGACACACACCATGCGCACACACACACGCACGACGCACAAACACCAGCCACACACACCAGCACACACACACACCAGCACACACACACCAGCACACACAGCAGCACACACACCAGCACACACACACACACACCAGCACACACACACCAGCACACACACACACCAGCACACACACCAGCACACACACCAGCACACACACACACACACACCAGCACACACAGCAGCACACACACCAGCACACACACCAGCACACACACACACAGCAGCACACACACCAGCACACACACACACCAGCACACACACACACACACCAGCACACACACACACCAGCACACACACCAGCACACACACCAGCATACACACACACACCAGCACACACACCAGCATACACACCAGCACAGTGTTGGCTACTATATTCTTGAGCTCCATTGGTCGGTCTGGCCAGGGGCTCCGAGCCTCGGGCGGCCACTCACTCTCTCCCAGAGTACCAGATCCCTGCTGCCAATGACAAGCCCCGCCCACACCACCCAATCAGCGCTCCCCAGCGCCCCCGGACTCGCACCCGGTTGGCTGGTGTTTCGAATAGTACACACTGCCCTGTCCACGCAGCCCCGATTACCTTCAGTGCTGAGTGAGGGCGAAAGGCGAAGCTCGCAGGGCTCGCTTGCTGATTGGAAGGGGAGTCAGGTAGGTGGGCTGATGGCTCAAATGTGGAACCTGATTGGTGCTTCAGGATTTCATTATACGCCCTCCTCACTCTGTGTCCTGAACCTATGCAACGGCCATGTTGTGGTTGGCATCGCGCTGAGTTGGAATGGCAGCGCTGAACAAGCGCTTGGCAGGAAGAGTCGCGCATGCGGGCGGGCGGGCGGGGGGGGAGTCGCTCTTGACACAATTCGCCACACTTTGACTGCCAATTCGCCACAAGTGGCGAATGGCGACAGGGTTGCCCACCCTGGCTCTAGCATGTCAGTGCAGGATTGCTCATGAATATTCATGAGCTTCCACTGAGGGAGTGAAGCAGAATATAAACAGATCCCTTCACTAATTATTTCACCAAATTTTGCCTATCAATACATGGAGAACTAATTGACCTACAGCTATACAGCTCTTTAGATCATTAGAGATTGCACACATGAAACTATTGAAGTAAAAAAAATAAAAAAAATAAAAAAACTGAACTGCAGCTTTAAGAGCTGAATTTTTTTAATATAAAAAGGTAGTAAGTATAATTTAATACTACAGAACTGATTTATTTAAAATAAAAATAAAAAATTTAAAAAAACACGTAGGATATTCTATGGGGACATGTTTTAGTATTGTTTTGTCAGTTAATTTAGACAAATATTGAAACGGATGTAATAATGATTGAGGAAGTGGAACTACAGTAACTTCTAAACATCAATTTAGCATTTTACCTATTGCTATTAGCATACTGTGCAGAGCAATTTTTTTTAGTATATTATGAACTAAAGTATCATTGTCACAAACATGGGACAGTTCAATTTGCACAAGGGAGAAAAATCCAGTACAGTACCCACATTTTAAAGAATTAATTTTTACTTTGACCTTATTCAGTCTGCGAAAAAAACACAGAAATCTCCAACATGGACCTTGTACACTGGAAAGCAACACTAGGCTATCATAAAACGTAGTATTTATTTACAATGTTACATAAAGATGACACAGAAGTACTACAAACAATTACTTTACGTTGATCTAATCTGTGATTATCAACAAACAAAAAGCAAGCCTGTTCCGACATTTATTTAATTAAAATAAAAAAACGAATTAATACAACTTCTGTTTCTGGCTTTGCTTAAAGTCCCTCATGCAGTTGAGATACAACTTTATTATATATTGCCGTATTTCTTCGAGTCTAAGACGCACCTTTTTTACATAAGCAAAGAAAAGAAAGAAAGCTCCCTAATAGCCGCACAAGAGAACACCTATACCTATGTTAAAAATTACTATTTATTATATAAATGATTAAAATAGTTATTGCCAGAAAAAAAGCTAAGGGAACCAAAGTGACCTCAAAAAAAATTAAAAAACGGCGAGGTAACTGTAGTTGGCCTAAATTCAACTCAACAGTGTAGGCTAGGAATAACTATTTTAGGAGGTCCCACTGCCTATATAATTCATACAACAGTTGGTAGTTATACCAATACAGTTCATAGTGTGAGGGGACTACACTAAATGGGGGAGAGTATAGCTAATGTGTGTGGGTGCTTCAGAATAAATATTTGTTGTAAGCGATAATCGCGAGTACACGTATAACACACACATATGTACCAGACAGGGTTCAAATGTAAGACCGAGAGTCTGTTAGTTTAGCGAACAAGCTATTTCAAATCACCAAGTTGTGTTTGTACTCAGACCATGACAAATAGGAAAGTAGCCGAGTGTTGTGCTTCATTCGAAGGCTCGAAACACTCTAAACTGAGAGAAGGCAACAGTGGCTTATCGGTGAAACATATGTTGGGAAGGTCTAAGCGCACCACTAGTGCGATGGCTAATCGGAGAGGTCTGTTGCATCTCTCAGTTAGAGTGTTTCGGAGCCTTAAAGGGAAACAACAAACTTGAACTACTTTCCTAGTTTGTCATGGTCTGAGACAGACAAATACGTGTGATACTTGACATAGCTTCTGATAAACAAATCCGACCTTCGAGTTATTTTGACCTTTGAACCGTCTGTCTTCGTGTACATTTTTTTAATTTACTCTGTTTTACCTCTCTGCTGCTCATAACCAACCTATCTATTGATTCTGAGCACACCACTACATTAGCATACTCTCCTTTAGGTGTAGTCCCAAACTATTAGAACTGTTTGGATTAACTACCACTGTATGTATAATTACTCTGCGGGGACACTCTAAAAAGTTATTCTAATACACTGTTGCTTTAGAATTAGCTTCACAGACCTCACCCCTCGTTTTTTAATTTTTTAATCACTTGTCTGGTTCACGTTACGCTTTTTTGGCGCAATAAATATAGTTTAATAATCATTTATTATAATAAATAGTAATTTTTAACATAGGATAGGTTTTATGTGTGTGCGGCATTAGGGAGTTCTCTTCTTTCTTTTATCTGCTAGTATCATAACCCCATCCCTGCCAGCACAACCTCAGCAATTTATGTTCCAGTGTGTGTTACGTCCCACAATTCACAATAATTTATGGTTCCCCATATGCTCCATTGTGTAGTGCAAGGAGCACAATTGACCTTTTGAGGGACTTCTATCCACCTTTTTTACCGTTGAAATCGGGATGCATATTAGGCGCGCTTTATCATACGGCGACGCGGACCAATGATGCGCCCTCACCGTACGAAAGTCGTAATTTGTAGTTTGGATGTCGCTTGGATACAAGGCGGTGAGTCTGCAGGGGAAGTCAGACGGGCGGAAAGAAGCTCCCAGGTTGCTTATAGCCAGTCAAAGTGTAGAAGAGAACGTTCTCTTCTCCCTCCAAAAATCCATTTGGTGACTACCAGAATTTGTGGTATAGTGCTGCGCTCAGTTCGGTCCAATATAACGACGGCGGACAATGCATGTTTTGATTGCATGTCCACTGTCGCCGCGCCACATAGAAGCGCAGAGCCTTTAGAATCGAGGTTTTAAAAACATTTGTGGGAAGTGTCTGCTATGGGGTGCTGCTGGAGTACCGACAAAGTATTATCCGACCCCCTTCTCACTTACCAGGTTTACCGGCGGCGGCAGTAGAGGTCCATGTCAGTGGAGGAATGAAGTTGACAGTGGGCGTGCGGCGGTTGCAGGAGAAGACCATCAGACTCTGTGTAAGGAGCAGAGCAGCTGGGGAAAGGTTCTGAATTCATTTACAGTGCGACATCCCAAGTGTTTCCTATGAACGGTCTCAGGCGATCACCTTCCCACCCAAAGCCGCACTGTCAACTCACTCCTCTGATGCAGGACCTCTCCTGCCACCGCCACCACAAGCCACTGTCAACATCACTCCTCTGCTGACATGGACCTCTCCTGCCACCGCCACCACAAGCCACTGTCAAATAATCCTACGCTGAATGAAGCTTCCTGGACACCGCAACCACACGCCAATTCAACTTCACGTGCCTCATCTTACATGGACCTCTCCTGCCGAGCCCACCACAAGACGGCTGTCAACACAACTCTACTGCTGACATGGACCTCATCGTCCTGACCACCCACCACCACAAGCCGGTGTCAATCACACTCCTCTGACTGAAATGGCTCTATCGCCGCGAGCTGGAAAGGCTGTACAGTAATGTGGGAAGGAATTCCTCGTTGTTAAGTGCGAAATCTATGGGTCCTCATTACAACCGAGAAATACGGTTATTCAGCCAGAGTAGTTGTAGCTTGTTTGCTCTGAAGTGTTCAAGCACAAGTTTTTAGGGAGGGAATTCATAGGAGCAAAATTGAATTTTGTTTTATACAGACTTACAGTATAATCAGCAGAGGCTGCTCTGTTGCCAGAGATTTGAGGCCACGGATCCAGGAAATTTTCACCACAGTTATTTCCGAGGAAAAAGTCAAACATTTGCTATATAAACCTATGAAACAGTGAAAAAAATTAGCAATTTAGGCTACAGTAGGTTCAAAAAGCTCCATTAGAATAGGGCTCATAAAGTGAGATTACCTAAAACAGTAACCTAGAGCAGGGGCACACACAAATTTTTCACTTCGCGCACCCCTGACCAGGCCCCCCCTCCTACACTACCCCCCCCCCCCCCGGGGCCAACCCCACCCCCCCGCTACCAATAAGGGACTGCCAGGTTATATTCTCGGATTCGCTCTCACGACACCATGCCAATGGAGAGAGCGGCGCCTGCGGCATTGGGGTGAGGGGGAGGAAATCTGGGGCCAGGCAACCGGACACAGAGCTGGCGGTGCCGGGACAGCGGCCCTGCTCCAAGGTCACAGCCCACCTGCTTCGCTGAGAACTGCAGCTTCAACTAGGGGGGGGGCTCCCACTGCAGCAAGAGATTGTTGGAGAATGGACATGCAAATGAGACACTGTCATCTTTTGCTGGAAATCCATGTGAATGGATATTCCAGGCAAAAGGTGACCGTAACAGGTGCTAATATGAATGTTCTTTCCCCAAACCTTGCCTGCAGTGTTAGCATGTAATGCGAGGTGGAAATGTTGAAAGAGGGCTCGAGACCAGTATCAAGACATTTGAATGTGCTCACGTCATATATTATATTATATATATATAATATTCATATAGATATATATATATACACACAGTTAAACCCCGTTATAGCGCGGTCCTCGGGGCTGCCCGCGACCACGCGGTTATAACGGGGTCGCGAAAAAAATGGCCGCTGATTTTTTTTGGGTGGTGGTACCGGTTCCGGAGGGGGAAAGCTGAGAACTCTCCCAGCATTCCCAGACCGGTGGGGCAGAGGCAACAGCATGCAGCATTAGCCAGCATCTGGCAGCTCTCTGCTCTGCTTCTGTCCCTTTTTTAAAGAGACAGGTGCTCTGGTGGTGTGTTGTGTGGGGTGTGGTGGTGTGGGTGTGTGTGTGGGTGTGTGTGGGGTGTGTGGTGTGTGTGTGTGTGTGTGTGTGTGTGTGTGTGTGTGTATTTACTGTGTGAGACTGTGGTGTGGTCGGTGTTGTGTGTGCAGGGTGCTGTGTGTGTGTGGGTGTGCTGTGATGTGTGTGCAGTGCTGTAGTGCATGCGTGTGATTCGTGTATGCAGTGTGTGTGGTGTATCAGTGCTGTGAGTGATCAGTGTGCTGTGCGTGTATGCAGTGGCTGTGCGTGTGTATGAGTTGCTGTGGGTGCTGTGAGTGGGTTGCGTGCATGTTGCTGTGAGTGTATGCAGTGTGCTGTGAGTGTATGCAGTGTGCTGTGAGTGTGTGCAGTGTGCTGTGAGTGTGTCCACGCTCAAACCGCGTTATAAGCGTTATAGCGGATCGCGCTATAACGGGGTTGAGCTGTATACATACAGTATATACTAGGTGAGAGACCCGGCGTTGCCCGGGAAGTACCCCCCTTCACAGCTTGCTGGCCCCCACGTTCACAACTCCGTTCCTCTTCCCAGCTCCGCCCCCCCCCCTCTTCACAGCTCCACCCACCCCCCCATCTTTCACAGCTGCAGTCTCCCCTCCCTGCCCCCCACATCACTCTCTCCCCCCCCCCCCTGGTCCCCACAGTCACTGATCACCGCTTGCATCAACTAAACTCTCCCCCCTTGCACGTCACGATAAGCTCTCCCCATTGAAACGTCACCTTACTCTCCCCCTTGCACTTCATAACTGTAAACAAACATGTCACACCACACACTGTCACACACACACACACACACAAACAACACTACCACACACAGTTGTCACACACACACAGAGACGAGGCGTGTGGGTGTGTGTAGTCGGGCATTGGCGCAAGCGAGACGGTGAGCATGATGTTGTCTGGCATATTTTGGTAGGGGTAGGGTAGCGGGGAGGAATAGAGGACGGGGCGGGAAATGTGGGCTTGTTGACAGTAAGTGGAGCGTGATGATGTTGTCGGGGCCAAATTTTATAGGGGTAAGGGGGACATAGAGGGAGTCGGAGGGAAGGTGGGTGCAAAGCGGAGATGGTTGAGCGTGATAGCAGAGCAGGCGGAAGGCGGAACATTTTGAGACAGTAAGCGGGAGAGGTGGATATAGCGGTGTGGTAGAGGGTGATTGTTAGTAGAACTTTGAGCGGAGAGGCGGTGTAGTCAGCCATTTATCAGGCCTGCTGAGCGGAGGCGGCGGTGGGGTCTGCACAGTGGAGGCGGTGAGGGGGAGGGGTGAAAGGAGTAAGTTCTGGTACTGTGGTAGAGCGGGGATGGACAGCAGAGGCGATTAATGAGGGTGTGTGATTGTGAAGGAGGTAAGAGGTGGAGTGAGGGTTTGAAAGTGTGGTGGGGATGATTGAGGAAGTGGTAGGTAGTTAAGGCGCGAGCAGGAGAGAGAGGGTTGGAAAGGGGTTAGAACTTACATGGTCGGTGGGTGAATCCGCAGGGAGAGAGTTCCGAGGCTATGCTGAGGGCTCAGTTTAGACTTCAGTCGGGTGACAGTCTCAGGGGGTATGGTGAGGTTGCGGGGTGGGAGTTGTTGGGAAAGGTGTGTGTGTGTGGTGTGTCAAGGTGGAGTAGGTGTGTCCGTTTCAGCGTACCTCCGGCCAATGAGAGGGGGGGGGAGGTCACCATGGGTTTTTGGACCGACGGAACCATGAGATTCCCCACTCTACTAACAATCAAACACTTTCTGTTTTATTACTGTATATAGATATATATATACAGTCATGTGAAAAAGAAAGTACAAACCCTCTATGAATTCAGGGTTTTACATATAAGGACAATAACAATCAGCTAAAAATTAGGTAAATACAACGTGTGCTTGTTTCTCCATTGGTTAAATTACCTTTGATCTCCGTTTTTGTTTGATAATTTTCGAAGCTCCATCGGGCCTGATGGAATACTTCCATATGTCCCTTTGAGTTGCTGGATAAAATCTCGACTCTCTGAGACCTGAATGTAGTAGAATCAGTAGAGAATCATTTGTACACTAAGTTGCTGGAAGACGAGACTGCAGAGTTTCCTGACGCCGAGTTTGGAGAGGGAGACTGGTGACCGCCCGGAGTTCAACCCCCGATCGGAACACGCTCCGACGTCACGAGTAACCTGACGCGGAAGTGTGGGCGAAGTGAAGTTCGCCGACGAGAGGAGAGAGGGACCAGGAGGGACAGGATCACACAACCCTAAACGAACAGACGAGCAAAGTGCCTCTGTTTTGCGTCGTCAAATCTTAGTACCGAAGTGCCTTGTACCAACTACATTGTTGTAAGTGTTTGATAACCGTTTTTAATTGCTTATAAACATAACTATACTACTCTATGGGCCTTGCGCTTTTTTTTTTTTTGTTTCCCGGCTCTAGTTTCTTCTGGTTCCGGGTGGTCCAGATGTAAAGAAGCTGCATACCCATATTTTCGTGACTGGACTCTAGATATGGGAACCACGTTTATGAAATTCTTCAAGTATTAAGTATTAAATTTGTTTCTTTTTGTAGAATTGTTTTTTTAGTGTTGGTTAATCCCATCCTTTTAATGTGACAAATGTATAGTCATGTCACAACACCACACCCCCACAAACACCCCCCCCCCGACTCACCTTCAGCCTCATGCGAAAACACTGCTTAACCATTAAATAAAGCCTTCCTGTCGTAAACCCCTTATAACACGGTCGCGGAAAATACAAAATGGCTGCCGCATCAGCGGATTCTTCACCCCCTTCATCACCCGTGGGACAGGAGATGGGAGGGGGATGCCCCTCCGGTCCGGCTCCCCCTGTCCCGCGTGACATGGCCGCGGGAGGAGAGGGAGGGGGATGCCCCTCGGCGGCTCCCATTACCGGTGACAGCCGTGGGACGTGAGATGGGGGGGGGATGCCCCTCGGTCCCGCTTTCAACCTTCCACACGTGTCCCCGCTGAGCGCAGGAGGGAGGGGGGGGGGAGCGGGTGTGGTGTGGTGTGTGTGTCATTGTGTGAGACTGTGTGTGAGTGTGTGTAAGTGGTGTGTAAGTGTTTGTGACTGTGTGAAACTGTGTTGTAAGGTTGGGCCTGTGTGTGACTGGTGTAATGTGTGTGACAGTGTGGTTGGTAAGTGTTCACAGTGTGAGAGTGTGTGTGGTGGTGTGTGTAAGTTGTGTAAGTGTCTGTGACTGAAACTGTTTGAAACTGTGTGAAAGTGTGTGTGAGTGTGTGTGAGTTGTGTGAACTGTTGTGACTGTCCTGGAACTGTGTGTGTGTGTGGTGTGATGTGTGTGGTGGTTGGGTGTGTGGTGTGTGTGTGTGTTTGTGGTGGTGTTGTAGTGTGTGGGTGTGTGTGGGGTGGGTGGTGCTGTGTGTGTGTGTGTGAGCAATGAGCAGTGTGTGCAGTGTGTGCAGGTGAGCAAGGACCAATGTGTGTGACAGTGGTAAGCAGTGTTGTGTGCAGTGGCGTGGGTGTCAGTGTGAACAGTGTGTGTGCGTGTGCACATGAGAGTGTGTGTGCAGTGTGACAATGAGCAGTGTGTCAGTGTTGTGTGCAGTTGTGACAATGAGCAGTTGTGTGCAGTATGCATGGTGTGTCAGTCTGAGCAGTGTTGTTGCAGTGTGCAGTGGACCATTGGAGAGTGCGTGCAGTGAAGTGTGTGTCAGTGTGCAAGCAGTGGTGTCAGTGTGAGAGGGCTGTGTCAGGTGTGTGCGGTTGTGTGCAGTTGTGAGCAGTGTGTGTGTCAGTGGTGTGCAGTGGTTGTGCAGTGTGGAACCAGTGTGTGTGCAGGTGTGTCAATCTGTGGCTCTGTGTGTTGTGCAGTGTGCGTCAGTGCGAGCATGAGCATGTGTGTGCATGTGCAGTGGTGGTGGTGAGTGGGTGAAAATGAGCATTTTGTGTGCAGTATGAGCAATGTGTTGCAGTGTGAGCACTGTGTTGGTGCAGTGAGCAGTGTGTGTGCAGCTGTGCAGTGGTGACAGGTGTGCAGGTGTGCATGTGCAAAAAAATACAAAACAAAAAATTTTTATTAATTGTACATTTATTATTTTCGCCGTATAACGAGGCGCGTTATACGGCCTTTCCATGTACAAGTTTATATACTGTTTGCAAACACTCCGGTGCCACACAAACCCACAACCCCCCCCCACCACAACAAACCCCACCCCCCCCACAAACACCCCCCATTCCCCTACCACAACCCACCCAACTCACTTTACAATACAACATTTACACATAGTTATTCACGGTTCACATCCCGGGCAACGCCGGGTCTCTCAGCTAGTATATATATAAAACTTATTCTTTATTAGCGCTACCTATTGTGTTTTACAGGTTCATATTCCCAATAAACCAAAAGTCATCTCCACTAAGGACGCCAATTTGAAGAACCAGCTGGCCCCTAGTGTCTTCAAAAAACAGTCTGAAGGAGTTGTTGCCAATTGGCTACCGAAAACGGTCGGGTTTTTCGGTTGTCATGCGTGCAAGGCATGCAAGCACGCCTCAAAGGACAAGGCCAAGTTCAGCTCCCACAGTACGGGGGAGTGTTTTTGTAAGGAATCGGGGTATTCGCCCCCTGCGGCATGTTCCCTTCTTACCTGCCGCATCTCAGTTCCCGCACTACTTACAGAGCATGCACGCACCCGCAGTTCCTTTGCTCGTACCACAGAGCCCGGGCCACCCCCGGTTGCATCGCGCATTCTCTCACGCGCGGCGCGTACACGTGACGGCGTGCGCCGCCCTCAAGCTGCGAGTCAAGATTCCCTGATGTCTCTCTGTTTTCTGAACCTTTCCTTGCTTCCGCAGAGGCCGCGCCTCCGCTCCGCCCCTGCCTTGTCTTCTCTACAAGAAGTGTCTTCAAGTATTCTGAAGCAAGCAATGCCATCTTGCTTTCTGGCAAATCCTGCCCTCTTCCTCCTGACAGGAAGTAAGCCTCTCTCTGACTTTCTCATTGCTCACAGCTGCCGCTGCCCTTTAAATACAGTCAGTTGCTACCCGCCCTGGGTCCTGCGAAGTACTACTCCTGTACTCTATGCTTCGCGTGCCTGCCATTGCATGCTGTTCCTGTCTGGACTTCCTCTGGGACACTTACTCATCTCCTTTGGATTCCGGAAGACTGGGACAGTCACTCATTCTACTACTGAGGTTAGTTTACCGTGCGGGTAGTGTAGGACCTGCTGATTAGGGTTTACCTTGACGTGGTAGCAGGCTTATAATACTTTGGCCAAAGGATTAAACTAAGAACCCTTACTTTGTATTTAGTGTTGCTGCACCCTTCTGTTTCTGGCATTATGTCTTCAAGGAGACTGGCCGTCCTGCAGGAAGTAATTCTCTTGGGACCTTGTGCTCTGGACTCTATCCTCCCCTGCTCCTCACTAGTGGCAAACACACACCCCGCATTGGTGCCTGAGAGCGTGCGCATCCCCGCTCTGCTGTCAGAGCATGCGCTTACATGCAGCTGGGCTAGTTGTGTCATTGAGCTTGGCTCCTCCAGATGCGTCGTGCATTCTCCTGCGTGCGGCGAACTCACGTGACTATGTGCACCGCTCCCCAGCTGGGCGGCAAGTTACTCCTTTTTTGTTCTCCTGCGGCTTCCCCACCTCGCTATCGGGTCCCTTCCCTTCTCTCTGCTTATTCGTGGGAGCACAACCAGTTTTGTAAACAAAGGTTTCATAAATTATCGTACCTGCTATGTGGTGTATCTCATTGAATGCCCATGTGGACTCCAGTATGTCGAATGTACATGTAGACCCTTGAGAGTCCGCATACTGGAGCACATGGGCAATATTCAAAAGAAATTAATGACACACAGTTTGTCCAGGCATTTCGCTACAGTTCACTCTGGTAACACAATGGGTCTATCATTTAGGGGGGTTGAATTTGTACCCCAAAATTGGAGAGGAGCAGACAGGCTAAATAGCCTGTGTAAGAAAGAAACGCATTGGAGATACAAACTAAAAACACTGATCCCACATGGTCTTACTGTAATGTGGACATAGATCTGGTTGCATTTATCCAAGAGAAATGAATTTGATTATTTTTAACTAAACATGCTCTTTTTTATAATAATTTTTGACAACATTTTAATGTTTTATTATGTCTTTCCCGGGATGTCTGACATGTATCCCTCCCTTTGTTTTGTCCGAGGACATTTCCCACTTCTTCAGATAATGTGTTTATTTATTTAACATTGTCATATAATTTTTTAACTATTAATAACGCCATTACAGCTATACAAATTATATCTGGTTTCTAATGATATAATTATATTTCTTGGCAATGAAGTTGCTAAAAAGAATTTTTCAGTATGATGCATCTTCATATGGATGTAGTGTTCTATGAGGTGTTGACCCACACGTCATTTTTTCTTATCCTGATATGTTTCCTTCCTTTTGTCTTATTCCAGGACTTGCACCACTCCATCAGGAAATATTTATACTAATACTGTTTTTAGCCATATGTGATGTAAATGCCATTACAACTAGATAGGTTATATCCCGTTTTATAAATATGTGGAACACTTAGCCACAATGTTGTTAGGATTTTTTGCACAATAATTTTTCCGCCATTATTGAATATTTGAAGTACAGTATGTTCTACTGCAGTGTATAGTGAGTCTTGTTTAATTCTGCATAGATTCAGTTGCCATCTTCCTGCTTTCACTCTGCCAATAAGAGTATTGCTTTTGCAGCAATGTGATCCAACTACAGAATTCTGTACCATGGTCACTATTATTAGTGACTAGGACTAGTCTTCACTCTAGATCATTTTATTTGTCTAATTGCCATATCCTGTATGTTATCCACTGGATATCACTCTGATTTATATGCTAGATAGCCTTTTTAACATTCAGGGAGCTGAGGCTCCATGTTCTGTTTCTATGTGTAAAAAGTTAGGGTTGGCGGGAGACAATTCGCTAATGTGAGACATCAGAAGCGATTACAGCTGGTGTACTACAATGAACTTTGTGATCGGAGGGTATTTAAACCCTCACTGGTGCTAGAAGCACATTCAAAGAGCCTGAGGAAGCCGTTACCAGTGAAACGCGTTGCTCCTATTACCCATACCTTTTAGGACCTGAGAGGCCACCGTAGAAGTGTGCTCCTGTCTGTTTACTTTGGGAGCTCTCACGCAGCACCGGATGCGGTAGAGAGGGTGACCGAATACTACAGCGGGAGCGGACACGCCGTGGATCTTTGCAGTGTCTTTTGATGTGAGTGTGTATGTGGTATTTTAATAATAAACTGTTTTATATCATATTCCCACACACTCTCCCTGTCTATTTTCGGACGGGCGCCCCATGCTGTGACGAGGGGATTGATTACTGTCTAAACCAGGCCTGCACAACTCCAGTCCTCGAGGGCCGCAAACAGGCCAGGTTTTCAGAATATCCCTACTTCAGCACAGTTGTCTCAATTAGTGGCTCAGTCATACTGAGTCGTGCTCAAGTAGAGATATCCTGAAAACCTGGCCTGTTTGCGGCCCTCGAGGACTGGAGTTATGCAGGCCTTGTCTAAACATTATATCAGCCTGTTTGGACCCACCCTTGAGGGATTTCGAAAAGATATCTGTGGGAGAGTGGACACTTGCACAAGCCTGCACTAGAGACTTTAAAGATACCAATTGATGCACATCACTCACACAAGGCCGTGTGAGTAGTTTTTATTCTCAATTATTAATCAATATTCCCCATACTCCCCAATGTGGGTGTTCTGATAAATCTGCACATTTATCATTGTGCGGATGTCATTATACTCTACCTCCTATTGACTCAGAAATCTGAGTAGCTTTCTATTCCACAGTCAGAGTGCGCTCACCTTATTTCTTTTTGTTATCGCCGCTGTGATTGAACAGCCCAGCGCAACCACAGAATCACCATCCGCACCATACTCCAGTACAGCAGTGCTATTATAAATTGTATGACCCAGATAGCCTCATTGTGACAGGGTGAATAAACATCACCAGCCATATACCTGGCAAACCTATGTTTAGGTTTGCAGTGCAGCAGTGACGAGGTTAAGTTTCAGTGGAGAGGGCTGCTTAATTAGTCTGATCCCAGCTGCCTCATCAAGGGGCTTTAAAAACCACAGGCTGCACACACAGGCAGGCTAGCTGGTCAGGAGACAGGAGTGAAATGCTGAAGTAAGATTACTGCTACAAGGTCTGTTTTCAAAGTACATGTTTGATGAACTGTCTGTGTCCTGCATGCTGAAAAGAAGCTGCCTTGTTTTTCTATGCTGAAGAGAAGCTAATTTGTTTTTGTATGCTGACAAGAAGCTGTTTTGTTTTTGTGTGCTATATTTTTTTAGGCTCAATAAATAAGCCTTATCAAGAAAACCCGCGTGTGGTTGCATGTACCCTGCAACACTCATCTATAAATGGGCTAACATGGGATATATAACAGGGCCTGGAGACTATACATTTCCCTCCATGACGACAACACCCAGTGCCTCCACTGACTTCCTGCCCACATCAGGGCAGTCAGAAATGGTGGGAACTCCACTTCCTCCTCCTCCACCACCATCCCGAGTTCGCCACATCATAAACACCGCGTGTGCGTATATTAAGGCGTGGCAGAGCACATATCAGGGGGCAGAGTGAGCCTGGCAGCGCAGCGGCTAAGAAGAGACGCTGAACTTTATTTTCTGTTTATATCATTTTGTACATATTGTTTATTTTTGGGGAGGAGGGGGGGTGGGGTCACACAGTGAAAAATAAATGTTAATCACACACTGGTAATTCAAACTTCTGTCTTTTGGTAATTCTTGTTCTCATATGTAGAATCATTATTATACACCCATACTTAATACACTCAATATTACATACAATAGTACACCACAGAAACATGTCCTACATTTCCTTTAATCATCAAGCACCCTTTTTAAGTATGGAACAGATTCTTGACCCAACAGTAGATCACATAAAGGAAATACCGTCAGTAAAATAAAGGTGGGCACTTTCACTAATGTTTTGGTTCTAAAACAAATGTGTGTGTTTTGGATCTTCAAATACATGGGGGAAAAAAGCTTAACCCTTTGGGTGCCCTTTGGGCAACAGAGTGCCTTATCCCCTCCGGCAAAGGACGGTCAGGTGACCGCCCCTAACCCAGAAATGGAACAGGAGTCCTCTTCGATTTCTCCCATAGAAATTGAGCATATTTGTGTATGACATCATGGTGTCCCTAGGGTGCCAGCCCACAGGACATAGTGGTTACGTCTTGAGGCACCCAAAGGGTTAAATAAGACTAAAAACAAATAATATAACTGAAAAAAACATTGAACAAGGAAAAAAACATATTTGCCCAGAAACACCCGACGTTATCAACTTTACTCAGCAACGAGGAGGACCCGCTTATTTTAGGTATCATCCTGGTTATCTTCCTTATCGTCTTTGCCATAATCATCATCGTCACTTAAAATGATAAGCAAACAACAGTAACCCTGTCACCCCAAACATTACACCAGTAAATGTAGTACTTTTGTTTGTATAAGTGTAGCTTATAGAGATAGATTAGATAGCAGAACTGTATCTCTATGCCAACCTACTGTAGTATACTATAAAGTATATAATCAACATACACAAACTATAACCCAACTGAAACTGAATTGCATGGTAAACTGTTACAGTGTAGAGACAGGTCAGATTGTGTTATACCAACCCAATACATTCAGGTAACTTAATGGTGTTAACCCTTCTGGAACTGAATAGACTGGTATAGTTTAGATGGTGGTATGTCACTATGTTACACTAGTAGAAAGTAGACATAGGCCAGATGTGATATCTCTATGCCAACCTAATATACTATATAGCCGACACACAGAGGTAACCTAAAGGTTTCAACCCAACTGGAACTGAATTGACGGGTACACTAATAGGGAGTAAGGATAGGTCTAATGATGGTATCTCTATGTCAGTGATTCCCAACCTTTTTGTTTGGAGGAACCCTTGAAGTTTTTCGAAAAATCTCGGGGGACCCCTATCTGGCTGACACATATTGGGTTAATTTCACACCTCACGAGCCCCCTCTATTTCCCACCCTCTACCCATGTATTTCTCTCCCCTCTGTCTCACTCACTCTCCCCCCTCCCGCCTCACATGTATTTATCTCCCCTGCGTCTCACTTACTCCCTCTTTTCCTCACTCACCCCCCCTCTCCTCTCACTCGCCCCTAACTTCCATCAATTACCCCACTCTTGCTCAATCCCCCCACAAAATACATACCAAAAAAACTCCACCCCCCTAAATACATGTAACCCCACCCGCAATACGGAATAAAAATACCTGCCCCCGCCAATACATATAAAAAATGCCCCCGACGCCCCAATACATTTTTAAAAGACCCCAACTGCCCAGTACATTTTAAAAAGACCCCCACCGCTCCAATACATTTTTTTTAAAACCCCTAATACATAAAATCATCATTATCATCATATCTCCCCCAGCACCCCTCATCATCAATTTCATATATCTCCCACAGCACCCTTCTTCATCATCATCCTCATCTCTCCCCCAGCACCCTTCATCATCCTCATCTCTTCCCCAGCACCCTTCATCATCCTCATCTCTCCCCCAGTACCCTTCATCATCCTCATCCTCATATATCTCCCCCAGCACCCTTCATCATCCTCATATCTCCCCCAGCACCCTTCATCATCCTCATATCTCCCCCAGCACCCGTCATCCTCATACAGTATATCTCTCCCAGCACCCTTCATCATCATCATCATCCTCATACAGTATACTGTATCTCCCTCATATCATCCTCATATGAGCCTTGAGAAAGCGGTTCAATCGCGAAACGCGCGCGTCGGCATCCATCACGTGCACGCGCGCAGTCAGTATTGACGTGGCAGCCTTCCAAGTTGCAGAGCAATTAGCTGTCAGACTGAACGCGTGTACTCCCTTCGATACTGGGCAGGAGTTTATGTGGTGACTCGGCAGCTTATGGTGAGGGTAGGACTGGCTTTTTCTCCCGATACACAGTTTGAATTAGTGGTATTAGCATCCCTGACGGTGGTAGCACATTCATGAATATGTGCACAGGTATACTTACAGCCACACCGTCTATAGGGATCTATCAGCCACTGTACTTAATCTCTGTGTATGATAGCTAGCTCTTTAGCATCAGGAGTTTATTAGCTGTTTATAGGTGACTATATATGGGATAATAATAAGTGGGATGTACGATTTATTACCTACTATTGGAGCAGTACAGTACATGTAAGGTGAGCACACACAGACAAGTGTGCATAGATCTATTGCCTTATACAGAGGCATCACGATCTGTCTCATATTATCCACCCACTTCACCCACACATCACCTTGGGACTTGTCTGATACCTAAGACAGGTTATGTGCAACCCCTCCCCAACCTTTGACTATACCTAAACACCACATTTAGGGAATACTGCATATCAGTTCTCTGGGAACGTTTATCTAATACACCTCAAATTGTTCCTCTATTAGGTTAACCCGGAGTGTCACATACACTCATCCTAGGGTTAATATATATGTGTGTCATTTGTTGTATTTTAACACCCATCATTTTAATCAGTTTGGCATTAAAGATTATTTTTAATATTATCATATTACTTTACTGGGGGTACTGAGTGCTATCAGTGGGTTCTTGCTTCTTTACCGTTTATCTATATCAACCTAGTATACTATATTTACCCAACACACACTGGTAACTTAACAGTGTTACCCTGCTGGAACAGAAGTAACTGGTCCACTGGTATAGAATAGAGACATGTCAGATGGTGTTATGCCAACCTGCTATACTATATGCCCAACACGCACAGGTAACCTAAATTGTTAATCCAAATGGAACTGAATTGACTGGTAAATTGGTGGAGCCTAGATACAGGTCCAATTGTGGGTTGCCAATTTATTATATTGTATGTGCCCAACAAACAGAAAACTTAACTGTGTTAATGCGGCTAGAATTGAGTGTCAGGCATACGGTTTCAGAGTAGAGATAGGTCAGATGGTGGTATCTCTATGGTGGTATGCCAACCTAGTATAATATTCATATACTTAACACATTTAATAGTAGAGACTCAGTGACAGATCAAAGTCTGATGATTATATTACCTGCTCCTGTCTCTCAGCATCTCTGACACTGACCGCAAATGGCAGAAGGAGATGGGAGTTGTGGCTGTGTACAGAGGGAAATGCTGCAAAATCCAACCCCAATTGGGATTTGAGAATGAGTTTTTTTGGGAGGGGTTTATTGGGATCGGGCACGTAGTGCTAAACTGCGAGAAGTTTCGGACTTCGGATTTGGGGAATACACAGCCAGCAAGTCTGGGGGGTTTGTGTTAGGGGGACTTTGGAACTACAGGTATCCATCATTAATTTAAAACAATGTACTCTGTAATGGAAAAATCATACTGTCAAATGGTTTGGCATTATTCTTTGGTTCATAACTCTAGGTTGTTAATATATGATGATTATTTGAATGATACACATTATAATAAATGTTATCATAGTAGTTGGGGATATATGGTACAGCCTTGCTACAGGTGTAAGTAGAGGGATATATCATTGCAGTAGGTACGAGTGCTAAATGCTGAAACAGATGCAAAAGGTTTTTGTTTTTTTTAAAGTTCATACAATTCAACACTATACAGAATATAGTAAAACAAACATGGATGTACCCACATCTTTCACATAGTTGCCCCAAATCTGTTGCAGTCTTTCTGACATGATATAGTAAATCAACTGCAGATTGTAAAATGCTGATGAGTACATGGGCAATATTTACTAAGCAGTGCTACGCCATAATCCACCGTACAGCCAAAACACTTGACTATAATATTTACCGTAAGTAAGGTCATTGACACTTTCCCACATAGAAGACTGATAAACAAGTTGCAATGCTTGGGATTGGACTCTAAAATGGTAGGATTGAAAAGACATTGGCAACATAGAGGTTTGTTAAAGGAAGTACATTCAGAGGAGGTGTAACATCTTTGTTAGTGGGGAACATATGTCATTATTAGTGATATTACAGAGGGTTTAGAGGGGAAGTATGCCTTTTTGCAGATGACAGAAAGATCTGCAACGGGGTTGACACCCTAGAGGGGAGGGTAAGCAAAATGATTAATGATGTAGGCAGAATAGAGGAGTGGTCAGAAGTGTGGCAACTACAATTTAATGCCCCAAAGTGCAAAATAATCACACACAATCTAAAAGGCAGAAATACACTGGCACTAAATCTCAACTCCTCTAGAGGAAAGGGACCTGGAAGTCATTATTTCATCAGATGCAGAAGTAGGCGAGCATTGTAACTAAGGAATGTAACAGCAATAAAGAAAGCCAACAGGATGTAAGGTTGTATAGGGAGAAGTTTTAGCAGCAGATAGAGGTAATGATGCTGCTTATTAGATCATTAGTAAATCCTCACCCAGAGTACAGTGTGCAGTCGTGGGCTAAAAATGCTGCATGGCCTACACCCTAAAACGTATCAGGAGAGACTGAAGTTTCTTAATATGTGCAGCTTAGACGAGAGAAGGTGGGTGTTTGAGGGCAATCCTTAATGTAAAAGAAAGTCAAGGATCAAGTGGGGAAATTAGGTGTTTCAGCAGTAGATAACGGGTGAATCATAGATTAACCCATCAGGCGCTCAGAAATAACATAGTCCTGCGTTGGTTAAATAATACAATAGTTCAGGTCAACCCCAAATGAATAAATGTAACCTTATGTGATGTCTCTTCCAGCAACTGGCTTGCTTCAAGCACCAAATAGTTGAGATAAAAAGACTCACTTTGAAATTCTGGGGTTAATGGGGTTAGTAACGCAGTACCTTTAATCCGATCCTTCTTCCTTGAATAATGAAGCTGCTCCTGCTGAACCAACTCGTCTTGGCGCTTGGTAAGTATAGAATAAGTGTGGCGCCTCACCGCCACGGATAGCGTGTTGTACCTTCACCGCCAACCCTTCACCCGCTTTCTCACGGTGGGCGGTCACGTGACCGGCGGCCGCGACGAGATTTCCCGGATGCAATGCAGGAGTAGCTGGATACCAACGGCAGCCCGGCGTGCTGGCGGCAATCAATAAAGTAGGTGTTTCAGCAGACAGGAACCAGGCAGACTAGCTGGGCTCAGTGGGTCTTACAGTATCTGCCCTACGTAGCAATGGCAAGAAGAGGTAACTTAAACCAAATTAAAGAAAATACATGCAACAAATGGCACCCAGCATGGATTGTTGCTTTAAGGCAGGAATATCATTTAAAACATACAAGCTGTAAACACAAGAACATGATACATAAAGTGGGAAAACTCGATGTTGTGGGCTAGATAGATATCAAGAGTTTCTAAGCCAAAACATTGGTAATATCCCTTTTTTGGCCATACTGGGCTCTGATTAAACAGAAATAACTGGAAGTATGCAGCTGCATGGGATACTTCACATAATTCTATATTTTTGGTAAATACCTTTTTCCATTTACCTTTTCCCTGCTGACCCTCCTAGGGAGCAACTGTAAACCTGGAGCTACATCTTTATGGTGTGTTTTTTAAAAAGCACGAATTATATGGAATCGGAGACTAAAATGTATTTCTTGTTTTCTGCACCATTATGTTACCCTTTAAATGAAGGAGCAATGCAAGTTGGTAATTACAGTGGGTCCTTTTTGTCACTGTCATTTATCATGGAATGGAGAGCTGTAAATTATCTTTTCTGGCGCTGAGGTGAGGTGTTTGAAGAATGTACTTGCAATCTCATCTGTTGAACAGTGACCTCAGGAAAAGGAAAGAAAAAAGACAAAACATGCAGGGAACCTGCAATGGTGTATTACCCAAGGGATGACAGGGTTATGCCATGAAGGAGCAATTTATTAAATTAAAATAGCAAGGTTAAAATAACCAATAGCCTGTTTAAAGGAACAGTACGTGACGCCTCATCATTTAACCTAGAAGACTGTGTTCTAACAGTCCCGGACAAACGGCGGAGCCCCGGAGTAAGCTGTTTGTCACATATGGTGGAGAATGCGGGCAGAACACTAAAAGGTCTGCGGGTTAAAGAACTTTAACAAGAAAAAAAAAAAAAAAAGGTTTTTTTTCTCTCCAAACAAGATGGAAGACGTGGTGAGAGCGCTGGTACGCAATGTTGCTGTCCAGAAAGACACGAATGAAGCACAACAAAATATTAATGCAGCCCTGCAACAGGCGAATGAAACCCAGCAACAGCTGTTAATAGCCCAGCAAGAGACTAATGCAAACCAGCAACGGCTGTTAATAAACCAGCAAGAGACTAATGCAAACCAGCAACAGGCGAATGCAAACAAGCAAGAGACAAACCGCTTGCTGAGAGAGGAGCAACAACGGTTCGCCCAGGGCTTAAAGCAGGAACTCGAGATCCTAAGGGGGACTATCAGTAACCTTCCACTGGCAGAGGCAGCCCCAGTCCCGAAAATGACCAGGGCAAGCCACTACCTTCAGAAGATGGGACCCTCGGATGATGTTGAAGCCTATCTTCTCATGTTTGAACGCACGGCACAGAGAGAGGGATGGCCAGAAGCTGAGTGGGCTGGTCTAATCGCACCCTTCCTAAGCGGCGAACCCCAGAAGGCTTACTTTGATCTAGAGCCAGCCGAAGCTAACGTCTATGCAAAATTGAAGCTCGAGATCCTCGCCCGCCTCGGCGTAACCACGGCTGTTTGTGCCCAAAGGTTTCACGCATGGTACTTCACGATGGATAAAGCCACCCGAAGCCAGATGTATGACCTCATCCACCTCGCCCGGAAGTGGCTACAACCCGAGATCAACTCAGCAAGCCACATCGTGGAACGGTTGGTCATGGACCAGTTCTTGAGGAAACTTCCCTCTGCCTTACGCCGTTGGGTTAGTCGGAGTGACCCCCACAATGCGAATGAGCTTGTGGCCCTCGTAGAAAGGTACACTGCAGCAGGAGAACACCCGCAACCCACAGTCGTGGAGCAACCCCACTACCCGAGGTTCCAGGACTCTTCCAGAGACGGTAAAAGGGTACCAGGGTTAAGGGGCGCTGAAGAGCGGCGACCACCTTCACGCAGTACCAGCAACAGTGGCTCGCACACTAAGGGCAATAGCCCACATGGGGAGCTGGGAAAAGGCTCTAAGCGGGACACAAATAGGTGAAATAATAGGTGTGTGATCAGCGCTTGTGTAAACAACAATTATATACAATAGTGAACCTTAGATACAGAGTCCCAATGGTAGTCCTGGAGCTGCCTTGAAAAGAATAATCTGGTATCTTCTACCCAGAGTTGGATTAAAAGCTGGAAATTATCTTTTCTGGCGCTGAGGTGAGGTGTTTGAAGAATATACTTGCAATCTCTTCTGTTGAACAGTAACCTCAGGAAAAAGAAAGAAAAAAGACAAAACATGCAGAGAACCTGCAATGGTGTATTACCCAAGGGATGACAGGGTTATGCAATGAAGGAGCAATTTATTAAATTAAAATAGCAAGGTTAAAATAACCATGGATGACATTGTTATACACACATAAAAAAAAAAAACATGTAAAATACAGATTAAATTATTAGAATGATGGACTCGTGCCTCAGCACTCTCTTGCACTGCGGTGCTTAGTCCAGCAATTCTTATTCTTTGCTCCGCCTGGTATAAAATTGGAATCCTACTCACCAGAAGTGAATAGGAAATAAGCACTTGGTTTATGGTCTTTGCCGTTGATATCGCCGTTCGCCTGGCGTAGACTATATATGAAAGGACTCATGGCAGGGGTCACCACTGCAGTCAGCACAGCCATAATCTTCTTGGTGGTCAAGGAAGAATTTTGAGTAGCTCGGACATACATAAAAATACTGCTTCCATAGTATAACAAAACCACTGTTAGATGGGAGGCACAGGTGGAGAATGTCCGAAGACGTCTTGTCCCCGATGGAATTCTCAGCACAGTAGAGATAATATAGATGTAAGAAATGGTGGTAAAAATCAAGGAGCCCAAGATTACAACAGTGGAGATTACAAAGATCACCAGTTCAATCATACTGATGTCTGCGCAAGAGAGTTTGATCAGAAGAGTGGAGTCGCAAAAGAAATGGTTAATGACATTGGGCCCACAGAAAGGCAGTCTGGTGATTATCAAAATTGAGGGCAACAGCAGAACATGGAGGGCCCCAAGCCAACATCCCCAACACAAGTGAAGACAAATCTTATGGCTCATAACAGTGCAATAGTGCAATGGTTGACATATTGCTAAATAACGGTCAAAAGACATCACTGCGAGAAGTATCAGCTCTGTAGTGCCCAATAAGAAATAGAAAAAAGACTGCACAAAGCAACCAACAAATGAAATAGTCCTGCTCTGTGAGAGGGAGATCTGCAGCATTTTAGGGATGACAGTTGAGGTAAAGGATATTTCCAGGAGGGAGAGGTTACAAAGGAAGAAGTACATGGGTGTCTGAAGTCGAACATCTGTGATGACGAGAAGGATGACCAAAATGTTTCCTGTGAGTGTCACTAGGTAGGCGATGAACAGCGCGAAACCCAGTAACCACCTGGGATCAGATGAGAGTCCCAGAAGAATAAATTCAGTCACATTATTTAAGACCATCTCTTTCCCAGCGTAATAGATATTTGTTGAGCCTGATGTAGAATCGATATAATGAAAAAAATCATTAATTTAGAAACAGGCATTAAGGTAAAATTTCCGGCTGGTGGCATGACGTAAAAAGGATTTACCGGCAGAAGTAATATCAGCCCTTTAGATCAATAATGAAGAGCTTTTTATATTATCCTATAGCATTCCTTCAAATCCTAAAATAACTTTTTGAAGAATTTCAGCCGCTCATCTATTTTTAAACACATTTGTAGCAGATTTTTTTTGAGGGGGGGCGGGGGGAGGGGAGGAGGTCTTCAAAAAAGTTACCTCTTTGTTTCAGAAACGACTATTAATCTGTGTAAGGTCCACGTGGTACTATGGAATAGCCTGTATGGTGTCTGGTGGAATTGCACGGCTTGTTACATATGAACCTTTGGGACTAATTCAATAAACTGTTGTATTTCTTAAATTGAGTAACGCAATGAAAATCTCACATTCCGTGCAAATAAAAATACAAACCTGGCAATCTTGACTTACATTTTATTTAAAATGGAATTCACATCACAAAATCACTGATCAGTCACACTATATACACCATCAACAATTACTGAAGGGGTAATGTGGTAAAACATCAGAGTTTGGAGTACAGTAGGTAGATAGATACCTTTTTATTTGTCCAGCAAATAGTTTATATATTACAGGCTTTGGAACCTCTCAGGGTTCTTCATCAGGCTCCTGTCTTGTTCTATTCCAGAGCTTACACTTGTATCTCCATTATGTTCCATGTCCTTATTACAGTATATTACAATATAGTGTAGTTTCTTATTTCTTCTTTCTTAATTTTCACACTAGCTGCCAGCATCCTTATCATCACATCTCTCTTTCTCCCCATATCCATTGTCACTAGATATCTCTCTACTAGACTGTATATAATGTCCTCCTTTTGCATATGTTTACCCTACCTGATGAAGAACCCTCAGAGATTTGAAAGCTTGTAACATATCAACTATTTGTTTTGACAATAAAATGTATCACACTACAGTACCTCCTTCTCCCTCCTTTATTTTTTACCAGCTAAGTAGTGAGTACCAATGACCAGTTTGGTAAATATGGTCCCTTACTTGGTAAGTAATTATTTTTATTTCTGCTAGTAGGACCTCACTTACTGTGACCATTTATTTAGCATACTGTACACAGGGTATATACCATACATAGCATACTGCACATAGCATACAGAGGGTAATGTGTATAGAAGAGACCATTGTGTTCCTAGAAGATTTATTTTAATAATATCCATTACCACCAACTACAGGTACTCCCCCCCCATATAAAAAAACAATAACTATCCTAGAATTGAAGGAACCTGTGGTTCTATCATGACATGTTATTCTTGGAGCTTCCTGCAGTAGGTTATTTTTTAGATCGTGAAATACACCGGGTTGGGTCACATAAAACTCACAATTATTGAAGGAAATCAGAACAAAGATAAGATCAGAGCAGGAGGCTTCCCTATCAGAGGTGCCTATGTTACTGAGATTATATTTTACATTTTGCGCGTCAAAATTTCAGTGCTAAAAAGTAATACAAATCTTCATTAAATGTGCGTTATGTGTCATATGTACGAAGACTTCATACATGATGCAAAAATGTGTTGTTTGAAATGATGTTTGACACACCACGTCATGTTGAATATTTGATTGATATAATTGAAATGAATGCAGAAATGTGTATCGTTTTCATTAATAACTAGTATTAGTAAATATATATTATTCGTGTAATATTTATAATAGCAATACTGGGGGGAAAAATTACACTTTCTGATAACCTATATATAGAAAATCTGTGCTGCATCAAATAAATATTTGGGTTGATACCTAGCAACTTAATTCTGCGCTAATTATTAACAAACTTTTTAGGGGTTACAGCAAGTCAGACTTTTCGTACGATTTTGACATACTTGTTCTCTGTGGGGGGGGGGTTGGGGCGGGACACTGAGAAACATTATTTGTTAGTACATATGATTACCATATGTACGCCATGCAGGACCTATTTCTTTTGCATCCCCCTCCCAAAAAAAAAAGAAAAAATCCTTTTTGACACTGATGAGGCAGATGGAGAAATTTCAGGTTAGTACATAATTGGTGTACACCAGCGCACTTAAAAATTATGTTTTATGATTGCCAATTTTCCACCAAAAAAGCTGTTTGCGACACAGTACAAAGGTCCCAAAGTCAAAACCCCTCCATGAATGGCACCTTAATTGATGGAACAATGAAGTAAGGGAAGTTCTCCTCTTGTCACCATCAATAGCGCTGCTAGTCCAGTTGGGATAGTGCAAAGTAAATAAGTACCTTAGTATTAGGTGATACCTTTTTTATTTGGACTAACAATTGATGATATTATCAGACAAGCTTTCCAGAGTTCTACTCTCTTCCTAAGGTCAGTAATACTGATTTACTTAATATTCTGTGAGTTTGACCCAGATGTAAAAACCAAGATAACAATCTCAGGCAAATGATATAGATACGTCATGGTAGAGGGGATAGTAAATAAACGGACAGGGCAATAAATGGATTAAAGGGATGGTGAGAAATGTGAAGAGCATGTACAGTAGGACCATCCATTTGCCATGGGAAGGGCAATGGGGAGAAGGTTTTGAATTGTGAAGGAAACCCTATATAAGCCTTAAGTCCTCTGTTTTTAGTGTCCAAGAGCATGTTATTGGAATGAGACCTTAAAATAGAACAAACAATGTGTAGATTGTCATTTGCTTAAAACTAAGTTTTTGTGCAGTTCTCACCTTTTTCCCAGTTACTGAGTTAATGTCTTCTCAAAACCCAGGTGTAATAATGTCCAGTAGGTAATATGTAATCTTGGATGTAGCAGAATTGAGCAAAACACAAATGTACCTCCATCCTTGAATTTGTCTCTTCCTTTTACCTTCGTTGTAAGACAATGGGATTTGAACTTGTTTTATATCCCATAGATCATATACTTAGGGGATTCATGATGTCCTCGGGGGGAGATATATGATTTATGATTTGTGTTTCTTGGGACATGTTGAAAGTTTTGGTGAACACAATTACTATACTGTTTGAAGAGACTCACTTATCTGGTCAAAATATACTTTTGGGGGCTATTTATAGTATCAAGGTCTCCTGGCTGCAACACGGAGCAAAAAATAGCACCGAATGTATCATTGCTTTCAAGGGGATATTTCATTTTGAAATATCTGGTGCTATCTCTTGCACCACTTTTTGCACTGGTGTTGCAGTTCATAGAGCATGTGACTTGTACATCAAGGCAAAAGTAACAAAAAAACTGCACCGTATGTATCAGAGGAAAAATTATCATTAAAATCAATAGGCTTTTTTGTATTTATTTTTTTCAAACATTTTTATTAGGCATAATCATCTTTACAGACATTGGTTTTACATTATCAGTGTTGGCCTAATACAGTTGTATTTTCCTTGTTTATGTGGGGGGAGAGAGAAAGAAAGGAAAGATCCCCTAAGGCCACGTCATGGTCCCTGGGGTGTGGAAAAAGAAAGAGAAGAGGGGAGAGGAGGGGGGGGGGGGGAGAGAGAGGGAGTCATTCCACCCTCTCCTCGTCCGTCCGGGTCCCGGCATCCATCCTTCATGGCCTAACTGTGGTTCAGATCCGTCTGGGGTTGTATCCTGATTTGGTTCGGATTAATGGGTTAACCAGGGTTCCCAGATTTTATAGAAACCTTCAGTTGAGCGTTTCAAGAAGGCCGTGAGTTTTTCCATACGCATAACATCGTTAACTCTTTTTTTCACTAGCTGTTTGGTGGGGGGCTGTAACAGGGGACTTATCCCTGTTCACTAATATGCCTTTAATCTAGCAGTGTGGTGGTTAACTTCTGGTAGTTAATTACTAAACACCACCTGCCTGATTTAGATGGCTTACAAAAACCTGTCTGTTCAGACAGGAAGTGACTCCTTAGCTCACTTTTGAGCTGACCTTTGGAGGCATCACATGTTTTGAGCTCTGTCAGAAACCACAGCAGAGCTGATTTCAAGACACAGGGAAAACTACTAAACCTGAAGCTGACAAACCCTGAGTGAAGGGAGCTGAACCAGGAACTGAGAAGATTTTCCCTCCAAGAACCAGATAAGAATTTCATTATTAAGAGACTGCTTATATCTGCTTATTTTCATGCTATATGTCAACTTCACTCCTCCGCTGAAATGGATCTCTCCTGCCGCCGCCGGTAAGCCTGGTACAGTATGTGTGTTTTGGATCTTGAATACATGGGGAAAAAAAGCTTAACCCTTTGGGTGCCCTTTGGGCAACAGAGTGCCTTATCCCCTCTGGCAAAGGACGGTCAGGTGACCGCCCCTAACCCGGAAATGGAACAGGAGTCCTCTTCGATTTCTCCCATAGAAATTGAGCATATTTGTGTATGACATCATGGTGTCCCTAGGGTGCCAGCCCGCAGGACATAGTGTTTACGTCTTGAGGCACCCAAAGGGTTAAATAAGTCTAAAAACAAATAATATAACTGAAAAAAACATTGAACAATAAAAAAAACATATTTGCCCAGAAACACCCGACGTTATCAACTTTACTCAGCAACGAGAAGGACCCGATCCTTTTAGGTATCATCCTGGTTATCTTCCTTATCGTCTTTGCCATAATCATCATCGTCACTTAAAATGATAAGCAAACAACAGTAACACTGTCACCCCAAACATTACACCAGTAAATGTAGTACTTTTGTTTGTATAAGTGTAGCTTATAGAGATAGATTAGATAGCAGTACTGTATCTCTATGCCAACCTACTGTAGTATACTATAAAGTATATAATCAACATACACAAACTATAACCCAACTGAAACTGAATTGCATGGTACAATGCTACAGTGTAGAGACAGGTCAGATTGTGTTATGCCAACCCAACACATTCAGGTAACTTAATGGTGTTAACCCTTCTGGAACTGAATAGACTGGTACAGTTTAGATGATGGTATGTCACTATGTTACACTAGTAGAAAGTAGACATAGGCCAGATGGTGATATCTCTATGCCAAACTAATATACCATATAGCCGACACACACAGGTAACCTAAAGGTTTCAACCCAACTGGAACTGAATTGACGGGTACACTAATAGGGAGTAAGGACAGGTCTAATGATGGTATCTCTATGTCAGTGATTCCCAACCTTTTTTGTTTGGAGGAACCCTTGAAGTTTTTCGAAAAATCTCGGGGGACCCCTATCTGGCTGACACATATTGGATTAATTTCACACCTCACGAGCCCCCTCTATTTCCCACCCTCTACTCATGTATTTCTCTCCCCTCTGTCTCACTCACTCACTCTCCCCCCTCCCGCCTCACATGTATTTATTTCCCCTGCGTCTCACATACTCCCTCTTTTCCTCACTCACCCCCCCTCTCCTCTCACTCGCCCCTAACTTCCGATTACCCCACTCTTGCTCAGTCCCCCCACAAAATACATACCAAACCCCACCCCCCTAAATACATGTAACCCCACCCGCAATAGGTAATAAAAATACCTGCCCCCGCCAATACATTTTTAAAAGACTCCCACCACCCCAGTACATTTTAAAAAGACCCCCACCGCTCCAATACATTTTTTTTATGGGAGGATATCAGGATAGACAGACAATTGGAATATGTTTTTACCTGAGGAAAGAGAAGAGATGAGTGAGTGGTTCAATAGTCTTCCTTCCTTTTTAAACTTCATATTCTACTTGAAACATTTCTACTTAAAAGCATATCTGCTTGCAAGCATGGCTGCTAGCTATTGGTTTAGAAAGAGTTTTTGTAGATTAATGAGGCAGGCCAGTGGGGACATTTCCATTCAACGTTCAAAGTTGTTTTTGGAGCTCTGACAGAACAGAACCTTGACAGCCTCAGTAACCTTCTTGTTGCGTAGACTATATATGAAAGGACTCATGGCAGGGGTCACCACTGCAGTCAGCACAGCCATAACCTTCTTATTGGTCAAGGAAGAATTTTGAGTGGCTCGGACATATATAAAAATACTGCTTCCATAGTATAACAAAACCACTGTTAGATGGGAGGTACAGGTGGAGAATGTCCGAAGACGTCTTGTCCCCGAAGGAATTCTCAGCACAGTAGAGATAATATAGATGTAAGAAATGGTGGTAAAAACCAAGGAGCCCAAGATTACAACAGTGGAGATTACAAAGATCACCAGTTCAATCATACTGATGTCTGCGCAAGAGAGTTTGATCAGAAGAGTGGAGTCGCAAAAGAAATGGTTAATGACATTGGGCCCACAGAAAGGCAGTCCGGTGATTATCAAAATTGAGTGCAACAGCAGAACATGGAGGGCCCCAAGCCAACATCCCCAACACAAGTGAAGACAAATCCTATGGCTCATAACAGTGCAATAGTGCAATGGTTGACATATTGCTAAATAACGGTCAAAAGACATCACTGCGAGAAGTATCAGCTCTGTAGTGCCCAATAAGAAATAGAAAAAAGACTGCACAAAGCAACCTACAAATGAAATAGTCCTGCTCTGTGAGAGGGAGATCTGCAGCATTTTAGGGATGACAGTTGAGGTAAAGGATATTTCCAGGAGGGAGAGGTTACAAAGGAAGAAGTACATGGGTGTCTGAAGTCGAACATCCGTGATCACGAGAATGATGACCAAAATGTTTCCTGTGAGTGTCACTAGGTAGGCGATGAACAGCGCGAAACCCAGCAACCACCTGGGATCAGATGAGAGTCCCAGAAGAATAAATTCAGTCACATTATTTAAGACCATCTCTTTCCCAGCTTAATAGATATTTGTTTAGCCTGATGTAGAACCGATAAAATGAAAAAAATCATTAGTTTAGAAACAGGCGTTAAGGTAAAATGTCCGGCTGGTGACATGACGTAAAAAGGATTTACCGGCAGAAGTAATATCAGCCCTTTAGATCAATAATGAAGAGCTTTTTATATTATCCTATAGCATTCCTTCAAATCCTAAAATAACTTTTTGAAGAATTTCAGCCGCTCATCTATTTTTAAACACATTTGTAGCAGATTTTTTTTGGGGGGAGGGGAGAGGGGAGGAGGTCCTCAAAAAAGTTACCCCTTTGTTTTAGAAACGACTATTAATCTGTGTAAGGTCCACGTGGTACTATGGAATAGCCTGTAAGGTGTCTGGTGGAATTGCACTGCTTGTTACATATGAACCCTTGGGGCTAATTCAATAAACTGTTGTATTTCTTAAATTGAGTAACGCAATGAAAATCTCGCATTCCGTGCGAATAAAAATACAAACCTGGCAATCTTGACTTACATTTTACAGTCATACTATATACACCATCAACAATTACTGAAGGGGTAATGTGGTAAAACATCAGAGTACAGAATACAGTAGGTAGATAGATACCTTTTTATTTGTCCAACAAATAGTTTATATATTACAGGCTTTGGAACCTCTCAGGGTTCTTCATCAGGCTTGGAAGTGAGGAGGAGCGCAAGATGATTCAGTGGTGTATGTGAAAGAAAATAAACATATATAGTGCAGACTATGAAAACTGATAATGTCACCCTGTAGTCTGTAAGAATAGAACTCACAAAATACGTCGTATAATATCACATGTCAGAGATCCATCTCTCTCTGACTGGAGCCCTTTCAACCGCAAATGCCAGGATATCCCTCAGTGGGTATGTATGGTGTATATGCAAAAGAAGGGAAAACCACAATAGTGCATACTATTCAACCAAATATATTAAAAATCATCATGAGTAGATTAAACTCACATTCTACAAAAAATAATCAGGTAAGGGAGAGAACCGCCGATTTGTCTGAAGGATCCCGTGTGCAAGCAGCTTTCCAGCGTCTCACTTGCTCCTCACTGTTTGCTTCCGCGTACGTCACTGCCGTCGCGTCACTTCCGCGGTCCGTCACAGCTGAGGGCGGAAGTTCAATCTGCGTCTGGTATCAGCTCTGATCTTGCCAGTCCCTCAAATCTTTGGTTCACAGCGTCAACTCTACGCGTTTCGCTAATTGCTTCGTCAGGATTTGTCATACATACCCACTGAGGGATATCCTGGCATTTGCGGTTGAAAGGGCTCCAGTCAGAGAGAGATGGATCTCTGACATGTGATATTATACGACGTATTTTGTGAGTTCTATTCTTACTAACTACAGGGTGACATTATCAGTTTTTATAGTCTGCACTATATATGTTTATTTTCTTTTACATATACCACTGAATCATCTTGTGCTCCTCCTCACTTCCAAGAAAGAAAACTCTGTATCCTGGGATTCGGAACTATCCCATCAGAGGAAGTTGAGCTGCTATTTATACACTTTTATTATCACCATTTATTCACTGTATGGTGTAAGGTTTATTAGATTTAGTGTATTTACTTCACGTGTTATATATATATTTTTTAATGTATAACACTATTTTATTTTATTATCACTTTTTGGAAGCGCCCAGTCGATCCTTCACTCCCCTTCCCTCTTCTTCATCAGGCTCCTGTCTTGTTCTATTCCAGAGCTTACACTTGTGTCTCCATTATGTTCCATGTCCTTATTCTATTACAATATAGTGTCGTTTCTTATTTCTTCTTTAATAATTTTCACACTAGCTGCCAGCATCCTTATCATCACATCTCTCTTCCTCCCCATATCCATTGTCACTAGATATCTCTCTACTAGACTGTATATAATGTCCTCCTTTTGCATATGTTTACCCTACCTGATGAAGAACCCTCAGAGGTTTGAAAGCTTGTAACATATCAACTATTTGTTTTGACAATAAAATGTATCACACTACAGTACCTCCTTCTCCCTCCTTTATTTTTTACCAGCTAAGTAGCGAGTACCAATGACCAGTTTGGTAAATATGGTCCCTTACTTGGTTAAGTAATGATTTTTATTTCTGCTAGTAGGACCTCAGTTACTGTGACCATTTATTTTGCATACTGTACACAGGGTATATACACCATACATAGCATACTGCAGATAGCATACAGAGGGTAATGTGTATAAAAGAGACCATTGTGTTCCTACAAGATTTATTTTAATAAAATCCATTACCACCAACTACAGGTACTCCCCGCCCCACCCCCCCATATAAAAAAACAATAACTATCCTAGAATTGAAGGAACCTGTGGTTCTATCATGACATGTTATTCTTGGAGCTTCCTGCAGTAGGTTATTTTTTAGATCGTGAAATACACCGGGTTGGGTCACATAAAACTCACAATTATTGAAGGAATTCAGAACAAAGATAAGATCAGAGCAGGAGGTTTCCCTATCAGAGGTGCCTACTGTATGTTACTGAGATTATATTTTACATTTTGCGCGTCAAAAGTTCAGTGCTAAAAAGTAATACAAATCTTCATTAAATGTGCGTTATTTGTCATACTGTATGTACGAAGACTTCATACATGATGCAAAAATGTGTTGTTTGAAATGATGTTTGACACATCACGTCATGTTGAATATCTGATTGATATAATTGAAATGAATGCAGAAATGTGTATCGTTTTCATTAATAACTAGTATTAATAAATATCCATTATTAGTGTAATATTATTTATAATAGCAATACTGGGGAAAAAAATAAAATTTTCTGATACCTATATATAGAAAATCTGTGCTGCATCAAATAAATATTTGGGTTGATACATAGCAACTTAATTCTGCACTAACTAGTAACAGACTTTTTAGGGGTTACAGCAAGTCAGACTTTTCGTACGATTTTGACATACTTTTTCTCTGGTGTGGGGGGTGACACTGAGAAACGTTATTTGTTAGTACATATGATTACCATACAGTATGTACGCCATGCAGGACTTATTTCTTTTGCATCCCCTTCCCAAAAAAAAAAGAAAAAAATCCTTTTTGACGCTGATGAGGCAGATGGAGAAATTTCAGGTTAGTACATAATTGGTGCACCCCGGCGCACTTAAATATTATGTTTATGATTGCCAATTTTCCACCGAAAAAGCTGTTTGCGCCACAGTACAAAGGTCCCAAAGTCTAAACCCCTCCATGAATGGCACCTTAATTGATGGAACAATGAAGTAAGGGAAGTTCTCCTCTTGTCACCATCAATAGCTCTGCTAGTCCCGTTGGGATAGTGCAGAGTAAATAAGTACCTTAGCATTAGGTGATACATTTTTTATTTGGACTAACAATTGATGTTTTTATCAGACAAGCTTTCCAGAGTTCTACTCTCTTCCTCAGGTCGGTAATACTGATTTACTAAATATTCTGTGAGTTTGACCCAGATGTAAAAACCAAGATAACAATCTCAGGCAGATGATATAGATAAGTCATGGTAGAGGGGATAGTAAATAAACGGACATGGCATAAATGGCTTAAAGGGATGGTGAGAAATGTGAAGAGCATGTACAGTAGGACCATCCATCTGCCATGGGAATGGCAGTGGGGAGAAGGGGTTGAATTGTGAAGGAAACCCTATATACGACTTAAGTCCTCTTTTATTTTTTCGTGTCCAAGAGCATGTTATTGGAATGAGACCTTAAAATAGAACAATGTGTAGATTGTCATTTGCTTAGAACTAAGTTTTTGTGCAGTTCTCACCTTTTTCCAAGTTATTGAGTTAATGTCTTCTCAAAGCCCAGGTGTAATAATGTCCAGTAGGTAATATGTAATCTTGGATGTAGCAGAATTGAGCAATACACAAATGTACCTCCATCCTTGAATGCGTCTCGCCCTTTTACCTTCGTTGTAAGACAATGGGATTTTAACTTCTTTTATATCCCATAGGTCATATACTTAGGGGATTCATGATGTCCTCGAGGGGAGATATATGATTTAATAGGGTAAGTGTATTCTCTGTATTTAGAAGCTTGTGTGTTGGATTTTATCCTATCAATATATAACAAGTGTGTTTATTGGGACATGTTGAAAGTTTTGGTGACCACAATTACTATACTGTTTGAAGAGACTCACTTATCTGGTCAAAATACACTTTTGGGGGCTATTTATCAAGGTCTCCTGGCTGCAACACGGAGCAAAAAATAGCACCGAATGTATCATTGCTTTCAAGGGGATATTTCATTTTGAAATATCTGGTGCTATCTCTTGCACCACTTTTTGCACTGGTGTTGCAGTTCATAGAGCATGTGACTTGTACATTAAGGCAAAAGTAACAAAAAAACTGCACCGTATGTATCAGAGGAAAAATTATCATTAAAATCAATAGGCTTTTTAAACCTGTATGTACGGTAGCGATGTTTCCCCCACGCAATGGGAGATGAGCCGGCTACGTGTGTGTGGTGTTTTACCTGTGGCTCACATGAGGCCTGAACCTCCATGCTGGGAGCATGGGGTGTACCTGATCTGTCTTGTGACAGCGCCTCCACCTGTGCGGGATCCTAACTATGTTGGATAACCCCGTCACAGGACCCAATACAAGAATACACACTGGTATAGATAACAGTTTTACTGAACAGGAAAATAACAGTAACACAATGCTTATACCTAGGCCTCGCCCGGCCTTACCCACACAACTGTATACCCTTGTCCATCCACTTAGTCCACGCCCAGGTGAGTGTGTCCCCAATGTACAGAGGTGCCCTGGGCACCTACCCAACCCAGTGTCCACAGTAGCCAATCCAGCTGGAAGTGTGTGTGACAGCGCTGCCCACAACTAAAGTGTTACAGTTGACGCACTTGTAGAATGGTGGTATACCTGCCGGGTGCTCCAACACCCGGTAGCGCCAACTGAAGTTAAGAGGGGCCGTCCGGTCCCACGCCATCGTCGGCAGCGATGAGTCCGCCTCCACGTGGGGTGGTATCCAGCTGGAGGGTCCCACCTTAACAGTCTCTGTGCCTTGCGGTGGTGGTCTGGTCCCAGACCACAGGCCGCAACTGCTGCGCAGCGTCCTTCTGTGTCACTGACACCATGAATGCTAAATGGGGCAGTGTACCTGTAGCAGACACAAACTATACAAGGGGGTCGGGGCCTATGGGGGTCTCTGGCCTAGTGCAGGGACCACAGACACCCTGCACAAACACCCTACCTTCTCCTTGTCCCAGCTCCGACTGGCGTGGTCTCCTCAGCGCGCCAAATGTATCTTGCAGAGCAGGAGGATCCAGGAACTCTATTGTCTGTAGTGCAGCAGGTGATCTTGCAGTCCCAGGGGCTGCTGGGTAATGTTCGCCATGCAGAGCATATCTGTAATGGCCGCCGCTAGGTGCATGCACTGCACATGCGCACCTCTTGTAATAGCCGCCGCACTATGGGCAGACACTGCGCATACGCGGGCCGTACTGTGCATGCGCAAGGAGTCTAAAGATGGCCGCCACCTGCTCTAAGGAGCCAAAGGGGAAGGTAAGGGGACGAAGGGGGACCCATGGGGGACTGGGCCACATTCTCCCCCGGGCGAAAAGACCAACGTTCCCGCTTGGGAACGACATGGGAACAACATTGTAACTCATAACAACAACATTATATAATAAAAATGCATTGCAATATATACAACTTATCAGATGACAAACTCTACATCAAGTTATACATTTCCGTGAACATCATAATGACAGATTTAACTTTACTGCGAGACCACTGCTGAGCCTCATAGTGGGGTGCCCCTAATGAATCGTCGGCTACCCGGTTGGGAGGGTACCTCATTCTTTGGCTTCTGCAAAGCTCTTCTTCTGCAACCCCCTCGGGGGTAATAATTGTACGCTTGAGGCTCAGTTTCTCTTATTGGGGATACTACTGTCTCTGAAATGTCTCTGTGAGGTATAAAGCAAGGACTTCTGGGGTCCAGAGGAGGGCTCATTGGAGCCACCCGAGTATGGGTCTGCTGCATGGGCCCATTACCCGTTGCTCCTTCGGGATGGGCCCCTTGATTTCTGGGTGCCCTTTGAAAGGGTCCTTCCATACGATCCTCGATTGTTTCTGTTACAGATTTTGAATTCTCTTCAGCTTTGGGGCCACTAGTCAATGACATAGCCCCTATTTCTGGATCGCCATCCCCTACTTGTGGGATAGGCAGGAGATGGTTGCGGTGCCAGACCTTTACCCGGCCATTCACGTCTTTTATGCGGTAGACCATAAGGCCCGGCATCTGCGATTCAACCTCGAGTACCCCGTCGTGCCAATGGTCGGCTAATTTGTGCTTGCTGGGGATTCCGAGGTTACAGAGGAGAACGGCGTCTCCAGGACGAATTTCCCGATAGCGCCTTTTATTATTGGCATTCAGCTAGCTGGCTTTGTCTGCTAGCTGGTAGGCTTTCTTTTTTTTTGAAGGGGCTAGGTTAGTGGGTTTATTTTCCTTACGTTGCATTTTTTTTTTTTTTCATATCTTTTTATTTTCAGGTGTATATACTTTCGAGTCATACAGATAGATACACATATACAGGGATTCCCGCGGAGTTATGTATATATATATATATATATATAAAAAATTTAGAAACAAATACTTGTTACAGTTCTTCGCTATAAAACAATACATTGGGATCTGAGTTTATATCACCTAATTTTTTTCCTTTTTCCTTTACTGTATATCTCAGACTCCTAGAAGCCCTAACCACTCCCTCAAACATGGGAGCGCTTATTAAACTAATCGCCAATTGGCATTAACATTTTTTGGATCATGTCTACAAATGTTTACTGGGTTTTAGTTATTCTTTGTCTTTAGATAGTAGATTTTTATGAAAATGTATTTATTGATTTATTTATTTTTTGGGGGGGGGGTCTATTTTCAGGGGTGTCTCTATTTCTTTTGTTTCTCAAGGAATTTAGTCTGTTATTGCAGGCTTTCTTGAAGCCGCTGTACGTATCTGAAGTGCGTCCTGTTGAGTACCCCGTCGGTCGATACCCTCAGATGTATGTCTACAGGAAGCCGTGCTTCTCACCCGAACATTAAGAAGTAGGGAGTGCTTAAATCTGTTTCCTTTTCTTTATTTCTCACCTGCAGGTGCTCCTCCCGAACCTTGTCCAGCTTCAGCTGGGCCCTCTCACTGGCTGTGTGGTCTAGCAATTTGCAGGCATCGGTCATTTTGGCCTCATAGCGCTGTGTCAGGCCAGCCACTTGACGGACTCCTCCTCCCTCTCTTCCTTTTTGGTGAGCTGTATCTTGAGCTCAGCGATCTGCGCCTGCAGAGCTGTGAGTTGCAGGGATGTGTGTTCAGATGTCAGCTTTAGCTTTTCCACTTCTAGGTTTTGCTGCAAGTTCCACTCCTCAGTGAGAGACCCCTATTTCTTGAGTGCATCTTGCAATTCTCCTCTTTGTCCTAGAGGTGCGATCTGTTTATCAGCAGGAAAGGCTAAGTGGGCCCCAGTATTCGCAGCTTCAAAGGGTCCCTTCAAACGCCAGGAACTAGAGGTGTTAAACCTTTTGTTCACAGGAGTGAGGTAGACTGAGTGGCATTCATTAAGAAAGCAGGATGGCATATATTAAGTGGCAAGTGGCCAGTGGGGGGAAGATTACATTTTTGTTGTACATGATCTCTCACTATTCTGAAGGCAGGGATGCCAGGAGTTATGAAACTGGCAAACAGTGCGAGTGGCCAGAGATAAAATTCCCACGCCATAGATTGGCTGTCCATTATGGAAATAGGACATTTGAAGTTTTTAAAAAGGTAATGTAGTCAGTCAGAAAGTTAGATCCATCTAAGTTTTTCATGAGTTCCATCAGTTCCATCTTGTGTGATTCACCTGAGATTCAGTCCCATTTGAGAAGTTCCACCTCTGAGTAAATTGCCTAAATTTCTCAGAGGCTAAGTGACCAGAATCCAACAGCAAGAGGCCACAGGAAGGAAAAGTGGCCGGGAATTATTATGCTGTGTGTTTGCAACTAGAAAAGATTAGTTTTGTTATCCCAGTTTTCAAAGTAAGTGTTTCTTTTTCCTGTAATTTGTGTAACATAGTTGTGTACGTTCCTTATGTGAATAAATGCAATTTATTTTTTATCTCTCTGCTTTTCTCAATCAATGATCCCGGTAATTCAGTCTTAATAAGCTTGGTGTACCGTGACAACAGAGCTCTGTGTTTAGACCGTGGCCTTCCTGGCGAGGGTGTTCGAGCTCGGTACTAAGCCGTAAACTTCTTTCTGAGACGCTTCCAGCGCTGCCCCAACTTGATCCATGAATCTCTGGTCCTGGGCAGAATCAGTGTATGCCTTCTTCAGCTTAATTGACAAGATCACCCTGTCACTCTCCATCTGATCCTTTTCTTTCTCCTGGAGTACACAATTAGCAACTGTTGTGAACAGACACTTTTGTAGTGCAGCCTTGGCCTCTTGCTCTTTATCACGTCGTCCATAGAGGCAATCAATCTCATTCCATGCAGATTGAAGTGCCTGAGTTAAAGCTGCAGTTCAGTCTTTTTTTTTTTTTAATTAATTTTTTTTACTTCAATAGTTTCATGTGGGCAATCTCTACTTACCTAAAGAACTGCATAGTTGCAGGTCAATTCGTTCTCCATGTATTGATCGGCAAAATTTGGTGTCATCATTAGAGAAGGGATATGTTTTTCATCTGCTTCTGTCAGTCAGTGGAAGCTCATGAATATTCATGAGCACTCCTGCACTGACATGTGCTAGAGGGAGGGCAGGGCTGACAAAGGGGTGTGCCAGAGCTTGTGACAGGACATGAAGGGGCAGTGCCTTAGCAAATGCTTGTTAAAATAGAATACAAGAAAATTGGTCTTTCAACGTTATTTTTTTAAAAACAGAAAATGCTAAAAGTATTTAATTCTTACTACAGAACTGATTTATTAAAAAAACACACATGCTGGATATTGACTGAACTGCAGCTTTAAGGCATCTTTACCTTGGTTAAAAGCGTCCTTCTTTCTTTTCCACTACCCCTGGAACGATTCTGTGAGTTGCCTTAGGCTGCAGCATATCTCTGTTCCCCTCTAATGCAGGCTTTCCTGAGGTTAAAAAGTCATTCTTAATTCCTTCTGCAATTTCCACTATAATTGAACATCCTCCCTTCTTCTTTTTCTTTCTCTTTGCCTTGAGAAACTCTGAAGAATCAGTGGTACTGTGTTCACATTTATTGCTCATGACTGTTTTCAAAGTGGGAGCCATAATTCCAGACAAGTTTGTCTTTGAAGTAGAAGTTTGAAAGTCTGCAGTGGCCCAACCAGAAATGCAGAGAGAGAGACAAGCCTTGTCCACGGATTGAAAGTCTGAGAGTCTGAAATGGTGACACCAGATACCGCAGAAAAATGTAAGTTTTTTTTTTCTTTAGGGAATTTTACTCAGGGAGAAAATGCACAACAAATCCTGCAGAACACTTTGCGGCAAAAAAAACCTTCAAGATCCCAAACAAGATTTCCAAAAAACAAAACAAAGGTACTTTTCTTCCTCCAATACAAGCGGATGGGGTCTACTGAAGCAGGAAGGCAGAGAATCTGTTCCGGCGAGGTCCAGAGATGGCTTTTGTTTTCTGTCACGGGACTCCAGGAGCAGGTAGGAACTCGATGGCTGGAACTGTAGGGAAGGCAAGGATTGTTGGGGTCATGGGCTGAGGTCGGTGGTAGGTGGCAAGCAGGATCGTCGGGGTCACAGGCAGGGGTCGTGGCAAGCGGCAAGCAAGGATCGTCGAGGTCCAGGCAGCAGGAAGGCAGTAACAGGGAAGCAGTAACAGGGAAGCAGTAACTGAGACTAGGGAGCAGAAACTGAGACCAGGGAGCAGTAAATAAACGTAGATAAGCCTGATCATAGGCAAGGGGCCTTTAATATGTACAGGACTCAATACAGAAACAAACAGAAACAGTGCAGGGCAGAGGGAGTCTGGACACAAAACAAAAGACAACGGAGGCACAGGAAACTATAAGGACAGAGGACAGGAGCAACAAGAGAAGATAGACAGACAGAGGAACCCCAGAGCTGACAGAAAAAGCAGCACACCCGGTGGACAGACAAGGAACAGAAAGGGAGAAGGAGAACTAGGAAGACTCTGACACCTGTTCACAGCAAAATGACTACATTTAAGCATGTCTGTAAGAGTGTCACGGATGCTCACCACAAACCGGACTAGAACACGAGGCCAAGGTGGGGATATATGAAACCGCCGCCCTACAATCGCGAGGGCAGGTCCGGTAAGCAGAGTCGGTGTTGGTTAGCCGGGTCACGGTAGGAGAGTGTGGGATTGTAGAGGTAGTTGCCGTAGTCAGGATAGGAGAGATCAAGAATGGTCAGAGTCTGAAGCCGAGGTCGAGGAGAGATCCGGTAGACGCGCCGAGGTCCAAGGGTGCCAGAGGCCAGAAGTCTGGTTCAAGCCTGGGGTCTACAGTAGGTACAAAGGCAAAAACAGCAAAATAGCAAGCAGCTTGTAGCAAGCACACGGAACAAAGTCTATGCTCAGCAATCAGCATAGGGCTGCTTGAGTATATACTGTATAAGAGCCAATAGGAGGGGTCCCCAATGATGAGGTAAGAGATATGTGAAGCACTGATAGGAGGAGGCAGGGTGTAGGGCAGGTGTGAGACTACTCCGGAAATTATTGTGGTCAGGTGTTGGGCTGTGTGCGCGCCTGTGACAGCGGAGTAGGGCCGGAACTTCCGTGCGCTCCTCACCGCTGGCGCGGGAGCGCACATGCCTCTTTTGTAAGTGGGTGCAGTGGCCGGTAAGGAGAGGGGCCGTGAGCCCCTTACAAAGAGACAAAAAGGTAACCAACTCATTCTCATTACACAAAGCATTACAAATACCTAAATAATTCTAAAACCATAATTCAATTGGTAAACAAAAAGAATATAACTGAAAACTTTAAATAAGTAAAAACAGATATGGCAAGAAACACCCAAAGATTTCTTCAATCTTCCTAATTATAAATCATATCAGCATTAAATGTGGACTTACAAGAACCACGGTAGCAGCACACATTGCGTTTCACAGCCATAAGGTGCTCCGCCACGGCCAACCCTGACAAAACCACTTTGGACGCGAAATGCATAGGGTGGTGTTATGGCTATTCATGTAAGTCCTCACCTATTGCTGGTATGATTTATAATTAAGATTGAAGAAATCTTGGGGTGTTTCTTGCCATATCTCTTTCAGTTTTTTTTTTTTTTTTTTAAGTTTTCATTTATATTCTCTTTACCAATTGATTTATGGTTTTAGAATTATTTATATATTTTTACCCCTGCTTTTTAACTTGTTTATTCATGACCTTGAGGATGGCATAGAGAGAACAGTCTCCATCTTTGCTGATGACACTAAATTGTGTAAGGTCGTAGAATCAGAGCAGGATGTAATTTCTCTCTAGAAGAACTTGGTGAGACTGGAACCATGGGTAGGTAAATTGCAGATAATGTTTAATACAAATAAATATAAGGATATGCATTTGGGAAACAAGAATAAACAGGTAACTTACAAATTAAATGGGGATACATTAGTGTACTCCTTGATGGAGAATGATTTAGGAGTGCTTGTAGACAGCAGTGTTAGCAATAGTGCCCAAAGTCATGCAGTAGCTGCAAAGTCAAACAAGATCTTATCTTGCATTAAACGGGCAATGGATGGAAGTGAATAAACAAACATAATTATGCCCCTATATAAAGCATTAGTAAGACCACACCTTGATTATGGAGTACAATTGTGGGCACCACTCCTTAGATAAGACATTATGGAACTAGAGAGAGTGCAGAGAAGAACTGGATAAAGGGAATAAAGGGAATGGAAAATCTGACTTATGAGGAGAGGCTAGCTAATTAGATTTATTTACATTAGAAAAGAGACATCTAAGAGGGGATGTGCTAACTATATACAAATATATTTTCTCCCAATGGAACTTAAAACTCTTCACAATTACAAAATTAAAAGAAGACATTTGAAACTATAAAATACATGTATTTGCTCTATGCTATACGTTTTTATCCCTTTTTTTACCCACCAGAACCTATTTAATGTGTGGTTGAAACTATAAAAGAAACCAAACACAAGATAAAATATAGGATGTACCGAATACAGAATGGAAAGATAAGTAGTAAATGCCGGAGAGGTTGTAGTTCATTACTCAAAGGCCTGGGTACACAGGTAAAGCTTGAGACAGTACGAGGCAGAATGTTCCGAAGAGTAGGAGTAGCATGGATAAAAGCTCCAAAGGAGGTTAGGGAGATTCGTGGAACTGTTAGCAGTGAGAAAGTGGGAGTAAATGGAACCAGGATCTCTCAGAGGGAGTTGTGAGTCAACAGGGACTATGCTTCAAGGCAAACCTGGGGATATTCTAGGGGAATGGATAGGGGTTGCACCAGATGTACAGTATAAGAAGCCTTTTGATTTTAATGATAGTTTTTCCTCTAATACATACGGTGCAGTTTTTTTGTTACTTTTGCCTTGATGTACAAGTCACATGCTCTATGAACTGCAACACCAGTGCAAAAAGTGGTTGGTGCAAAAAAATAGCACCAGATATTTCAAAACGAATATCCCATTGAAAGCAATGATACATTCAGTGCTATTTTTTGCTCTGTGTTGCAGCCAGGAGACCTTGATAAATGCCCCTAAAAGTGTATTTTGACCAGATAAGTGAGTCTCGTCATACAGTACTGTATAGTAATTGTGTTCACCAAAACTTTCAACATGTCCCAAGAAACACAAATCATAAATCATATATCTCCCCCCGAGGACATCATGAATCCCCTAAGTATATGATCTATGGGATATAAAACAAGTTAAAATCCCATTGTCTTACAACGAAGGTAAAAGGAAGAGACAAATTCAAGGATGGAGGTACATTTGTGTATTGCTCAATTCTGCTACATCCAAGATTACATATTACCTACTGGACATTATTACACCTGGGTTTTGAGAAGACATTAACTCAGTAACTGGGAAAAAGGTGAGAACTGCACAAAAACTTAGTTTTTAGCAAATGTCAATCTACACATTGTTTGTTCTATTTTAAGGTCTCATTCCAATAACATGCTCTTGGACACTAAAAAAAAGAGGACTTAAGGCTTATATAGGGTTTCCTTCACAATTCAACCCCTTCTCCCCACTGCCCTTCCCATGGCAGATGGATGGTCCTACTGTACATGCTCTTCACATTTCTCACCATCCCTTTAAGCCATTTATTGCCCTGTCCATTTATTTACTATCCCCTCTACCATGACTTATCTATATCATCTGCCTGAGATTGTTATCTTGGTTTGTACATCTGGGTCAAACTCACAGAATATTTAGTAAATCAGTATTACCGACCTGAGGAAGAGAGTAGAACTCTGGAAAGCTTGTCTGATAATAACATCAATTGTTAGTCCAAATAAAAAAGGTATCACCTAATACTAAGGTACTTATTTACTCTGCACTATCCCAACTGGACTAGCAGAATTATTGATGGTGACAAGAGGAGAACTTCCCTTACTTTATTGTTCCATCAATTAAGGTGCCATTCATGGAGGGGTTTAGACTTTGGGACCTTTGTACTGTGGCGCAAACAGCTTTTTTGGTGCAAAATTGGCAATCATAAACATAATTTTTAAGTGCGCGGGTGTGCACCAATTATGTACTAACCTGAAATTTCTCCATCTGCCTCATTAGCGTCAAAAAGGATTTTTTCTTTTTTTTGGGAGGGGGATGCAAAAGAAAAAGGTCCTGCATGGCGTACATATGGTAATCATATGTACTAACAAATAACGTTTCTCAGTATCCCCCCCCCCCACACCAGAGAAAAAGTATGTCAAAATCGTACGAAAAGTCTGACTTGCTGTAACCCCTAAAAAGTTTGTTAATAGTTAGCGCAGAATTAAGTTGCTATGTATCAACCCAAATATTTATTTGATACAGCACAGATTTTCTATATATAGGTTATCAGAAAGTGTAATTTTTTCCCCAATATTGCTGTTATAAATATTACACTAATAATGTATATTTACTAATACTACTTAGTAATGAAAACGACACACATTTCTGCATTAATTTCAATCAGATATTCAACATGACGTGATGTGTCAAAAATCATTTCAAACAACACATATGTGCATCATGTATGAAGTCTTCGTACACATGACACATAACGCACATTTAATGAAGATTTGTATTACTTTTTAGCACTGAACTTTTGACGCGCAAAATGTAAAATATAATCTCAGTAATATAGGCACCTCTGATAGGGAAACCTCCTGCTCTGATCTTATCTTTGTTCTGATTTCCTTCAATAATTGTGAGTTTTATGTGACCCAACCCGGTGTATTTCACGATCTAAAAAATAACCTACTGCAGGGAACTCCAAGAATAACATGTCATGATAGAACCACAGGTTCCTTCAATTCTAGGATAGTTATTGTTTTTTATATGGGGGGGAGTACCTGTAGTTGGTGGTAGTGGATATTATTATAATAAATCTTCTAGGAACACAATGGTCTCTTCTATACACATTACCCTCTGTATGCTATGTGCAGTATGCTATGTATGGTATATACCCTATGTTCAGTATGAAACATAAATGGTCACAGTAATTGAGGTCCTACTAGCAGAAATAAAAATCATTACTTAACCAAGTAAGGGACCATATTTACCAAACTGGTCATTGGTACACACTACTTAGCAGATAAAAATAAAAGAGGGAGAAGGAGGTACTGTAGTGTGATACATTTTAATGTCAAAACACATAGTTGATATGTTACAAGCTTTCAAACCTCTGAGGGCTCTTCATCAGGTAGGGTAAACATATTCAAAATGAGGACATTCTTCAAAAAGTTATTTTAGGATTTGAAGGAATGCTATAGGATAATATAAAAAGCTCTTCATTATTGATCTAAAGGGCTGATATTACTTCTGCCGGTAAATCCTTTTTACGTCATGCCACCAGCCGGAAATTTTACCTTAACGCCTGTTTCTAAACTAATGCTTTTTCCATTATATCAGTTCTACATCAGGCTCAACAAATATCTATTAAGCTGGGAAAGAGATGGTCTTAAATAATGTGACTGAATTTATTCTTCTGGGGCTCTCATCTGATCCCAGATGGTTGCTGGGTTTCGCGCTGTTCATCGCCTACCTAGTGACACTAGCAGGAAACATGTTGGTCATCGTTCTCGTCATCGTGGATGTTCGACTTCAGACACCCATGTACTTCTTCCTTTGTAACCTCTCCCTCCTGGAAATATCCTTTACCTCAACTGTCGTCCCTAAAATGCTGCAGATCTCTCTCTCACAGAGCAGGACTATTTCATTTGTAGGTTGTTTTGTGCAGTCTTTTTTCTATTTCTTTTTGGGCACTACAGAGCTGATACTTCTCGCAGTGATGTCTTTTGACCGTTATTTAGCAATATGTCAACCATTGCACTATTGCACTGTTATGAGCCATAAGATTTGTCTACAATTATGTTGGGGATGTTGGCTTGGGGCCCTCCATGTTCTGCTGTTGCTCTTAATTTTGATAATCACCACACTGCCTTTTTGTGGGCCCAATGTCATTGACCATTTCTTTTGCGACTCCACTCTTCTGATCAAACTCTCTTGCGCAGACATCAGTATGATTGAACTGGTGATCTTTGTAATCTCCACTGTTGTAATCTTGGGCTCCTTGATTTTTACCACCATTTCTTATATCTACATTATCTCTACTGTGCTGAGAATTCCTTCAGGGACAAGACGTCTTCGGACATTCTCCACCTGTGCCTCCCATCTAACGGTGGTTTTGTTATACTATGGAAGCAATATTTTTATGTATGTCCGAGCCACTCAAAATTCTAACTTGACCACCAAGAAGGTTATGGCTGTGCTGACTGCAGTGGTGACCCCTGCCATGAGTCCTTTCATATATAGTCTACGCAACAAGAAGGTTACTGAGGCTATCAAGGTTCTGTTCTGCCAGAGCTCCAAAAACAACTTTGAACGTTGAATTGAAATTTCCCCACTGGCGTGCCTCATTAATCTACAAAAACTCTTTCTAAACCAATAGTAACTAACAAAGAAAAGGGTTTGAGGATGACCATCCCTGGAAACACAACTGCACAGATGCAAAGAAGTATAAATAATTGAGTTCCATTCCATGATAAATGACATAGGGCCTCATGCAGTAAGCGCCGATAAGGCTTTTATCGGCATTTTCCCGCCAAAATTGCATTTGAGTGTTTGAGTATTAGATGATTGTGACGACTAGCGAACAACTATTATAATAAATATGTTACAATGCTTGCAATGATTGGTGCGCAGATTAACAATCACTACATGTTATCCTATTGTGCAAATATTTACTATGCACTTAATTATCATAATGATGTTGCTAAGCACTGAAGTTAGATCTTATATTCATAAAATTTTAATTTCTACTAACATATGTATTGTCATGTGATATATGCTACCCACATTATCACTCAGCAAACACATTAATCTACTATATATTATATTCTCACGTGTGACTTGTCAAAGAATGTAAATGCTACATAACAACTAGTAGACATTGTATCTGAACGTACACAATAACAATAGGGAGGTGATAGAAACTTTTTAGTCGTGTGAATGTTATATTATCACCTAGGTTGTAGTGGTAACCTAACATGCATGAGCTAATGAATGAGGTACAGATCATTACACCATGAACATTTGTGTGTACATTTAATTCACACGAATAACTATAGTTTAGTGTTATTAGTAAATGTTCAACACATATATAGCTAAGTGACGCCGATGATAAAAACAACATTATTATGTAGGTTTATATTATTTCTGGTAGAAATACATGCATCACACAAAAACTAAAACACACACACTATGTTGCTGAAATGTGTGCGTATGTAAATGTCTACTTCATTTATGTTCATATGTTGACAGTAATTATAAAGGATCATGATCATTATGAATAACTAACGTGAATGAAATAAAAAATGTATTAACTACATTGTCATTATGTTGAATGATTTAGGAAAAGTTGAGAATCCAAAGAACTATACTTTGGAATGGTGTTAACATTTTGACAAATGTTAGATGTACGTCAAATCAACACACATCTTTCACTTATACATACACATGTGACAATGTAGTAATCAACATGAAGATGAAGTGAGAGAATAAATAATCACATACATTGCAATGTTAATGATGTTTACCACATTTGGGTAATTTCATACAAACATGCATTGAGTGTTAACATCGCTCATGTGCATGAATGGATGTTGTTACGTTGTCAAAATTACATGTTATGTAATGTACGTAATGATTTGAATACTTAAAGTTGTATGTCAATAATATTAGCATGAAATGACTATCTACATTACAAAAATAACCCAGATACATCTCACCTTGAACAAGAGCTAAGTGAATGTCATCTTCCATTAACATGCCAAGTGTGTAATAATGTTATACCATGAATCAACTGATGATTAATAGATATTCATGTTATAAAAAATTCAGTCAGTGAGCATTTATAAACATTCATGTGTACAAGGACATACTTGAATGTTATCAAGCATCTGTACATGATCATACATACACTATGCATGAAATAGTCTGCAGTAAACAACACCATTACACCAAAAAATGTAGTGAATGTGATTATTTATTTTTGTTTATCCTTTTGAGAGCGAGTCACAGGCCTGCATGTTAGCTGTTGTGTTTGCCTTTTCCCTCTGCCAAGTACTCTGGCCTTAACTGTACCACTTGTACTGGCCTGTGGCAGTTCAGTGGCACTGGGTGTGGGCTGTGGCACTTCAGTGGCACTAAGTGTGGGCTGTTGCACTTCAGGGGCACTAAGTGTGGGCTGTGGCAGTTCAGGGGCACTGGGTGTGGCCTGTGGCAGTTCAGGGGCACTGGGTGTGGGCTGTGGCAGTTCAGGGGCACTAGGTGTGGGCTGTTGTGAAACACTTGATAAACATTGCAAGAGTGATGGTGGAGCACTTTCTTGTTTTTGTGTTTTAATCTTCTTCCAAAAGCTGGTTATTAGTAATTGTTGTCCTAACTTTCTTTTGCGTGTCTCATTTGTAGGTGTCGGTTCTATATTTTGAACAGATGTAAGTGGTTGGATGTTGACAGAGACCTGCACAGAACTTGCACCTACGTACCGGTATCATCCAGAACTGGGGAATGAAGAACTGATGACTCTGGAGAAAAAGTAGCAGCATGTAAAGATCCATCCTCTGATGAGGTAAAGTGGAATTGTTCTCTTGCTGTACTCCGAAACTGATTTGCTTGGCTTACATTCAGAACTAGTGCTTGTAATGTCCTGTTTACATTTTGGATTTCTTTAGGAACTTGGATGATGACTTTTTTAATTTGTGACATTTCTGATATTGACCTTTCATGCATCCTTTCCTGCAGTGACATCATCCTTTCAAGCATTGACATAATTTATGAATGGCGACGATTTTCTTCACCCAAGATTCGTTCTTCAGAAGCTGTAATAGCTGAGTATGTGCACAAGCAGGAGGACTTGAATGCTGTGTTAATCCAGGAGTGTCAACATCTTCATGGTCACTTGAGTGAATTTGTCCTTGAGCGGCAACATCTGGTTCTACAAATAAAGAAAGACATTATGAACTGCCATGGAACTTTCACTTTGTTTTCACTATAATGATAGTTGTTCTCATAGTGGAACACATAACATGTTTCCATAATTTTTTATTTGTGTCCAATTAAAAGATGATGCTTGAAGTAACAATGATGTTTCGGCTCAGTGTGAAAGAAAAATGAATGAAAGGTTGTTGTAACATCACAACTCCTAGCTGATACTTTAAAACACACACAATACATGTTGTCAGGAAACACTACATCTTCTGTGACAATAACTGATGTGAAGTTCATTACATGTGAAAGGCATTTATTTTGCATGGCAAATGAAATTATTCAAATGTACACATTATATGGGCTGCACCTCATACACTCACATTCCATTCTTGATGATGACCTTGATGAGACAGGTGATGAGACATGTTCAGTGTCAGGTGACACAGGAGCTGCAGGAGCAACTATATAGAAGAATAACATCAGAATTTAATTGCCATTTGTACATAATTAACATGAAGTATCTGTAGTGGGAGTAGTTATGGCTAAATATCAGCATCACATAACGAAATCACAATGATATGGTTAGGGCAATCTGTATATTATCCATCTTAACATAAATGTACATGTGAACCTAATCGGCACATTTATTTTAAACACCATACAACATACAATGTTCATGCAGGAATGCGTTGTAAAATTAAGTGTTCTGTTGTACATACACTGCATATGTTGTGTAGTAATCTAACTAGAATAATGTAAATCACTACCATGAAAGCAAAGTTGACTCTGCTTATAATTCAGCACCTAATTGTGGAAATGTGTATGAATGTGTTTAGAGATCTGTCCGAACATTTAAGAGAAGCAGGTGTAGCGCTCAATGTGGCTGACACTCAGCAACACATGCAGTGTCGCTCACAGATCGTACTGGTTTTAATATATAGTGGAGTGGTGGGTGAAAGTATTCAGATAATTACCATTTCAAATTAATGTGATGAACTTCTGTTCACCTTGTCAGCTTCTAACAACTGTAGTCCCTCCCCCAAGACGTGACACCACCCTGACCTTTTATTTGCTTCTACCACATGTAAGCCGTCCCACAAGACTTGACCCTACCATGACCCTGTGATCTGGCTCTGTGCCTGACACCACCCCCTCTGTTCACCTCTATGCTGTGATTACATATTAATTGCAGCTGGTTTCACACACTGGTACATGAGCGAAATAAAAATATGAAGTGAGCTACATATGAATACAATTAAATACCATATGGTACATGTTCCTATTTATGCTCACATTATACTACATTAAGCGTAAAAAGAGCTTTAATAAAACATAACGAAATTTGTTTGTGCAAATTATTTATGTTCGCCTTTGAATGCTCAATATTCCATGCAAGACTTGATTAGGCAGTAATGGCCTGTTTATAGGTGTAACATAGATTATCACTAATATATATATATATATATATATATATATATATATATATTAGATGTATATATGTTGTGACAAACGGCTTACTCCGGGGCTCCGCCGTCTGTCCAGGACTGTTAGAACACGGTCTTTTAGGGTAGGTTAAATGATGAGACGTCACGTACTGTTCCTTTAAACAGGCTATGCCTGGTTTATTCAGTCCCAGGCACTGAGACTGCCACAGTTTAAACAGAAAACAAAGCCAAACAAAAAAGCTGCTCGTCTGAGCGATAACTTAAACTTAGATGTCCCTGACTCAGAGTTGGAAGTGGCTTGTCCACTTCCACCAACAAAATAAGTACCTTTGCAGTCTTTAGACAAACTAACAGAATGAATGAAGCGATTTGGGAAAGAGGCTTTCTCACCCCTCTGCAGTTCAGCAGCCTTCCAGGCTCTTGGGCGGGGCCCAGAGGAAACAGGAAACAGGTCTTATATACCTGAACTCTAATCAGCATGACAGGTGACAGAAAACAGGCAGCAGACAAACTGTGGAATGGAGTGCCTGTACCACGAGGCTGCCCTGTTCAGCTTAGACAGGACAGAAACTGTTCAGTATCCTGGGAGCCCTGTATATGGAGTTTATTACCAACCCCTGGTTTCTGTCACAATGTATATATGTATCGACACATACATGAAATAGTGAATTATGCATTTGTGAGCACAGACACAGTATAACGAAGTTATACATTACTGTGACAAAGAATGAGTGCGGGTGTGCTTTGTGGTTATGCATGTTAACCCATTGTTTGTAAAAAGATTCACACATACATTCAGCTTTCAACTATAGGGCAAAGATGTTGAATGCTTTGTAAAGTAGAAGGTTGCAGTGTGTGTTATTTGGAAGATCATTACACATAATCCCTTCATGCAGGTCAAGTTGTGTATGTTTACTCATAATGATGTCATCCACGATAGCTGAGCCAATACATGTTTCCAAACACACATAGATATATATATATATATAATATTTTTTTGTTTTTTTAGGATAACTATATATAAATATATATATAGATAGATACACTGGCGACACACTTTATTCGAGCTCGGCTAGTCCCACGAATTCGGGTATACCCGGGTGTATTGAGGTTTGTGACTGTTTTTCTGCCGGTGCATTGGGTTATTTCCAGGCAGGGATTGAAGCATTTTATTCCCGCTGGCTGCAATACTGCACAGTATATATATATATACTGCATTACAATTCATGAATTTATGCCATCTGGTAGACACGCGAAGCATTGCAGCCTATTAAATCCTGATCATTATCATTTAACAGATCAGCCGCCCGTCAGCCAGGCATGAACCCAGGCTGGGAAGGCAAATGCAACGGGGCTTGTCAGAGGTGAGGAGCGGCGCATTCCAGGTATCTGCCAGGTACATACTGGGTATTTGCTCGAATAAAGTGTGTCGGTGCAGTAGATAAATAGATATATATAGAGAGAGAGAGACATATATACAGATATATGTGTAGATATGCTTATATTGGGAAGAAACTATAAGTTTCAGTGGTAATATAGATAAGAACTGTAACATACGACACGCGTAGTACAGTAACATTTGTCACTTGGTGGAAATTGAGCCGGATAAATTCCGATATCTCTGTCCCCTGGCAAACCCTCCACGACGACAGGAAGAAATTTTTCCCGCATCTGCTCCTCCAATGGAGTTAACATTAGAGCTTGTGCTGGCGGCCCACCTCCAGTGGCAGAAGCATGCATCCGTTGTGCTTGGATTTTTTTTCTTTAAGTTTGCCCTGATATCATCGAATCTCTTCCGACAATTCGCCCGGTCACTGACATGATTCCCACACGCAGACACAGCCAATGTTATTTGATCCCACATTTCTTTTCTGGAGGCTGAACTTGTCCGCCCTTGAAATACATACAAAATATATGACGGTAAATATTATTAGAAAAACGAGCAGTTTTCAAAAGTGCTACCTGTTCCAAGAGATACCAAACATGCTGGTTTAGGTTGAATATGTGTACCACATGACCATTTACGTGTAAACATACAAATCTAAGGAAGCTTGCATGAATATTGTATGACCTTTGGCAAACTTTTTAGACTGATTGTTATGGTCGTTATAAAGCATGAAGGATTATGTGTGTAACAATTAACTTTAATTGATAGATATTAGAGAATAATAGTTTGATATTAAGACATCTCACATGAGATAGGATAACATGTCTTTAAACAATCAATGCAAAGATAGACTTACCTAGTAAATGCCCATACAAAGAGTCATAGTGCTCCAAAATCCCTGTGACAAGAACTCTGTTTTCCTCTTCATTGAAACGAGGATTACGTGGCCGCTCCACACGTTTCCTCCGACCACGTGCAGCCACAGATCTTGGCTGCTGCTGACTGGACTCTCCTTCTTCCAATGGAAGAGACTCCAAAACCGGCCCACCACCAACCACCAACCACCCCACCACCAGACACCCCAGCAGCACCAGCAACAGATACCCCAGCAGCACCAGCAACAGACACCCCAGCAGCACCAGCAACAGAGCCACCACCAGCACTCGCACTCACAGCAACACCACTCGCACTCGCACCAACAGCACTCCCCTGAATCCTACGTTCACTCAGACGTGTACTCACACGACTACCAGTACCACTCACACCAGCATCACTCTTCCCACGCCTTTCGGCCATACCTATAGCACTCACAAAGAACAGAAAAGAAATTTAAACACAATCGCACTGAACACTTACAAACTGAACACAACACAAAGATGTTAACAAAACAACACAAGACAAACCTCTCACAATACACAACAACTCTCTCAGTCAATATGAAATATGCAAATCGCCCAGCTCTGTGTGTCTCTCTCTCTCTCCCAACAACACAGAGAATGAATAAAAATACACGCTGCCGTTAAATGGTCCGCTCAATCAAAAACATGCTTGCTTCGGCAGATTCAGCAAGAAGTTTCATTGGCGAACCTAACACCACCCCGCCATGCACGCCAATACACCTGTGTGTGATCGGCAAATCATCGGCAGAGTGGGAACAAATGTTTTCGGCTTGATTCGGAAGGGATTCGGCACTTATTGCATACGGCGAAGGAAAATCGGCACAATCATACCGATAAGGAACACTTGGCGAGAGGACTTTTTCGGCGCTTACTGCATAGAGCCCATAGTGACAAAAGGGAACCACTGTAATTACCAACTTGCATTGCTCCTTCATTTAAAGGGTAACATAATGGTGCAGAAAACAAGAAAGACATGTTTCATTGAGTTTCCGATTCCATATAATTCGTGCTTTTTAAAAACACACGATAAAGATGTAGCTCCAGGTATACAGTTGCTCCCTAGGAGGGTCAGCAGGGAAAAGGTAAATGGAAAAAGGTATTTACCAAAAATATAGAATGATGTGAAGTATCCCATGCAGCTGCATACTTCCAGTTATTTCTGTTTAATCAGAGCCCAGTATGGCCAAAAAATGGATATTACCAGTGTTTTGGCTTAGAAACTCTTGATAAAGGGCTCTCTAGCCCAAAACATTGAGTTTTCCCACTTTATGTATCATGCTCTTGTGTTTACAGCTTGTATGTTTTAAATGATATTCCTGCTTTAAAGCAGCAATCCATGCTGGGTGCCATTTTTTGCATGTATTTTCTTTAACTTGGTTTAAGTTACCTCTTCTTGCCATTGCTACGTAGGGCAGATACTGTAAGACTAGATACTGTAGAACTAGTCTGTCTGGTTTCCTGTCTGCTGAAAAACCTCATTACCCCACTTGATCCTTGACTTTCTTTTACATTAAGGATTGCCCTCTGTCTATCCCAATCATTTTTTAAATTTCCTTATCATAGTAGCCTCTACCACCTCTGCTGGAAGGCTATTCCATAAATTCACCACCCTCTCGGTGAAGTACGTCCTCATGTTTCCCCTCGGCCTCCCACCCTCCCGCTTCAGAGCACGACCTCTTGTTCTAGCTCTTCTCCTTCTTTGAAATGTGCTTCCCTCCTGCACTTTATGTATTTGGAAGTTTCTATCACACACCCCCCTTCTCTGATCTAAGCTGCACATATTAAGAACCTTCAGTCTCCCCGGATACGTTTTAGGGTGTAGGCCATGCAGCACTTTTAGCCCACGACTGCACACTGTACTCTAGGTGAGGATTTACTAATGATCTAATAGGCAGAATCATTACCTCTATCTGCTTCTAATACATCTCCCTATACAACCTTACATCCTGCTGGCTTTCCTTATTGGTGTTACATTGCTTAGTTACATTGAGCGCTAGGCCACGCCCCTTGGCGGTTCAGCCAATGAGGGCGAACTTGCCGGGTGACATCACGGCCGCGCCTCCGTCACTTCCCCTGCAGTTCTCCGGTAAATATTATATTCAAGTGTTTTGGCTGTACGGTGGATTATGGCTTAGCACTGCTTAGTAAATATTGCCCATGTGCTCATCAGCATGTTTCAATCTGCAGTTTATTTACTATATAATGTCAGAAAGACTGCAACAGATTTGGAGCAACTATGTGAAAGAAGTGGGTACATCCATGTTTGTTTTACTATATTCTGTATAGTAGTGAATTGTACAGTATGAACTTAAAAAAAAAAAAACACCTTTTGCATCTGTTTCAGCATTAGCACTTGTGCCTACTGCAATTATATATCCCTCTACCTACACCGATAGCAAGGCTGTGCCATATATCCCCAACTCCAATGATAGAATGTATAATAATGTGTGACGGTGAGGGGGTAAGCAGGCTCACAAATAAAGGTCAAGCCCACTTGGTTGCCCCTGAGTCACGTTGTGGGGTCCTAGAGTGTCAGCTCTTGGACTTGGCTGTCGTGTATGTACTACTGTGCATTGTATGAAAATATGCGACAATAAAGACTTTTTATGTTTTTGCCTTTCCAGGAGTGCCAGCAAGCAGTGATTGTTAGGGTATGAGTTTCGGGATGGGTTTTGCAGAGAAAGTCTTCACAGAATGTGGCTATGTAGCGGGGTCCCCAAGTTACGGGATACCCCAAAAATGTAGCCGGGAAACAGGTCAGATTCTTGGATACATTGAAGCACAATGCTCCGGTCAAAATCCTACCCTGAAAACGTTCTTGCAGCTCCCCGCCAGGAGTCCCTGCTTCAGCACAGACCAGAAAGGTAAAAGGGACATGGGGATCAAAGTATCCCCAGAACGGTACAGGGGTCCCTAGCATAAGGGGACATGCCCAGTTCATCCTGAACTAAGGGGTTCAGGGGGTGCTCCAGCTATATGATAAAGCTGCATTATTTTGTGTAAAAGTGTAAAGTCTGGTTTTTGCAGTGTGGCAGGGATATGGCTAGTGAGAATAGATAGTATACATTCTTATTATACCCGACACCAAAGAAGGACTTAGATATTTTTTTAGCAAAGACACAGTGTAAAGTGTATTTTATTAAACAGGTTTATTTAATAGGTATGTATGCTTGATGCACTGTAAATGAACTGTGGGATATCCAGGTCTGTGGTTCCGAGAAACCAGATGGTCACCATGGCTTGGTGCCACTGTGTCTGCTCAGGTCCCGGACTTGAAAGCCTCAGAGATGCCAAGATGTTAGGACAGGCGGAGCACCGGAGTTACACTCAAGTACCTACGTCCTGACATGCATAGGGGCTATCCGGCAGCCATTTGCCCAGCCCCAGACTCTGAGGAAATAAGAACACTCCAAAGCACAAAACTCCGATCTTCATCAGGGGTCCTTTACCACTTGAGTGTAACGCTTGCGAGCACCACGAACAAGGCGGGAGCACGGTACTGAGGTGGGAAAGTACAAGACTGCGCACCCACAGCAGCGGGAGCACGCCTGGATGGTATATAGTCAGCGTAGCCGGGTCTGGGTTAGAGAGAGTGGGTTAGTGTGAGTACTTACCTGAGTCCAGGGGTGGAGCCAGTGGGATGGTTAGTGTCTTTTTGCCGTGGTCTAGGGCTGGAGCCAGGAGAGTGGTCGATTGTCTGAAATCCGAGGTCTGGGATGGAGAGGTGCGGGAAGTCAGGTACAAGACAGGGTCTTTAGCCAGAGGTGGTCCAATAGTCAAGCCGGGACCTTTATCCAGAGGGGGTCCTATAATTAAGCCAGGTCGGTACACAGGAAAGCAACAGAGAACACAGCAAGGCACAAGCAAAGCAAGGCAAGGCAAAACAAATGCAGGAACACAAGGTCACAAGAGTTATGTTCAGCAAAGCAGGAGGGGAAGTGGAAGTCCTTTATAGCAAGCATGAACCAATGAGGCTGGGGGTGTAACGGTGGTGCTGCCTCCACGGAGGTCAGGATAGGCTGCAGGAGACAAGGGGCACTTAGGACAATTGCCACGCAGCTGGGGGGCGGCGCAAGACATCACGTGTACGTGCCGTGCGCCTGAGAAGCGCGGTGCGTCCTGGGGGCGGAGCCAGGCTCCGTGGCACGGCTAGAACTGCGCATGCGCGCCCTCTGTAAACAGAGCGAGGATGCACGCCCGATCAGCAACCAGCGCAGAGGTCTGCGAAGAAGCAGGTAAGGAATGAACACACCATATAGGACGTGTTCCCTGATTCCTTACAGTACCCCCCCACCCCCCTTGATGAGCGGCCTCAGGACGACTCCCAAAAGGCTTCTGCGGGAACCTGGCAAAGAACCGTTTCAACAAAGCGGAAACCTGATGGTGGGGTATCCAGGACCTCTCCTCTGGACCGAATCCTTTCCAATGCACAAGAAATTGAAGTGATCCTCTGGACCATCTCGAGTCAATTATACTGTAGATTGGACCTCAAACTCTTCTTGGCCTTGTACCATCACCCTTCTTATACCCGGTGGGACACACGCAGACATTTGTAATACATTTACAGTGTTACAGCCATTACTGGGTCGCAGAGCCGGTACTCTATAATTCCCCAATATGACTGAGGGGCACCCAGCTGGGCACAATACCTTTATTTACTGGCCGGGGTACCCCCTCACCGTCACATACACCATATCATCAAACCCTTTCATACAGAACGTGGGTCCATGTAAGCACATTTGGATAGATTTGCTTCGCCCAAACCGGCTTTTTTTTGCACACATCTCTTTATTTATAGAACGTTTTATCAGTATAATATATACACTGGCGACACACTTTATTCGAGCTCGGCTAGTCCCACGAATTCGGGTATACCCGGGTGTATTGAGGTTTGTGACTGTTTTCTGCCCGAGTGCATTGGGTTATTTTCCAGGCAGGGATTGAAGCATTTTATTCCCGCTGGCTGCAATACTGCACAGTATATATATATATATACTGCATTACAATTCATGAATTTATGCCATCTGGTAGACACGCGAAGCATTGCAGCCTATTAAATCCTAATCATTATCATTTAACAGATCAGCCGCCCGTCAGCCAGGCATGAACCCAGGCTGGGAAGGCAAATGCAACGGGGCTTGTCAGAGGTGAGGAGCGGCGCATTCCAGGTATCTGCCAGGTACATACCGGGTATTTGCTCGAATAAAGTGTGTCGGTGCAGTAGGGCCTGATCCACAAACTGCTGTTACACTTTAGAAAGCCTTTACATGAACGAGAGCGGAGACACGCTATACAGTAGTTTATCATCCATTTGTGGTGCAATTACATTTATAGTTACCTCTCATTTTCAAGCATCTCCTGGGCACCAAGTTATGTGAAGTACTTTAAAAGTGACGATTTCTAACATGTTTGCAATGGCTAACATCAGGAGTCTGGAAAGCATTTAGACAGGAAGATGATTTGATGGAGACAGGTAAATAGCGACTTGAAGTAGGCTGCTGATGGTAAGTCTTAGGCTGAGCTCAGACAGCAGGCAATGCGGCGTGCACACGCTAACGTGCGAGCGCACGTCCGTCGCAAATTTGGGTTGTGCGGTGGGAGTTTTCAAACAGAAAGCTCCACCTGCAGCAAAGTGCAGCGTTGTCGCTGCGACATTTTGCCACCACAACCCAAATTGAACTTTTGGGCTACAGTCGCGTGACGCGAGCTGGTTCAGCCAATCAAGGCGAACCAGCTCCGTGACGCAACCGTTACACGCCCCCCGCCCAAACGCCACGATCTGGCTCCTGCTGTTTGAGCACAGATCGCTGTGCTGCAGGAGCACACAGCGGGGGCGCGAACGCTAGCAAGCTGCTGTAGCAGCCTGTCTGAGCGAGCCCTTAGGCTACGGCCCCGCTGCCTGCGCTGCACGCGCGTCTGCCAGGCTGGCGCGTGTGCAGCTGAGTTCCCCCATCTGCAGGGGAAAAGACGGGGGGGGAGGGCGTGGCAATGATGTCACCCGGCAGGTCCGCCCTCATTGGTTGAACTAAGGGGGGCGTGGCCTAGCGCTCCGTCGCTAGTACTGAGCACAATTCTCGTGTCTCCAGGAAAAACTGGCAGCGCAGTGCGGTGGCCACCGCTCGCAGTGGGCCCGGCCCCATTGAGGGGCGGCGCTCGTCTCCGCAGCGCCCGCCATAGTGGGCGCAGCAGCAGGCAGCGGACTTGGCCTAAGGAGATTAGTGCTGGGTACAGTGGGTGGTTAGATACCCTTCACAAGATGATTAATTAGGTTTTAATTTAACTCTTTGAGATACGGAGACTCCAAGTGTCGCTTAAACTAGTGTTCTTGTGATTAGTGAGCAGTTACTGTATATGGTCCTTAAATACAGTTACTGTATATGGTCCTTAAAAGGATCTTTTTATACTGATTGATCCCTTACTGCAATGTGGAAGGCATGAAATATAGTGTTTTCTAATCTTACAAGAGCACACATGTAAACATGTCACATACTGTACATTAATACAGAGCAGGCCTTATCCATTTCGGCACCACGTGTGAAAACATTTCCCCCTCCCCCTCTTTTTTCTAAACACTAAAACCCATGTGTACACTTTCTTGCTTTTTCATTATTAAAAATACGGAAATGTCTCTGGTATCTCTCTCCCCAATCCCTCCCTCCCTCCCCCCACCCCCCATCACACCTCCATCCCTTCTCTTTCTCATCTCTTCTCTCTCCCATCCCATCTCTTCTCTCTCCCTCTCCCATCCCTTCTCTCTCCCCCTCTCCCATCCCTTCTCTCTCCCCCTCCTCCCCTCCCTTCTCTCTCCCCCCCTCCCATCCCTTCTCTCTCCCTCTCCCATCCCTTCTCTCTCCCCGTCTCCCATCCCTTCTGCCTCCTCATCTCCCATCCATTCTCCCTCCCACTCTCCCATCCATTCTCTCTCCCTCTCTCCCATCCCTTCTCTCTCCCCCTCTCCCATCCTTTCTGTCTCCCTCTCCCATCCCTTCTCTCTCCCATCCCTTCTTTCTCCCTCTCTCCAGCAATTCTCTCTCACAATCTCTCCAGCAACTCTCTCTCCCCAGTCCCTTCTCTCTCTCTCCCCCCAGTCCCTTCTCTCCCTCTCCCCCCTCCATCACTTCCCCCCCTTCTCTCACACTCTTGCTCTTTCCCCACCACACACACACACACACACACACACACACACACTACCCCCGCACACAATAACCCCCTGCCCACAACACACAATAGGACCACCTCCCTCACAATAACCCCCTGCCCCACATAAGCCTCCTTCCCCCACAATAGCTTCATAGTAGCCCCCACCCCCACAAAAGCCCCCCACCTGCCCTGCTCCCCCACAATTGCCCCATTCCCCCACAATAGCTTCACAATAGCCCCCACCCCCATAATAGATAGTCTGCAGCCGAATGATGGAGGCTATTTGGTCGTGGCAAAACACCCTCAACTAAATGTCTCATTACGATATACAAAAGAAAGGCTTGACAAAGGTCAGTGTGCTTAATCGAAACGTTGATCTATGTGGATTAAAATCTCTCTTTTTGTATGAACACCTCTGGAGTTTCGGTTCCTTTTAATTCTAGGAGCATGTGTTCTATCATTCCGATATACAACAGCCTCTTAAATACTGTAGTATTAAGTAGAAATAGCGTTAGTGGTGAGAGGGCAGAATAAATGAGTACTTTAGTATTAGGTGATACCTTTTTTATTTGGACCAACAATAGATATGTAGTCGAGTCCCCCTACCCTGCCTCCGGTGTGGGGGGGAGCTGGTCAGTAGTTCCCCGTAGGTCCGCGCAAGTGGGAGTGGCCATTTTAGGAGTTGCCCATGCGCAGTACAGCGAGGCGCTCATGCGTAGTGTGAGGAGTGTGGCGGCCATATTAGGTTCGCTCTGCACATGTGGCGCGGGACTACATGTCCCAGAATTCCTAGAGGGAGGGACTATCACGTTGGGTGTTACAGCCCATAGGATTCGCACAGGAGGGAGAGACCGGATATCCCCCGAGCGCGGGAAGCCCGCGAGACAGTTCTGACGGAGGCACCAACGAGACAGGTAGTGTCCAGGGAGCAGTAGCTTCCTGGGGTAGGTCTATACCTTGTCCCGTAGACCCCAGCTAGGCCCTGAGCCACCGCAGCGGACTGTTGCAGAGAAGGCCCCAGATAAGGACTCTTCATCTTTAGCACTATAGTAGTACTGTTGCACCGGTGACCGGACGGCCACACAGTGCCCTGCGGCCTGGAACCAGGTTACAGGCTCCATAGACATTTTGTGAGACCCTCCGGCTGGAGCAAGAAGGATCCGGAACCCTTTAGGAGTCAGGGGATCCAATGTGCACCTACATCCACATGGGGTAGCGCTATCTCACATTTGGTTGGGACTTGCTGGGACAGGACACCAGGGGTATTGGTGCCACAGCACCCTCAGTACTTTGGGGGAGCCATCAAGTGTTAGGTTACTGGGGTTATATTGTGGGTACCGTTGCTATCTGTTATATGTGTTATTAGTGTGTACAGCAAACCTTAGTTAAATACATTGTGTGGTGTATTATTCATTACTGTTATTGGTTCCTGTGAGGGGTTATCCCGCCAACGCTGGGATCCCTCACAGGTGGAGGCGCTGCACGCAAGGAGAAAGAGCTCACCCCCAGGCTCCCAGAGGCGGAGGCTTAGGCCTCCTGTGAGGAACAGGTACAGCAGCACGCGTAGTTGCCCGTGTAGTTCCCTTAGGCATAGGGAATGGGGGCTACAGATATTTATAAGACAAGTTTGCGAGGGTTCTGTTCTTTCCCAGGTCAGCAATACATAAGCCCCCTTCCCCCACAATACCCCCCCTTCCCACATAAGTCCCTTTCCCCCACAATAACTTCGTAATAGCCCCAACTCCCACAATAGCCCCCACCTGCCCTTCTCCCCCACAATAGCCCCCTCCCCATAATAGCCCCCACACCCCCTCATCCCCACAATAGCCCCCACCACACATTACTGGGACCTGGACCAATGACCTCCAATGTATATATAACCGGACTAAGAAATTTGGTCATGGCTATTTCGCTGCGACCAAATAGCTGTTGGCGCTTTGCCATGACTCACCCCGCCGCCGTAACCTGCCACTTCACCACTAAGGTAAGTGCCTAAATCCCCTACCCAAAGCCATTACCGTAAAACCCCCTACCTTAAGCCTATACCCTAAAAACCCCATACCCTAACTGCTAAAACCCCTTAAATTAATCCTGTACCCTAAACAGTAATAAAATTAATTCCCAACCCTAAGCGCTTAAACCCCTTAAATTAACCCCCTACCCGAAACAGTAATGTAACTTACCTTAGAAGCAGCCGGTGGATGTGATTCCTGCAGCGGATCGGCTGCAGCAGAGGGGAATGATGGAGCCCATTTGGACGCGGTGAAACAGTCGAGACTAAATGTCTCATTCCGATATACAACAGCCTCTTAAGTAGAAATAGCCGTGTTAGTGGTGATAGTGCAGAGTAAATGAGTACTTCAGTATAAGGTGGTACCTTTTTTATTTGGACTAACATTAATATTATAAGACAACCTTGCGAGGGTTCTGTTCTTCCTCAGGTCGGAAATACTGATTTACATAAATCCCATGAGTTTAACACCGATGTAAAAAAATACAAACAAGATAGCCATCTAGGGCAGATGATGCAGGGAAGGAATAAACAGACAGGGCAATAAATGGACGAAAGGGACAGTGAGACCACACATCTAAAAATAGCAAACTTGGCATTTTCAAGGTTCTCAATATAAGATCTTCAGCTTTTGAGCAAGTCAAGTTCTTATGTATTCAGGATAAATATAGAAATGCAAATATTGCTTATCAACCACAACAAAATCAATCAACTTTTATTTTTAAAGTGATTCTCCTTTGTATTTTTATAGTCCGCTGCTGTGAAGGTCTTGTGGCAAAAGGTCGTTCTTGTAAAGAATCCTCAGAAATGTCCTTTTTATCTCATTGTTCCTCAAACTGTAAATGAAAGGATTTAACATGGAAGACACCGTGGTATACATGACGCTTACAACTTTGTCCTTATTTGTATGAGACCCGGTGATCAGGCGCAGATTCACAAAAGTAATAGTCCCGAAGAATAAAGCTACCACTATGAGGTGGGAAGAGCACGTAGAAAAAACCTTCTGCCTTCCCTCTCTAGAAGGGATCCTCAGTATGGTGGTGATGATGAGAAGATATGACATGATAATAATTAGAAATGGAACCACCACAAGCAATGTTCCTTCGATCAGTATCAAAAGCCAATTTAGGGAGGTGTCGGAGCAAGATAACTTTAACAGAGGAGTAAGGTCACAGAAGAAATGGTCAATGATATTTGAACCACAGTAAGACAATCGAGCAGCAAGAAAGGTGTTAAAAGCAGAGTTTAAAGAGCTACTACCCCAGCATATACGAGCTAAGAGAACACAGACTCTTCTATTCATGATAGCGTTATAGGCCAATGGGTGGCAAATTGCTAAATAGCGATCATAAGCCATTACCGTTAACAGGACACACACTGTCTCAGAAAATGTGATGCAAAAGAAGAGCTGTCCCATGCAGCCAGAGAATGAGATGGTCTTGGTTTTAGTCATGAGATTCCTTAGGATTTGAGGGATAGTTGTGGATGTAAAGCAGATGTCTGCAATGGACAGGTTACAGAGAAAGATATACATAGGGGTGTGAAGTTGATGGTCCACTATGATCAGGAAGATTATACATGTGTTCCCAGCCAAGGTGACCAAGAACATGGTCAGGAATACAATAGAAAGGGGAACCTTCAGGTGAGGAACATCAGAGAATCCCAGGAGAACAAACTCCACCAGTGAGAGGGTGGACTGGTTTCCCATTTGTTTGCATCTGGTGGAGAATAGGACACAAAAAAACCTTCATGATACAACTAGGCTATTATTTATCATTACTGCATATATTTGAGTCCCTGAAGGCTAACGTGAAAGTAAGAATGTCAATATGAATTAACATCAATTGCATTATTATAAACCACTGAAACATTTGAACTTTTTAGAGAGCTAAACATAAACATGTTTCTATATTGCCATGGCCATATGATAACTAGGGACTAGGGCAGTGTTTTTCAACCAGGGTTCCAAGGAACCCTTGGGTTCCCCCGGGCCTCCTGGCAATTTTCTGGTCATTTGGATATTTTATCAAATACAGAAGAATTTACAATGCATCCGATCACAGAGTTGCTGTTAAAGATGGTTGGGGGTTCCTTAGCATTTCACTTAGGGTTCTTTATCCAAAAGAAGGTTGGAAACTACTGGACCATTGTTTGATCAACCAGAAATGAATTGTACTGTAAGTGCATTTAATTTCCAAATTAGTATGTGCTACAAAAAGATAGGAGGGACTTGCAAAATGTACTGTATTTTTGACTATAATCCTAATAAAAATAAAAATCTGTATAATTCCCATTCATATTAAGGCTTACTTTGTGGTTGCAATCACTATACAAATCTCTCTCACCCAAAGTATACACATTGCCCTGATATGACCTAACCCAGCAATGTGCAAACTGGGGGGCAAGCCCCCCAGGGGGTGGGAAAATTTCTAGGGGGGGCACGGCAGTTATAGAGGCCCGGCGCTCTTCCCCATAGCATTTAAATTAAATGCCAGGGGAGGCGTGAGGCCTCTGCAACTCACTTACCTGCTCTCTGCCGGGTTTTCGGCAACGATGCGGTGGGGTCTCCATTTTGGCTTTATTTTTGTTAAATAAATCATGACACGGTGTAATATGTCATGTGTGGTTGTTCATCTGAGGTTGTATTTACCTAATTTTAAGACCTGCTAAGGAACAGATGATTGTTATTATGTCCTGATATGTAAAACCATAGAATTCAAAGAGGGAGTACTTTCTTTTTCACACAAATGTGTATATATACTGCACCGTGACATGATTTATTTAACAAAAATAAAGCCAAAATGGAGAAGCTATGTGTGAAAAACTAAGTACACCCTTACTGCTTCCATAGGAATTAAGATGCTTAGTAACAGACAGGTGCTGCTATTGAAATGCCCTTGATTAATTGATTATCAGCAAGTGTGACCACCTCTATAAAAGCCGATGTTTTAGCAGTTTGCTGGTCTGGAGCATTCAGGTGTGTGTTAAAACAATGCCCAGGAGGAAAGACATCAGCAATGATCTTAGAGAAGCAATTGTTGCTGCCCATCAATCTGGGAAGGGTTATAAGGCCATTTCCAAACAATTTCAAGTCCATCATTCTACAGTGAGAAAGATTATTCAAAAGTGGAAAACATTCAAGACAATTGCCAATATTTGTTTGGAAGGGTTGCCAGGAGAAAGCCTCTTCTCTCTAAAAAGAACATGGCAGCACGGCTTAGGTTTGCAAAGATGCATCTGAACAAACCACAAGACTTCTGGAACAATGTCCTTTGGACAGACGAAACCAAAGTGGAGATGTTTGGCCATAATGCACAGCACCACGTTTGGTGAATACCAAACACAGCATATCAGCACAAACACCTCATACCATCTTTTCCCTGTGGGTTTGGGTTGCTGTGTATTGTATTCTTTTTTTCTACATCTTTTTTTCCCCTGGGGGCTTTTCTCTCTACCCTAATTTCCTCCTTTCACCATCCTCTGTGCTGTGCTGCTGTTTACCTCCTAATTGAACAGCTGCTCCCCTCTGTCCCACCTCTGGGGTTTGCACACTTTTGTTTGTTTTGAAAACCTTTTCTTAATAAACATTTTCTTATTTTTGCAAATTTGTATGGTTGCTCATATATACTGTGGTGTGTGTGTGTGTGTATGTAATATATATTATATATATATATATATAATAGTATATATATATATATATTTATATATATATATATTTATACAATGTATGTATGTATATACACACTGTATATATATATATATATATATATATTATATTATGAATATTATTATAATAATATGATGCAATTAACAGTTAGTCCACGAAATAATTGGACCGTTTACAATTTTGTTGTTCTTACAGCGTGTACAAAATAAATTCAAGTTACAGTTAAATAATGAATATGGGTTTAAAGTGCAGTCTATCAGCTTTAATTTGAGGGTATTCACATCCAAATTGGAGGAAGGGTTTAGGAATTACATCTCTTTAATATGTAGCCCCCTCTTTTCAAGGGACCAAAAGTAATAGGACAATTGACTCAAAAGCTGTTTCATGGACAGGTGTGGGCTATTTCTTCGTTATGTCATCATCAATTAAGCAGGTAAAAGGTCTGGAGTTGATTCCAGGTGTGGTATTCGCATTTGGAAGCTATTGCTGTGAATCCACAACATGCGATTAAAGGAGCTCTCAATGCAAGTGAAACAGGGCATCCTTAGGCTGCAAAAAAAAGAAAATCTATCAGAGAGATAGCAGGAACATTAGGAGTGGCCAAATCAACAGTTTGGTACATTCTGAGAAAAAAAAGAACGCACTGGTGAGTTCTGCAACACAAAAAGGCCTGGACGTCCACGGAAGACAACAGTGGTGGATGATCGTAGGATCCTTTCCATGGTAACAAAAAACCTCTTCACAACATCCAGCCAAGTGAAGAACACTCTCCAGGAGGTAGGCATATCATTATCCAAGTCTACCATAAAGAGAAGACTTCACGAGAGCAAATACAGAGAGTTCCCCACAAGATGCAAACCATTCATAAGCCTCAAGAATTGAAAGGCCAGATTAGACTTTGCCAAACAATATCTAAAAAAGCCAGCCCAGTTCTGGAACAGCATTGTTTGGACAGATGAAACTAACATCAACCTGTACCAGAATGATGGGAAGAAAAAAGTATGGAGAAGGCTTGGAACGGCTCATGAGCCGAAGCATACCATATAATCTTTAAAACACGGTGGAGGTAGTGTGATGGCATGGGCATGCATTGTTTACAATGGCACTGGATCACTAGTGTTTACTGATGATATGACAGAAGACAGAAGCAGCCGGATGAATTCTGAAGTGTATCTATCTATATATTTCTCAAACCGTCGTATGTGTGTTTGCCTGTCTGTATGTGTCTCCCCTGTCTGTATGTGTCTCCCTGTGTCTACGGGCAATCGCATTGGACCTTTGGCCCGTCATTCCGCCTCAGGCCAATCTGCCTCAGGCCAATGAGATTGCTCCCTTGGCCCACCCGCCCCCACACACCTCTCATTGGCACCGACACCACTGCCTCAGGCCAATGGCATAGCTCCCTTGGCCCCACGCCCGCCCCCGCACACCTCTCATTGGCCTGCGCCCAACACACCGACCTCCACTGCCACACTCTCCCAGCCCTCACTGAGCTTTGGGAACGCTTCACAGCACCTTACCCTCACTGCTCTGGGAGATTTGGGAACGCTTCACAGCACCAAACCCTCACTGCTCTGGGAACGCTTCACAGCTCTCACCTCTCAACCCACAAAACCCTCACCGCCTGATACCACCAAAAGAACTGCGGAATCAGGTACAGACTCTTACCTATATATATATTGTTTTCACCACTGCAACACTACCCACCCTCACACAACACCGCACGATGACCTACACACACCGCACGCTCACGGAGCGCACACCGACGGCCACCACCTCTTAACAACCACCCCCCCACCAATGCACACCACGACCGCACGCCAGACTTCTCCTGGTACCGCAGTCCCTCTACCACACGCACACACTCCTGCCTACCCTGCCAACACCCCTCCCCTTCACCTCAACACAACCACGCCGGAACGCACGTTCACCACCAAAACACCACACCCCCCCAGCAAACATACACACTCTGCTACTCACTTGCACCGCCACATAACATGATCGCCACTGGACAACGCACGCATCTCCTCCACTAGCACGCAACACACTCCCCCCCTCCGGAGGCCGCAACACACCCTCCCCTAGCCCCCAACACCCCCCCAACACACACACAGCCTCCCGTAGCCCACATCACAACCACTCCCGTGGACCACAACCACTCCCGTGGAGCGCAACCCCTCCCGTACGACGCAAGCCCTCCTGTATCCCGGTCAACACCCCCAAAACACTCACGTAGCCCACACCCCCCCCCCCCAAACCCTCCCGTGGCCACAACCGCCAAACCCCCCAAACCGCACGTAGTCCGCACAAACTCCAACACCGCACGGAGGACGCCACAACCCCTACCTCCGGAGGGCACTCATAAAAACCACGCACGTGGAGCACAACCCCTAACTCCGGAGGGCCTGCATTAAAACCATGCACGTGGAGCGCAACCCCTACCTCCGGAGGGCCCGCATTAAAACCATGCACGTGGAGCGCAACCCCTAACTCCGGAGGGCCCGCATTAAATCCACACACGTGGAGCACAACCCCTAACTCCGGAGGGCCTGCATTAAAACCACGCACGTGGAGCGCAACCCCTACCTCCGGAGGGCCTGCATTAAAACCATGCACGTGGAGCGCAACCCCTACCTCCGGAGGGGCACTCCAATAAAAACCACGCACGTGGAGAGGCAAACCCATACTCCTCAGGGCTCCGCATTTCAAACCACGCATGGGGGCAGCGCAACCCCTAGCTCAGGAGGGCACTCATAACAAACACGCACGTGGAGCGCAAACCCTTCCTCCGAGGGGGCCCGCATTAAAACCAAGCAACGTGTGAGCGCAAACACCCATCCTCGGAGGGCACTCATAAAAGAAACTCTGCACGTGGTAGCGCAATCCTACCTTCGCAGGGCCCGCATTAAAAACCTGCACGTGGAGCGCAACTGCGTTTGTGAAAACTGACACGGTAGATAGTCTGTGAGGTGAAATACCAGTAACGTGTGCAATAACCCGTAAACATACACGGCCTTGTGGTAAACTGCTTCGCACATCAAGGTATCTTTACTTTAGGTGTCTTTTCTCAGTTGGTGTCTTTCCGCTTATACTTTTCTTCTCCTCTGTTGTGAGTTGTACTGTTTCTGGTCTTCTCCTCAGGAATGATAGCCGATGTTGTCCTCAGGATTAAATGGAACGAGAACAAATGCGCTATAGGGACAATACCAGAAAAATAAAAAAATATTACTGGGGTAGACAACTGTATTAAAATCAACAATAGCAGATGAATACTGCATCCTCACCACGGACAAGCGTGAGTGATCTATAGAGGGAGGTGTCTTTTGATGGCACCTTACGCAGGGCTATAACGTCCCCCACTGCCTCCTTTATCACAACAAAAGGGAAAGAAGGGGAATAAAGGGGCGGAGTGAAATTAAAACGTAAAAAAAACCACGTTAGGTTAACCATTAGACTCACACGCTGTGTGAGATGAACTCTGATGTTAGCTCTTCTCCCCTCTCTGGAACTCAAATCAAACATCGTCAAGAGATTTGTTAACCACTCAAATAGTGCCTGGATCACACTGATGATACACAAGGGTGCAAGGGTTGTGAAAAGATGCGTGATATGTATTAACAACGACAGGACGACAGAGTCCTACACAAACATTTAAAAAGCACTTAGTCAAAATGACTCAAAGAGTAGGTGTGCATAGACACAGCCAGTCCATCGGTAAAATGTTTGTTGCAGGATCTCAAGTGCGCAAGCGTAACTCTCCGTCGTCAGGTTGTCGGTTCTGCGGTGCATCCTTCAGCCGCTTCGACGGTGGGCTGATATGGTAAAAAAGCAAACCAACGGCGGGGAGATGTTGTAGTTAGCTGACACATTGAGTATCCATGCACAAAAATTTTCCGGATCGGACGGGCGTGTCTATGCACACCGATGCTTTGAGGTACATTTTGATACAGTTCTTTTTAAATGTTTTGTGTAGGACTCGGTCCTGTCTGTGTGTTAAATAAAATATCACGGCTTTTTCACCCTGCACCCTTGTGTGTATCTAGTCGTGTGATCGGCAGGCCACTATTGGGTGTTTAACAAACTCAGTTGAAGGTTGGTTTGAAAGTCTCCAGAGACGGGGGAGATCGGAAGAGATCCAAATCAGAGTTCATACCACTCACATGGCGCGTGGTGAGTCTATTGTTAACCTAAACGTGAGATTTACGTTTTTAATTCCACCTCTCGCCCCTTTACCCCTTCTTTCACATATGTATGGTAAAAGGAGCAGGTGGGGGACGATGACTAGCCCTGCCGTAAGGTTGCTCATATCAAGAAGACCCACCGTCCCTTAGAGATCACTCACGATTGCAGATGTGAGTGGGATTGCAAGTATTCATCTGCTATGTTTGATTTAATACGTTGTCTACCAGTTATATTTGTATTGTTCTGTGATTGTCCACTAACGCAATTGTTCATGTTCATTTGTTGAAGTCCTGAGGACAACATCGAGTACTGGATATCATTGTCTTCTGGAGGAGAAGACAGCATACACTCAACTTCACACGAGGAGAAGAAAAAGTATAAGCGGGAATAGAACACTGAGAGGAGAAGGACCACCCTAAAGTAAAGATTACCTTGATGTGCAAGCATTTACACAAGGCCGTGTAAGTGTTTACGTTATTGCACACCTTACTGTATTTCACCTCACAGCTATATACCGTGCAGTTTCACAAACGTTTGTTTAGTCCCTCAACCTGTGCTCCCCCATTTTTTGTTTGTTTTCCCATATTACCAAGGATCCTGGATAGGTCCTCTTTGGGGTTTGAGCAGCGGGAAGAGATTCGGAAGTAGAGGGTACCTTAAAGTACCCTTTAAGGTTGTATTGTTCTATCACTAGAATTGTATCACCCCATAAGTCATCCATTTGAGGTAGCGCCCGGGCTTTTCTGTACATCACGTGGAGCGCAACCCCTACCTCCGCAGGGCCCGCATTAAAACCACGCACGTGGAGCGCAACCCCTAACTCCGGAGGGCCCGCATTAAAACCACGCACGTGGAGCGCAACCCCTAACTCCGGAGGGCCCGCAACCACCACCATACACAGCAAGCACTCCTCTATCCCGCCCGCCCCCCAAAAAACACTCACGTGGCACCCAAAAAAGCTGCACCGAGCCCGCAAACACAACACCTCCCGTTGGACGCCACAACCCCCCTCCAGGGACCACACACACCTCGCCTTCACCCTGCTGCCACATCAGTGTTTCACTGTACGCCGCAAGCCCTCCTGGATCCCGCACGCACCCCCCAAACACTCCCGGAAAAAACACTCCCGGAGCCCGCCCGCCCCCCCACAAACACTCCTCACCTTCACCCTCCTGCAACATCAGTGCTTCACAATATAACATAGCACTCATTCAATTCAACAACACCTCCTGACACATGTCTGCTTGCTAAAACAATAGAGCATCACAGTGTCCCTTACACACAAACACACACACAACACTCAACCACACACCCAACAGCTACCCACACGCCCTCACCAACGCACCACACACACTCCCTCAGCCACGTGCCCACACACGCCCTCAGCCACGCCACGCCACATGCCCTCAGCCACGCCACACGCCCTCAGCCACGCCACATGCCCTCAGCCACACCCTCACGCACCACACACACGCACTCAGCCACGCACCACGCGCACACACATGCCCTCAGCAACGCCACACGCCCTCAGCCACACACACCACCTTACACACCACCTCACACACGCAACACGCGCATACACACACGCCCTCAGCCACGCCACACGCCCTCAGCTACGACACAAGGCCTCACACACACACCCAACCCTCCTGTGCTGATACGCCACACAAAACAAGACTTCCACACACCCCTACCTACCCCCCACACCACAAACACCACAACGCATGCTGCAGCATATTCAACCCACCTCCCCTGCACAACGCTTCAACACACACCCACACGGACACCAAAACACAACAACACACCCTCGCCGCGGCAAAGACACCTCCCCTTCACCGTGCTGCCACAAACACACTACACTCAACACAATGCTGATTTACAGGTCTGGGACACCCCTCCCCTTGCACCTCAACCCGCCACCCCCACAAACGTGCGCACCAACACACACCCTCCGCTGCCACCACACCTCCCACAGGAAAGCAGCTCTTCGGTGAAATAAAAGATATTCGGAACACAATCCACATTCTGCCGTCTGTGTCATTTCTTGCACAAAAAGTCAGCACACCCACACACAACACCCACACAACAGTCGCACACACCCACACAACAATCAAGTCACACACACAACACGCCCTCACCCACACAACACTCACACACACACCCCTCCTGTGCTGATACACCACACACAACAACAATTCAACACACCCCTACCACCACAACACACTCAACGCTGGAAACACACCACAACTTCACCGTGGTGCCACACACTACACTCAAGACAATGCAGATTGACACGTCTATGCCCCCCCTCCCCTTGCACCTCAAACACCACACCCCCCTTCCGTACAACGCAAACACCCCCCCAAAACATGTACACCAACACACACCCTCCACTACCACCTCACACAGCCAGTCGGCTGTTCCTTTCAATAAAATCAATTAGGAACACAATGCTAATTGGCCCGTATCTGTCATTTGGTGCACAAACATTCATCACAGACACACACAACACTCACCCACACACACACACACAACACTACAGCAACCACACCCAACCACCCCACACCCCACACACACACACCCCACCCTCACTCACCTACTCACCCCACACTCACTCACTCACCCACCCAAAAATCACCCACACACTCACCCACCCACCACACACTCACCCACCCATCCCACACTCACTCATCCACCCACGCACCCCACACTCAGCCACCCACAGCACACACACAAGCAACAATCACACACAACACACATACACATACTATTCAGCCACACACACACTCACCCACCACACACTCACCCACCCACCCCACACTCACTCATCAACCCACCCACCCCACACACACAAGCAACAATCACACACAACACCCATACACACTATTAAGCCACACACAACCAACATTCCCAAAACACTCAAACACACACCCACAAACACAACATTCACACACACACCACACAACAACCACAAAACACCCCTCAGGACTGTCACACTTAACCCATTTACAAACCTTTCACAGACCACTGCCTGATGCCTTGAACACCTCGACACCTGAACGCTGTACACACAACGCAACAATTGGATCCTATTGACCCTTCACACAACAACATCAGGAAGTATACTAAGCACACATGCACTGAAACACTTCACTAACATCACACACCACGCCTACTTTCGACAACACTCCACAAGTGACACACACAACAGCTCTACACCACCTACAATACCGCACATCAAAACCTCAACGCAAACAACACATCTTCACAACACAAAACATGCCTCCCAAAAAACACCTTTGCAAAACAAAACATACACACCCTGAGACTACATGCCACACGCACACACACACATCCAGGATGTGTACTACCTCACACTATGCACACACACAGTTGACACAATTCGAAATGCCCGCACACAATCAACACACACAACTCACAACGCATGACACAATAGGTCACCAACAAATACTCACAACCACAACATCAACACCAACACATAGCACACAACAACATTACACACTACATCCATATACTACGCAGACACCAAGTACATCAAAGGGACAAAGAAACACACAGCATCCTAACACACCACTTCCTCAACACACACACAGACACACACACACAACATCACCTGCTAATCAAGCAGTACAGCGCCAAACACGCCTTGCACAACAAAGAGACAGAGCCAGAGTCAGAAGAGCAACAGAACGACAACAACACCAAAAAAAAACACAGAGACACACACACTACATCACACAGTTTGGAAAAATATTACTGAACATTTACATTCCATTACAATTTTTCACTACACATTATTATACAACATTAACACATAATTATTCACAGTTCCCATCCCGGGCAACGCCGGGTCTCTCAGCTAGTAGGGATATATTGTCTGCTCAGATTCAGCCAAGTTGATTGGACAGCGCTTCTCTTTACAGATGGACAATGACTCAAAACATACTGCGAAAGCAACCCAGGAGTTTGTTAATGCAAAGAAGTGGAATATTTTGTAATGGCCGAGTCAATCACCTGATCTCAACCCGATCGAGCATGCATTTCACTTGCTGAAGATAAAAATTAAGGCAGAAAGACCCACGAACAAACAACAACTGAAGACAGTTGCAGTAAAGGCCTGGCAAAGCATCACAAAGGTGGTAACCCAGCATTTGGTGATGTCCATGCGTTCCAGACTTCAGGCAGTCATTGCCTGCAAAGGATTCTCGACAAAGTATTAAAAATGAACATTTTATTTATGATTGTGTTAATTTGTCCAATTACATTTGAGCCCCTGAAATAAGGGGACTGTGTATGAAAATGGTTGCAATTCCTAAACGTTTCATACAATATTTTTGTTCAACCCCTGATGAATAAGCTGAAAAGTCTGCACTTCTATTGCATCTTGGTTGTTTCATTTCAAATCCATTGTGTGTGGCGTACAGAACCAAAATATGAAAACTGTGTCAGTGTCCAATATTTCCAGCACTTAAAAAGAAAATGACTAATAAATATAAATATATATATAGTGTTGATTATGTGATTGCTATATATATATATGTATATATATATATATAGTATTGGTATATATATATATGTTATTAATATATTATATATATATATATAATATATATATATTATATATATATAATATATATATATATATATATATATATATATATTACCATCACATTTTAAGTTATGGTGTGTGTAAAAGGCAACAAGAAACCTCCACCGTATTGCATATAGCAAATAAAAAGATCACTTGTGACCACATTCACATGTCTTAGGCAGGTCTGGAACCCTACCTTTTACCATTATCCCCAGAATACAATGCTTCCACTGCAGCAAGGGATTCTGGGAAACGACATGCAAATGAGCACAGTGTCACCTTTTGCTTCAAACAAAAGGTGACACATTGTGTACAATGGGCTCCATGTAACAATGGTTTTTCAGACAAAAGGTGGCACTGTGTGCTCATTTGCATGTCATTTCCCAGAATCGCTTGCTGCAGTGGAAGCACTGTATGCTGGGGATAATGGTGAAAATATATATATATATGTATGTATGTATGCATGCATGCACAAACACCGCTTTTAAGGCAGATTAAAATAGTTCCAGCACCTTTTGTTTTTGGACTCTAGCACACATTCCTACTGTATGATTGCTGAGATATAGAAATATATATATATATTTACATACATGTAGAGGTATCAGTACCGTGTTAGCCGAGCTTCAATAATCAAAAAATAAATAGATGATACCGTTCTGTGGCTAACGAAATGCTTTTATTTGTGCGAGCTTTCGAGATACACTGATCTCTTCTTCCGGCGATGTTACAATGAATGAAGCAAGCAAAGGGTATACTTAAAAACAGTGTCTCTTGGAATGTTATCTGTGCTAGTCCTTCCCCCGGTTGGATGTGTTTTATGGCTAGAGGTGTCAAAAGGTTCCTGAAAGTAAGTGATGTAAGAGTGTGTGTGTGTGTGTGTGTATCTGTGTGAATAAAAATGAATGGAGAGCCCACAGTATATACAGTGCTTTACAAAAGGTGTGTGTGGAGTGGGAGTGGATATAGATGGTGTGGGTAGGTGTGGAAATGTGAGAGATAGTAGCACAACTAAAAGTGTGTGTGGATACTATGTGGTCCCTATTGGTGTATAGGGATGGAAAAACAAGGAGTATTAGTATGTGTAAGAGACAGCTGTGTGTGCATACATATAGCACAGTATGTACAGACATGGCCTTTAGTGCTCATGGGAAGAGAGTTCACTTGTGTCAGTAATGACTCATAAAATTTCGATCTCTGTTTAGGCCACTGCTAAGTGTCCCGAACAGTTGCATACATTTGTATTCATGCAACCGTCTCTCTTTCGGTGTTTTAAGATTACCTTTGAGTATGGCAACCCTCAGATCGTTCATCTTATGGCCAGAATCAGAGAAATGTTCGCCAACAGGACTGTCTCTTGTTCCGCGTGTGATGCTGTGGCGATGCAGGTTCATTCTCTTGTTTAGCCCCTGCCCTGTCTCACCTATGTAATAGCAGCCTCCTGGGCATTTCATGCACATGATGAGGTACACAACATTGCTGGAGGAACAGGTGAACCTTCCTCTGATTTTGTATTCCCGATTCCTGTGTGGTATTTGAAGACAGAGCGGATTAAAGCCTTGAGATCAGACTTTATAAACCGTGGATATAACCACAGAATTGTAGACCAGCAAATTCACAAAGCCACCAGAATACCAAGAAGTGATCTCCTTGAATACAAACAGAAGGAGACAAGCGACAGGGTAAAATTGGTGGTCACATATAACCCACACCTAGGAGCCCTACGCAAGATCGCCAGGAAACTACAACCCATCCTCCAGGAAGATACAAGACAGCAACAGGTCTTCCCTGAAGCACCCTTATTATCATACAGACAACCCCATAATCTCAAGAATATTATGGTGAGGAGTAAAGTATTCAGCAGTACAACTGAATGCGGGACGAAACCATGCCAGGACCCAAGATGCAAAACCTGCGCAATGCTCTACACAGCGGACACAATACAAATACCACACAGGAATCGGGAATACAAAATCAGAGGAAGGTTCACCTGTTCCTCCAGCAATGTCGTGTACCTCATCATGTGCATGAAATGCCCAGGAGGCTGCTACTACATAGGTGAGACAGGGCAGGGGCTAAACAAGAGAATGAACCTGCATCGCCACAGCATCACACGCAGAACAAGAGACAGTCCTGTTGGCGAACATTTCTCTGACTCTGGCCATAAGATGAACGATCTGAGGGTTGTCATACTCAAAGGTAATCTTAAAACACCGAAAGAGAGACGGTTGCATGAATACAAATTTATGCAACTGTTCGGGACACTTAGCAGTGGCCTAAACAGAGATCAAAATTTTATGAGTCATTACTGACACAAGTGAACTCTCTTCCCATGAGCGCTAAAGGCCATGTCTGTACATACTGTGCTATATGTATGCACACACAGCTGTCTCTTACACATACTAATACTCCTTGTTTTTCCATCCCTATACACCAATAGGGACCACATAGTATCCACACACACTTTTAGTTGTGCTACTATCTCTCACATTTTCACACCTACCCACACCATCTATATCCACTCCCACTCCACACAGACCTTTTGTAAAGCACTGTATATACTGTGGGCTCTCCATTCATTTTTATTCACACAGATACACACACACACACACACACTCTTACATCACTTACTTTCAGGAACCTTGTGACCATCTAGCCATAAAACACCTCACACACAGGGGGGAAGGACTAGCACAATAGACATTCAAGAGACACTGTTTTTAATAGTATACCTTTTGCTTGCTTCATTCATTTGTAACATCGCCGGAAGAAGAGAGATCAGTGTATCTCGAAATCTGCACAAATAAAAGCATTTTGTTAGCCACAGAACGGTTATCATCTATTTATGTTTATATATATATGTATATATATATTATTATTATATATATAGATATTTATCTATATAATATCAAACTGGTAAAGGAAATCATGAGACAGCACTCTGGTGTAGGTTGATCAATAAGGCACAGAAAAACGAGACCTTCATATGGGGGGTCCCGTTTTGGGGACCGAAACTTTGGAATTTCTGTGCCTTGTGACAATATATTTTGATCAACCTACTGTACACCAGAGTGCTGTCTCCTGATTTTCCTTTGCCGGTATCGCGTACTTTATATACATACATACGTACGCACATGCCCCTTTAAAGAACATATATACAAACACCACTTTTAAGGCACCTTTTGTTTTGGACTCTAGCTCCGGTATACACGTTGCCCTCCCAAAGTCTGTTCATCTGAACTGAAATACTCACACATCAGAGAAACTGTTACACCACTAGGCTAGTGTGCCATAGGGTCTTCAGTGATCACAGTGAGGTGGAGGACTCTATGGCTTCCCTTTAGTAGTCTCAGAGACTGAACAGTCTGTTTTCTACCAACAGTAGCAGCATACGCCTAACCTCATTGCAAGTCATGTACAACATACAGCAACATTTATAGCTGTTCCCTAATTCTCCAAGGTGTTGATTTCAGAGACAAAGCATTATGTTAATTGGGGCAATGGCTCTCAGCTCAGCTCACCACATTCATTCCTGTTAATGATCTTTAGCACTGGGCACTCCATCTGGTTCTGGTTCAAAATAATGTTTAGGGTTGGGTTTGTGCCAAGCTATTTTGTTTAGTTTTGCATCATGAATTAAAAAATAAATTGTAACAAAGTATATATATATCTATAAAAAAAAAGATATATATATACATAAATAAAATACACACTCATATATATAATATAAATGTATATATATATATTATATACTGTATACACAGACACACACACACTTCCGCCATCTATCTAATATACTCACATATATACATACATACATACATATATATATACAGTGGTTGACAAATCACCAAAAAATCTACTCGCCACCTAGTACCAAACCTGTGCTGCTTGGGCCAATATTTACTCGCCCGGGGGTTAAATCCACTCGCCCGGGGCGAGCAAATGTATAGGTTTGTCGAACACTGTATATATATATATATATATATATATATATCATCACAGAATTATATAAAAAAAAAAAATACATCCTGTGCATGACCAGAAAGAGGGTTTTCCAATGTACAGTTCTGGTAGGTTCTGATTTGACCCACCCGTTTTTTTCTCATCCCTTATGGATAAGAAGTAGGAATGGGTTCATGGTAAAAGATGACAGGGGATTCAAAGAGGAGACAGTGGACATTAGTAAAGAAGATATATCGGGGCTTTATTTAGTAAGATACGATAGCGTCACTCCGGTGTTATCGAACGGACACTCCCACTGACTTCAGATCGGTGTTATCGCAGGTTACTGAATACAGTAAACCCTATAGTGTTGTTGTTCTGAGGAGATTACAGTAGGTAATCAATTCACATGGACCTTGTAAGAGGACATGTGCAGAGGTACGCAATGGAGACTGTTTTAAGGTGAAATTAAAATAAGGCTTTATTGCGCCTGCCGCTTTAAACACAGCAAACGTGAAAATCCACAAACAAAATCTGCTCCACTTTGGAGTATATTTACACTTGTAGTCCAGCCCTCTTTAACTGCGTGGTTAGCCCAGCGATTCACCAGCCCAAATCATAGAGACATATATATATATATATATATATATATATACAGGCATACCCCGCATTAACATACGCAATGGGACCGGAGCATGTATGTAAAGCGAAAATGTACTTAAAGTGAAGCCCTACCTTTCCCCACTTATCGATGCATGTATTGTACTGCAATCGTCATATACATACATAACTGATGTAAATAACGCATGTGTAACAGGCTCTATAGTCTCCCCGCTTGCGCACAGCTTCAGTACAGGTAGGGAGCTGGTATTGCTGTTCAGGACGTGCTGACCGGCGCATGCGTGAGCTGCCGTTTGCCTATTGGGCGATATGTACTTACTCGTGAGTGTACTTAAAGTGAGTGTCCTTAAACCGGGGTATGCCTGTATATATATATACAGTGCTCGACAAATAATGATAACCTGTCGCCCGTTGCGAGTGGATTTAGGCAGCTGGCGACCCGTGCTGCAGCTCAATGAATTCCCCTGCTCGTGCCAATTTTTTTTTTTTTTTTTTAAATAAATAAATATGTGTGTGTGTGTGTGTGTGTGTGTGTGTGTGTGTGTGACATGGTAAGTCCATTCTACCTGTCTTTCCCACTGTTACGTAAGCCCCTAGTAAGTTCAGGGCAGTAACAGGTTAAATCTGTGGGTAATTTCACAAAGTATGTTCAGATAGCACAAGTCGTCGGTAATATCTGGAAAAAAGAAAGCACAAAATAGTGCAATCCTGTATAAACACTGACTGGTGGGGGTGTAGGGCACTGGATAGGTGAAAGCTCTTCAAGGTCGCACACTTTCTGAAGAAACTACAGGTGTCGTACACCCAGAGCAGGGTTAGAAGATATCCCAATGCAGTCAAACCAGTGTGGAGCCTCAGATGTGAAATGGTTAACAGCTTCACAGGTAGTCTCACATATGCCCCACAATAAAGGAGAAAAGAACAGGATGGTGTGGGAAAATAACATATTTGGTAAGAACATGCAATGGGTAGGTAATGCCAACTCACATGCTAACCCTCACACGGGTGGTGTACGATAAGGCTGCTAGCTAAGTGTCCCGGCAATTGCAGCCGAGCTTCTGGCGCGCACCGGTCCTCTCTGACATCAGCACACGCCGGAAGTAAGCTGGGCTGAGCTTCCGGCGTGCACCGCCATGAGAGGTAAGCCCGGTGACGCGCTGACGTCAGAAGCGTGGAGGGAGGCCTGCAGCTGGGGAGACCCAGAGTCCGGCGGCAACGAGAGGTCGGGCTAACTGCTTTGTCCGGCTGCCGGGCGACACTTGTCCCGGCTGCCCCCCCCTGTCGGTTGCCCTGTGTATATTTTACTATTGGGTACATGCATTCGCTATAATTTTGCTATTTACTGATGGAGGAGTGCTTACTGAATATTGTGTTATATACACACACAGACTACACATAATTTATATATACATATACACAAGGTAGAAGGTTCACTCCGAAGATGAAAAGAAGGCAGAGAAAAGAGACCCCACTTTTGTGCAATCGCATGTCTGAAAAGTATGTTTATCAGTGTGTAAAGCTAAGGACCAGGAAACTGATAGTATATCAGACAGTAAGTGGTGCAACGGTAGATGTTGCAGCTTCAGAGTGAAGTCCCAGACACAGTGGTAATGTGATACCAGAAATGCATGTGTAATAACTAAAATATCAACCTTTTTCATGGGTCCAAAGGACTAAATAAAATGATTAGGGACAACAGCAAATACACTCGTCTAGTCTCCTTCTACAGAGTGATCCTCTGGCTCAGAAACATCTTCCTTGTCTTACATTACCACCCCTGGTGCACCCATACTGTACGTCTGGTACTGAAGGCTGAGCGGCTGTCTCCCCCTCTCTCTGTAATACACACACCACACACAAGTATATATAACCGTGTTGTATAGTCAGTAGATTCTCTATCCGGCATTAAATCAAGGGACCAAGATAGCAAAGTGAGATTTTGAAAGCCTTGCTCCTAATTTTCAACTTCTGTTGACGTTGCACTAAGTTAAGAGCAATTTGCACCTTCTCGATCATTGTATAATTTAAAGTGTGTTTATTAGCAATGCAAAAGTAGGCTAAAACAGCAATGTGAGAAAACCACGGTGACAAGCATCACAGAAAGGAGAGTGTCATATCTATTGCTCAACGCAGCCTATTACTGTATATATATATATATATATATATTTTTTTAAAGTTTCACTAGTGCAGTGAAATCTTTTCTCTTGTTATGCATATATTTATTTATTTTTATATATATATTAGTATTATAGTCTACAAATCTTTCATTATGTTGTACCAGGTAAAAGATTACTTGAACTATTCTACATTACTCTATATGCCATTTTGAACTTCTAGCATATAAATGTACAGTATATGAACCGTTTTCTTTGTATGGATGTTTAGGTTCTGTGCAACATACTGTACAGTACTTAATAAAGTGTGATAACTACTATCGCACACTAATGGCAATTCATTTGAACAGTCGTAGATTTAAAAATAAGAGAGTATCTGCAGCACCCAAACAGCTGTGACAGTAATAGCGGTCAAACACAAAGCAATTTAATGTGAAGAGAGCAAACAAGTCTCATAAACAGAGCATATTACACAGGGCACTGTCAGGATGCAGCTACCCAGACATATACTGCCCCAGAGAGGGGTAAACCCAGGAGGAAGGGGGATCAGGAAGACAAACACACTGATCTACACACTACAAATATCACAATAAAGTGCAAAAAATGGTGCTCCTTTTGGCCCGTTTCCACATAAGAGTGGTACTTCCCTTCAGGAGGAAAAAAGGAGTCCTGTAGCTCTCCAATGTAACCGGTGAATACTTCATTTGAAGGTGATGTAGGAAAGATCTAAAGATCATTTTATCTGCTGCTCTGCAACTCATCACCAAACCATCCGGCATGCAAGAGGAGTGTGTGTAACATAACATCACCCCACCATCCGGCATGCAAGAGGAGTGTGTGTAACATCACATCACCCCACCATCCAGCATGCAAGAGGAGTGTGTGTAACATCACATCACCCCACCATCCAGCATGCAAGGAGTGTGTGTAACATCACATCACTCCACCACCCAGCATGCAAGGAGTGTGTGTAACATCACATCACCATCCAGCATGCAAGAGGAGTGTGTGTAACATCACATCACCCCACCATCCAGCATGCAAGGAGTGTGTGTAACATCACATCACCCCACCGTCCAGCATGCAAGAGGAGAGTGTGTAACATCACATCACCCCACCATCCAGCATGCAAGAGGAGTGTGTGTAACATCACACACCACACGACCAAGAGACATAATTCTAGTATATGTAATACAATAATAAACATATATCAAAAAACGAATGTATCTTAACTAGAAATTATTCCAAGTGTTTAATTATAGATCTTTTATTAATTAATGCGTAGCCGCTGGGCGCGAGGACTTAAGAGGCAGCCACCCGGTGTCTTGGACGACGCTGACGACTACGTCCGGGCGCGCCCCCGTCGCGACTAGGCAGTTGACCTGCGATGCAGCCTATTGCAATTTTCTTATTGACCGCATTAAACGTGCGAAAGCAGTAGATTTCTTGTCGCGACGGTGATTTTTTGCATCAAGCTTTCTGTATATCATACTTATATAATATATATAAATATAGAGATATATAGTATATATCATATATATATAGTGATATAATAATAGATTAGTATATAGATAACAGTCATAAGAAAAAGTAACTTATCGGTCTCAGTGTAGCCCTGTAGGTGGAGTTGGCTATTCTCTGCTCTCTTGCTAAGTCCGCCGACCTTGTGTCTCCTGCAACGGCCCAATGTCAGGATAACCGGTTTACAAGCATCTTGTCCGAATATATCTTGTTGTCAGACTATTTGAAGTACAATGTTTAAATCTGCTTAGCTTACCACTAGGAATCTAGCCCTTGATAGGCTAGCCCGACTAGGCGGAAACCTCTGCTCTTATCTGCTTCCTGGGAGCATGGTCAGCTCGGCACACCGACAGCGTACGTTACGCCAGCCCCTCAGTGGAAGAATACTTTACCGTTACTCGTACTCAGATGGAGAGGTCGTTTGATTGTCGTGACACCTGTATATCAGCCAGGTGGCTGCCTGCGCTTAATTGCCTCTCACCAGCAGTTGAACCACCACACGGCTAGCGATTAGACAGTGCACATTTCGAACTAGGCCTGATAAGTCCCTGCTATACAGACCTCATTTCAAATAGATTGGCCATAGAATTGCCTCACGCCCTCTGGCCTTATATGATCATAATGAAACCTTCATCGAAAAAAAAGTGATACATGCGATGCCAGCCAAGCTATATGGATAGCCACCATCGGTTTACAGCCACCCTAAGTCCTGCGTATCTAGCTCCCCGCCCCCGTATGGTATATCCTACATATAGCCCCTATTAAGGCAAAATTGGCCTAACAACAGATATGATGAGTACCTCCGAGGACATTGCACCCTCGTTACTAAAATAGTAGTTATATTTTACGCCAGTGCCATTATTTTAAGTCTCTATATTCTTTTTCCCCTCGCCATGCGGCGAGTCTACTGTATCACCACAGATAGATGAGATCACAGCCAACCTACAGTTATGAGCGACGCGCACAGCGCCTTTATGACGCCTTACACATTGTAAGCTATGAAAATTCTATAAGAGACCAAGATCAATTACACCTTACCTACCGTGCTCACAAGCCATATTAGTTATTTTATACTGTTTTATTAGTTTACTGGGATGATCTTGCTCCCTCTGGCATTGTTTGATTGCGAAGCCTATTTCAATCCTAAGCATGTAACAGCATACACTAATTTTAGACGTTAATATAAACACTCTGACCGTATGCCCCCCACTATAAAGTAAATATATCAATGCCTGAAACAGTTTCTACTACCTGATATATAACGGATGGTTCTATATTTCCGAGCCGTAAGTTGCTAACGAATAATGAAGAGTAGGGGTTCACCATGGTATATCCACTTAAAGAGCCATCAGGTTAGCTACCATAGGGCTTCACCTGACATTTCATATCTATATATCTATCCTAAAGTTTGATACATAGGCCATCTAGAACCCTCCAGAGAAGACGTCACGTATCCAGTATGTGGTGTTATGCTTTCAACATCCTTTTAAAATGAATTGCCCACATTAAGCCCAGCTAGTCATTCTAGTCTAAAGCTTAGGCATCCCCAAATTCGGCACGATTGCAAATCTTCCTCGCATTGTGTCAAAAATAAGCAAAGCTGTCAAAGATCAAAGAAAAAAAGCGTAAAGACCCAAATAAATACTGTATTCTACACTGAAATCAAATTATAGCATGTTCGTAAAAATACTAACAAACACACAGGATCTTATAAGATAATACAATACTAATTTAAGACAGGAAATATTACATGTTAAACCTTACCGTGCTAGTTCATAGAAAAGAGCCTTATATGGCCCCCACTACATTAAAAGGCATACGTGATAACTGTACCTTACGAATATGGAGTTTCTTAAAAAAGAGCAGCGAAGTTTTCGCGGGTCGACTATATTATAAGTCCCTTTAACTTCAGGCTCTTTAACAATAAGAGCTGGAGTAAACAAGTGCCCCTGCTGATATTTTATATGGGGCAACAATGCATCAAATAACTATTAACTGCGTCAAGTAAAACCGTGTTTCATGCCCACCCATATTAGCCCCCGTAGTTAACAGTGTTACACCAGCAATTAGTTAAGAGGGAATGTGCAGGGGCCGTTACAGATAAGACGACGCGCGATCGAGCCTCGGCCCACCTCTGACTAACCCCGAATTTTCGCCCCCTGTTGCTGCCCCCCCCCTCTAATCCGTTTTCGCGGTGATGGTTGTGGTGATTTGTGGGAAGCCGAAAACAAGATATTGAGACATCACGAGCACGTTTTCAATCCACAGCGGGCATTACATCTAAAAACCGGGGGCACTGACGATACACCGTGGACGCACCCGATTTGTAGGAACCTACGAGAACGCGATGTCGCTAGAATCCGCGGATTAGAAGCGATTCCTAAAATCAGGTCAAGCTAGGTGCTGAGCGATACCGCAAAGGGCTATAGTAATTAAGTAATAACAATAATCTAATAATAATATATTAGATACGCTAAGAACTGGAAATTGCCTCTTGCAAATTAAAGATATACTACGGAAATGTCAATACAGCCCACCTACTAATTACTAGTGCAAAAGAAAGGGGTGCGCAGTTAGGTATAGGGGTCACTCCTAAACACGGGGATACAAAAAATAAATAATACGGGAAACCTTCAGCACCCAAACAAGCTATGTACACTAATAGCGGTCAAGAACAGACAGCAAGGAGATGGCAAAAATGTAATGCAGCGCAAGAAAAAGTCTCATTAAAAACAGAGCAATTACACGGAGGGGGGCACTGGTCAGGATGCAGGCTACCCAGACATAAGTACAATGCGCCCCAGAGAGGGTAAAGGCCCAGGCCACGACAGAGGAAACCTCTAGAAGCGGAGGAAGTTGGTGGGGTGATGTGATGTTACACAACCATCTTGCATGTCTGGAGGTTGGGTGGTGATGTGATGTTACACACACTCTCCTTCTTGCATGCTGGATGGTGGGGTTTATGTGATGTTACACACACTCCTCTGTGCATGCTGGATGGGTGGGTGAGGTGATGTGATGTTACACACACTCCTCTTGATGCCGTGATGTGGTGGTGATGATTGTGGTATGTTACAACACACTCTCTTGTGCTGGAATGGGGGATGGATGTTATTATACACTCCTCTTTGTCATGGTCTGGTTGGTGGGGTGTTGGTTTTGGTTACCACACTCCTCTTGCATGCTGGAAGGTGGGGTGTGTGATGTTACACACACTCCTCTGCAGCTGGTTTGATGGGGGGTGATGTGATGTTACATACATCCTCTTGCATGCTGGATGGTGGGTGATGTGATGTTACAACACACTCCTCTTGCATGCTCGGATGGGGTTTGATGTGGATTACAACACACTGCTCTTGCATGTCATGAATGGTGGGGTGAGGGATGGTTTTCACACACTCCTCTTGCATGCTGGATGGGGGGGTGATGTGATGTTACAACACATCCTCTTGCATGCTGGATGGTGGGTGATGTGAATTAAACACACTCCTCTTGCATGCGTGATGGTGGTGGTGTGTGATGTTAAACACACACCTCTTGCATGCGGATGGTGGGGTGATGGGATGTTACACACACTCCTCTTGCATGCGGATGGTGGGGTGGTGTGATTGTTACAACACTCCTCTTGCATGCTGGATGGTGGGGTGATGTGTATGTACCACCACTCCTCTTGCATGCGGATGGTGGGGTGAGTGATGTGATGTTACACTCCTTTGCATGCTGACGGTGGGGTGATGTTACACACTCCCTCTTGGCATGCGTGGACGGTTGGGGTGATGTTAACACACTCCTCTTGCATGTGGACGGTGGGTGATGTGATGTTAAACACTCTCTATGCTATGCTGGATGGTGGGATGATGGAGTTACACACACTCCTCTGCATGCGGAGGTGGGTGGTTTGTTCACACACTCTTTGCAGCTGGACGGTGGGGTGATGTTACACACACTACATTTGCATGCTGGATGGGATGGTGGAATGATGTGATTGTTACACACTCCCCTTGCATGATGGATGGTGGTGGTGATGTGATGTTACACGCCTCTTGCATGCTGACGGTGGGGTGATGTGATGTTACACACTCCTCTTGCATGCTGGATGGTGGGGTGATGTGACTGCACCGACACACTTTATTCGAAGCAAATACCAGTTTGTACCTGGCAGATACCGGAATGCGCCGACTCCTCACCTCTGACAAGCCCCGTTGCGTTTGCCTTCCCAGCCTGGGTTCAGGCCTGGCTGACGGGCGGCTGATCTGTTAAATGATAATGATTAGGATTTAATAGGCTGCAATGCTTCGCGTGTTTACCAGATGGCATTAAATTCATGAATTGTTAATTTGCAGTTAGATAATATATATACTGTGCAGTATTGCCAGCCAGCGGGAAAAAAATGCTTCAATCCCTGCCTGAAAAACCTCAATGCATCTCGGGCAGAAAACGTACATTTAACCTCAATACACGCGGGGTATACCCGGAATTCTCGTGGGGGATAGCGAGTCTCAGAATAAAGGTGTCGCCAGTGTGGTGATGTTTACTACAACACTCCTCTTGCATGCTGGATGGTGGGGTGATGGGATGTTACACACACTCCTCTTGCTAGCTGGATGGATGGGGTGGGGTGATGTTGATGTTACCAACACTCCTCTTGCATGCTGGACGGTGGAGTGATGTTACACAGACTCCTCTGCATGCTGGATGGTGGGTGATGATTGTGATGTGTACACACTCCCCTTGCATGCTGGATGGGGGGTGATGTGATGTTACACAACTCCTCTTGCATGCTGACGGTGGGGGTGATGTTGAGTGTTACCATACACCCTCTGCATGCTGGATGGTGGGGTGATGTGATGTTACAACATCCTCTGCAGTGGGACGGTGGGGTTATGTGATGTTACACACATCCCTTGATTGCGGATGGTGGGGTGATGTGATGTTACACACACTCCTCTGTATGCCGGATGGTGGGTGATGTGATTGTACAACACATCCTCTGCATGCTGGACGGTGGTGGTGATGTGATGTTAACACTACTCCTCTTGCATGCCGGGGTGGGGTGATGTGATGTACACATACTCTTGATGCCGGAGTGGGGGTGATGTGATGTTACACACACTCCTCTTTGCATGACTGGATGGTGGGGTGAGTGATGTTACACACACTCCTCTTGCATGCTGGATGGTGGGTGATGTTTCACACCACTCCTCTTGCATGCTGGTGGTGGGGTGATTGTGATTACACCATCTCTCTGGCATGAGGGATGGTGGGTGATGTGATGTTACACACTCCTCTTGCATGAGGATGGTGGGTGATGTGATGTTACACACTCCTCTTGCATGCTGGATGGTGGGGTGGTGATGTGATGTTACACACTCCTCTTGCATGCTGGACGGTGGGGTGATGTGATGTACACACACTCCTCTTGCATGCTGGATGGTGGGGTGAGTGATGTTACACACACTCCTCTTGCATGCCGGATGGTGGGATGATGTGATGTTACACACACTCCTCTTGCATGTGGACGGTGGGTGATGTGATGTTAACAACTTTCGTTGCATGCCGGATGGTTGGTGATGTGATGTTACAACACACTCCTCTTGCATGCGGATGGTTTGGTGATGTGATGTTACACACTCCTCTTGCATGCGGGGATGGTGGGGTGATGTGGATGTTACAACACCTCTCTTGCATGCTGGAGGTGGGGGGTGATGTGATGTTACACACAATCCTCTTGCATGCCGGATGGTTTGGTGATGTGATGTTACACACTCCTCTGCATGCCGGATGGTTTGGTGATGTTTGTTACACACCTCTTGCATGTGGATGGTGGGTGATGATGTGAGTTACACACACTCCTCTTGCAGCGGATGGTGGGTGATGTGATGTTACACACTCTCTTGCATGCGGATGGTTTGGTGATGTGTGATGTTACACACTCCTCTTGCATGCTGGATGGTGGGGTGATGTGATGTTATCACACATCCTCTGCATGCTGGATGGTGGGGTGATGGGATGTTACACACATTCCTCTTGCATGCGGGATGGTGGGTGATGTGATGTTACACACACTCCTCTTTGCATGAGATGGTGGAGTGATGTTGATTACAACACATCCTCTTACATGGCTGGACGGTGGGGTGAGTGATGTACACACTCCTGTACATGCTGGGATGGTGGGGTGTTGGGATGTTACACACACTCTCTTGCATGGATGGACGGTGGGGTGAGTGATGTTACACACACTCCTCTTACATGTTGGATGGTGGGGTGATGTGATGTACACACACTCCTCTTGCTGGATGGGAGAGTGAGTGATGTACACACTCCACTTGCATGCTGGATGGTGGTGGTGATGGATGTACACAACTCCTCTTGCTGCCGGATGGTTTGGTGATGTGATGTTTACAACTCCTCTTGCATGCCGATGGGTTGGTGTGATGTGATGTTACACACACTCCTCTGCATGCCGGATGGTTGTGCGTGAGTGATATGTTACACACTCCTCTTGCCTGCCGGATGGTTGGTGATGTGAGTCACCACACTCTCTTGCATGCTGGATGGTGGGGTGATGTGATGTTACAACACTCCTCTTGCATGCGGATGGATGGGTTGTATGCATGTTACATCACACTCCTCTGCATGCGGATGGTTGGTGATGTGAGTTACACACACTCCTCTTGCATGCTGGATGGTGGGTGATGTGATGTTTACACACACTCCTCTGCTGCTGGCTGGTTGGGGGGTGATGGGATGTACACACATTCCTCTTGCATGCCGGATGGTGGGTGATGTGTGATGTACACCACCACCTTTTTGCGTGGGGGGTGATGTGATGTTACACACACTGCTCTTACATGCTGGAGGTGTGGGGTGATGTGATGTTACACACTCCTCTTACATGCTGGATGGTGGGGTGTTGGGATGTACACACACTCCTCTTGCATGCTGGACGGTGGGGTGATGTGATGTTACACACTCCTCTACATGACTGGTAGGTGGGTGATGTGAGTTACACACACTCCACTTGACATGCTGGATGGTGGGGTGATGTGATGTTACACACACTCCACTTGCTGTGATGGTGGGGGGATGTGATGTACACACACTCCGCTTGCTGCTGGATGGCTGGGGTGATGTGATTGTTACACACACTCCTCTTGCATTGCGGATGGTGGGGTGATGTGAGTTACACACACTCCTCTTGCATGCGGATGGTGAGGTGTTATGTTACACACACTCCTCTTGCAGCGGTTGGGTGGGGATGTGATGTTAACACACTCCTCTGTGCTGCTGGATGGTGGGGATGTGATTTTACACACACTCTCTCTTGCATGCTGGATGGGGGTGATGTGTATTACACACACTCCTCCGCATGCGGATGGTGGGTGATGTGATGTTACACACATCCTCCTGCATGTGGATGGTGGGGTGATGTGATGTTACACACTCCTCTTGCTGCGTGATGGTGGGGTGGTGATGTGATGTTAACACACCTCCTGCATGCGGACGGTGGAGGTGAGGTGATGTTACACACACTCCGCTTGCATGCTGGATGGTGGGGTGATGTGATGTTACACACACTCCGCTTGCATGCTGGATGGTGGGGTGATGTGATGTTACACACACTCCTCTTGCATGCTGGATGGTGGGATGATGAGTTGCAGAGCAGCAGATAAAATGATCTTTAAATCTTTTCTACATCACCTTCCCACAAACTAAGTACTCACAGGTTACATTGTAGCTACGGGACTCCTTTTTTCCTCCTGAAGGGAAGTACCACTCTTACTGTATGTGGGAACGGGCCAAGAAGGGCTATGTGCCCGAGAAGTAGCCACCCCCCTTGATTTTTGGATTGTGTTTTCCTTTTTTGTATTGTTGCCTTTTTGGCAGTGTGTAGCACCTTCTTTTTGCCCTTGATTGTGATATTTGTAGTGTGTAGATCAGTGTGTTTGTCTTCCTTGTCCCCCTTCCTCCTGGGTTTACCCCTCTCTGGGTGAGTATATGTCTGGGTAGCTGCATCCTGACAGTGCCCTGTGTAATATGCTCTTGTTTGCTCGCTTTGCATTAAATTGCTTTGTGTTTGACCGCTATTAGTGTCACAGCTGTTTGAGTGCTGTATGTACTCTTTTATTTTTGTATCTGTCTAAGGTTTAGGGAGAACCTTATACCTGTGTATTCTGGAACCAGGGTCACGTATAGGATGTGAATGAGGCCAGATAGCTTAACTCATCCCTCTTCAAAAGCACAACAAGTCCTTATGTATTTTCTTAACTTTATTGGGAAAGTCACAGCAAATAAAGTGTACTTGTAGATGTCGTGGAGTGGTAAGAGAGTGCTTCTCTATGTGGCATGCTTTGTATCAAGGGAAGGTAAAACAGAATGGCCTTGCCAGGGGGTAGATAGCATGAGAGGTACTCACTCAGCCTGCTTAGGATGGAAAAGGAAGTGAGTAATCTTTGTCACACAGGAATAGTGACAGGACTATGCTACCTGTGAACTAAAGAGGCTGGCAAGGCAACCAGCTACTGGCAGTGTAAGGCCGTGCCAATAGTGCCGTCGATGGCGACGGCAACAAGGCGGGTTACGTCATCCGTCGCCACCGGCGAAAGTTATCTTTCGCTGGGCGGCGGAGTCTTGGGATTCCAGCAATTTTATTTGTTTACGGGCCGTCACGTGACGCGACAGCCCTTGAAAAATCAAATTTTGTCGGCTTCCAGTTTCCGCGTCGTCGCTCCGTCGCTTTGTCGCCGTCGCACATGGCGGCAATGTATTTGTTTTCGGGCGACGTCGCGTCGCCGGCTCTATAAGCGCGGCCTAAGAAGGGAATGTGTAACAACAATGTATCGATTACACAGGCACTGTCAGTTTTCAGAGCAGGGAAAACATGCATCTGAAATATAAAGGGCTAGTAGGCAGAGCTGCAAAGGGGTGAACAGACATGAACAATCCTGTTCCAGGACACCGTGGGCACCACTCTTTTTGCTTATATATGTAGTAGTAATGCTGGTTGATTGTAGATTCTGTCATTTCACAGTGGGTCACTTTTTGCTTCATATCCATTTTAACATAGATCGCTGTAAGCTTATGCCATAAGGTTGAAATAGCTGTGTCTGAGTAGGTTTGCTTGCCACGCACTTCTGTGACCCAGGCACTGCCGTATAAACTATGTAATACAGCAGGCATAAGCATATAGTGCCTAAGAAGCAAAAAGTGCCACACGGAGTGTTCATTAGCATGTCATTACCCAGAATCCCTGGCTGCAGTGGAAGCTCTGTATGTTGTGGGATTATGGGTAATGCAGCTTTGGAGACATATCTGAGACATGTGAACGTGCTCGCATACTGTAGTTCTTTATAATTTTTCAAGCATCTACAACCAGTGGGAGAAGCGCTACATGCGTAGAAGTGAGAGGAGGAATATTAAAAAAAATCTTGTTGGCGCCAACACCAGATGAACGGCTGTGGCAGGAGACGTGAGATGCAGGCATCACACGCATCACACGCAAGATGCGGAAGCTGCAGATGCACCCTGGCACCACGGAGAAGACTGCGGTCCAATAACGCTCCAGCCAAGCAGTGGAGGGGGAAGTGAGACAGTAAGTGAGTCGCAGTACCCCTCAAGATCCCGGCAGCAATTACATATTAAAGCTAGGAGCGGCAAAGTGAAGAGGTAAAGCACCCATATCTGCACTATCAGCAGAGACAGGGAATAATGTGTTAAGAGCTGTGTAGGCTCTAGGTGAAAGGCTACTCACCAGTTTTGCCAAACACACACCTCAATACATCTTTATTCTGTGAGGGTTGTAAACAGGGTGCACAAAGTCTCTTCAGGAGATCTGTGGCTTATTTGACATCTCTTTCCTCTTGCCCAGCCAGCAAATATCACAGACACCAGAAGCACACAGTGTTGCCATTCCCCATATCACTTATACTAACCAAATCAACAGAAAACTCAAAGGGGCTTATGCAGAGAAGAACGTTATATAATTCTAAAACAGCAATAAAATAGCCACAGAATTGCCGTTACTTAAGGTGGTATGCTGAAAACGGCGTTACCTCTTTTTACTGATGGTAGCAAAATTGCCAAGTTTTTCTGGCGACCTGGAACACGCCATATTATAGGGCAGAATGGTGCGTTCCAGCGCATCGATGCTACTGGCATACCACCCTATCTGAACATGGCGAATTTACCGTTCTCGCCACGTGTTTGGCAATTTTTTAAGTAAACAAACCGGCTGTGGCGGATTTTGTGAATCTCGCCATGTTCTAAGCAGGACAAGCTTCTCTGGTGCGTATTTTCGCCAAAAGATGGCGCTATTTCCTTTCTCTATCCGGTAAGGTATAATTAGCCAGGTTTGCGCCAAAACTGTCCGCTTTCAAACAGATAGTGGCGAGAACTTGGCGGGGCAATTTAAATTCGGCAAACGTGTGGCGAGAAGCGTGATCTCGCCACTGCGAAATAACGCAAGATTCCAGTAGCTCCGATGCACATGAACGCGCCAATCGGAGCTACTAAATGGCGCGTTTAGTTGAAATTTTGCCCGCCAACAAAAGTTGGCTGTATTGTGGGCTAATACCGCGCGGCTCAGAATGGCGAGTTTCACGCCAAGTGAAACTCGCCTAATTAGCCATTTCCTGCACACCGCGCTACGGAGTTCCCTGCATACCACACCAATAAATTGCAATCCTGTTGCGAATTTAAGCAGTACCTCTCTGCATAAGCCCCACAGTGTTTCAACCAACACTGTGATATACACTAAAGAACTCATCATTTGTGGATTTTCTAACAAGTAGTTCTAAGTCGATGCACCTGTTATACTAAGGCGGACATTAGAAGATCTTTAAGACTGTTACCCATGTATATGCAAATACAACATATGCATGCACAATCATTTCGCAAGTAACAAGTGTTTGTTTTAAACAGGCCCCTACTAGGGCAATTTTTGATTAAGATTTTAAGTTTTATGAGTTTAAATGCTATTTGGTTTAGTTTACACCCAGCTGGGATATTTCATATTTTTGTATTTTATTTTCAGAACTATTAGGTTTTTGATATTATTAAAAGTATATTTGTACCGCACACATTTAGAGTGTGGTCTCATTTGAAATCTCTTGACCTCTAAGAACTATGGTTCTTTTTTAACTGATTCCGTGTGCAGGAGTATATATAACTTTTTTCCTTTATAACATTATTTGCAAATATAGGGTCAGGGGGTTGTTTTTTTTAAAGTACAGTACTATAAGTTTTAACCTCTCACACCATCATTCGTTCCTGTCTGGTCCTACACGAGACTACGCCTTAATCTTGAGCTCTTGCAGTTATTTAGATAGAATAATTTAATTGGGAAGGAGGGGAGGGAGAAACATAGGACATTAAGTTATCAATATTCTTTTTCGTCTTAACATATTATATGAAAAGCATTTCATCAATAGGCTTCGGATAACAAAGGCTACAACTCAGGAATGAGAAGGGGTTAATTTTCTCTTGGCAGCTGTCAAAAAGGTTCTGATGTCATTGTTCACCAACGGTACAGTGCCCAAGAACAATAACAGAGTCATGTAGCCACATGGGTGTAACTCGTCTTACAGAAAGAAGTCTCAGCCCTCATCCACAAATACATACCTACACACTCCCTACGTTCTGCCACTATATCCCCCTTTCCTTCCACTCTATTACCTCCTCTCTTCTCCTGTGCTGGCCCCCTCTCTCTGAAATTACCTACCACGCACCACCAAACTCTCCCCCAGCATTCAGGTTTTTCAAAACTCCCTGAAAACCTCACCATGTCTATCAGCCAACTCCCTTCCCCTCCAACTCCATTGGGACCAGCTGCGTGGCTGGACCAATTTCCACCCTACGTAATATCGTTCTCCCCCCCCAAAAAACCCTAGTGGCTTCAGCTGTCATACCGGGCCATATTCTAACCTGAGCCATACCTTATCCCAGAGGTGCGCAAAGTTTTTATGCTGAGCCCCCCCCCCCCCCCGTTGTGCCAGCCCCAGCACTCGCGCCCCCCCTCTCCAGTGACCCGGGTCATGTGACGTCACCGCGCAGTGTAATTTGACACGCGTTACCATGACGTTACCATGTTGACGTGTCACGTGACCAGCGTTGTCATGGCGATGTATCCAGGAGCCGGCTGAATCCCGGCAAGTTGAGGTTGCAGAGGCCTCGCGCGGTCCCTCGCCATTAAATTTAAATGCCTCTGGGAAGAGCGTGGGGCCTCGCCAACCGCCGCGCCCCATCCCCAGAAAAATCCCATGCCCCCCAGTTTGGGCACCCCTGCCTTATCCTTCAATAAGCAGCCACCTTAACTTCTTGTTTCAACATTGTCCTCATTCCTTCTAGACTGCAAGCTCTCACAAGCAGGGCCCTCGTTACCTCTCTGGATCCGTTTGTGCATGTTTGTCCTCACCTGTTCTTGTTTTTATAATATAAATAACTCTGTACCCCATTGTACCGCGCTGCGGAGTATGTTGGCGCTTCACAAATAAACGATGATAATAACAATGCCATAGAGTGTTCCATTCATTTGATAGAGGGCTATATCAGGTGTGTCCTTAGGTTGAAGATCATACTTGGCCAGTTCTCCAGCAGTTACTGCTTGCACTGCTGACTTAAAGCAGTTGTACTCTAGCACCATCTTTTCTGTAGTGACAATATGGAGAACAAATCCCCAAACGATGGTGCTAACAAAAACCCTGACCAAGTGATGTGGGTAAAGGAAGACAGACTATATGAACCCTTTCAAAAGGGTAGATGATGAGACTCCGTGGAATGTATAAAAGACCTGTGGCAGCGGAATAATAGTACTCACCGCATAGGACCAGAGACCAGATGGGAATGGACGGGGGAAGAGACCAACGTCAGTGACCCCGCCGTGCCAAAGGTAAGCTCTGATCCTAACACCCAATAACTGGTTTGGTAAGTGTATTCTAATACATATCCTCTCCCAACCTGGCTAGGTTAAAGCAGACACTGGTATAGAAGCAAGCAATAGACAGTTCAGTTCGTGTAGTACTCACGGACCCGTTACTGACAGGAGTATCAGTCTGTTCATCAGGGCGTGCTTCCCTCTGGGCAAGGTAAAGATAAAATGAAGAAAATCGAGAGAGCACTGCAAAAATGGAGAGAACTGGAGACAAATGGATCAGAAATAGAAATTTAATGTAGCATCAAGCTAACAAATAGGATAAAAAAACAGAACCTCCGACGCGTTTCCCTCCGTTGCTGGCGCTTTATCAAAGAGTTGCAGAGTATTCATTGATTCGATCAAAGAGGTTCTGGGGTTTTTTTTAACCCATTTTTCGGCTTGAAAAATTACTTTTTTTATTTTTGATCCATTTGCCTCTGTTCTCTGAATTTTTGCAGTGCTCTCTCGATTTTCTTCGTTTTTGGTCTTTTCTGTAGCTCACCTTCAATAAAGCCACAGTGTGTAACCAAGTAAGAAAACAGGTCAAGTAGATCTTCATAAAACAGCGCAAGCTTACGGTTTGTTATCCCGATGCTCCCACAGGGGCCTGCAAACCAATGAACAGCAGAAGGGTAAATGGTGCCAATGAATCTGTGCAATATTCCATTTTTCACTAGCTGTACAGCAAATATATTTGTGCAAAAACCATTAACCCCAAAGAGGGTTCTATACCTGCTGTACTAGGGGCTCCTGAAGGTAAGATTAGAGCAGCTCCCAGATGTTAGGGGGACACGGAAAGGTTACATGGAAACATCTCCGCAGTTTCCTCACATTTTCTCCTGTCCTTTATAAGTAAGTGAGCCAGCAGAGAAGGCAGGATGGTAATGATGAGTGTGCGTGTAGTCACTGCTAGGTAAAGAGACGCTACAGTATGAAGATTGACATCTCATGTGCCATTCTACAGAATTCCCAATCCATGCTTTTTAGGTTAACAGCGTTTTCAAGTTTCCTCTACAAATCAGTGCTCAACATGAATGTGGGAGGGAGGTTTAAAGTGATGCTTTGCAAAAATGCTGAGAGCTGTGTTTGAGTCAAAATATTTGGCAGGCGGTGCCAGTGTGGGGCAATACGAACATGCTGACCCAAAGTCAAACGCTAATCTTCTGCAAATCAGCTGTCGGGTTTTAAGTCAGAGCAGAGACGGATGTGCTTAGTGTACCTCCAGAGCTGGCTATTTGTGTCAAATCTAATGGAGAGAATGGGATAGACAGAACTGCTGCCTCAGCAGGACTCCTCTAATCTACAGCTCTATTCACTGTGAACGTATATATATGGTGTGCCTCTCACACAGGGCATGGTCTCTCCGGGAAAACAGTCAGCAGAAGAGGTACGGGGGCTCCATTCACTTTGACGCTGCGGTTGGCAATTCTCGTTGGAGTTAAACTTTTCTTCAGCCTGGGATGGCCCATAACAGAGCTATTCTGCTCACTCCAGGAGCATCGGGGGTTATAAGAACAGTGCCACCTACTCGCCTGCTTTTTGATGTGGCCGTCAGTGGCACTGTTTCAGGGCATCCTAATTCTGGGAGTATGAAGGTCAGCTAGGATTATTGTGGATGACTGGAGTTACATTATAGGCTTGTTGTACCAAGCACAGGGAAGTTTTAATTGCCTTTATCCAAATCATTGCAATTAGTCGCTAATCATACAATCTGGGAATGACGATTTAGTAGGTCTGCTGCTTTGGAGCAGCGTTGCCACTTTATTGAAATATGAGAAGCTGATCTTCGGTTATTGATCGACATTTTCAAAATATGTTGTCATTATGGATCTGCACTGAAACCATGTTTATACCTAACCTCTCTGCACTGTACTGCTTTCGCATGTCCAGTAACAATGTCCACCCAGAAGTTAGGGGTGTAATGATTCGCAGGTCCATGCATAAGCATTATCCAATGGGACATGTAAACCGTTCAGCCAAGGTCGTGATAGCAGACAAAATGTGCCCTTTTTCAGCCGGGTAAAAAAAATGGCGACTTTGTCAGAGCTCCCAAGTGCTTTGCCAATTATCAAGTCAGTGTGCATTGCAATTTCGCTTAATTATGCAAATGTGATAAATTCTATAAAATCGCTTATTGTTGCGACTATAATTAGGACACCCACACCATGTTCCGCTCACTGCCTGGTAATATGTTGCTGAAAGCGTATTAATTTTGTGACAGCAGGGAACTGAGTTTGGGTGAGAAAAAAAAAATCTTCCTCTTGGACAGTTTTGCACGTTTCTCATTATGTTGTACGATGTAACAAATAAGCAAATTAAGTTGCTCCCAGCTCCTATGTCTATAGGTTTAATATTTCCTAATATGTGCTGTGTAGAACAAGTGCTTTCTTGCTATTTTATTGGAAGTGTACGAATATCTTGCCAAAAGTAAAGCAGGCTATGTTATGGGCACCACCACTAATATGTATAGTCAGATATGACACAGTGGGATAAGGCAGGTCACGTATGCACCTCTACAATTAGAGGTGATGAAGAGCATGTCAGCATAGTTCATGTTAATAGAGATGGATGTGCCTTGCTTTCAGTCCGCATGTCTGTATAGGAATTATTTGAGATGATACAGTTATGGTAAAAGTTTCTGGAGTTCCAAATCTGAGGTCATGAGGAATATATATATATATATATATATATATATATATATATATATATATATAAACATCTTGGCGAGCTCCTATTGGCCCAAGCAGCACACGTTTGGTACTAGGTGGCGAGTACATTTTTTTGTTCGGCGACTAGATTTTTTGGTGATTTGTCGACCACTGTATATATATATATAGCCTGGGGCACAAAAAAAAGAAGAGAAATACTTTTTCCTCTATCAGTGCAATGTAGGATGGCTGGGCGGTCAGTACAAACATCTTCTCTTGAATTATATGCTATTAGAAGAAGCTCTTAGATATGTTTCAAACTATTTATTCAGAGAGCTTAAATAAAGTGCAACTCTGGGGTAATCTATGCACTTTTAGAACCACTGACATTTTAACATAGTTTAGGAATGACCCCTTAATTAGCCAATAGCCACCAATGTAAGAAGAATGTGTTGTGTATACAGCAGGGCCGGTGCGACGGTATTCCGCGCGCAAGGCAAACATGCAGCATCCCGTCCCCCCCTTCCCAAATAACTTTCGGAATTTCTCTCGAGCATTCTAACTGTAAGGCCCAGATTATAGTGCCGGCGTCGCGGCGTGCGCGCTCCCGGCAAGCACTCTACTTTATTATCTTATGGGACCTACCACCGTGCCTGCGCACAGGCGCGTTGACGCGGGCGCGTTTTGAAAATACAACAAATGTTGTATTTTCAGGCGGCTGCCGCGTGACGTCAACGCACGTGAGCTGGTTCAGCCAATGAGGGCGAACCAGCTTCATGACGTGTCCGCCACGCGTCTACGATCTCCTGCAGCCAGGTTCACGAATCGCTTGGGCTGCAGGAGTGCACGTGGCGGCGCGCTCGTTCTCACGCGGCCGCGCAGGGACAACAATCCCCTATAGAATGTTCAAATCATCTGCCGTCACATTCTATGTCACTGTGTTTCCTCCCCAGGCAAATATGAGTGAGCCACAGAGTGCACCAGAACAGATGGCTGCTGGGAAAAGCCACGGAGGAATTGGTGGCAATTACAAGGTAGCAGTACGGAATCTTATTGGTTTGTCTCTAACAAGCGATGGTACTTCGCAAACTCGCCACCCACTATACACGCCAACACTTCTGAGACCGACACGCGTGTTTCTTCTGAATACTATAGGTTCGGCCCCTTCACTGCCAAGGGGAATGTCCTGAAAGGCTCTCTAATCTAGCCAACAGACTTCAATTGTTTTTTTTCTACTACCCTCCCTTATAATATTAATTCTCCAGCACCGGCAGTGTATGTAGCGCAGCACAAAGGATTTTACAGACGTGAGAGCCTCTCCCGGAGGTCTTACAATCAGTATTATGGTTGTCGGAAGCAAACAAAAGATAACCTGACCTGCCCAATGTCACACGGAGCAAATACCGGGAAACAAACTAGGATAGCCTAATTCGAAGACGGTACTGTTTGCTTCAGACATCTCGTCTGTAACTTGCAGGGCAGCCACAATGCTCACTTATTCTCCACATCAAATATCATATTACAGTCACAGGATGTAGGGGGGATTTTGGATTTGTGATGTCATTTGTGCCAATGCAAGTATCAAAAGGGCAGCAGCGTATTCAGATTCCTTCTCTGCCTCTGTGAGGAAGTACTGTACTACTTTTTTTCAACTTAAAGAGTAGTAGATGCATGGGGTAGCCATCCAGCAGAAGTGGTACAGTATGAGCAAACAATTCTAAGGGTAAACCCAAGGGAGACCTAAGGGAGGTAGTACTGAATAGGGGGGAGAGATTCAAAGTGAACTTATTGGTCATCAATTTCTAGATTTCTGTCTTTTAACTTGCTCTATTAACCTCCTCCAAGCACTGGAATCATTTTAATGGAAGATACTGTAAGCGAGACTCTATCAGCCAAAAATCAGTGAGACGGACCCCAAATCGGTGAGACCAGCCAAAATAAGTGAGGAAATAATTTCGATTTTTCACTGGGAGTGACCGTCAAGGAGTTAAAAAGGCCTTATCCAGCTGGTATTAAAGATACCCACCTCTATGCCAAACGTGCATGGTTGGTAATAACATTTGGAAAGCACTACGGGGGCGGCCCATGTTTATTTAGCAGTGCTATTCCGTAAGATCCATCGCAGGAAGATGACTTCTGTCCCGTTGACTTGAATGGACCAGAAAGAGTCTTATGTAACACCACTGCTTAGGCAATATGGCCTAGGTTTATGGCATGTGTGGATGTCACCTGCAGCACTAAGCAAAACGACGTTATAGGACCTTCCAACTCCAGTCCTCAAGGGCCATCAACAGTCAGGGCTCATACCTGTGCTGAAGCAGGAATATCCTGAAAACCTGACCTGTTGACAGTCTTTGAGGACTGGAGTTGGCCACTCCTGTTCTACAGTAAATCTTCTCCAAGTTACCTTTTGGCTGCATATTGTTCTGATATACTGTACATAAAATAATTGCAAAAGAACAATTCGGTACTTCACAGTGTTACCAACCAAACTCCATTTCCTCATCAGACTGGGATCCCATCCTGGTGTAATTCACTATTTGTACAGAGAAATCCACGATGAATGCAAAGCATAATGTGCTCGGGTAGGAAGGATTGATCACAATCGCATACGTTTTTTGTGCCATGTATACACAGCACTGTGCATAGAATTTAACAATGCACAGTGCGCTCCCTGCCCAAATGAACTCGCAGTCTAATTTTTCGCACCGGAGGCACAGGGAGATACAGGGACTTGCTCAAGGAGAGCCATTCAAACAGGGTCCTACAAATACAGTATCCTACCTTACTACTAAACTGGGGTGATCTTGGGGCTTTTTGATGGGTTTATATGTTGCAGTTCAGCTGGTCATCCTGCCTCCTAATCCCCCTGAAAGGAGTACAGTCCAGGTTTTAAAATGAGGAGGCCTTAAGCTGTCCAGAGCCTCACCCAGTGTGACCATGGAAGACTCAGTCAATTCAAGACACTTCCACCCATTTTGCAACGCAACTGCAATGTATACAGTCATGTCAAGTCTCACTCATGTGGAATAACTCCCTGATAGAGTTGGCATCACTCTCATGTGCAACAATTAGGGCTGGCCGTAGGGCAAGGTGAGCAAGGGGGCCACCTTGGGCCCCGTACTCCATCTCCCTCCTGTCGGCGGCAGGATCCAACTTAGACCTGACCAGGCAGGAAACTGGAGCAGGGAGTGCAGGGCCCCCGAACTGGCAGCACCGCTTCTCACCGGAGGAGTGTGTGTGTTCTACAAGTGGAACTTGTAGAATGTTGGGAGTGAGTAGTACTGTACTTAGTATTGTTTTTATTTAGCACCATGTCCATGCTGCTTTAACATTTAGTTCTTTGATGCTTCAGATCACGCTCTATGAGCTGGAGAATTTCCAGGGTAAGAAGTGCGAGCTGACTGGGGAATGTCAGAATCTGGGCGACAGAGGACTCGAAAAGGTGGGATCCATGCAGGTGGAATCTGGACCGTGAGTATAAGGAGACTGCAGTGTTCCATGCTGGAGTGGAGTGAAGATGGTTAACTCATTTAATCCATTATTGGTTCTAGGTTATCCTATCTAGAACAAACACAGTCCAGCAGGTGTCACAGAAGCTGTTGAGCAACAAGAAAATAAATCACTGACAAGTGTATTCTTCCCCTCTGCACATGTACATTAGACATGGACAAGAAAAATGTCCCCAAAATTCCAATTCACAGCGAAAACAATGTTTTTTCACATTTGACAAATGCAGGCACTAGTTTTTTTTTTATTTTAAACAAATTTAAATATTCGAAAAAATGTTAAAATGAGCAAATATTTGACAAAAATGGGGCAACAAATTGAAAATTAGAGATCGGGAAAAAATATATACATTTTTTCATTTAGAGACTAATCAAAAACTCTATAAAAACAGGAAACAAATATTGGGAGGTGTAGAAACGAGAAATTGGTGAGGGACGGATTAGGCAAGGAGAGAGATTTCTACAATAGATGAAGCACTTCTGTGTCTGAGGCAACATATATACAGAGAAGTACAGTATACGGTTAAGCAATTTAATCCTGTGTTGAGCGTGAAAGGGAACAGCAATTACTCTATTCTAGCGTTGCAAAAAAAGCTTGTGCAGTTCAATTTAAAGTAAGTTGTCTTATCCCAGTATCTAGAGCTGTGTAACATGCCAATAAGAGACTTTGTTTTTTTCACACCTGTGCAAAAATAAATTGTGGCAAGGTCTGGTGTGTAAAATACCTGTTAGAGGAAAATTCAGAAATGAGGCACAGATTATCTGCAGCGAATCCAGGAGTAGCTCAAATCATTGCCATTGCCAATATTTTCTGTAAGATTCCCTACAGGGGGAAAAAGATTCTGTAATGGTGGTTCCTAAGCAGTATAGCGAGTTCCTGAGCCTGTGTGGGAACTGTGAATTACAGCAGGAGATTCCAAAGTCGCTCCCCACAAAGCTTTGCATGCACAGTGGCAAGGCATTATGAGGCATGACTTTGAAAGGTCCTGCACACACTGAGGGGCAGTTTGGGGCCTTATTAAGTGTGTGTTCCCCCCGCGAGCTCAGGACACGACACTGCCTGGAATCGGTCACACAGCTCTGTTAGCGACAGTCTGATGAGACAGCAATAAGATTTATTCATTAGGGGTTCACGGGACAAATATTTTCTAGCGGGGTGCACAGTGTAATAAAGGTTGAGAACCGCTGATTTACTTGATAACATTTTATCATGTAATACATTTACCTTGTATTGCAATCAATAATTAGCCTATAGGAGGCTGACCAAAGTGACACGCCCAAGGTAACAAGGAGTGGATACTAACTAGAAGTCATAGGCTGTAATACAACTGCCTTTTATTGGAGCAATTTGTGCACTTTAAAAAATAATAAATAAAACATTTACATTGGTTTGAAGCAGGAGGTTACTGGAGCTCCATTAATTTCAGCTCCGGGGACCCCCTGCTTCCCGAGATACAGACCCCCTCCAAAGTGGGTGTCGGTATCTCAGCAAAATTCAAAGCTCCCGTGTCACGCGCTCCAATAGGAGGCTGAACCTGATGATGTCACGGCTTCCTATTGGCCCACAGTGCGCGGGAGCTTTGACACTCCGCCATTAAGTGAACCCTGCTAGCAGAACGGATCGGCTACCGGCACACCCCACAGAGATCTGTATCTTCGTTAGCCGGAACTGAAATTAATGGGGTTCAGTTCCAAAGACCCCCTGCTTCAATCCTATGCCAAAAATAAAAAGACAAATTGCATGCTGGTATTGCCTCTAACTCGCTATGGAGAGATTCAAAAGTCTGAAACAGCTGTGTTCAACACACAACTTCTCCTTGCAGATGGCTCAGCTTTGAACGTCAAGCATTCGGTGGGGAGCAGTTTGTGCTGGAAAAGGGAGACTACCCACGGTGGGACACCTGGTCCAACAGCCACAGGAGTGACTACGTGATGTCCGTCCGTCCCTTGAACATTGTGAGTGTGACAATGGAACTTGGAATAGGCACAATATGGGGTGTAAACATATGGGCAGCTCAACTTGGCCCAGATCCACAAAAGGGTGCCAAGCTTTAGCATGCATAGTCATGGGAGTAAAGACGTGCTAAAGCTGGGCCCCCTTTTGTGGATCTGGGCTCTTGTGTCCGTGAAGTGGTTAATAAAAGGTGCAGTCTCGCCTACTGTACAAACACATATTGTTACATTAGTAACTGTGCCAATGCCGACCAGGGCACTATTGCAAAGAAACGCCCTTTAACTTGAGTTTCCATGCCGCATCCCGATCGGCACCATCACAATTTATGGAGTAAGTCCCTTAGCCATGTAAACCCATTTTTAAGATCTTTTTCATATTATACTATATACAGTACAGGGCTATTTGGGGGAGGAAACAGAGTTCTGGCATCCACAAGAAAAACTCCATGTTGTGATTTTGAAGTTATTGGTAAGGGGACAGAAATTGTAACTGGGAGGGGGGGAGAAATGCTTTTTCTACCACAGTTTTTATTTAAAGCTGGATTATTTTTGTACATCTAAATTCATTTTCCCTTAGGGTCTCGGCTCCTTTTTCCCTGCAAATCCGTCACCAAATAAATATAAATATATATAAATTAGCCTAACGACAAACTGCGGCAGTCACAAATATAAATATTAAGACTACTACGACTACATACTGTACATACTGCCTTTGTTAGGAGATCATCACTTAGAAAGAGTTCCATAGGTGTAAGGGTGAGGGCCAAAGTTGTAAGGGTGAGGGCCAAGTTAGGCTTTGTCCCCGCTAGCGTTGAGCGGGCGGCGCTTGCGGCGGTTACTTACATATATAGATATATGTACGTCCCTGGTCACCCGCGCTCGGCGCTTAGATAAACAAAAAATGTATACTTTCCAGCGCACTCAACTACCCGCAATGCCCCCCCGCATGCGCACGCGTAAATGCAGGACACCCGGCGCTCATGCTTGGAGTGCTCTCCAAGCATGAGCGCGCTCAGCGCCAGCGGGGACTCAGCCTTATAAAGCAAAGCGCAATTTTTTTTTAACCTGTACTGCAAAATGTTATTTAATATCAATAAATAAATATAAAAGAAAAGGGTTTCAGAATGAAAAGGAAATAAAAATATCACTTGTCTCGGACAGATCTGCAAACCTTCCCCATTACCCCTTAGCATACAGTGCTTCCACTGCAGCACAGGATTGTGGGTAATGACATGCAAATGAGCACACAGTGTGAATGAAAGAATAAAAAAGGAATTAATTACCATTTGTGCAGGAACATTTTTGAAGTGGTTTAGTTGGACTGCAGCTGTACATTAAACCTCAATAATACAATATCAAAAAACGAAACACCTATTTCCGGTGTTTCTATTGCATGCATGGATACAGCAATGAATACCGCACTAGTATTCAGTCCAAGGATTTTTCTGTAGAGAAAGGTCAGTTTGTGTCATTTCTATAGAGCAAGGGTATCTGTTTATATAGCGCCATCTATGTACATAGCGCGTCACAGCAGTAATACACGTGGCATAATAATATAACACATAGTGGGAATTAGCGCTTGAGACGTAAAAGTAACATTAGGAAAAAGGAGTCCCTGGCCTAAAGAGCTTACAATTTAATTGTAAAACATAGAACATGTATTCAAACTTCAACATTCTTTGAGCTACAGATGTCTTGCCTATAAATGCATTCTTTAGCAAATCCCCATAATAATCAGGATTATTTCAGTGGGCACAGTCAGTGTTGATAGGTGTAGAAAGGAACAGATACATAGTTGCACATTTATCAAGTCCAGGTAGTGGGCTATTCCAGGTGATAATTCAATGGGCGATAACGCCAGAACAGGAGTGATAACCCATACCTGGACTTGATTTATGTGCCTCATGGAATCACTCTCTCAAAGAGCACAAAGTGTAACTTGCTACCCGAGTTGTATAGTACAGTACTAGCTGAAGGGGATTCATAGTATATTTCAGCAAATGTTTCCTGGTGCAAACTTGGCTCTCCCCCATCCCAGATTTGTGCAGACACCGGATCCGGAATTCAGCAGACGTATTCTGGATGTACATTTCTATCCAGTAGAGCTCCCGACAACATCAGGACACAAGACAACATCGAAGAGCTTAGGGTGTTTCAAATGTAGTCATTTGGGATAATCTTGAAACATTTATTGCATACCTAAGATGCAATCGACTTTCTGCCAACCTTTGTAAAACCAGCTAAGTCCACAGGGAGAATGTAATACTGAGAGGGAAGAACATATAATTTGATGCATTCAGTTATAATGTGCGTTTCCCAATTGCTTCCTACCTCCACCTATTGACAGTCCTCTAATGGACACAAGCATGGCCACGTAGCTTGATACACCAACAATAGGGCAAGCATGATGAAACTGCCTATGTTAGTAGCATCTATTTGACCACTAAACACCCACCTATGTCTTTAGATATACAACACTATTATTCCCAAAGACCCATTTTGCTCTTACCTGTAACTCAACCAGGCTTTATTGAATGATCTAGTTTAATAGTTATACACGCAGCACCACAATTAAAACAACCTTTTTTTTTTGGCCTATAGGACAGCGCTGACCACAAGATCCACCTGTTTGAAAACGCCGGTTACAATGGAAGGAAGATGGAGATTGTAGATGATGATGTACCTAGTCTGTGGGCTCATGGGTTCCAGGACCGTGTGGCCAGCATCAAAGTCCTCAATGGAACGTAAGAGCAATAGTCACAGACACCACCCAGCCAGTGTACCCCATTGGTTTACAAAAATGGAGACATTATTATTACTATAGATTACAAGCTATACCTAGAACGTTTTATTATGTAAAACTCCAGCTACATACAGGCATACCCCGGTTTAAGAACACTCACTTTATGTCCTTACTCGCGAGTGTACTTATCGCCCAATAGGCAAACGGCATATCGCGCATGCGCCTGTCAGCACGTCCTGTACAGCAATAACGGCTCCCTACCTGTACCGAACCTGTGCGCAAGCGGGGAGACTATAGAGCCTGTTACAAATGCGTTATTTACATCAGTTATGCACGTATATGACGATTGCAGTACAGTACATGCATCAATAAGTGGGAAAAAGGTAGTGCTTCACTTTAAGTACATTTTCGCTTTACATACATGCTCTGGACCCATTGCGTACGTTAATGCAGGGTATGTCTGTATAGGTGACTCGAGGGTTTAACTGTCCCACATTTGGTGAGACTGTACTACCTCTTCTATGCTTCCAAGTTAGTGTATTAGACTGGAGATGTACTGTACAGAAGCAGCAGTAAGAATGGTGAGACAGCTCAGTCAACTTTCTATACAGCTACGTGTTGACTGGAGAGACAAGGTTCAGTAACTTTAATACAATTATGGAAGCCTTCTTATCACGAGCGTCCCTACTTCCTGTGTTTGATAGTAAGTACCCTTAGCTTAAAGTGCTATTAAAATGCAGTGGTACTGTGGCCAATTGATAAAGCTATTTGCATCGCACACATTTACAGGTGTGTATGTTTATTTGTATGTCTGTATACATACACACCAAAATATATATATACACACACATATATTGAACTGTATGTCTACATAAAAATAGTAGTATTGTGGTTGATTGATAAAGCTATTTGCACCACACATGTCTGTCCCTCTATATATACAAACACACACACACACACACACACACACACACACACACACACGATATATATGTACATACACACACTTTAAGTAAAAAGTACACACAAAAAGTAAGCACAAAAAGTAAAATACCAGGTTTAATAAAAATCCAATTTATATATATTCATTAAACTGTATGTCAACGTAGAAAATAGTGGTACTTTGCACTGTATAAGTCAACATGTGAAAGCTTCTATCATGGAGATTTAAAAAGGACAGTGAGGCAGATAATTCAAACTTCCAGTGGCCTGCATTGGGATGAAGGGATTTCAATCTGGGAGAATGTAAATATTAGGGTGTCTGGCAGATAAATAGGGGGCTTGTGACAGTACGCTCTGTACTGCAATGTACCATCAAACATTGATCCCTTGGTCTCATTTTGTTCCAGCTGGGTGGGTTACGAATATCCCGGCTACAGAGGACGCCAGTATGTCTTTGAGAAGGGCGAATACCGTCACTGGAATGACTGGGAGGCCAACCAGCCCCAGATCCAGTCTGTCCGCCGCATCCGTGACATGCAGTGGCACAAGCGTGGCTGCTTCGCTCCTGTTCCTGTCGCGGCTGCTGCAGCTGCAGCCCCCGCCCCAACCCCCGCCAGCAGCTGAAGGAGAACAAAGCCCCCTCACCAGCTCTCACCCTCTTCTGCGGAGAAGCACAGCAAGAAGAGACGGATAAAATGATTTTAAAACTTGATAACGTCTCTTTAATGTGTCAGTCCAAACCCTTAAATAAAGCTCTGGACTGGAGGACTTCCTTGGCTGCTGTTAATAAATGGTGGCATTGACCTTAGGACAGACAGAGAGGGAGGTGGGTGGGAGTGACACAGGCACACTTCTCCTACTGCGGTGCTCACCAACAGAGGTGGGAGAGAGACTTCAGGACAGGGATTTTCTTTGTAATTAACTTTATTACAAATGTTTGTGCTTCCCAGAGAACCAGCCCAGCTCTCATGCCCACATCAACACCTTGCCCCTGATCCTACAGCAGTAACTAAAACTGTGGGGGGGGGGCAAGACATACTGTATTACTGTATCTGCCCGCTCTGCTTTCTCTATGGATGGGCCTACTGAGGCCAGTATAGAACTTCCAGTATTACGGTCCCCCTGCTAACACTAAAGTGCCAGAGCTCCACTCTAGCACTGACATGGGGGCTGGAACTACAGGTGCAGAAGGGGGGGGGGTCAGGGGATGCAGCCCCCCACTCAGTTTATACATTTTTATATTATAGAAATGCATGTTACTTTGTATTCACAGCACCCCTGCCCCAAAAATAGCTCCTGCACTACTTTATATACACACACACGACAGAGAGACAGAGAGATTAGCGTAAAGGAAGTGACTAGGGGGTTTGTTTTGATGCTTTGCTCCATTTTCTTTTTACGTCAAGATCGGAAAACAATAATTGCATAGAGATGCAGACTTTGTTAAATCGTTATAATCTGTGCGTCGTATCAGGCGGATGCACAAACGTGAAGCAAAGACCTTCGTACATTGACGAAAGATGGAAACTATGCAGTTGGAGTCAAAATTGCTCGATACATCTCTCACACACGTTTACGGTCATCCTCATAAACGTCATAATCGCCCTATAACCCATATCCACTGACACCATTTGACTTCAATGGTTTCGCCCTCTTGAAAATGTCAAACTCTCAATAATAAATGAATACAGATTCATTTCATGTATTTGTGCAACTATGCTGCCAGGCCAGTAACCCCTGTGATCCTATATAAGTAACAATGTGTTCATATAAATCACCCAGACATTCAAAGGTCAACCGCTAATGCGCAGCAGCAACATGAACAAAGTGAATAAACCGAAAAGAAAGTAACAATACTAGGAAAATGCAGATCATCGCTTATTCAAAATATACAACTCGGCTCAGAAACCAGGCAGTCTTATCTCTTTCACAGGGCATATTCTGACTCATGCACACTGTGGCAAGTGGTAGAGGCAGGTGGTTCATTCACTCCCCTTGGATCCACACCGAGTCCTTCTTTTCTTTTGTGCTTTTATTGCACAAACAAACAACAATAGGAAGGGGAACTGAGCAAGTGGCAACAGTGAGGGAGAGGTAAATTATATTAACTTTACCTGGAGATGGGGTACATGACTGTTCCTGAATGCTGCTGGTTGAAAGAGGAAGAGGATATGACCGGCATGCAGGAAAAGGGGCAGGAAGAGACCAACAGCCAGGGGTCCTGGATTATACCACTCAGCCAGTGGGAAAGTCGCTAGGCAACAGGCTGAGAAGCCAACACAGAAGATACAATGTTGCAACATTACACGGAGAAGTGATGTTTGCCTCAGAACTGGGGAAATATACAGAGAGGTTCCAGGACAGGGCTTGTAACACTTTGAAAAGTGATAGGTTACATATTTAAATAGATATGTAGACATTGATATTAAAGCACAGCAAACGGAGGTGCTCAGAGTATTATCAGCGAGTGTGACAGGATCTCTTAATAACTAAAGTTTTAAAACTGTATTTCATGTTTGGTCTACGATGGAACGGGTCCTTCACTTACCCACTCCTCGAGCCGGTCCACTCCCCCGAGTCCCAAAGAACCACACAACTTCTAGGGACGATAAACCGGTCACAGCTTTATTACAACATATTAAACCACAATTATCCGTACTGGGGACCCAGCTAGATTGTTCCGTTACCTTTAACCAAGAACACCAGGGATACCCTCAGCTTGTGCCCACATTGCCACTCGCTGCTCGGGCTGCGTGGCACAACACGCACCATAGGAAAGGGCACTCCCATTCCAGCCTGAAATGGCACCGGCTTCCCGAAACTTATAGTTACGAGGCGTGACACCTCACTACAGGGAGCGAATACTGACGAGTCTCCCCTCCACCTCACCCCCCGCCCCCCACCCCCGTGTTACACAACTCGCACCATACCATCCCCCAAGCTGGCACGATTAAACTGAGTTATGCTCAACCCTCTTTCCCCAACTCCCACTCCATAAACCAGATGGGTGGAAACGTCACTGCAGATGAATCTTTGTAGAAAGAGGAAGGTAAGATTCCCCACCCCCCTCTTTAAATATTTCTCTAACCCCCCACGCCTCCAGTCCTAACCACACATCTCCTTAAGGATGGGGGGGAAGGAAGGAGTGGGGGGGGGAAGGACAGCGATGCTGGATTTCGATATTCGTGTCGTGTGGCGCGGGGGTAAGAAATAGGTTCCACCCAGGGGGTGGGGGGTGTGGAAGGAAGGAGGCGGGTTGGAGGGGGAAGGAAGGAGTCGGGGGGGGAAGGAAGGATTAGTGGGTGGGGGGGAAGGAAGGAAGTAGTATTGGGTCCGGCAGGGAGTGGACAGGGTGGAGGGTGAGGCCGGGGGGAGGGAAAGGGATGGGGGGGAGGGGGTTAATCGGAAGAAGGGTGGGGGTCGGGGGGAAGGAAGGAGGGTCCTCCATCGCATATGGGGGGGTGAAGGAAGGAGTGGGGGGGGGAAGAAGGAGGGCGGGGGGGGGAAATGATAGCGAGTGGACTCACTGCCAGGGGGGGAAGGAAGGTAGTGGGGGGGAAGGGTATTAGGAGTGGGGGGGGAGGAAGGAGTCGGGGGGGGGAGAAGGCGAGGGGGGGGGGAGAGGTTACGGAAGGACGTGGGGGGGGGGGGGAAGGAAGGAGTGGGGGGGAAGGAAGGAGTGGGGGGGAAGGAAGGAGTGGGGGGGGATAAGGAGAGGTTAGTGGTTTTGGGTGTGAGAGGCACAGGCAGTGGGGGGGGAAGGAAGGAGTGGGGGGGGGAAGGAAGGAGTGGGGGGAAGGAATGTGTGAGGGGGGGAAGGACAAGATAGTATGGGGGGGGGAATGGTAAGGTCAGTGGGGTTTCCGGGGGAAGGATGTGTGGGGGGACAGGAAGGAGTGGGGGGGAGGAAGGTCAGTTTGGGGGGGAAGGAGCGGAGTGGGGGGGAAGACGACAGGCTATGCATGTGGGGAGGGGGAAGCGGAAGATGGGTTGGGGGATGGAAGGCGCAAGGGGGGTTGGGAGGCGGAAAGGAACTGGGGGGATGGAAGGAAGCAGCTGGTCAGGGGGAGAAGGAAGGCCATCTAGGGCGGAGGGCGGGAAAGGAGGCTAAGGGGGGGGGTAGCAATGGAAGGCACCTAGACGGGGGAGGAAGGGAGCAAGCGAGGGGCGTAATTGGGTGGAAAGGAAAGGCTAGGGGGGTGGAAGGCCAAGCCAAGCGCGCCGGGATCGGGGCGCCGGCGCGGAAGTAGGGGGAGCGGGGGGGAAGGCCAGTGGGGAACTCTATAAGGGCGAAGAAGGATGGAGGCTGGGGGGAAGGGGAGGGGGGGGAAGGAAGGACCAACCGTGGGCGGGGAAGCGACAAGGAGGCGGAGCGGGGGAGGAAGGCAGTGGGGCGCAGGGAAGGAAGTGAGGGAGCGCCTAGGGAAGGAAGAAGGGGGTTGGGACTGGGAAGGAAGTGCAGTGGGGGGGAAGGAAGGACGTGGGGTGATGGGACTGACGAAATGGCATCGGGCCGAGCTGGCGGAGGAGAGGAAGGTAGCACGTGAGGGGATGAGAGTAAGGAAGGCTCATGGGGGGGGGGGAAGGAAGAGGTTAGAGGCGAGACGCGGGGAAGCGGAAGGCCGGAGGCCCCGGGGGGATAGGCAATGGAGGGGTGGTGGGTAAGGAAAGAAGGCCCGTCAGGGTTGTTTTCCCCTTTCGCGGCGGGCAGGAGTAGGGCGGGGGAGAAGGAAGGACCCCTTTCGCGTGGGTTAACTAAGTGGGGAGTGGAAAGGAAGTAGTGGTGGGGTGGGAAAGGAAGGAGGAGCCAGTGCGCCGGGGGGAAGAAGGATGGGGGGGGCGGAGGAAGGAGAGGGGGGGGAAGGCGGAAGGAGTGGAGGGGGTGACGAAAGTGACAGGCAAGTGGGGGGGGAAGCGGTATGGGGGGGCGGAAAGGAAGGAAGGGGTCGGCGGTCGGGGGAAGGAAGGAGTGGGGGGGAAGGAAGACGTGGGGTGGGGGAAGGGAAAGGAGGGGTCGAGGAAGGAGGGAGAGGGGAGAAGGAGGGGGGAGTGGGGAAGGAAGGAGTGGGGGGAGGAATGATAGCCAGGTGAGAGGGGCGGAAGGAAGGAGTGGGGGGGGAAGGAAGGAGGAGGGGACACGGCGCTGATAGTGTCACCGGTTGTGGGTTGGTTCCTCTAAGACTGAACCAAAAGAAGGAGGGGGGAGGGAAGGAAGGAGAGTGTGGGGGGGGGAAGGAAGGTTTTTTGTTCCAGTTGGGGGGGGAGAGGAAGGAGGGGGGGGCGGGAAGGAAGGAGTTGGGCTGGGAGGGAAGGAAAGGTCTGCGAGTCAGTGGGGGGGACGGAAAGAGAGTTTGCGGTGGGGGGGGTGGAAGGAGGGGGGGGGGCGATGGAAGGATGTGGAGGGGGATGGAAGGAGTGCGCAGCAGGGGGGGAAAGGAAGGAGTGGGGGGGAAGGAAGGTTGTAGTGTGAGGGGGGGAAAGGAAGGCACATAAAGGAAGGAGTGGCGGGGGAAGGAAGGAATGTTGTTTGGGCGGGGGACGGAACGGAGTGGGGGGGGAAGGAAGGAGTGGGGGGGGAAGGAAGGAGTGGTGGGGGGGGGAGGAAGGAGTGGGGGGGAGGGAAGGATAGTGGGGGGGGGGGGAGGGAAGGAAGTGGCGGGGGAGGAAGGATGGGGGGGAAGGAAGGTACGTGGGGGGGGGGAAGAAGGCGTGGGGGGGGGGAAGAAGGAGTGGGGGGGAGGACGAGAGAGGGGAAGGGTATGGTGACTCACACACGGCAAGAGCGTGGGAGTGTGAAATAAACAAACACATGGCAAAGAGAAAAATACTATAAGGATAATGCGGGGGGGGCATATGAATACGCATTTTAAAGCAGTGGTCTGTGCTACTCGCTTTACTTTATTTTAACTGTGTCGAGGACGTCTCTTAATTCAACGATTGCACGATTGTTTTCATTAAAATAGATCTATGACGCTTCTGTTGAGGAGATATAAGGCTTAAAATATAAAAAAATGTTGTCCAGAATGCGTAAACAACGGAGCTATCCAGAACAGCTACCAGTGGTTACGTGGCTAAAAAAAATCATGATTATCCTTTACATAGAAAAGCATTTTTTTTAAAGAGACAGATATAGTGTGTAAACAACCCCTTTCCCCCCAAGCAACGGAGGGATGGGTGTACGGTGTTGAAAAATCACTCCTTGAACAGTAGGACAGTTTTTGGGATGACAGGTTAGACTGCTCATAAGGGTATTAGCTCAGTGCGTTACCTGTGCATCTCAGGTTTACTTGGTGGATTCGTGCTAGGTTGTAGTAAGGTGTTAATAACAGTGTAGAGGGCGCCAGGAAACTTTATACAACTTGGTCTTTATTGGACAATAGCAGCAATCCTTCACAATTCAGGACAGGTTTTCAGCACACGTGACAATCCACAACACTCCGACATTTGTCGAGCAAGTCCATCCTGGATCCTACTTAAATCTTGGAGATGGAAACCTAGACATAGATCCACCCCAGGGTCTCTTCTCCGTACCTGGGACTGAGGGATAAAAGTCAAGCCACCCCCAGGTCCCACTTAACCCTGGGAATTGAACTGCTTCCTACAGCAGGGGGGCTTGTCTATAAGACCTCTATGGGCCCTTGACACCTAGGATACGTCCTCTTGAGCTAAACAATAAAAGATGGTTCTGCTGCTTCTTTACCACGGCCCACCACAGGCTAACATAGCCTGGAGACACTCCCAGAAGATGTTAAATTTGGGTAGTTGCTGGGTCTAGCGGGATGGGTTCCCATTGCGTTCTGGGAATCCTCTGGAGTGTTTATTCCTGATGGTATGGTGTTTGTAGGTTGTGGTCTGGAATAGAAGAAGGAGCGGCTTCAGTGAGGTAAAGGACCCCTGTATTCGGCATGAGTTTGAAGCAGGCGGAACCTGGTTCTTCCTCAGTGTTGGTCCTTGAGACGGTGGGCAAATCACTTTTTCGCCTGTGGCCTCACGGCCACCAAAAACATAGATTCGTAAGCTCCAACGGGGCCGGGACTGTGTCTGCAAAATTCTCTGAAGTTTATGTAAAACTAGCAGCGCTATACAAGAACATTGGCTCTAAGTAAATATATTATAATAATTATTATTAATACAAAATGAGGAACCCCCTCTTTATACCAGGGGCATGCCCCAATTATATGCGGCGGAATTAACTGTCTGCCACTTGGATCACAACACCAGCAGGGACCCCTAAAACTTCATTAGAGAAAGACACAAGGCCAAAATGTGCCTAGGAAGTGCAACATATATAGAAACACAATACAGAATAACTTTCACATGTCAAGCCTTGTGGGGATGCCATGCGGCTACCAGGGCGTGACATGCAGGGCGAGAGGAGGAATTTCTTAGACAGAGTGCACACGTACTTTACAATTGTAGGAGTAATACTTTTATTGATTAGGAGGAGGGGGGGATTGAGCTTAACAGAGGATCGCAAACCAAATAACATTATCAGACCACTGAGGATCACCTTAGATCTTTAACACCTATTTAATTGCACTTGATTTTTCAGTGTCTATTTTTAAAGCGTGCGTTCAGCATTATCTGCATGTGTGTGGTTTTTTTTAAAAATAAACACTTCTGTTACGTAAGAAAAAATACTTTTAGCATTTTCTGTTTTAAAAACAACAACTTGTCTTGAATAGATTTCAATTTTTTCTTTGTACTATTTTAAAAGCATGCTTGTTCCTATAGCAACCATTTACATCCCCAGTATTAAATGATCTGTGCCAAACTTCGCCGATCAGAATGACGTTGTAGAACGAATTGACTTCGCAGTAGCTATTGCAGTATTTAGGTAATGTAGAGATTGCCGACACATTGAAACTATGAAGTAAAAAAAAAAAACTAAAAAAAAAAAACGGGGAGCTTGAAACTGCAGCTTTAACCTACCACGTGGTTGCCCTGAATGACTAAGGTTACATGTATTACAATGATTCTCGCTCTCAAACAGAGCAAAAGACACAGAAATATAGAAACAACGTATCCTTTGTCAACTTACTAGTGATTGAAACATTATATTTACAAGGAACTGCTAGGCTGGGGATGAAGCGTCCAGAGGGGGGAAAACAAAGCGTTTGCGGTAGGGGCCTCAATAGGGTCAAAAGAATACACACAAGTTTACAATAGGGTCTGTACCTATCATACATGCACAGACAACATTCATATGTATGCATGCATATATTGATAGTACAAAGTAAGACTACATTAAGTGTCAGGCTGGGGGTCATATAAACTTAAACATTTTTTAATAGGACCGGCACTATGCATCATATGCAGGGTAGATACACATGCATACACTTCCTTATTAATCCACGCACAGCACAACAGCAAACCAGACTCTCCATGCAGGTCAACTCCGGACAAACTGCCAAATGGAAAACCGCCAGGGCTCCTTTCCTTCTGGAACATTTGTCCGTCTGAACCTTAAGGCCTTCAACTGAAGCCAGATCCAACTGTGTTTTCTATGTGATCCACCATGGTCAGGTCCGAGCCTGTCCCCGGATCCAGTGTCTTGTCTTCTGTTTAGATGGTTTCCAACGAGATCCCAACCCGAATGAAATCCCGTGTTTGCCATGCTATTGACCCTTGGCGCGTCAGGCCATAGGCAGCTATTGGAAAGTGTGCACTTTCCTACCCGACTGGACAAAAGCAGGGAGAGCCGGACCCGCTATCCATTTTGACATTCCAAGGGTGGACAACGGTCATCTCTTTAATCCTCACTTCCAGCCCCTAGTGGTGTTATTAACGAACTATCTGTAGCAGAAAAAAAGTCCTCTACCTGCAGATCATCTCACGATCACACAATGGGACTCTCGGGTGCAGGTTGGCATTACTGATGGGTTAACATGACTTCTTTATACATTTACGTATCCCTTACATATATTTCTGAAAGTGTCACTTATGTTTCCGTGTCTGTAGTGTCTCCCGGTTGTCCTGCTCCCTGTGGTCCCTTAAGCGGCAATTCCCATTGGACCGTGGGCAAGGCCAATCAGAGATTGCTCCCTGTCCCCCACCCTCCATTCTCAGCACCCAACCCAGCCTAGCCCTTGCCACCACTGCCCTCTTGCCTGCCTCCCCTGCCCCTGTTCGTTCTTGCCACCTGCCCTTCCCCTCCTGCTCCACTTGCCCCTGCTGCCCTCTGTGCCCCATTTGCCCCTTCCACTGCCCTTGACCTCATGCTCTTGGCCCCCTCCCCTCCCCTGCGCTTTGGCCCCCTGCCCATCCTACCCCCCGCCCTTGTCCCCCTGCACACTCTCACACCCTGCCCCTCCTCCCCTGCCCCCCAGCACACTTTGCCCTGCTCCCCCAGCCCTTTGCCCCTGCCCTCCCTCCCAGCCCATTGCCCCCTGCCCTCCCTCCCCCCTGCCTTGCCCCTGCCCTTTGCCCCTGCTCACCTCCCCCTGCACTTTGCCCCCTGCTCTCTCCATCCCCACTGCCCTTTGCCCCCTGCCCTTTGCCCCCATGCCCTCCCTGCCTCGCCCTGTCCCTCACCTGTCCCCCCACCGTGCCCACACACCGCCTCTGTCAGAGAAGAGAAGAGGAAAAAGAAGAAGAGAAAGGAGGGAAAAAAAGAGCGCGCCCTCCCTTTCTGATTGTTCTCCTTCCCTGCCATCATCCATGCTTCCCCGTCACCCATTGCCCTTTGCCCCCCCCCCACCCACTCTGCCCTTTGTTCCCCCCGCCCATCCTGCCTTTTGCCCTCCCCACCCTTCGACCGCCCCTTGCCCCCCCTCCCGCCCTTCCACGCTTCCCTCCCCCCCGCCCTTCCATCCCTCCCCCCCCCGCCCTTGACACCTCCATGCCCCCTGCCCTCCACGCCAGGCCAACGCCGGGTGGGCTATATCAGCTAGTGTATAATATGTAGCAGATAGGTAGGCATTATTTTATCACAATTGTTACTTGTTACGATGTGAGGTTTTGAAACATACCCATCTATTGCCACAACTTTTCAGGTTGCCATTTTTAACCCCTTATGACGCCAGAGCGGACCTAGGGTTCACTTTTTTATATTTTTTTTTTTTTGCAGCGTTGAGGATTACTATACAGTTCTACAGGATATCAACACAGGTCTAGCCGAACCAATTATTAGAGAGTTTATTATTATTTTAAGTTTATATATAGTTGGTCGAGCTGTACTATACACAGCTACAAATAGCGGCTAGTGTCAAAAATATACAATAAGTAGCATATAGAGTACTGTGAACAATACTTTAATTAAATTCAAAGACTTGATCGGTCCGATGCAGCCTAAAATGTCTGATCTGTTGTTGTCTGACAACAGTTAGAAATTCTGTACTCGATAATAAAACACGAACATTGTGGCGCCTGGATAACTTTGAAACTGGATCGGTGTCAGATGTGGATATTCCGGATCCACTTCCCAATCTGATGGTATCTTTAAACCTCAGAAAAAAGGAGACACAAAAAAACGGGACATGCCACAATAGTACATTACCTATGCCGATGGTAATAGTAATTACTAATGATCAGGGATGGACTTGGCAGATAGACTGTAGTATGAATCATTTCAATACATTCATATGGATGCAATAATAATGATATGTCAAACCATCTAAACATTTTAAAAAGTGTACAAGCTGTACACAATGGACGTTGATCCTGTATACCTCTGCCAGAGTAAAACACTTGCATTTCTACTCAGTGATAATGGTTTTTTGCCTAGTGGTATGTAGCGCCTTAATTTGATTTATGTGGATATCTCTGGCGAGTTTGTTCCCGGATCTGAGCGAGGCAGCTTCTCACCCCTGAGGAAGAGGACCACATTTAGATGTCTTGAAAACGCTGTGGGTGTTTTGATTCGGTACAGCGAGATCCCCTTAGCAGAGAAAAAAAACAACCAGATATCGGAACGTCAATCGGGAGACGCCGTTCGAGACGGAGCGAGTCGGAGGAGTGTAATGACGCAAGGATGATCAGAGACACCGGCATATTCCAGCTACAGCTCCTGGGAACCAATGCCAGAGACATCCCACAATAACTACTTTGCTTGTTAAAATGATCAGGTCACAGTCATTATGTCAGCGGCGGCGCAAAGTGGGGGTCGCGCGAATCGCTGCGAGGGGCGCGGGTTTACAGAGGCCCCGGCCGCCTCCCCGAAGGCAGCAGTTATCTAAAAGAATGCGGGAGCTGGTAGGGCCCTCTGTAAACTTTTACTTACCTGATTCAGACGGCCCTGGTGATCTGCGGGTGGGTGCGTCTCATGTGTGTCACGGGCCATGACTAACGCGACGTCTGAGCCAGAGTTCCTGATAAAGGTAAGGGGGGGGGGCTGCGCGAGATGAGGGGGGAAAGCAGAGGGGGCGCTCCCCAATACTCAGTGATTTGACATTTATTCACTCTATGTCCATCACTTGCATCTCTCCACTGGTATTTTTTAACCCAGTCACGGTAAGATTCTTGGTGGGAGCTGCGCACTTATCGCCATTATTTAACACCAACCCAGTTCTTTCCAGTACAGTGATATATATGTTTTATGTAACCTCATATTTATTACTAAAGTTATTATTATTATTTGGTGGTGTGCACAAAGTGAATTATTTTATCTATCTTTAGCAGCAATTAACCAGCAGCCAGCCAAAAACAGGAGGATGTGTTGTCATGAGCCTGGGGGAGGAGCAAGGGAGGAGTGAACAAAAAGGTGTGGGGTTTTCCTTGTTTGGTTGGTGTCTGTGTGTGTGGGGTCTGTGTGTGGTCTGTTGTGTGTGGTTCTGTCATAGGCGTATCACCACTTCACCAATGTGTCCAGTATATTTCGGACGGTCCCATACAACCCTAGACAGAAGACATACAGATGTAAGCTCTCATGACGAACAGAGGCCCTCATCACCTTCTCTATGTCTGCGCTAGTTTGTCCCAAATTTCGATATGTCATTCGTGTTATTATTAAATATACATAACCTGACCCCACGTGGCCTCGCTGCAAGATTTGTTGTGCTTTACAATAAACGAAAACGAAACGGTAAAAGAGGACATGTACACCTGTACATTACATTTAATCTAGAATACGATCGCGACGGTATTTCCTGCGTCGTGTTCCCCGGCCGCTCCCTCCGATGGAGGTTAGAGTAGTAACTGAGGTAAAAAGCTCCATCCACTCTGCTCACTGTGTGTCACAGCTAAAGGTTGTAAAGTCGCCCTCCTTAAACAGCCTCAGGAATAGAATGTCCTTCTCCCTTGGCATCAGCTATAGAAGCACCACTACTGGGATGTCCCAATGTCTCAGTGATACGTTAATTTGTGGTTTAAAATAGATTGATACCTACCGGAACAAAAGTTGAGGAACACTACATCCATGCATTGCAATTTTCTCCTTTCCGTGTCATTTCCCAGAACCCGGCTGGCAGTGGAAGCACAGTATGCGAAGATAATGGGGCAGGGTTGCAGAACCGCCTGAGACGTGTGAATGTGGCTCACAAGTGGGTATATTGTTTGCTATCACCTTACAAAAACCTTTAATGCGGTGCACGGTTGATTATTGCTTTCTTCTGGACCAGCAGAATCAGAGGATTCCGATCAAATCCCGCATTCTCACCACTCCATTCTTCTCCTCACTTTTAAAGCTTTAGACTCCTTACATATGAGCCCTAATTTCTCGCTATGCACCATCCAGACTCTTGGTTCTTCTCAAGGATGTCTTCTTTCTACCCCCTTTGTATATAAAGCCCTCTCCACCTTAAACCGTTTCTACTTTCTGCCCCACACCTCTGGAATGCCCTACCCTCAATATGACTAGCACCTCTCTATCCACCTTTAAGGACCCACCTTAAGACACACTTGCTTTAAAGAAGCAATATGAATAGCACTGTGGACTATTCTGAACACATGATACATAAAGCTTGGCCCCCTGCAGACGCAATTACCAGAACCTCCCTCTACTGTCTGTACAGTACGTTCTCTCCCTAAACCACTATGAGATTGTAAGCTCCCTAGGAGCAGGGACTCCTCTTCCTTAATGTTACTTTTATGTCTGAAGCACTTATTCCCATGATCTGTATTTATATCGTTTCTTTATTGATTACCACGTGTATTACTGTTGTGAAGCGTACGTACAATAATGGCGCTTATAAATAAAGATATACAATACAGAGAGAAGCTTCTTGTTCATGGAAGTGACTGCTGTGGGAAGAAGAAAGCCTTACTATTCTACTATTACTATTTTCAAATCTATAAAATTATCTGTAAACAGGTTGCCACATCTCTTCAATGCCTGCGTGGCCATTGGGCCCGGATCATGGACTTCATGGCCCATTTGGTCTGATCAAGCTATGGGCATCATATGCTATTTTTATGTAGTGTACTGTAGATGGAAAAAAATTAAATAAAGCTCTGTACTGCCAGAAGGTGGCGCCAATGCAGATTGAATCACTGCCAGAGAGCGATGGTGTAATGGACAGTTCCCCATAGAAAGCGCGCGTGCAATTTTAAATGACACGTTGCCGTATTTAATGACCAATCTGTCTTCTTCTACATGACCCGAATACACATTAAAAAAAACAACAACATTAAGTTACAGCTCATCTCAAAATGAGAAAGAACCTGCTGCAAAGAGATATCAAAAATGTCCGTATACCTCTCCACGCCACGCTGGCATGTAGAATAAGACAGCAGAGGCCTAGTACATGTTTAATCATCATAGATTTAAGCCATTATGGATACCATGCTGACGTTGACGTGTGCCCTGCAGAAATCGCCCATGGCAGGACGCCTTTTACCTAGCTTACTGAGTAAGATCGCTGATATTTAACTGAAAACCTTATTTTTTTTACTTTATCCTGAGGATATGGATGATGAAGAGGATCTCTCTAACTCCTCCCAAATCTCCCTGACAGCTACGTGTTTTGGCCGCGAATATAGTAGGAGCGCGTGTGACGTAGCGTGGATCGGATGCGTGCGCCTTCAGCCAAGAGATCTGTATCCACAGCGAGGGGAGGCTGTGGAGAGCTGGGGGTCTGGCGTGAGGTCAGTGAGGGCCTCGCATGATTTGGCCTGAAACCGCCCCCGGTGACCCAGCGTGATGTGACCAAATCCAAAATGGTTTGGCTTGCCGGAGATCGCGCGCGCTCTACGGCCTGCCATAGAGGGAGGCTTTTTGTTCGTGAACGTACGGAGGTGGCCTATGTGTTGGCTAGAGGACACATGAGCGAGACTGTCACCAAGGGAGATCCAAGGAACGTGACACTGATTCCCAGTAAATGAGACGGCCTTTCAATGGGTTGAGACCCCGCCTTCACATAAATGTGGGGACAACCTCCTCAGTAAATGAAGACGCGTTCCGACACGAGGGACTGTCTTTCAATAAAGGGGATTCCAATGGAAAAGCGCACACGGCTCTCAATAAGTGAAAACTGCCTTTCAATGAACAGGACTTGACCGGCTGGTACTCATTCTTACTTTGTATAGCAGCACTTCATTTAACCCTAGGCTGCCAGAAGGATCAGAAACAGCAAGGCAGAGTAGGTTAGAGGTATGTACCAAACATACAGTACACAAAAAAACAACAAACTACAGCCAAGATGTACGCTTCTACCTAGAAGTATGTAGGTATGTATGGGTGTATGTGTGTATGGTGTATGTGGGGTGGGTGTATGTGTGTATGGTGTATGTGGGGTGGGTGTATGTGTGTATGGTGTATGTGGGTGTTTATGTGGTCGTGATGTTGTGTATGTTTTTATTATATAGTGCCATTAATGTAACATAGCGCGTTCACAGCAGTAATACACATGACAATCATATAAATAACAAATAATACAAACAACACATTATGGGAAGAAGTGATTCAGACATAAAAGTAACATTTAGGAAAAGGAGTCCCTCTTCCGAAAAGTTTACAATAATTGAATGACCGATGGTCAATGTTTTGCAAGCAAGTGCACTAGGGAAAGCAGAGTTACAAGGGTGAACAGACAAGTGTCCAGAGGGTGCGAAAAGAAGCACCGACCGTGAAGTCCCTCTATAGCGTGCACTCAGTACTTGCATATGTTAAAGTGTGGGAGAACCCCGTCTTTATGGACACGAATTGTAGTTGGTAGATGTTGGTGGGAGCGCAGGTTCCACCACATAAAAAAACAAAGAGATACTACAATAGTGCAATAAGTTCCAAAACGTTGTATATTCTAGGTATCAGCCAAAATTGGGGACTCACACTTTCCCAGCAAAATAGATAGCAGTTTTCTACATGGTTGTAGTTTTAGATGTCTTCGGTCTAGGTTAATGACAGGTGGTTGGTTCTGGATTATTGTGTCCTCATACAGGGTTGAGCTGACGACTCTTCACCTTAGTCACTAAATTTGACATATTTACACCATTGCACTATCCCTATTTATCACTTGTTTTCACCACTCTGTTAGGAGCGCCAAAAAAACACTTTTTTTGCCACAAATGTGTCGACACGAGGCAGTAAACTGCTGGGGGTAGGCGGACACCACCATAGAGGGTCCTGTGGGTCAGAATAGTACCAATGAATAGTGTGCATAATTATAATACTAAAAAACTATTTTAATAGATATACATTAAAAATAAGGGCACCAAACAATAACATTAGGTGAATAAAGTAGGCCAAAAAGTAGTATGCTCCGTGAATGAGTGCATAGGACTCCCGGCGAGGTGCTTCATTTGCTTACCAAAACACAATGCGGGTCTTCTCATAATGTTACTTTCTTTTTTTCTTTTTTTGCAACACTCTTTCACCATCTCATTCTCACAAACAAGCCACGACGCACAGGATGTGGCAGAGGAGAACCCTTCCTAACCGCAAAAAGTGTGAAATATCAAACTGAAATGGCTTTTTTGCAGTCATATCCTACCTCAGCCATTCAACACAAGGAGAGGAATGGCAGCTTAAAACCTGGTACACCATTTACCAGACACGTCGGTTTACCGAGCGCGACGTAAGGGCCGTGTGGTGTGAGTGTGTTGGCGTGTGTGTGTGTGTATGTGTGTGTGTGGTGTGGTGTGTGTGTGGGTGTTGTGTAATGTATATGTGATGAGTGAAGGTTTTAGTGTAGTGTGTGTGTGTGTGTGTGTGTGTGTGTGTGTGTTTGTTTTGGTGTGTTGTTGTGTGGGTGTGTGTGTGTTGTGTGTGTGGTGTGTGTGTGTGTTGTGGTGTGTGTGTGTGTGTTTGTGGTGTGTTGTGTGTGTGAGATTGTGAGATTATGTATTAAAATAATATTTTTCAAATAAAAAAAAATTTGTGATTTAAAAATATTTCTATTTATTTAACTTTGGACACATACACCACACCACACAGGGCCGCCAAAGGGGGGAGAAGGTTGCAGAAGGGTACTGGTTGGCCGGGCCCCCTGCGTGACAAGGAGAGCCAGAATAGATACATTTAGAAAAAATAGTTAAAAAAAATGGAGGCGTATTAAAAATTGTATCGCCGGTCACGGTGCGATCATGAGCAGGGGGATCATCTCTAACCCCCCAGCTCCAACTGGGACGGAGGGGGAAATAGAACAGTCCATTGCGGCGGCCCTCCCCCACCACCCCGCTCCACATCATGTGGGACGGAGGGTCGAATCTACCCCCTACCGGGCCCCGGACCCATCACCTACCCACCCTTTCTATCCCCCAAGGAGTCTACGTTCCCTCCTCACTTTCTAAAAACGATCGTATCCTGCCCCTCTACCGTTCGGCGGGGACCTCGCACTTTCAGCTCTATTTTATCTCCATACCCCCCCCCACTCCACCCTGTTTTTTCCCGCCAGGTACCAGCTTCCTGCGGCTTGTTCCCCCGTCATTCACCCACCCACTGTATTCCACCCAACATTCCCCACCGTTCATTCAACCCACTGTCATTCATCCAATACTCGTCATTCACCCATCTTTCCGCCCACATGATATTCACCCACACACCTACTGTCCCATTTTCACACCCACCCACCGCAGTCAAAACACAAGTTCCATTCACCCACTGTCATTCACCCACTGTCATTCACCCACCCGCCCACTGTCAACCCACTGTCATTCACCCACCCACCCACTGTCATTCACCCACCCACTGTTATTCACCCACCCACTGTCATTCACCCACCCACCCACTGTCATTCACTCAACCACCATCATTCAACCGTCATTCACCGAACTGTCATTCTACTGTCATCCACCCACCCAGTCATCCACCCACCCACTCAGCCACCCAGGCAGGCAGTCACATGTCTTTTGTTGAAAAAATAAATAGGTTGCATTGTAATGTTTTTTTCTTTATCACAATAAGAAAACAGTTAAGTAAAAGTTGCGCGCTAAAAGATATTTTTTCGTGGTAGGTGAGCTATGGGTTCGGGGGGGCCTGCTCCTTTCATTTGTCCCGGGCCCCATGATTTCTGTTGGTGGCCCTGCACACACACACACACATTACAGCGCCGGTAGCGGCGTAAAATCATTAATTTCCTCATCTTCTCCCTCGTCGATCCGCTCCAAGCTCCCTGCCGTGCGCGCGGGGCACCATTATAGAATGGCTGGCTATCCTCAGCCAACTAAAACTGCTGCGTTGCACGGCGTAGCACGCGCACGCAGTATAGAACAGCCCTAAGCCAGTAGCGCGCTGGGCTCACACGGGCCAGCCCTGTAATGATAACAATCAGGACCGGGGGGGGGGGGGGGAAGCAGCGGCGCTGAAGTCAAGAGATTGTAAACCGGTTAAACGACGAGGCCACATGATCCCTTTTAAACCCAGGCTGTGCTGAACCAACTGTGTAATACTGAGGGTTATAGGTGTCCATGTTAAAATGGAGAAGAAGCAAAGAGTGACACACTGTGCTCAGTTGCATGTCATTACCCAGAATCCCTGGGCTGCACTGCACGCCAAGAGATAATGGGGAAAGGCAGGGTTACAGACCGGTCTGAGACATGCAAATGCATGGGATTTTTATTTACTGTACATTGTTCGGGGGAGGGTTTATGTCGCTTTTTTCCCCCCAGCATTACTTTTTTAATGTCTGGTTATGCCTCTTTTTAGAAAGGTTTTTACCATAAAAATGATTGTAAAAAAAGAGTAATAAATACACTTTTTTTTAATCACTTTTCCGTAAAAACGAAGTGAGCCTGTAGTGGTGCTCCTATTCTGTAAATAGATATAGATGGGTTATTTTACTGCGCAGTCAGCGCACAGCAAGCACCGGTACACGGGCCTCGAAGATAGAGATGAGGACTTGACTCACTGTTATGTGTTAAGTTTGTTTCTAAAAAATAAAGTTTGGGGAGTTTTGCTTTTGCCAATATGGTTCGAAAGGTTTTGGATTAGGGCAGTGGTTCTCAACTCCAGAATAGTTCTCCATGCCCCTTCTCCCCTCCCCACGTCCCCCCCCCCCCCCCTCCACCAACTGGTCAGGTTTTCAGGATATCCCAGCTTCAGTACAGTTATCTTAATCAGTGGCTCAGCCACCTGTGCTGAAGCAGGGATATCCTTAAAACCTGACCTGTTGGGGGGGCCTTGAGAACTGGAGTTGAGAACCCCCCGGATTAGGGGAAAAAGCAAATTTGATGCCATCAAGCATCATATGATCTGGAACTTTCTTTTGCTTCCTATGGAAGTATTGATGGCATGTGCAAAAATAATGATACATGTGCTTTGCTGTATGTCTGTTTTCAAGTCCGGCAAAGAACAGGATGAGGTAAAACAGAACAAGACCAGTTAGAAGGAGGAGACTAGTGGCTGCATGACAGAGTAGGTGCTCAAGGTCACAAGGCAAACTGGGAAATGTACTGTATGCACTGTCCCCAACCTACTCATGGTACAGAGTAAGTTGGGGACAGTGCATAAATTACCCTATTTGCTCTGTGGCCTTGTGCACTTACTCTGTCACTAGACCCCAATGCTGTGGCCCCCGTTACAAAAAAAATAATGTACAGTATATATGTTTTTCACAGGGGAAGAAAATAAATAAAAGCAGTAGTATGTCCCTGGCTCGCCCTTCCACAGATGAAATAGAACAAACCAAGTACTGTACCCAGGTGGATGTTACATCTGTGGCTGGCAATACTGTACAAATGCTGCCTTGTTTGGGCCGGCCCCAAATTAGAAAACAGTAAAGCAAGAACTAAAGAAATTATGCCACTGGCAAGTTAGCAAATGGTGCTGATGATGGCAGTGGTGGTGGTGTGGGTACTGATGATGGCAGTGGTGATGGTGTGGGTGCTGATGATGGCAGTGGTGGTGGTGTGGGCGCATATAATGGCAACAGTGGTGGTGTTGGCGCTTATGATGGCAAGGGTGGTGGTGTGGGCGCTGATGATGGCAGTGGTGGTGGTGTGGGTGCTCATTATGGCAGTGGTGGTGGTATGGGTGCATATAATGGCAATGGTGGTGGTGTGGGCGCTGATGATGGCAGTGGTGGTGGTGTGGGTGCCTATGATGGCAATGGTGGGGGTGTGGGTGCTGATGATGATAGTGGAGGTGGTGTGGGTGCTGATGATGCACGAATGGTTTTTTGGGGTGTCGGTTGTGGGATGATGATGATGGAAGCAGTGGTGGTGGTTGTGGGTGCGATGATGATGGCCAAGTGGTGGCTGGTGGGGGGCTGATGATGGCAAGTGGTGGTGGCTGTGGGTCTGATGATGGCCAGTGGAGGTGGAGGGGGGGCCTATGATGGCAATGGTGGGCGGGTGGGTGCTGATGATGGCCAGTGTGGTGGTGTGGGTGCCTATGATGGCAATGGTGTGGGGTGTGCTGAAGATGGTGCAGCTGGAGGTGGTGTGGGTGCGTATGAATTGGCAGTGGTGGTGGGTGGGGTGCTGATGATGGCAAGTGGTGGTTGGGTGTGGGTGCTGATGATGGAAGTGGTGGGTGGTGTGGGGTGATGATGATGGACAATGGTGGGGGGTGTGGGTGATGATGATGGCAGGGAGGGGTGGGGGTGAAGTGGGAAGGGGCGCTGAGGGGTTGATGAGAGAGTGGAGGGGGTCGGTGGTGTTGGGTGCTGATGATGGCAGAGTGAGGTTGGTGTGGGTGCGAATGATGGCAGTGGTGGGTGGTGTGGGTTGATGATGAGGATGGTGAGATTGGGTGAGAGTGAGTGGTGTGTGTGTGGATGCTGATGATGCAAGGTGGGGGTGGGGTGCTGATGATGGAGTGAGGTGCGTTTTGTGGGTGCACTTGTGGACCAAGTGAGTGGGGGTACGGTGGTGATGATGATGGAAGTGGAGGTGGGTCGGGGGTTTGACCTATGATGGACATGGTGGGGGGCCCTTGGTGTGGTGGGCTGGATGATGGCAGAGGAGGTGGTGTGGGGTGCTATGATGGCAATGGTGGGGGTGTGGGTGCTGATGAGGCAGTGGTTGTGGTGTGGGGTGCCTATGATGGCAATGGTGGGGGTGTGGGGTGCTGAGATGGCAGTGGGTGGTGGTGTGGGTGTGATGGATGGCGATGGTCGTGGTGGTGTGGTGCTATGATGGCAGTGTGGGTGGTGTGGTGTGGGTACTGTGATGGCAGTGGTGATGGTGTGGGTGTATGATAGGCAGTGGGTGGGGGTGGTGTGGGCGACAATAATGGCAACAGTGGTGGTGTTGGGCTTATGATGGGCAAGGGTGGTGGTGTGGGAGCTGATGATGGCATGGGGGGTGGGGGGGCGGGGTATTGATGGCAAGGAGTGGTGGTATGGTGGGGATATAATGGCAATGGGTGGTGGTGTGGGGGCGCTGATGATGGCAGTGGTGGTGGTGGTGTGGGGCCCTATGATGGCAATGGTGGGGGTGGTGCGGTGGGTGTGATGTGATAGTGGATGGTGTTGGGGTGAGGATGGCAGTGGTGGGTGGTGTGGGTGCTGATGATGGTTCAGAGTGGTGGTGGTGTGGGTGTTGATGATGGCAATGGTGGGGGTGGGGTGTGATGATGCAGTGGAGGTGGGTGGGTTGTGGGTGCCTTTGATGGCAGTGGTGGGGGTGTGGGTGCTGATGATGGCAGTGGAGGTGGTGTGGGTGACTATGATGGCAATGGTGGGGGTGTGGGTGCTGATGATGGCAGTGGAGGTGGTGTGGGTGCCTATGATGGCAATGGTGGGGGTGTGGGTGCTGATGATGGCAATGGTTGTGGTGTGGGTGCCTATGATGGCAATGGTGGGGGTGTGGGTGCTGATGATGGCAGTGGTGGTGGTGTGGGTGTTGATGATGGCAGTGGTGGTGGTGTGGGTGCTGATGATGGCAGTGGTGGTGGTGTGGGCGCTGATGGCAGTGGTGGTGGTGTTGGCGCTTATGATTGCAATGGTGGTGGTGTGGGCGCTGATGATGGCAGTGGTGGTGGTGTGGGCGCATATAATGGCAACAGTGGTGGTGTTGGCGCTTATGATGGCAATGGTGGTGGTGTGGGCGCTGATGGCAGTGGTGGTGGTGTTGGCGCTTATGATGGCAAGGGTGGTGGTGTGGGCGCTGATGATGGCAGTGGTGGTGGTGTGGGTGCTCATTATGGCAGTGGTGATGGTATGGGTGCATATAATGGCAATGGTGGTGGTGTGGGCGCTGATGATGGCAGTGGTGGTGGTGTGGGCGCTGATGATGGCAGTGGTGGTGGTGTAAGCGCTCATGATGGCAGTGGTGGTGGTGTGGGCGCTGATGTTGTAGTAATGTGCCATGAGTAGGATGCAACTGGTGGCAGCTTAGTAGCAGCAGTTTGGTTTGTGTAGTCCTCACTTGCCCGCACTCATTCCAGCAGTTACAAAACGTCATTATGTACAAATCCCAAATCTGTATCCGTTTTTCACAGGTGGAAACAAAAATGGAAGGAAGGAGTAAAGATGTAGCCCAATTTAAAGTTTTCAGCACTCGGGTCAAGCAAGTTTGAACAGAAAGCATTAAAGCTGCAGTTCAGTCAATATCCTGCATGTGTGTTTTTTTTAATAAATCAGTTCTGTAGTAAGAAAAAATACTTTTAGCATTTTCTGTTTAAAAAACAACAACTTTGAAAGACCAATTTTCTTGTATTCTATTTTAACAGCCATTTGCTAAGGCACTGTCCCTTCATGTCCTGTCACAAGCCCTGGCACACCCCTTTGTCAGCCCTGCCCTCCCTCTAGCATGTCAGTGCAGGAATGCTCATGAATATTCATGAGCTTCCACTGAGAGACAAGCAGAATATAAACAGATCCCTTCACTAATTATGTCACCAAATTTCGACCTATCAATACATGGAGAACGAATTGACCGGCAGCTATACAGTTCTTTAGGTAATTAGAGATTGCCCACATAAAACTATTGAAGTAAAAAAAAAAAAATTAAAAAAAAAAAAAAGACTGAACTGCAGCTTTAACCCCCCGCAGTGCAACCACGGCATACAAACAGTCTTCGGAGCTGCAGAGACTGTAAGTTTTTCTACATCTGTATGTTCTTGGGCCATCCCTCCCATCCTTGTGTCACAAATGAAAAAGGAAAATTAGGACATACATCAGAGGCGAACGGGGCAACCACAACAAGGTTTCTCCTCCATTCTCCTCAGGCCCAGCACAGCTCCTCGCCACACATTCTACTCGGATTGCCGAGGTTTGGGAATACTGGATTTCAAGAATCCAGACTCGCTCATCTCTACACGAAGCTCAATGAATCACTACTTGTAACCCGTTTTTATCGGGGGTCTCATGCTTCAGGCACTGGCCTAGGCCACTTGCTCTCTTGACTTGATGTATGACGAAGGAGAACCTGTGCGAAACGCGTGCATCTCAAGAAATTAACATCCCATAACCGTTCTTTAACGTTGCATGAAAGGAGACGCGTGGTCCGAGAAAAGTCTAGAGGCGGAAGTGGAGGGATATTATGAAAGAGAAATAGAGGTGGAGGGCATGGGTATTTATGAGGTTTCATCTAAATAAAAGCTAAACTGGTTTACTGTGTTCAGATCACCAAATGCCTGCATACGTTTACATTCAGGTGCTCTGTCTTTCTACATGTTGGCAACACCTGCATTGTTATAACAACCACATACCATTGAAACACTAATGGGTTATTAAAATGGCTCCAGTCATGGTATGGCGATATCCCAACACAAATGTACCAACCAACTTCCATTGGAAAGATATAATACATTTCCAGATACTGGAAAGGTATTTGTGAAGCCTTTCCCCCACACCAGCGACTCAAGTGATGCACGGGTCATGTGACGTCACGTTGTCATAATAACATGACATCATGTGACCCCTCGGCGTCATTTGACGCCGGGTTACCATGACGTTGCATCACTGGAAAGGAAGGTAAGGGTATTACAGGCATACCCCGGTTTAAGGACACTCACTTTAAGTACGCTCGAGAGTAAGGACATATCGCCCAATAGGCAAACGGCAGCTTGCTGTCACGGTTGTGCTCGCCACAAACCTGGGTCGGACCGCGTGGCTGAGGTGGGGTTGTATAAGCACCGACCTTAGACCGCGCAGGCTGATCCGGATTGCGCAGTTCGTAAGCGTACGTAGCAGGGTCGGGACAGGAGAAGGCAGCATCATCAGTGGACAAGCCATGGTCAGGACTGGAGAGATCAGGGTAAACGTTATTCAAGCAGGAGTTCGGCAACAGGTAATCAGAAGTTCCCCGCTTCAGCTTAGGAGCGTGAGCGCGGGCGTAGGATCTGCGCGTGCGGCGACCATGACCCATGGTACCGGTCTCAGGAAAGGGTAGGCAGACCGGAGTGGGCACACCGCCAGGCAGCACTGGTAAACCAGTGCTTCAGCGCAAGAGTCCAGAGCGGCCTGTGCAAGGAGAGAGAGAGCTACAGACCTCAGGACTCGTAGATCGGCCTCTGCTAAGAGAAAGGACAGCAAGCCTCAGGAAACCGGGAGCTGAAGTCAACACTGGAGAGACCTCCGCTTCAGCACAGGAACCAGGACACGGCTACTGCTATGGAGAATGAGCAACGAGCCCCAGGTACCGGTAGATAGGCTCTTGCTGTGGAAGGATAGCAGGCCTCAGGAAACAGGGAGCTGAAGTCAATACTGGAGAGACCTCTGCTTCAGCACAGGAGACAGGAACAGGCTGCTGCGTGCGACTAGCAGCCAACCTCAGGAAACAGGGATCTGAAGTTAACATAAAGAGTACTCCGCTTCAGCATCAGAAAACAGGGATCTGAAGTTAAACATGATGAATACTCCGCTTCAGCACAGGAGACAGGAACAGAACTCTGCGTGAACTGGGGAATAGAACTTGAGAGATTAGTACACAACAGAGCCAAGCCTTAGGGCTTGTGGCAGAACACTTGTGACAACCAGGAAGGGTTATGCTCGGCAGGGAAGCATTGTGGGAAAGGTGTCTTTAAAGGTCAGTGAACCAATAGCAGAAGGGGCGTGTGGCAGCACTGCTTTAATGAGTGAACACAGGGTGCAGCTGCAGCAAAGGTCAGGAGCAGTATTCCAGGGCTACATAAGTCTGTAAGGCAAGGTAAACCGCAAACTAAGGTGCGGATCCGTTACACTTGCGCATGCGCCTGTCAGCATGTCCTGAACAGTAATACCGGCTCCCTACCAGTACCGAAGCTGTGCACAAGCGGGGAGACTATAGAGCCTGTTACAAATGCGTTATTTACATCAGTTATGCACGTATATGACGTTTGCAGTACAGTACATGCATCGATAAGTGGGAAAAGGCAGTGCTTCACTTTAAGTACATTTTCGCTTTACATACATGCTCCGGTCCCATTGCGTACGTTAATGCGGGGTGTGCCTGTATAGAGGCCTCGTGCGGTCCCCTGGCATTTGATTTAAATGCCGCATTCCCATCAGAAAATCCCCCCAGTTTGCCCACCCCTGCTCTAGCACAAGGGTGGCCAACTCCAGTCCTCCAGGGCCGCCGACAGGCCAGGTATTAGGGATATCCCTGCTTCAGCACAGGTGGCTCAGTCAGAATGATTGAGCCACCTGTGCTGATCAGGGATATCCTGAAAACCTGACCTGTTGCTGGCCCTTGAGGACTGGAGTTGGCCTCCCCTTGTGCTAGCGAGCACAGATACCCATAAAGTATATATTATGGCATCAAATGCTTTTAAAGTACTGTTGCCACAATCTAGCAGGTCTGACTGACAAGGTCGTGACCCTACGGTGAAGATCTCAGCCCATTTATACAGAGCCAGCAAAGGCTCAGACTCGCTGCTTTCAGAGCCCATCGCACTGACACGCGCATTGCAGTGCTGTGTATTTTATTTGTTACAGATGGAGAAACTGGACATTGAAAGGAGCAAAAACAGAAGAACCGGGATGATCACAACCAGTTAAAATAAGACTATTTTGGTCCCACCTAAAATACAATGTAACTATTTATACCCTATTTAAATGTTCAATCCCTCCCAACATGAACCAATGGAAACCACACATTTAAGAGGTTACGGTGCAGATGGTATACTGAATGTGACAAGGCGGCCGCATGGGCCATTTTTGCCCAAATTTCCTTATTTAACTCAATAGGGAATTTACGTCCGAAAACGAACCAATTGACCATTTTGGCACAAATAGAATCAGCCCCTACAATTGTGGATGACTAAATACAGCTTAACCCCCTTATAACGCTGTGCTTGGGGTCCAAATGATCACATCACGTTATATGTGGATCGCGTTAGACATAATGTACAATTGTATGCATTGTACAATAAAGTATTTAAGATACCAATAATCGTGTTGTAAAGTATTCATAAATACAAAACTTGGGAGCCACGCTTGCATCGCGTTATAAGCGGATTCGCGTTGTAACGGATCGCGCTATAACGGGGTTGAGCTGTATAAGCCTAAGGATTTACAAAATACTTATACAGTATAAGCAGTGTTAAGCCATAAGGCACCTTGTGTCTTAGCACTACATCTAAAATCCTGTATAGCCTACACTGTAAAGGTATTGAACTCATACTTCTCCCCTTTGTATTACAGTATGTCGGTGTGTGTCAGATAATAATACTCACCAACCTTAAAGCTCGCCTCGCAAAGGAAGCATCCCAATAGCCCGCACTCATGGCTTCTGTCCCACACCCACAGTCACTCCTACCAACTATTGTGGCCAAGCACTTATTCCCTCACCTGCTGTCTCTGCAAGTCTCCCAACATAGCACTTCGATTGTAAGCTCTTTGGGACAGGGATTTCCTTTCCTATTGTCTGACTGCAGCGCTTATTGTATTATCATAATTCCCTGTACTGTGTTGTCTTTGTGAAGCGCTAAGTACACTTTCGGCGCAATATAAATAAAGATATACATACATACATGCATAGATGCATAGATGCATAGATGCATAGACATTACAAGCAAACTGTCCTACTCTTTCTTTTGGTTTCTATGGACTTCAAAGCCACAGAAAATGAACATGCTTCTTTCTAGATTGATGAGGAGTATATCTATACATATTCACGACCCCTGAAACGAAACTAGATGCGCTACATAATGATGACGAGTATCTTCAAAGACTTCCAGCCCACAGGAAATGAACATGGTGTGCTGCATAACATAGTGTACGTACCGCTATGCGTAATACGTTATTATAGCTGTCCATGTCCCGTAACCAAAGGAATGAGATTTGGAGATGTCACTATAATTGAGGACATGTTGTGTATGTCTTGGTTTTGAATACACAAAATCTTGTGGGTGCATGATTTTGTGCAAAACATTGTGGGCCGCAAGACACCTGGTGCTGGAAGTAAATGGGCTTTAAGATGTCTTCCTGGTGTGTTACGGCAGAAGACTGCTTAGTAGACGCGTCCCTTTATTTCGCCGCGGCCCCTAAAACTTGTACATCTCACTGCATCGTCCCTGGTAAAATATTCGAATCCCACGTCTTGTTTGCCTTCCTCTTGATCAATGTAACTATAAATGCAGGAGTATCTAACCCCCAATCAGAACTTAACAAAGATTCAACTCAATGGACATAAATTTCTTTTCCAACCTATCCGACAACAAGGAAAAATGACGATCTCAAAGCGACAGGACATTGAGGTGTAACAGCGCCGATGCTAAATTGAGTAAGACTCGCTCCCATTGAGTGAGACTCACTCAGCAGGTTTGCGCCTTGTCCCCGTGGTAGATGCAGGTGGTCCTCGGGTAAAGTCATTGGTTCCAAAAGCCCCCCGGAGCAGGGCTTGCTGAATCATTGTTCAAATGAGATGTTCCAGGTCTTGGCATTCAGAGGGCTGACGCATGCAGTGTTCAAATCTGCGACCCAACAGACCAAACAATGCCGCCCCGGCTGAATGTGAAAGCTAATGAAATATTTCTCCAACTCTACGCTTCTCCAAACAATGTGGCCAGCGCATCAGCAGAGCTGGGTTTACAATCAGGCTCGTAATCCAGTATTATCACTGTGCATCATGCTGGAACTATTTTGTAAATAGTCCTGGCACCGTTCTCCTGCGCTCGTGCAGTATAAATGTAAGCAGGACCCGGGGGCCCTTTACTGGAACAAGCGGGTACTGGCATACGGGTAAGGACAACCTACTTCTTGGTATTTCTCTGCTGCTGTCCTGTAGTTAATGATCAAGGCAAATCAATACAGATTGTAAGCTCCTCGGGGCAGGGACTCCTCTTCCTTAATGTTACTTTTATGTCGGAAGCACTTATTCCCATGGCCTGTTATTTATATTATCTGTTATTTATTGGATTACCCCGTGTATTACTGCTGTGAAGCGCTCTGTACATTAATGTCGCTATATACAATACAATACAGGTGTTTGGGATAGAACTGATATAATATATTTTTGTTAAAAATATATAATCAATAATATTGCCATGTACATTTTCCTCCCTTATATATAGTGCTGCTAATGTATGTTGCGCTGTTTATAAAATGTTTGCAGTCTGGAAAGAGCTTACAATCTAATTTTGGGACGATAGAGCGACTTTCCTTTGATCACAAGGAGACCTGTTTCACCCCCTTCAAATGCAGTGTTTTTACCCCTATCCCCCTGCTTCAGCCCAAACTGACTGTCAATGACATACAGTGTGAAGGATTTAGAGAGCAGTCCCATCTAATGGCAGTAGTATGCCTAATGGGTTAAATCAAGGTGGCTTCGATAACGTACCCATACGTCGATAAGTATATATTTATTTTACTTTGAATGTTTCCCTGGTAATCAGAACCTTTGGAGCATTTATACAATCTTTATTTAAGCGCTTTAAAATGAGACCGTTTCGTTACCCCAGAAGATACTGCCAGTGTGCTGCTTGAGTAGTAATTATGATGCACCCTGCAGCCAAGAAGGTCAGGACTCTGTAAGCTCGATCCCATGTTACCTTCCATGGACTTGAATGTCAGTTATCCAGTTTAAAATTAATGAGGGATTGAGCACCTTCAATCCTCAAGGGCCACCAACAGGTCAGGTTTTCAGGATATCCCTGCTTCAGCACAGGTTGCTCAGTCGCTGACTGAGCCACTGATTGAGCAACCTGTGGGGAAGCAGGGATATCCTGAAAACCTGATCTGTTGGTGGCCCTTGAGGACTGGCGTTGCCCACCCCTGACCGAACCCCTACAGTGACCTTATGACCTATCTTGTAAATCAGAAGCACTTGCTCATTTTCTCGGGGGGTGATGGGCTGACCGCTCCGACTGTGCCCACTCCACTTCCATTTTCAACCATCTGGCGCCTGGTGCAGTCATGTGATCTCTCTTGACGCAATCACATGACCCTGACCCCGTATTTGCCGGAGGGAATGTGGCACTGTGGTGACGCCCGACCCCTTTCATTGTAATGGCTAAGGCTGCGTCCAGGGTTGCAGCAGCCGTACGGAAGCACGTGAGGCTGAGGGAAAGCGGGTGCTTTCCCTGTCCTTGGTTAGCGCGCCGTCCGTGGGCGTGGCGGGGGGCGGGCCAGTGACGTCACGGAGCTGGTTCGCCCTCATTGGGCGAACCGCTCACGTGACCGGCCCTGCGCGCCGGCGAGCACCAAAATCTAAACATTTTCTAAGACCCACGCTTCCGCGCGCTTGCAGAAGCGTGCGCGAGCCCCTGCTAAAGCCGCTCTCATTGCGGCTGCAGGGGCTCACTGGTAAGTACCAGCGCGCCTCAGCACGGGTCAGCACCTAAGCGCTGACCATGCCCGAGGCCTAAGGGAGGAGAATAATAAGAGACACGAGACAAGGAACTAAAGCAGCTGTTAAAATGAACAACCTTTTTTATTTCCACAAGGGATCTTTTCACTGTACGGGTGATTCCATCTGATTAAGGAAGCTAATTGCATGGCGGTATTTAAACAAAATATGTTTTGTCTGCACCTATATATCTCAGTCCTTTAGCGCAAGCCTCAAATGTAACAAGCTTGCTCATCAAGTTTTATTCATTTCATTGGCTCACCTTTCTAAGCCAACAAGATATGTTCAAATTCAGTGCATCACAAAACGTTTTTTTGTGTGTGTTTTTAAACCACGTTGCTGCATTCGAAAAAAAATAAATATTTTTTTAATATATTGGAGTCAACATATAAAATGGTTTCTGGTGCAAAATGGGCGTGGAAAGGAATAGAGCACCAAATTCCCCACTGGGAAATAGCCTGATTTACCAGGGTCTTTAAGACATTGTACACAGTTTAAAAAAAACAAGGAAAGTTCATAAAGGAGTTCGTGACCTGGGATAGAACAAGATGGCCACCAGCAATTTCTCTACTTTTGGGTCAGTAGTCTAAACACATCAGACTTTGTCTGTGACCCGACGCGGTCCATGGTATCCAAAATCAGACGTAGACCTGCGGCCAGCATATTTTATACTTCAAACAACAATCAGAGAACCTCCTTTTACTATGTGGCCTTTTACATTAATATCTGCAAGTGGCTTCACAGAGAAGATTGTATCAAGCGGCCCCACATGCATTCAGCCACTCTAATGGTCTTCTAGTCTTCTATAGAGTCATCCTCCCTAGTTGACTACAAATGGAATGTTGGGGTTCAGAGCCGACCCTGTTGTGGTCTTGTTATACAGAAAAGAAGAAGAACCAGGCACATGGTCTTAATCATCAGTGAAGGGGTTTGTTGTGCCAAGAAATCCAACATTTCGACAGTAATACTGCCTTTCTCAAGGTGTAGCCTACCGTGTGCCTGATTTATCTTCTTCACTGGATCACATTGGGTCTTTAGGAGCTCCCCAGGACCAGCGCACCGGCGGTTAAGTACCCCACTATCACCCATGTATTAGAGTGCATGCACTGCCATTATTTCTTGTTATACAGAACACATTGGGGGTAATACTTTAAACTATAAAGCGGTGAATTGGGATGTCATTGATGTCACTGGGGATTGTCGGCGGAAAACAGTCTGAACAGCCACTTTGATGTACTATACATAGAATTACCCACATTAAGCGTAACTAGGGTACATAACAAGGATAAACTAATCTGCTTTGGATAACTGTATTAAAAACTTACAACAAATCCCTGACTTTGGTTGGACAGAATCAAGTATTTCATGTCAACCATATCCTTAGGAAACCAAAACCAGGCCATACATTTGGGAATAGCCAACCAAGATTACATTGAGATGTAAATTAATTTGCTTCATTACATTTGCTAATAATTGGTGATTCGCACAATCTGCTGATGCTTAAAAGCATATACAGTATATGTTGCCTCCCTTTATATCTTTAATTACTTTGCTGCCAGAAGGGTCAGCAACACATCCCTCTAGCCGTGTAGGGGCTAACAAGACCCTGATACTGTACATAACAGGATAAAAGGTTAGTAATAACCGTCCCGCTCCGGAAAAGGTAAGATCCCTCTCACAAAGGACACACACACACCCCTCTCCCCTTCATGACAGAGTCTACCCTAAGGCCGCGCTTATAGTGCACGGATGACGTCACCCGTCGCTGCTAGCGAAAGTTGTAATTCGCTTTTCCGGCGACGTCGCAGGTGACCAGGTCTTTGATTGGTTCAGAGGCTGTCACATGTGGCGACAGCCTCTGAAAAAATCAAAGTTGACCGGCTTTAAAAATTCGCGCCGCCAGCGTCGCTCTTACTATAAGCGCACGGAACAGCGGCAATACATTTGTTTTGCCGCAACGTCGCGTCGCCGGCACTATAAGCGCAGCCTTACAAAGAAAATACCTGCACAGTAATCCCTCTTACACTCAAGGTTCTGCTTCTTCCATGTCTCAGACACAAAGGAATCGGGTAGAACTGATAGGAGCTAGCTTTGTATAACCCAATCATTGCTTACAGGTGCTTATTATTTTGATTGATCACCTTTTTGGTCAACATACTGCAGGAAGGGACTTCCAGCCAGCCTTCTCTCCAAAACTCTGCCCCAGGGAAAAACTACGAGCCAGAGATCCCTCAGCCGTTTAATTCCATGGAACTCCCTTTCGCAAAAAAGGAGTTTCAGAATTACCCGCAGGCAAACCAAAAAGTTACCTTGACTTAGCAAATAGACACATTGGGGGACAGTTGGAATCTTCTGTGAATCAATTGCCAAGCTCAAACAAGATGATATGATGATATGCAAATACATGCCTGTTATATCCTTCGGTACACATGAAGAAAAGCCACGTAAAGGGAAGCTATGGTAGCATGGCACCAGATTGTTCTCTTAAGCAGTGTTGGCGAAGATCCGGAGGTCAAAATTCAATATTTTGCATATTGAACCAAACATGCCAAATTAACATTTTTAACATCTGTGAAATACATTCCTCCCACATCATTGAATAGAAATCTATTCGGATAAATACTATGTTATTTTTCCATCCAAATAAAATGAGCGAAGCTTTTATTTACTAGAGGAATATCAGTTTTCTTTATCAGTGAAGGTTGTTGCAATGGATATGAGACACACACACACCTCTGCCAGTCCGGGGGCCCCATGCTTCCTCATCTCCCTCCCACGGGATCCAACCTCCACCCAACCAGAGGGGCGAGCTAGAGGATGGGGGGCCCCTCGTTCCTTCCTCCAGCTCCCCTCTCCGGTAGGAGGAAGGAGAAGAGGAAGTGCGGGGCCCCCGAAGGCGCAGGGCACATGTGGTTGCCTTTCTTGCCTTGCCCTAAGACCGGCCCTGAATTTAATTTATAAGGTATTAAAGGAAACTGATGGTGGTAGGGGGGAGGAGCGGGGGGGGGGTATTTGAGGTTGGTTTATCAGAATTCCAGAGCAATGCTGGGTATTTTCATATAATAATTATAATAATAATAATAACATATAATAATTGGGTGTGTTGCAAAGGGATTTCTCCTCAGCTTTAATTAACCCTTGTCACACAGAAGAAGGAGGCACCCTATTATTATTAGACTGACATTATCCATTAAGGAGCTTTAGCTTTAACTGTTTACTTACCCCTGCGCCTACTGTACACAGGGTTAGTGTTACCTTAGAGGCCATACTTTGAATTTCCTTCTAGCCTATCCATGCTATTTGATCTCTATAGGGTGTTCCCTGTTACAGTGATCTTCATGCTTGTTAGAATTTGTTAGATCCATCTGGTGCAGTTATCCCATTTTTACGGAGGGAGACCTTTGTAGTTTGGGTCAAAGGGAAGGACCACGTGTCCCTCTTGCGAGGAGCTGTGGAAACGGGCCTGAGGAAGGGGCATTTAGCATTTAGCATTTAGCCCCAAAACGTTGCTCCCCTTGTTTCCACCACATCAGCTCCCTGTATTGCCCTTTTTTGGCTTTTGTTTTCCCTATTCCCCCCCCACCCCCTTTTTTGTGTCCCCCTTTTTACACTCCCCTCCCTCCCCTCCCTCCCCTCCCTCCCCTCCCTCCCCCATGTTCAGTTATGGCTTACATAATTTTTGTAGATTTTCCCCTAGATATGTGTATTCATGCAGTATCTGTCACTGTATATATTTCCTTTAAATTGTTTTCTTTTCAATGCTCTGTCAATTTTTGATACAACAAAGTGTTGAAATATTATTTCCTACATTTACTTACGCTTTGAGTACTGGGAACACCTACCATTTTCCAGTATCTGCTCATCTCTTCCTTAAATCCCTCTGCTGGCTTCCCTTCAAATTTCGGAACAACTACAAAGTTCTCCTCCTTACCACCTTTAAGGCTCTCCACTCATCTGCTTCTTCCTACATATCAGCTGTGATCCCTCGCTATGCCCCTACTGGTCTCCTGCGCTCTGCCTAGAACTGTCTTCTTTCCACCACTTTCACCTCTACAGCACTCTCTCACATGAAACCATTTCCCCTCACTACACCGTACCCGTGGAACTCTCTCACACTCAGTATATGCCAAGCATCTTCTCTCCTCAACTTCAAGACAAACCTTAAAACTCACCTCTTAAATGAAGCATCCCAATAGCCTGGACTCATGGCTATTGTCCCACAGTCACCTGCTGTCTCTGAAAGGTTCTCAACATACCACTTAGATTGTACGCTTTCCGGGGCAACACTTTCCTTTCCTATTGTCTGAACTGGTTGCGCTTATTGTATTATAATTCCCTGTCTTTGTGAAGCACAGAGTATACTGTGGCCGGTATATCAATAACGATATACATACTGTACATAAACAATCCTGACTTCTGTAATGTGTTTGTAGGAACAGAACATCACATTTAACAATGGCATCTGACCATCAAACTCCTGCCACCAAACAGCAGCAACCAAACTCAAAGGTAAGTGCAGGACATTGGTAAAAGCAGGATGACTATCATGCTCAAAGTAAGGGAACCGTTTATGACTAGCCAAAATGGGCACAGTTCACCCTGTAAAATTTACAGCAGATTTGGGCTTTGTTAATGTACTGTATTTTACCAATTTTATAATAGGTTGATGAACAGCCAGCCCCTCACACTGTATATTAGGCCCTGTGTTCGCTATGGAAGAAAGGACAGAGCAGGGTATATAATGGAGACTTTTTTTAATGTACCTTAAGGCAGTCTCCAAAGAAAAATATGTAATGGTGGATCCCAGGCAGTATAGTGGGGTCCTGAGCCCTTGTGGGGACTGCGCACTTAGTAAGGCCCCAAATGGCACCTTAGCGTGGGGGGTATAGCTGTCAATTGCAGCAGGTGCTTTCAAAGATACTCTCCACAATGCTTTGCATCCACAGGGGCAAAGCATTGTGGAGTGTGACTTTAGAAGCTCCCGAAGTGAGTGACAGCTACACCCCATGCTGCCTGCACACACTGAGGGGCAGTTTGGGGCCTAATTAAGCACTCCAGGACGTCTAAAAGTAAAAAAAAGTTTGAACTCTTGTGGCTCCAGAAGGAGAATGTAGCAGTATCGTACATGAATGTAATACTGTGAATGTTCGTGTTATTTGTATGGCGATGCTATTTATATTGAAAATATTCCAATAAACTTGAAGTTATAAAAAAAAAAGTAAAAAAAAGTTTATTGCAAACCAGTCAACGTTTCGACTCTTTCAAGGAGTCTCTCAAGACATCTTGAGAAAAGCTCCTATGGGGAGCCGAAACGTTAATAGTTTTGCAATAACTTTATTTCTCCATGTCCTGGAGTGCCTGCTTCCATCTTTTCTGTATTCCAGTCCCCAGTGATTTGCACTCAGGCAAGATACCATTTTCACTGATGTGCCATTAATACACGCACACGCAGTGTATTTTAGGCCTTAAAACTCTTCAGTGGTTTATTTTTCCACATCAAAAACACTGTATTGGACACTGTCCCATAAAAGGCAAAACACAAAACGTAAAAGAAAAGCCTACTCCATAGTAGGAAGGCTAACTAGACATCAATGGCCCTGACTGACCAACTGGGTAGCTAGGCTAACTTCCAGTTATAAACACTGCAAACTATACAATACAAAATATAGTCCTTAACTTGAGGTGCTGGGAAATCCATCCCAGTTGTTTCCAGGCATTCCCCCTGGATACTGCACCACCTTGCAGAAAGGCAGCCCTGCTTCCTCCTTGGGCTGTGGCTCGTGTTCCTGGGTGTGTCCCAGGCGGGTCCATTAGGCCTGGGAAACCATACCAACAAGTGTCATACTGGTTGGGGAAAAGTCTCTCCCTCTGGCAGCTTGCTGAATGCCATATAAACCCGCTTGCAATCAGTTCAGTCTGAATTGGGTGCACCTGCAGACTGCTTCTCCGAAGAAGTTAACCTCTCGCACCCTGGAAAGCCTGCACAATGCAACCACTAAAATCACATGAACCCCATAAAGAATTAGAGAAATCCTAACAATATAAAGATAATGTTAACTCTCATGGTGCTGTAAGGTGAATAATATATAATTACAACAGAACAAAGAACCTCCAAAATAGGCACTCTGGGTATGTCAAAAAGTACAAAAGTTTATTTAAGACAGGCTAACATATAAAAAAAAACACACTAAAAGGCTGAACGCCCTCTGGTAGATACACGGTGGTAACCTATACACTAAGCTCTCTAACTACCAATTATACCCAATATAATGCAGATGTACTCTGAACTACTAATAGGAATCCCAGCACACAGACTCTGCAGGGAAAAGAACATCAATTCCCTGCTGGAGTCTAGACCGGGCGGTCTGTGAAATCCCAAAATCACAAACAAATACTGTACCTATATACAATGAAATATCAGTACTGAGAATACACATCATATGCATGTACTAAAGATCTCCTCCATCTGGAGTAAGAAAATTGCTATAAAGTTGTAACACATAAATAATTATTTGGATATGTGGGAGCTCAAATGCTTCGTTAATCCATATTGATGTAGACAAATATGGGGGTATATGCTTTGATAGTGTAGTACTAGAACTTGACGTACTGTAAATAGACTAAATAATGCCTGAGGGTATGGGATAAAAGTGTAATAACTTTTCCTCCTCCTTGGAAAGTCCCATATACAGAATGAAGTACTCACTGTTGCCCCTTAATGTCCACAGGCGTGCAGCCTCATCCAAAGTCCAACGATGTCCAAAAGTAGTATGTGTGGGTGCACAGCAGGAAGGAACAGGTCACGTGGCAATGAAAAATATTTATTGATGCTGCATATTAAAAAACGTAGTAGTAGTTCAGAGTACATCTGCATTATATTGGGTATTATTGGTAGTTAGAGAGCTTAGTGTATAGGTTACCACCGTGTATCTATCAGAGGGCGTTCAGCCTTTTAGTGTGTTTTTTTATATGTTAGTCTGTCTTAAACTTTTGTACTTTTTGACATACCCAGAGTGGCTATTTTGGAGGTTCATATGTATTATTCACTATATATATATAGTCAATGAAAAAATAGTTTGCACTCACGGTTTCTCAAAAGAAGGCAGATGCTTGTCCCATATAGAAACATGTACAGGGTAACCAGGGCAATCCAGGTAACAAAGAGACAGCACACCGCAATATAATGAAGTAAATAAAGTGTATTAACAACACAGGGCTGCCCTGTGTGTTAATACACTTTATTTACTTCATTATTTGCGTGTGCTGTCTCTTTTTTACTGGTTACTGGTTTTGTTTTTACACCCTGTATATATATATATATATTATATATATATATATATATAATAGTGACAATATTTTATTACAGTTCTAGTGGATGCCAAGTCATATCCAGCATATATTATTAAAGTTGCTACACACAAGTCTTTTAGCAGCAATCTTTAGCTTTGCAAATAATAACTACATGCAGAGATTGTGTGACTGCTCAGATACATCTATTGACAACTCCAGTTGCAGAAGCTCAGAATTTCACAAGTTCCTACAGATCGCAAAGCTGTGTGCTGATAACAACCCAGGAAGTGAGAAAGCACAAGGACGCCTGAGCTTAATGGCTCGCAAAGGAAACAGGAAGTTAGGCATGCTGTAAAGATAACGAAGATATAGCCAAGAAGGTGGTCTGTGTGACTACAATGCATTATCAGAATAAAATAAAAAAATGAAGGTCAAATGTAACTCCTGCGGTTGATACTAGGGTGAAGTAACTTCAGCAGTATTACAGTATTCATATCATCACAAGATGTTGATCCACTTCTTGTTTTCTAAATGTAATGCCATTGAATTATGGAGTAGTGGTTGTAGGTTATCTAGATTTCAGTAACACTGTCCCACACTGAAGATTGATTAACAAGGTGCACTGCTCGGGATTGGACTCGTAAGGTGGTTGAGTAGATAAGACATTGGGTAAAGGATAGGCGACAGAGTTGTGGTCAATTGAGTAACCCATACATTCATAGGAAGTAAGGTGGCCAGTGGAGGACCACAGGGATCTGTACAGGGACTGTTGCTCTTTAATGTCTTTAATAGTGACATTCCAAATGGTCTGTAAGGGAAAGTATCATTCTGCAGATGACACTTCAGAGCGGTGGGGAAAACAAAATTAATATTGCTTTAGATAGACTAGAGCAGGGGTGGGCAAAGTATAGCACGGGATGGTGGTCTATGGTCCACCGCAGGTAGGAATACCCTCCTGGCCCCTATCGTTGGTGCGGGTGGCGGAGGTAGCAGCAGAGGAAGCAGCGCAGCGGGAGCCCACCTAGGTGATCCTAACTGGGCCGCTAGGACCTACCGGAAGTCGGCCCCACGTTTTGTAATCACTGCCTGGGTGGACTCCTGCCGAGCTGTTGCCTCCTCTGCTGCTGCCTCCGCTACCTACTCAACAGGCAAGGACCAAGAAGGGGGGGGGCAGAGGGAGGGAGAAAGGAGAAGAGTACAAAGAGTGAGAGAGGGGGGAGAAGAGTGAGGGAAAAAGGAGAAGAGTGAGGGAGAAAGGAGAAGAGTACAAAGAGTTAGAGAGGGAGGAGAAGAGTGAGAGAGGGGGAGAAGAGTGAGAGAGGGGGGAGAAGAGTGAGGGAGAAAGGAGAAGAGTATGAAGAGAGAGAGGGGTGTTGAGTGAGAGAGGGGGGAGAAGAGTGAGAGAGGGGGGAGAAGAGTGAGGGAGAAAGGAGAAGAGTATGAAGAGAGAGAGGGGGTGAGGAGTGAGAAGGGGAGACAAGTGAAAAGTGGGGAAAGAGTGAGAGAATGGGACGGCAAGAGTAAGAGATAGTGGAAGGGAGTAGATTGAGCGAGGGGAGTTGAGAGAGCGGTGGGGAGTAAAGAGATAGCGTGGGGGAGTAGAGAGAGCGGGGGTAAATATTTTGCTTTGGTACAGTAATTATACAGATGTAGCAAAACTTGCTGTTAACGGTGCTGCTTTCGGGGCATATAAATTAGTCCGATCTGTCCTGCTCCTAGATGACTTGCAGGCATACAGTACCACGCTATATGGACCTTCACTTTACGGACACTCGTGAGTACGGACATACTGTATTTACAATAGTACCATTCCCCTGGGTCCGTACGCTCACTTCAGAAGTATGGACACTTATTGAACCCTACAGACTGCCGAGTTGTGTGACGACTGATTCCCCTCGCCCAATTGGAAAATGGCAGCTCGCACATGTGCCTGTGAGCAGGACACAGGCACGTCCTGAACAGCAATTACAGTACATGCATCGATAAGTGGGGAAAGGGCAGTGCTTCACTTTAAGTACATTTTCGCTTTACATACACACTCTGGATCCATTGTGTATATTAATGCGGGGTATGCCTGTATATAACTGAATATCGTTATCTACGTCATGAGGGGGAATACTAGAGGACCATATTCAGTCATCTACGTCATCAAGGGGGCTGGACAGGATATTTAAATGTCCTGTCCAGCCCCCTTGATGACCGAATATGTTCCTCTAGTGTAGGGGTGTGCCAAAATTTCTGTTCGCCATTTGACACCGTGTTGTAAATAGCGTCACATCGCCGAAGAGACTTCTGAGAGCAAGTACGAAAAGTTACAGAGACCTCACGCCTCCCCCGGCATTTAATTTAAATGCCTTGGAGAAGAGTGTGGGGCCTCTGTAACTGCCGTGCCCCCGCCCCTAGTTAATCCCGCGCCCCCCAGTTTGCGCACCCCTGCTCTAGTGTTCCCACTCATGACACAGCTATCCATATTCGAGTATCCACGTCATCGGCAGGACAGATATAGAGAATGCTTCAGAGCTGCTCTGGGGAGACACAGAGAGAGACTGCTTCTCTCCGGCACTTCTCTGCAGAGCTCTATCACACTGGCTGATAACTGTTTTCGGGGCCGCAGATTTTGGTGTGTACGTCCGGGGTCCCGGGGACAGTAAGTCTTGCTACATCTGTAGTGCAGTTTTTCTGCAGCTGGAAGGCTGCAGGAGTGGCCAACTCCAGTCCTCAAGGGCCACCAGCAGGTCAGCTTTAAGGATATCCCTGCTTCAGCATATTACATATTATGCCCTCTCTATATAACATATTTGGTCATGCACTCTAGTCCCAGCATAATTAACTTGTGTTCATAGTATTCTTGAATGTTTGGGATTTTATTTGCCATACCCCTTCTGTTGGAGGGACATTCCATGCATATATTACTTCTCCATAGAACAAGTACTACCATCCTCTGGGTTTAAAGCCAGGAGGACAGGAAATAATGCAGACCCTATTCTGAATATCTATCTTCTGTATCCGATTTGTAGATCGCCATCTTTGAGCAAGAGAATTTCCAAGGCCGCTGCCATGAACTCAATGGAGCCTGTACCAACCTAAAAGAGGCTGGTATGGAGAAAGTCGGCTCCATCCTAGTGCACTCTGGACCGTATGTATCCTGATCAACAAAATAGCACATGGATAAGACCTCTGCAATATGTACAGTGTTCTCCTAGTGCATCTTTCCCACATCTTTCAGATGGTAGTCTTTGGAGGTTATTTACTACCAGATGTATCAACTAGAAAAACGAATAACTTTCAGTGGGGAACATGTTCTTTGTTGAATAGTGTTGCGCGTCCTGACCAAATAACCACCTTTAGAACAATTGATGCTTTGCTATTAAAACGATGCATTTGGATTTATTTGGAACATGCTTTTCTTAGTGTACAGTAGATGTGCCAAGGTACTTAGTTCTGCTAAGTAGTTAAGTAGAGCAATAGAATACATTAGTGGAGGAGTTAGTTGATGCACGTCTTATGCACGGCTATGTATGAGCTTGTGCATTTCTTGTCAAGGCGAAAGGTTGGAACAATGAATCACTAATGCTGCATGATAAATAGTGTCCTGTGTTCCCACAATGTAATAACGTTCAGCCACTAACAGGGAAATGAATATATTTGCTTTCTATCTTATGTCCCATGCATCAATTGTACGTTATTGTTTTACACTTGCAGAACAAATTATCCAATTTGTTGCTGGTGGGAGCTGGAACACTGTGTGCTGCTGAGTTCTGGGGCAGAAGGGGGTTATTGCACTGCAGTGTCCCCCAACTGCAAGAGGCAAAGGCCTATGTTTACTAAGCAGTGCTAATGCATAGCAAGGACGCAGAAAGGAAAGCTTGTTGATTTAGGCCAAGATCCACAATCCTTAACGTGACGTTAACCTAACTCTACATCACGTTAAGCCTAGCGGTGCATCTTCAGAGGACAATAAGGTCACGTCATGTTTTCTCCCGTAGAGAGCATAGCGTTAACTATAACGGCCATTAGTGATAATGATACACAAATTAGGCATTACCATAGCATTGCATATCCACAACCTGGCGTTACTCACTTTCAGACCCCGAGATAGGACTTCTACACGGCCTGGATGCGTGTAACACCACAGTTAGGTATGAGTTAACCAACATAACTCCTATTTTAAGGATCAAATCGGAGTAACGCAAAGACTGACAATGTCACGTTGTTGAAAGATAATTTTATATTATGCTACAATAACGTACGGTTACCCTGTGCTAATGAGATGTAAAAATAGAAGTTGTTTTTGCATATAATTAGCTTTGAGGATACCATGTTGTCAGGGAACACAACGCCCACTCCTGTTGTAGGGAACATCACGTTATGCACAGGGCTTTGTTTGCGGCGCTCGTTGCAGGGACATGCTTCTGCCTCGGCTCTTACCTTCTCCGGCAGCATTTCCCCCAGCGTCCCATCATGATGGGTCCGCAATGTCAAATGGTGTCGCGTTGCCATGACAATGTGATGTCACGTCGTGGTGCCACGTTGTCATGGCAACACGGTGCCACTGGGCATCCCATTGTCATGGCAACCTGACGCTGCATGACGTATATATAGCCTTCCAGAAGCTGTAGTTGGGAAAATAAAGTAAAAAAACTCAAGAACGCCTGGGATAGACGCAAGAGAACTACACTGGGGGGGGGGGGGGGGGGGGGAGAGTTTATTATAGTATTTAAGGGAGTCAGACTGAAAATATATTGCAAGCACACAGTTTAAAGGTCCCATCTTTCTTATATAGCTGCTGCCAATGTCTGAGGCTCTATAATTCTACTGCACTAATTAAGTACCACACCCACACACAAAGACCCTGACGCACCTAGTCTTAATACATACATCCTGCCCCATACAATGGTAAATACATACACAGACCCACACATGTTTGTTTTTTTAAATGGGTGCTCTGTCAAAAACTTTAAATCTCTTGTTCCTTTCTCTTCTGTTTTGCCACAGCTGGATAGGGTATGAGCAACAAAACTGTAAGGGGGAGCAATTTGTCTTTGAGAAGGGAGAGTACCCCCGCTGGGACTCCTGGACCAACAGCCGAAGGAGTGACGGCATCACCTCCCTGAGACCAATCAAAGTGGTAAGACCAAGGCACATGAAAACCATTCCAGCGCCAAAGGGCACCATTCAGCCAACTCATTTGAATGGGCGGTATGGTGTCTTTCAGGACCATAAGTTATCTTATGGCATAGCACTACTCAGTAAAAATGGGCCATGATCTTTTAGATCACCATTTCTTGACCGGGTTGCTATTTCACCCTTCTGTATGGTGCTTCAGACTATCCTGAAGAGTTTTGTGACAAAATGAAAAAAGGTTGGGGCGCTCCCTATTTGTATAGGCTTGTGATGCTGCCTGTGTGGTAATGTGTAACCAAAGAAAGGGTAGTGTATACTTGCCCTTGTTGTTTTCTGCAGCTGGACCAGTAGAGAAGATAAAGCCCGGAATCTTCTTGTAGTTGCAGTGGAGGTGGAGGGTTGGTCAGCGCACGGGATTTTGCTCAAACGTAGAGATAAGAGGATAGGAAGATATGGAACACAGTATTAGTGTTTTAGTAATCGAACGGTACAATACAGCCAAAAGAACTTTGGAATTAAAAATGTATGAAAAATATATTTTAAAACTCTTTGGAATTAAAGAACCTTGGTAATTAAAAGTAAAAATATATAAATATATGAAAAAATATATTCTAAAATAGCTTAAAAATAGATTAGAGAATCCTTAAATAAAATCCTTAAATAAAATTTAAATGGAATTGTGTGGTTTTTTATTTTTTTGTGAACAGAAGCAGAATATGTGCTATATGTGGATGACTAACAGAGTGTGTTTATATAGCCTGTTGTTGGTCTGAGGTAAAAAGGGGATAATGGGCCTGGTTAGCAGAGTTTAATGCGCAGTCTTTCCTTCACGGAATGCTGCTAAAAACAATAACTTTCTCACCCTCCTGGTGGGGGCAGTACGTGAGTTGCTTCTCTCCCGGGGGCCCAAATAGGAAGAAAAGGGCCGAACTCGGTGAGTGAGCAAAATAGAATTTATTAGGTACAGAAAACAAAGTAACACTCACGGTACAGCTTTAAAACAGCCCAGCATCAGCCTGATCGTCCGGTGATATTCCTCTCACCAGTACAGCTCCCGTGGTCGCGTCCGACGGCGGGACCGGAAGAGGAGGTCTTACCGGATGTCAGCAGGCTGGCTGGGTCCTTCAATCAATGGGCTCCGGCAGGGAACAACTAGTTTCGCAATAATGCTTCGTCAGGTTCCTGCCGGATGCCCTGTGTCTTCCCTCTTTATAGGCAAATACCTAATTGATGATTGGATTGGTCATCAATTGGTATTGGTACAATTAAATAATAAAATGTAAAAACGACCTTTATTGAGTGTTGGGTGTTGGACTAATGCCCAATAATATGAAAGACCAATAATGCTAAACTCTAAATACATACATAAATATGTTACAAGTAGTGACAATGTTATACACAGTAGATAATCATGCACACATGATCTCTATCAGTTCTATGAGACCTTCCCTCGCTCGAGGTGTAGGCAATTAGTAATTTGTGCAATCTACAGACATCTTTAAACAAATCTCTTAAAATTGGTAGCAGGTGCAGCACAATACATTGTGAAGTAAACCTCTAAGTAATTCCTTCAGCAAATTAATTTCATACCTAAAGTGGCCCTTGCACTTAGAACTTCTGTGATGTGTGACATTTAAACTAAATGTAAAAAAGCTCATGCTCAGATGGATGGATTTTAAGTGATATATAAAAAAATATAAAATAATAAAATAAGAATATAAAAATGTATTGTAAATAAAAATATTGTATAGATGAATATGTGTGTAATTGGGGCTACCATATGGTATCGCTTATATGTTTAGACTATCTGTCCTGAAAAATATATATATATATGGTGTATTACCCAGGTTTAGGTGATATATGTTTTTAGCAGCATTCCGTGAAGGAAAGACTGCACATTAAACTCTGCTAACCAGCCCCATTATCCCCTTTTTACCTCAGACCAACAACAGGCTATATAAACACACCCTGTTAGTCATCCACATATAGCACATATTCTGCTTCTGTTCACAAAAAAATAAAAAACCACACAATTCCATTTAAATTTTATTTAAGGATTTTATTTAAGGATTCTCTAATCTATTTTTAAGCTATTTTAGAATATATATTTTTTCATATATTTATATATTTATATATTTTTACTTTTAATTACCAAGGTTCTTTAATTCCAAAGAGTTTTAAAATATATTTTTCATACATTTTTAATTCCAAAGTTCTTTTGGCTGTATTGTACCGTTCGATTACTAAAACACTAATACCGTGTTCCATATCTTCCTATCCTCTTATCCTGAAGAGTTCCCCGTTGTCTTTTATGTTTCAGACGGTGGAGGGTCACTTTGCTATCCACCATAATTCATTTGTGTACGGTTGGAATCCATTGCCAATTTCACAGTATAGAATCAGTAAGAAAGCTAAATAATACTACTGTCTTTGAGTGGGTTTTTGGATTCTGCACTACCTTGTCCCAGGCTTTGTTGTAAAAGGTATGTAGTGTGGCAAACAACAGCTTTGGTGATTAAACTGGATAGGAAGCCAAGAAGTGGCCATTCTCAGGCCATTCCTCGGAATCTTCGCACGAAGTTGATCCACTGGGTGATCTTTGAATGAGTCATGTTAAGGGGACCTGTGAACATGCAGATACACTCATAGGTTTGTATTGGAAAATGAATGGGTATGGAACTAATATTTACTATATTCTTGATCAAAAGTTATATAACACATTTGAAATAATAAAAATATAGGGATTTACAGGCACATTAAGTAACAATCGTGAAGATAACACCACACTTGCTATTTTTAAATGTAACATTTTGTCTTAATAGGTGTTTAATTTCAGTTTCTTACCAGTTCTGTACTAGCTTTAATGAAATTTAGTTCTGATAAACTGTTAAAGTTCACACACATATTCCCAGGTAGCTCAAACTCCTACACCCACCACATCATGAATATATATTTATGCCAAAATGAGTGCTACTGAGCGTGGCAAATGTATACAACAGAAGATAGGGTGCCCAATGCTACATCAAATTGACAAAACATATATGGTAATAAGTATAACGTTTAAATACTTGAATAATAATAGTAATTACTAGGTTTTTTAGTTAAACCCTTTGGCCAAAGCGTCGTAAGCCTGCATACCAAACATCAAGGTAAACCAATAATGCAGGTCCTAACGCTAAAACTGTGAACCCGCCCTGTTACCTCTGTATGAGGGGAAGCAACTGCAGTGAGTTGTCCATTCAGCAAATAAAAATAAAGAGAAAAGAAAAATCGTCCTGGACTGCAAAATGTACTGTTTTCGGCGCCGTGGATGAGCCGTGGATTTCGGCGTTTTCGTCCACGGTCACAGGGACAGGAAATCTGGCTTCATCTTTTGTCGGGTTTTCAAATTGTGATGGGAATTTAAAATCCCCAAATGTACAAAATTGCCTCACAGCCAGATCCGTATTATTCAGGAAGTACGAATCCGTTCAAGCCGTGAACTACATATTTTATAATATATTGGATTATCAGTTCTTTCTTTACTAGACGGCCACTAATCTGCTGGAGAAGTGGACTTTAGAACTGGGCACACGACTCTATGTTAAGTGATACCAAGACCTGTCAAGTCGGATCTAGACCCTTCCTTTAATTAGTGATCCCTTCCCGCTGTAGAGCTCAGCATCCTTCTGCCTTATCATTTTTGGCCACTTTTAGGTCATCATATTATAGAACAGGGAGGTGCAAGTCCAGTGCTTAAGGGACACCATCAGACACAGTTTTTAGGACAATACATACCCAATCAAGTTGCCTTAGTGATAATTAGAGCTCGGCGAATTGGATAATTAGGTGTTGCATACATCTTGAAAATCTGGTCTGTTGGTAGCCCATAAGGGCTGAGCTTGAATTTGGACCAGCCTATCATAAGACACATGCCTCTTTTAACATATAGCGAAATGCGCCAACAGGTGTACTCACTGCACAAGTTCCTCTGATTTCGGTAAATGCCCTTCCTACTTTCTCTGTCTTCTGCAGGATAGCCAGGAGCATAAGATCGTCCTCTACGAAAACCCCAACTTCACCGGGAAGAAGATTGAGATCATTGATGATGATGTTCCAAGTTTCCATGCTCATGGCTACCAAGAGAAAGTGTCTTCTGTGAGAGTACAAAGCGGGACGTGAGTATTAAGCGCAAATTATTTTATGATATTCTTTTCCTATACAAAATTCGATGCCTAAGGGAAAGGTCGCGCGCCGGCAGTGGAAGCTCGGAGTCGTGGGGCAGAGATAGAAAGAGGCTTATAGGCATCTGAGAGTCGGGGCCCGGCTGCAACCGGCAGCAGGGCCTGGCCAGAGGTTGCGGGAAATGTGCAGCCCTGGCTGGGCCCACCAGCTAGCGGACCTGGGACACCAACCCCGGCAGACCCACCCTGTTGGCGGTCCTGACTGTTCCAGTCTATTACTAAGAATCTTCCGCACTGGTACTTTGCAGTCTGGAGAATGGGAGCTTTAAAACTCAATTTAGAAAACAAGTCTAACATCTGTAGTGAAATTAGCAGATATCACTTTAGTTTTTGCCATTTTCAATCTACAGTAGATAATAGATTAATGCCTGGATTGGAATTGTCATTGAGTATAATATGTCTAGAATTTAGATTTGAACTAACCACCAGTCGTAAAACATCTAGGATCTAGACTTGAAATTGGCAAACACTGGTCTTGTATTAGGATTCAAATTGGTAATCACCTTTATACTATATGGACTGGAATTGGGAAATAAAAATCTGGTGTCTTCCTTGGATTGGAATTGAAAACCAATGGTCTTAAAACATCTAGAATCTAGATTGGAATTGGCAAAAACTGGTCATGTGTCTGTTTGTTCTCTTGACATTGATTGCATGGTGCTGCCTCATTGCAGGTGGGTTGGCTATCAGTACCCAGGTTACAGAGGTTACCAGTACCTGTTTGAAAAGGGGGACTACAAGGACAGCTCAGATTTCGGCGCCCAACACCCCCAGATCCAGTCTGTCAGGCGCATCCGTGACATGCAGTGGCACCAGAGGGGAACCTTCCACCCCGCCAATTAAGACATGCACCTCCTCTCCCGAGTTGCCACTGAAGAGGAAGAGATACCGAAAAAGGCTTTTATGTGATCTGCTGCTCTTTCCCCCCCTCCCCCCCATGGCATGGTTATCCCAAATGCCACTGTGTGACTAAACCTGCTGAAGCAATTGAATAAAAGCTTTGAGTTTCAAACTCTCTACGGTTCCCTGTTTGTGCTGTTAAAGAATCTGGTGATGTAGGAATGAACGAGTAGCTCATTGTTAAGGAAACGGATAAACCTGGTGTGAATGCCTATGACTGTAGGTAAACCATTTATCTACCCATCCAAAAGTTAGCAACAAGTTTGCTTAACGCTAAAAGCTAAAAAGCTTTGCATTTTCAGTTACTATCGCTTTTGAAGTTTGACCGAATGTTAAAAAGATTCAAATGTAAAAGTTACGAGGCTGTTTCACCATTTTAAAAATCTGGCCCATTTCGCGTGAACTCGTCGCACCAAAAAATGTGATTAACATTTTAGTGGGGTATTTAGAACTTCTTTGGAAAGTTTGGTCGAAACAGCGGCAAAGGCGAATCTCGGCACGATCGCCCATGTCTAGCGGAGAATAATAATGCCTACAAAGGCCCATGTACAACTCTGTGTGGACACTGTCAGCAATATGACAGAAAAGATATGTTATTTCATCACAAAAATACTGTTCTATGGTTTTCTTTTACGCATAAAATGTTTTCTGCACAAGTCCCGGCCCTGTGCATCTCACGGTCTTCGTTTTGGGTGCCCAAGGTCACGGGAGATAAAGAGATATGCCCAAGGTGACAAGAAGTGGTCAATGGAATTTGAACAGGTACAACCACTTCAAAGGGAGTGATGCTACCACTAGGTTATTCCTTTGTGGTGCACTTTACAAAGTCATTAGGGGAGATCAGAGCCACCAACAAAAATCTTGGGGCCCAGGACAAATTAAAGGAACAGCCCCCATTTCAACTCCCCCCAGCACATGTTATGCAGTTATGGGCCTGAGAAAGGACAGGAGGAAGAGGAGGGGAGGTGAGAGAGAGATAATGGGGGGGAGAGAGATAGATAAGGCTGGGGGACAGAGAAGGGGTAAGGAGAGAGGGGAGAGAGAGTAAAGAGAGGGAGGGAGAGAGGGGAGAAGAGAGGCCAAGTGTACCCACTGCCTACCTGCTGCCCCGGAGAATTGAGAGTGCCAGTTGGAGCCTGTGGAGGGGCCTGCAGAGCTGCCTGCTATGGAGGGTGCCCACAGAGTTGTCTTTCAGGGGAGCTTCCCTTCCTCTAGCATACAGCCTCAGACAGGCACCTCCAAGACACCCTTCAGCAACACCATCCAGGTCGGAAGCCCCCTATGTGAGGTTTTTCAACAGGGTGTCCAGGTTCTTTTACTCACTGGGTCCAGGACAGGAGCCCCAGCCAACTCCCCCTGTCTCTGCCCTGGGGGAGATCATTTGGTTCCATGTGATCATAACTAGGATACCACTTTCCATGGCTTTAGAACTTAGAACTTCAACATCAACAGATATTGCCAAGGAGGTCTACAATTTGCCCCATGGAGAATGAAGAGCCAAAACGTTAACTGTGCGAGTCTGTTCTTCCCTATGTAGACTGCAAGCCCTTTCAACGTGATGTAAATACAGTGACATTCAGGTAATCTCCTGGCTGTGGAATGCCAAGGACGTACTTACACTTTCATAAAGGGTTTCAACAAAGTACAGGAGGGAAGCATGTTTCGGAGAAAGAGAAGAATGAACAAGAGGTCATACTCTGAAGCTGTGGGTGGGAGGCTCAGGGGAAATGTGATGAAGTATATAATGTTCAGGGTGGTGGTTTCATGGAATAACCTCCCAACGGAGCTGGTAGGGGCTAATACTGTTAGGGAATTCAAACATGCTCGGGATATACATAAGGCTCCTAAACATGAAAGAAAGTCAAGGATCACATAGGGGTTTACAGCATATATGAAGATGGGCAGACATGGTTCTTATCTGCCAGTTTCGCTGGTAGAGCTCCTGTTCTCTGATCTCATTGATATTTCTTGCAATGTAAGTAAATCATTAGTCTTGTAGGCGGGGGAAGGAGAGGTGAACCATACAAACTGACATTGAAAGTGGAGGTGGAGTTTATTGTGCCTCCAATAAGGAATAAACTAAGTATGTGCAAGGTACAGTCCATATAGAGGTGTGTTCAGACCTGCATAAGGTGGTCCCATAAACAGGCTGTAGGTACAGTATCTGAGGCAGCGGTTACTTTTACATTCAGGGCAAGCTGCCTACAGAAGACAAGGGTCTGTCTTTCTCATCCCTCGGCAAGACTTCAGAGCTTTCTCCAGACACAGGGCACCTCCACGTGGCCCATGTTTACTTAAGGGCGCTACACTTTAGCATAGCCTAACTCCCATTACAATGAATGGGATTCAAGATGTGCTAAAGCTTAGCATACCATAGTGAATATGGGCCAATGTGTGTATCCCTGTAACAAGATCCCAGATGGTCAGCACCAGGTTCAAAAGGCTGCAGCCTTACCACCTGAGCTGCTCCGAACTCACGTACGGGGAAAACGCTGACTGCAGCCACGTTGTTACCCTGTACTCCTGAGCCAGTTGTCACACCTCCTTGTCAGAAGTCTATTTCTACTGTATACAGATTATAGGACACCATAAAAGTTTATGTTGATAAGCCCCTATCACCTACAAAGTACAACACAATACTGGTTTTACAGGGCAAAGGGGAAACAGCTGTTAGATCTGATGGGTGTTCTGGCAGGAGTCCCGGAATAATATGCCAGGATACTATACCGCAGGACAATTCTCCAACCTATTGTTATTCATTATTATCCTTGGAAGCGGAGTTGGCATCAACCAAAGAAAGAGAGACTGACAGTGAGTGCAATTATTGAATAAAAATGCAAAGTGGCATATGTATTAGTAAAGACTACAGTATCTCACACCAACAAAATCAAAACAAATAATCAACTCTTCTTTTAAATAGGAGAATATTAATAGAACATTTATATTTAAATGCATTTGTTATTTAAGCTTCCCAGGTCCAGATCAAACCATTAAATATGTATCCAACATTTTAAAGCAGCAATCCAAGCTGACGGTTTTTGTTTTCTCCCTTAATATGTGCATCAATACAATCCACACAATGATAAGTAATTAGCTAAGTTGTTGATCGATCCGTTCTCCTGTGATTGATCGGCAAAGATTCGGCTCGGGGGTTCACTAAATGGCCGTCAGTGCAGCAGAACAGGACCAAAGATGCAAAGTTCTGTGGGTATGATAATGTGACCAGGCAGTCACTAGATACAATTGGTGCACTGCTAGAGATAGAGGGCAGGGGTCAAAAAGGGGTGTGCCAGAGCCTGTTTCAGAAGAGGAAGGGGATGTGACTTTGTAAATGGTTGCTTTAGAAACAAAAAATGCTTGTTACATTAGAATACATAAAAAATTAATTCGGAGTTGTTTAATAAAACATGCTACAAGTATTTTCTCATAGTACAGAACTGATTTATTAAAAAAAACACACACACATGTAGGATATTGCTTGGTCTGCAGCTTTAAATTATTAAAAATAGGGGCAAAAAGCATAGTTAATGAGGTTGAAAAAATACATATGTCCATCTAGTTCAACCTGTGCTAAAAATTAGAAGACAGATACTTATCCTATATTTATCCTCTTTAGCAGCACATAATGTGTTATCAAATGTAAATTTAGTTCGACCAGCTTAAACCTATTTATATAAACTAACATCCCTGAAAAATTCTGGGACCTGCAGTCCTGCTCTTAGTATACAGAAAAGCAGGAATATATTTCCCAGAATGCTAATTGGGAGACGGTAAAAAACAAAAACTGATAGTTATCCATATTCAATCCATATCTATCCCTCGAACTATCTATTCTATCTATGTAATCTATCTATCCACATATAGCATATAAAAATATTACTTGTGAGCACATTCACATGTCTTAGGCAGGTCTGCAACCCCGCCTTTCACCATTCTCCCCAGCATACAGTGCTTCCACTCCAGCAATGGATTCTGGGAAATGATATGCAAATGAGCACACAATGTGTCACCTTTTGTCTGAAAAACAATTGTTACATGTGGTTTTCATGTATATGTATATGTATATACCATCACGTTTTAAGTTATGGTGGGAGAAAAAGGCACTGGAAGTTTCTTGTTGCCTGTTTAACCCACCATAACTTAAAACGTGATGGTATATATTTATATACATATCTTACTATATATTTCTGAAAGCATTGTATGTATGTATGTTTCCCTGGTGTGTTCCCTGTCCCTAGCGGCAATCTCATTGGTCCCTTGGCCCGCCCGCCCCCGCACACCTCTCATTGGCCTCACACACTCACACCACTGCTTCAGGCCCCCTTGGCCCGCCCCGCACACCTCTCATTGGCCTCACACACTCACACCACTGCTTCAGGCCCCCTTGCAGCTCACCTTCCCCCCTCCTGGTGGCCGTCACTCTCCCCCGTCACCCAGACCGCAGCTCACCTTCCCCCCCCCCGGACAGGCCCCGCACCTTCCCCCCTCCCGGTGGCCGTCACAGAGAGGGGGGAGAGGAGGGGGGAGAGAGGAGGGGGGAGAGAGGAGGGAGAGAGGGGGAGAGAGGGGGGAGAGAGGGGAGACCCCCTTCATCCTCCCACCCCCTCCCTTCATCCTCTCACCCCCCTCCCGTCATCCTCTGATGATTAAAAAAATAAAACCAGCGTTACCAAAGCAATCTCTTCAAATACAAAAATAAAACGCTAAAAGTGGGGAATCCTGTAGGACCAAATGAACCAATGGCAGTGATGTGTTTATGTAATCCTCCCTGCGTGGGTGCCTGGGGGAGGTTACATCGATGTGCTGGGGTATTAGACACCCGCATTGATTTACCTTGTCTCAGGCTGTCTGTGCTCGGCTGGGAGATAGAATAGATGGGTGCCATGAGTTTTTATAGTATAACTAAAATCTTTATTAATGTTCCCAGGCTTTGGAACACTGCAATCACAGTACATGTAGATTTGACAAGTTGCACTTCTTTTTATCCATACTGATATCCTTCTTTATGCTGGGCTTCCCTGAGTGCCAATTCTTAACGCTGCAGTTCAATCTGTCGTTTTTTTAAATATATATATATGTAGCCCTGGTAAGAAATGGGGCTATAGTTCTATCCTCCTCCTGTGTCTAAACTCTGCTAAGGGCAGATTGCCAGGAGTTGACATGGGTTTCCCCCGCTTATGACACTGGGTTGTGTGAGTGAAGGTAGGTCACGTGACCCTGTGTCCAATCAAGAGACGCAGGGGCGGTGCCTACTGGAGGTTACATAAAGCAGTGTCGCTTCCTATTTAGCACAAGAGTGAAGTTGGAGTGTGAAGTGTTAGTGAGTTAGGAGCAGAGGAGTGATCAGCTCATGAATAGAGCTGATCTAACTATAGTTAGTGAGGTGGACCGAGTACCTCTCACCCTGCTTAGAGGGTGAGGGAAGAGCTAGCTCCACTCTGGATGCCTTCGGTCCAGAGTGGAGGCAGGACCATCACAAGGGAGAACAGTTAGTGGACTGTGCATCACTGTACCTATTGGCTGCTGCTGCTGCCCTGGAGAATAAAGAGACTGCTGCTTTTAAAGATAACCCTGTGTGAGACTGGAATCTCTCATCCCTGTGGGGAATCTCTGTGGTAAGGATTCCACCCCGCATTCCTGGGGCTTACTATAGATGGAGGCGCTGCACCATTGAACCAGAACGAAGGCATCCACCCCAGTAACCTGTTCCTGTTATCCCCCATGTCATCGCGGGAGACTCAGGCCCTCCTGTTGCCAGCAGGTAAGCACCACACAGAGACACCTAGCCAGACCCCAGGACACCTTAGGGGACCCGATCTGCAATTGGGAGGGGGAAGAGGGGCTATATATATATATATATATATATATATATATATTTCCCATTCAATATGTGCATCAATACAATCTGCACACTGGCAAGTGACTAGATAAGCTGCAGATCGATCCGTTCTCCTGTAATCGATAGCTTGCTCCGGGTTATTTAATTCAGTTCTTGCACAGCAATGTGGCAATGTAGTTCCTGGAATATGATTGACTGGGTAGTTACTAGATACAATTGGTGCACTGCTAGAGAGAGGGCGAGGCTCAAGAGCCAGAGCCCATCAGAAGGGGAAGGGGGCTGTCACTTTGGAAATGCTTCCTACATTAGAAACATTAAAAATTTCTTTATGTAGCTAGGTCCCCTTTGGCTCCCCGGTTCCCCATTCCTCTTCCCCTTACCTTCACCAGTGAGTAAGGCAGTTGCGGGGCGAGCGGGTCTCTCGGTGGCATCAGAGGCACGGCGCCGCCATCTTTGTTATGTCCGCACGGGCACGGAGGCTCGGGCATGCGCAGACGCGACGCGGCAGCCAATACAATGAGCGCGAAGGGGCAGAGATGGCGCTCCATAGCGCAGGGACTCCCCAAGGACTCCCCAAGATGAGAGCAGTGGCGGCCATTACAGGGTTGCACAGGCGTGGCAGACATAGCGCACGCAGCCCTAATGTTAAAGAGGGCCATAACGGACTACAACTCCCAGCAGCCTCTGGGAACTGCCCTTTCACCCACATCACGTGCAGCCAGCCAGCAAATAGGGTTTGCAGCTTCTCCTGTTGGAGAAGGATACAATGTTGCAGAGACTACGCTAGTCAGTTGGAGCTGGGAGAAGGGAGGGGGAGGAAGTGTGTAAGGAGCAAGTGGCTTCTTACACTAGGCCAGGTTGCCCCCAGGCCCCAGGTAGGCCCCACTCCCCACTAGGTTAGTGGGTAAGTTCATAGGTAAGGCCCCTTAGGTAGGGACCCTGCCCTTAGCTGAGAGTGAGTCTAGTCAGTGACACAGCTGCAGTGCTGTGTGCTCTGACAAGAAGAGACAGTGTGGCTTTGTAGTGCAGCCACAGCAGTTAGTTTGGCAGTTTCAGGGAAGGCCCCTTTCTGTGCAAGGGGGGGTTGCTTTCTACAGTACAGTGTTATGTGATATCACCGGTGCCAGTTGGACGCGGTGATCGTGGCCTGCGTCTGGGCTCAGACAGGCTCTACTACAAGAGACATTCTGTGGGTGATACGCTCCACGAGGGAGACACCCCGCGCAGAGGCGGATTCCCGTTCCTGCGTCAGACCCTTTTTGAAGAGCTTTACACCCGGGCACGGACGTTTGCCCGGGCAGGTATCTATAAGTGCACCAACTTTACACACGTGAGCAGCGCTGCCACACATCTGGGTGGGGGTCCAGGACACTGGGACACTGGTGCCGAGCACCCGATTATTGTGGGCACTGTATGGTTGTGTTACTATTGGGCGGAGAGGCCAAGGGCCTGTACAAGGGGATATTGGTGCCCTTGCACCCAATGTATGTTTTGTTATGTATAGAGCTGTTGATTCTCTATATGATGATACTGTGTGTTATGTTACTGATCCCTATAGTAAACCCTTTTAGTCATAACCTTTGGTGTGGGCTGGTTACTTTATGGATGTTCCTATGTGAGGGCCATTCTACACTCCTAGAATCTCACATAGGTGGAGGCGCTAATTGAAGAAACGTTCCAGAGAAGCACCCCCAGGTTCCCATCAGCGGAGGCTCGGGCCTCCTGTGAACCTGCAAGTATACGCACCACACCTGGTAACATATAGGTTCCCCCTCACATACAGGTGGATGTTTGAACTGGGGCGCTCCCTGGAATGTGTGGCTAGGAAATATTTCAACGCCTAGGATATATTAAATAATTAAAAAATGTAAAAATTCTGTTGTGGTGTAAAAGAGTATAAAAAATATATACTGGCCCTTTTGATGGTTTTTAGCTGCTGCTTGACCTTGAAGAAGGAAACCCTGAGTCCTTCTTATTGTTGCAATGGAAGTATGAAGATGGTCAGCGCAAACTCATGGACCTCACGATGTTGGTGGAACACAGTGGAGTTGAATAAAAGATGGAGTAAAATATGGAGTAAAATAGAATAGAGTAAAGGATGGAGTAAAAGATGGAGTTGAATAAACCCTCACATACACTCTACATGTGATTTGGTGGGGGAATACCCGTTACATTTAAAACATTTTTTTTTTTTAATTTTAAATGCTACAAGTATTTTCTCACAGTACAGAACTGATTTATTTAAAAAACACACACGTAGGATATTGCTTGACCTGCAGCTTCAACACACATGAAAGGTGCATGTACTTGTTACTTTGCTAATAATTATCTAGTGGACCAGGCCCCCCCTTCTTAGCAAGATCCTTAATGTCCCACCTGTGGGTCCATTCTGAGATCCTGACCTTGTCTGTGCAACGTCGTCACAGTTGCTTTCCAATCCCTGATTTGAAACTGCCAACATGTAGGAGGGTTTTTGTACCTCCCTTTCTCTTTTATGGACCAATAAAGGTTATTTTTTAGTAGCTGTGACCCACTCTCTCTTTTTGCTGTGTGCCTTTCTCTATATGGATATTCCCTTCCTCAGGGAGTACTGAATACTGTGGATAGGGATCCATAGATAGGGCTGATCCCCAGACATCCTGGGGGCACTTCTGCTTGGCCCACTGAGGCACGTCTGTGTTCCCGTTACTGGAACAGGCTCTTTTCTCTTTTTGGCCATATTATTGGATCCTATCTGAAGGAGCACTGACCCTATGCTATACTTTGGGGAATATCTTCCCTACCTCTACTTTCTAGCACTTCTCTTTGACTGCCATGCTGGAACTCTCACCCAGAAACCTCTGCGCCTCTCCTGTATACCTCAGATGACACAGTACTGCTGTGTCACCCCTGGGTGGAGCTTAACCATCTACTCTCACTGTTAACGCCTAGTGTACTTTAGTAACCAACACATGGGGGGGGGGGGCGGTACATTGAATATGTCAAAAGTAAATTATTGATGCCTGTATTAACAAAACAACCAGACAAGTATACGTTATTATTTTTAAAGTCTATCCTTGAAGTTTGTCAGCATTGTTACATTTAGTTTAGGGTTATTTTGCCCTTATATCTACCTTATCCCTTCCAGTCATAAAGCACCAGTCCGTACTTATAGCAGGCGGGAGTGGGGGGAGTATGCATATTTTAATTTGTAGCATTACTTCAAATGGTGTTTTTTTGTTGTTTTTTTTCTCTCCATACTTTGTTCAGGAGTCTGTCTCTCTCACTCTCTCTCACTCTCTCTCACTCTCTTTCTCAGTCAGTCAGTCTCTCTCTCAGTCTCTCTCCCAGTCTCTCTCTCACTCTCTCTCACTCTCTTTCTCAGTCAGTCAGTCTCTCTCCTTACCATGGTAATTTACAGTGCTAGCAATTAAGAAAACAATGAGGACAACGATGAGAAAAAGTCACACGGGCAAATAGGAAGCCGCAAGGGACGGCTTCCTGTTGGCCCACAGGGTGCGCGACATTTAAGCCACCATTACTGTATGTTAGCCCAAACGAACCCAGCTGGAGCAGCTACCGGCACCCACTTTTCGAGGTAAGCATCTAGAAAACCACGGGGTCCCCGGAGCTGAAATAAAAATGTTTCCGCTCCGGAGACCTCCACCTTCAAATCAATTTTTTTTAAATGTCCCCAAGAGTGCTGCTTTAAGGTCACTTTAACCCTTTGGGTGCCAAAAAGGGTCGTGGTACATGGCCCCTCCCGCACAGTGCGGTCACGTGACCACCCCTTCTGTTTCCCTACAGGGCAGAGAAGCCGGGAGCGAAATGCGTAGGAGAAATATGTAAAACTCAATAAATACTTTTTTTTCCAACTCTATGAGTGGCCGCCGCCTTCCTACTATTGAATCTATTCACACAACGGGATCTATGACACGATCACACTGCTGACAGCAATTGGTGCACCACTATTTAATTGTTCTGGTTCAGTGAGTACTAATTAGTGCAAGCTCTATAACAGGGGCGGATTGCAGGCACATACCGGCTCGGGCAATTCCTTCAATAGCGGCCCTCCTCCTGCCGGTCCCCTCGCCATGTGACGTTACGGTGTCATTTTACGTTGGGTCACCAGCTACACTGCCAACCAGCCCTGTGATCTACCAGCTCAACCTATCCACCCTGTTTACTAACAACACTACCGCTGTCCTGAAGCCTGTCCGCTGAGATACCACAAAATCTCCCCTCCCTGGCTCTTCTACTCCGCCTAGCTAGTAAATGCCTCCCAAACCATCTGTTAATGCACGTATGCACGCCCAAACCACGCCCATCATCAACTTAGCCCGCGTCAACCGGGCCCACTGAGGGGCCAGGCCAAGCAACCACCGCCTCTCCACCCAAGGCATTTGCAGCCCCATCAGGGGAAAAACTGACCATCGCCAACAAGGCAGGGCCACATCCCCCCTGACAGCCACCACAGCCCCCAAGCGTGGGTACTGTTGACCGCACACCCCTTTTGAAAGCCAAATTACCACAGATGTCCTAATTTCTTCTCCCTGTGGCTGAGATTAAAATCAGCCTTTACCACTCCTGGTGCAACCCTGTTAACCAGCTTTGTGAGCCACAGCTCATCCTTTTCTCCTATCCTGCTAGACATCCGCCAGAGCCCCATGTAGCCTGAACTCTACTTCAATATCTCTCCCTCTTGGGTCCACATTTCTATCTCAGCTGCTAGATGCCACCCCGCCCATGTTAGTGACGCACCTATAAGTGTCCTCATAACCACCATCAGAGACTTTAATCCACATAGGCCAGGCTCCCGGAGGGGCGAGGCAGCTCACCATCACCACTCCACCTGAGGCAGGTGCAGCCCTGCCCAGGCAAAAACTGACCATTGCCAATGAGGCGGAGTTCAGTCCTGACCTCCTGCCGGAGGCCGCTACAGCCTCATGCGCCAGTACTGTCGATCGCACACCCACTTTTTACACCCATATATCCTCTTACCCCTTCCAGAGGTACTCATCTTTAATTCAGACTGCCCTGCAATTTGTCTGGTGCAACACTGCCAACCAGCTCAGTGACTCCCAAACTCCTCCTAATCATAATGAAATATACAACTTCCTCCTCTGAATGAGACTGACTCAGCCATTAACTTAAATTGATTGGTTTATCTGTCAGCCGAAATGTGAGCCCCGAGGCTCCACCACACCATCTTTCATGTTAACCATGCCAACGCTTCCCTGTAGCCTGGTAGAAAATTGTACCTAACCAATACGTGGGGTCCTTGCCCTTTCTCTCTAACCAGAGGGGTATAGAGTCGCCCCTCCCACCCCCCCACAACAGAGTGGGAGTATAAGTTGGGTCCCAGCCCCATCCCTCATTGTAGTGGTGGTGGAGAGGGCAGGTCACCGCCCCTCTCACCTGCAGAGGAGATGCAGGGTCTCTGCATCCACCCTTCCCTGCACCCACCCTTCCCTTCCCGAGTGGTGTCTCTGACCCCCCCCCCCCCCTCCATCCCCCTGTGGGCACAAGTTTCCCTTCCCGTGGGCCCAAGTGGAACCTCAACCCCACCTCTCCCCCTTCATTGTAGGGGTACACACATGAGGTTCCTGCCACCTCCATCACAATGGGGACACCAGTGGGGGTGTCACTCTCTCAGCCCAGTCGGGGCAAAGTGGGGGACACACGAGAAGGATCTCCCCCCTCCAAACCAGTGGGGCACAAGTGTGGCCCTACCCTCCTCCCCCAACCCAGAGGGTGATCCAATAGGGCCTTTGCTCCAATCACCCTCCCAGTGGGGGCACAAGCGGGGCCTCTGCCCCTATACCAGTTGGGGCACAAGCGGGGCATCTGCCCCTTCCCCCCAATCCAGTGAGGGCACCAGTAGGGCTCTCACCTCTCCCAGTGGAGGTCCTACATCCCCGATCCCAGTGGGGACACAAGTGGGGACCTCTGCCTCCCTCCCCCATCACAGTGGAGCATACAAGTGTGATCCGCCCAGCTCAGTGGGGGCACCAGAGGGTGCCTCAACCCCCTCACTCAACCAAGTGGGGGCCCTAATATGGTCTCCTCTCCCTCCCCCCCCCCAACGCAGGGGGGCTCACCAGGTTGGATCTCCCCTCCCCCATCTCAGTGGGGGCTCAGACCAAGCGGGAGCTTCCCCCACCCCCATCCCAGTAGGAAGGAGGAGCATATTACTGTAGCTTGGGAGGGTCACAGGAACTAAGGCCCTCCACTTTCCTGCAGCCGTACGCAACCCAGGACCATTGCTTGCAGGACACAGATGTGTCCCTGCACCTCCGCCTGCGCAAGCGAAGGCCCAAACCGCCTCCGTGGCTCTCGCAGCCCTGCCGACCACCGCACGCTCTGCGCACGCACAGACACCTCCCTCGCCTTTGCGTGGGAACAATCCAGGCCCGCCAGCCCCCACGAGCTGCTGGAGCTGCAGAAGCTGCAGCTAGCCAGCCACTGGGCAGCAGGCCTCAGCCTGACAAGCTGCTCCAGACTGATAACTTTCCTGGCACATTGCAGAATGACTTCCTGCCCCGGCACAAGATCTATATATCCCCTCCCCAGCCTCCCTTCCCTGCATCACAGACTAATGCGGTGAGGGGTAGAAGGGGCAGGGAATCACATACCACTGGAGGGGGATGTAGAGGGAGCCTAGTCCCGGCGGTCATGGCACCCTGTTGCCGAGCAGCTTAAGGCTACTTTCACTTTCTATGTGCTACGTACCGCGCACTACAGTGTAATTGCGAAACGCTTTGAGTCTAATTGGAAGAACAACGCTGTATGAAATAAAGTTATTATTATCGTTCCAGGGTTACACAGCAGGCCTTTCCTTGGCTTCATAATTACAAATGTGAGCGTTTCTTTCCCTCCCATCATTCTCCCTGCTGTATTTTCTACCTGTAACCAGGTACAACAAGACAATTCCACCGGAACACGTTTTTCCTGTCTGAAGATTGCCGCTGCTCTGCACGAATGCCGTATCTAGGATTACATGAAGGCTGAACGATGGGCTACACCCATTTTAAAATGTAGCCTGGAATGTTAAAAAGTGTGGAAATAAACTTAAGCTGCCATTAAAAAAAAAAAAAAAGAATTGTTACAAACTTGACAGGAATAGCTTTACTTTCCTCTCGGGAAGGTAGGCCGCATCCATATTGGAATTATGATATAGGGTTGCCAGGTGTCCAGTATTGAACCGGACTGTCCTGTATTTGGACACTGTCCAGTAAAAAATTTGAGGTAATACTGGACATGTATGTGTCAGGTATTACCTCTGGATATAGTGACCTGACTGTCTTGGGGGGCCGCGGGATTTCCCTGAGCGGGGACAGAACAGGGCTGTTTCTAGGAGGCTGGGCAGCTTCCTCCGTCCTGATTGGCTACATTACCCAGCAGTAGCCAATCAGGAGGAGGTGTCATGAGCCTGGGGGTGGGGCCAAGAAGAGGAGGAAACAGCATGGAACTGTGTGTGTGTGTGTGTGTGTGTGACGCACACGTCGCACCATTGTTTCCAGTATTTTTGGAGAAGCCACCTGGCAACCCTACATAGCTGAAGGAGAGGCGCGGGGAGTACAGGCACTGACAAACAATGGCACTGCAGCAGGAAAGCCTGGTTTGAAGCCCAGTCTCGGCTCCTTGCAACCTTGGGCAAGTCACTTTATGTCCCTGTGCCTCAGGCACTTAAACATAGATTCGAAGCACGGGGCAAGGACTCATGCCCAAAAATGTATCATTTTACTCTGTCAGCACCATACAAGAAAAAACATTATTAGTATGATGTGACTACGCCTTGTGAAGGATCAGAGGAACTGTGATTGAGAAGCGATCCCTCTAAATTCTTCACGGCTTTGTGCTAGTCCAAAAAAAAAAAAACAAGTCTAACTAAGATTCTGCGTACTAAGATTATCTTTAACACTTTTGAGTGTCACAATTACAGCACTAAAAAGTAATACAAACCTTCATAAAATGTGGTATGTATGAAGACTTAATACAGGTAATAATAATAATAACTTTATTTAATATAGCACTCTTCCCCCAATGAGACTCAAAGCGCGTCACAATTACAGTATAACGCGCGGTACGCAGCACATAGGAATGTTACAGACACAGGCCCTGCCCAGAGGAGCTTACAACCTATGTTTTGGTGCCTAAGGGAGATAACTTGCCCAAGGTCACAAGAAGCTGACCCTGAGAATTGAACCTAGCTCCCCTGCTTCAAACTCAGTGCCAGAGTCAGTGTCTTTACTCACTGAGCCACTCCTTCTATCATATGGCGCATAACTTGTTGTTTGAAATCATTGTTGACGCCTCGCGTCATGTTAAATACCTGACCGGTCCAATTTAAATGAAAATAAAATGATGTGTATTTTTAATATTATCTCTGGTATTGGTAAATATCAATGATTAGGGTAATATTATTCATAATAACTTATACTGTGAAAAAAAATACATTTTGGTAACCTATATAATGAAACCTCCGTGCGGCATCAAATAAATGATTGGGTTGAAACATAACGATTTTGATGCACTCTTATTTTTGGTGCACAAGAACATTTTATTTTTTTTAAGTACATATCATTCACATCTTTGCGTCTAACGCTGTCCATTTCTGTGCACCAAACAAACAAAAACGTTTATTTTATTTTTACCCTGATGCCTCCTATTGAGACATTAGAAAACATTGTGGATTTTCCTGTCTGCCAACTAACTCCAGGGCACCCGGGGGCCTGAGAGCTGGTTCTACTGCTATTTTAATAGACCAAATAATGGACATACAAAACCCGGACCGGATCATTAGTATGTAAGGGATCTGGAGTGAGGTTGGAGCTGTGATCTATCGGATCTTTGTATCAAGGCAAAAAGTGGAGAAATCCCGAGGCAAAACAACTCTGCCAGATGTATCATATTGCTTTTAATTTGACTTTTTCATTTGGCACCATATAGTGCATTGATATATACTGTAAACCTCTGTGGGAGAATTTAGTAAATACACACCAAAGCGTCCAGACAATTAGTGCAATGAGAAGCATTTCCATGTGGTGTCTTCTTGCGTCAACGCATTGAGGAACATAGCTCCCCTATATGCACAAGCTTGTGATTTGAGGAGTTAGCTCTTTGGTCAGTGTCAGGATAATATCATGAGATTTAAAGTGTTTTAATCCATTTGGCACACGAGAGGTTAACATTGGGCAACAAATTGTCTTAAAAGCATTAATTGTTTTATTGCAGGTCTGTTTTACCGCTGTCCATGCCTAGTTTCATGTGCTGATCTAAGGATGAAGGGTATCTGGTTTTGCAAGTGGGGGGGGGGGGGGATTGAAATAGGGCTTCCCTGACACTAGAATAAACAGGGCACATTTAAATGTAATTTGAAAGAGATTCCTGAAGGGGATCTGCAAATCCCAGAGGGTGGGGATAAGAAGGGATTCCAAAAGTTGCAAGTTTGCTAAAGATGAATATCCTGGGCTTGACCACACTTTGCAAGAATAACAAATAGATATTTGTAACCGTCGCGATTACAAATCAAATGATACCAAAATCCAGGGTTTTCTATGTATAAGCTCAGATATCTGTTTCTCCGGCAAAAACAGAAGTTATATGGTCAAGTTTCATATCGAGGCGAGTATATTAAGTATATATTGAGGCAAAGTTTAAATGTGAAAAGAACAGTTTTTTTTTCTTTTAAATCGTAAAACTGTCATGGCTAATTGATTATAAGCGGTGGCTAATTGATTATAAGCGGTGTCTTTTATGTGTTTCAATGCAGAAGGTTTTTAGCCATAAACGACATAGAAGCCCAATGCTACATCCAAAATGACAAAAATACACAGTAAAATACTTATATATTCTCTTGAAAAAGGGTCATTTAGTTTAACCCTTTGGCCAAAGCGTTGTAAACTTGTGAGCCCCGACAAGGCCGACACCTATTCGCAAGTCCTAACACTACCAGATAAAATACTAATATATCTCTATTAGGATTAACATTCTCATTTACCTCTATTAGGAGGGAGAAAGACCACCATTGTATCTGTATCCAGTAGAATGAAAGGACTTACTCACTTGGGAACTGTGTTTTGGCCATAAAAGCTTGCATTTGTGAATAGAAAATTAGAATTCAACAGAGGTGTGTTTTGGCATCAGACACGTGAATTGTCATCTTTCCTACACCGGTGACTTCTCTGGGAAGAACCTATTACATGTGGTAACATATAATAATAATTATATTATAAATATAAATATAGGGAATTCTGATTGTTTTATCTTTTTTTAAGAAACGTTCTGTGTTTTTATACTGTATGTTCCTGTAATAATCTTTTTCTGTAACCTAAGCACTGTTGTTTTTATAGAGGAACGCGAGTTGTTGGGAGGGGAGAGGGGGGGGTGAAAACGGCCAGTTGTTGAGCGGGGGCAGCCCACCGGTTGAGTGTGGGGTCCTTTTTGAGCGTGGAGCCTGACAGAGGAAGAGTACAGACCAGCCGACCCCTCTACCAGCCGTCACCGGTCCCCATACAGGTGTACACAAGGTTTCAGTGATCAAACGGTCTTAGGTAAACTAGTATACTTATGGCTTATGACCCCAGTTAAACATTGAGGTAAAGCCTTTTTGTTAACGTCTTTGTGTGCCCTAGAAACAGAAAGGGAAAGTCTTCTTCAAATAAATCTCAAGGACGTGGAGTTCTATGATTGTAAATAGAAAAGGTAATGGTATTCCAGGTTCATAAATAAAAAAAAGTCCCCCTCAGTACTACCAGACATCAACCACTGCCAGTATATCATTAATGCACAACACAACAGTACCTTTTAGTACATAACATACAAGGATCACAATCAATTTCTCCGAGCTAAGGCAAAGACCTAACGTGACCTGATGCTTGCACCTACGACATGGTGACAGAACAAGGAATGAAAGCAGGAATAAGCATGAGTCATTATGTAACCCATTGTATAGTAAATGATCCATGCTATTGCTGTCAATATTTGTGAAAGGCAAGGTTGGGAGAAAGCTATTGATAGGGCAAAACCAAGTCTTTGCCTTTGGCACAGAGGTAAATATGGAAACATAAATAAATGGTGTGAATCCCAACTGCAACGTACTAATAGCAATTTGCAGCTCATGTTTTAGTGAATATAATGCTATATAACTGCATGGATTAGGAGGATTTTGTCATTCTTTTCATTATTAAAAGCCACGGGGTATGGGCTTTAGTTACTGGAAAGTCAAGAAACGGGTGCCAGTTTTGGGATAATAAAAAAAGGACAAAAAAGGGAAACAGTGATAGTTTTACTTATTGTTATATTTAATCCATTATTGTTTTCTCTAATCAACTTCTCCCCTTACTGCGACTATCACCTCTACCTATAACGCTTCCCCTGGTTTACCCCTCTGCCAGCAAAATGTTAATGACATCACATTGGTTCATTTACGTTCTAGGGGAGACTTCACCTTAAGGCTGCGGTCCCAGTAATGTCTGTGACACGCGCGCCCGGCGGGGGGGGACGGTGCGTGTCACAGCGCTAACTGCGATCTGCGGTCTGTGAGGAGAGGAGAATCTTGCGACGGGAGGGGGTGTGGTCGGAGATTTGCAGAGGCGTGGCCATTATGTCACGCGGCTGGTTCGCCCTCATTGGGTGAACCGCCGGTGGGGGCGTGGCCACGCCTCCGTCGCTAGGAGTAAACTCAATTTTATTGAGTTGGGAAAAACCGTGCAGCACGGCGCGGCTGCACCTTCTGCGTGACGGTACGTAGTGGGCCCAGCCCCATTGAGGGCGGTGCTTACACGCACAGTGCACGCCGCGCTGTGCGCACAGGCTGTACTGGGATCGCAGCCTAACTGGGTGACCCCTAGCTCACTGCTTTTTTTTGTTTTTTAGTTCAAACTGTTTTTATTGGTCAGAGTTGTTGCTAGGGCAAGGTTCTAGGCAGATGTTTCCAGGGTTGTCAGGGATTGGTCAGCAGATGGTTGCTGGGCAGGTAAGCAGTGAGCTGTGATTGGTTGATGAGGCAGCAGGGTTTTTTTAGGCGGGAATTCAGAGTATATATACAGGTGTCTGTGAGAATTTGAGGGATGACTTCCCTGAAGCGAGAACCTCATCGTTTTTCTCCCCCTCACCCATTTCCCCATCTATAACTTATTAAGAAATGTTAAATAAATAAAAAAGAAGTGGTTTTATTTGTAGCCTGGAGGAAGTATGTAAAGGTTAAAGTGGTGTTATTCGTGATATTATTCGTTTGTTATGGAGGTATATTCTAAGGTTTCCTGGCTGGGACGCGGAGGCATACATATGTGTAACCCCTCTTAATCTTACCTCAGACTATATGGCCTGTCACTTAGGTGGGGGCCTGAGTCCTATGGATTATGGTTTAACTCTTATAGTGTGTGGTACACATGGTGTGAGGCAGGGGCAACTGGACACAACACAACTGTAATGAATTATAACAAATATATAATCAAAAACAAATGCTCGATACCGTTCTGTGGCTACGAAATGCTTTTATTTATGCGAGCTTTTGAGATACACTGATCTCTTCTTCAGGCGCTGTTACAATGGATACAAAGAAACGTTTTACTTTAAAACAGTCTGGAATGTTATCTGTGGATGAAACCTATCCCTCCCCCTGTGCAGTGTGTGTGTGTGTGTGTATGTGTGTGTGGTGTGTGTGTGTTTGTTTGCTGTTGTTTGTGTTTGTGTTGTTAGTGTGGGCTGTGTGTGTAAATATACATTTATAAAGCGCCCTCAGTGCGGGGTTGGGGTGAGGGGGGTTGGGTGGGGTGAGGGGGGTTGGGTGGGGTGAGGGGGGTTGGGCGGGGTGGAGGGAAGTGGGAGGGGGGAGAGGAAGGGAGTGGGGGAGGGATGTAATGAATGATAACAAAGCAATAATAACAACATAAACAAATATCAACTTCTAATATAATATCCTAAAACAAACTCGTACAGTATATATCCATCTCCTGGTCCAATGAATAGGGCCAAAATGAACGGAATAAGAATGCATCACTATGTTGACAGAGGAATAAGAGAACCATTCCCTAAATCAATGACAAAACTGTCAAAAATAGATGTTTAATGAATGTTGTAACAACATCCATTGCATCTAAAACAATATATATACAATAGGATAAGCATAAATTATAAGAAATGTAGCAACTTCCAGTCAACGTTAATCCCCGCAGGAAGTACCGCTGATAGGGGGGGATAGCCAGTAATGGTGTCCCGGGCCCGGTGAGTCAGGGGGCCTAGGCCCCGACAGTCACGTGTCACTGTCGGTGGCTGTGCTGGCTGTCCCCCGCGGCCCGTCTGCAGGCTCCTCTGCTGTCCCCCGCGGCCCGTCTGCAGGCTCCTCTGCTGCCACCGCGGCCCGTCTGCAGGCTCCTCTGATGGCGCCCGGTAGTGGTGCTGCAGGCTCCTCTGCTGCCGCCCGGTAGTGGTGCTGCAGGCTCCTCTGCTGCCGCCCGGTAGTGGTGCTGCCGGCTCCTCTGCTGCCGCCCGGTAGTGGTGCTGCAGGCCCAACCACGTGTCCTCCCTCCACCAAAGCCACCGGCTCCTATCGAGGACTCCAGATCAGCAATTCTCTGTCCCCACCCACCCCCCAGGCCCTACCGGCAGACCATCCATAAGGTAAGTCTGTTCTTTTATTAAATATGTATAGGTGGAACGGGGGTCTTGTTTATATGTATTGGGGGAACGGGGGTCTTGTTTATATGTATCTGGTGGAATCGGGGGGTCTTGTTTCATATGTATGGATGGGAACAGGGTGGTCTGTTTAGATGTATTGGGGGAACGGGGGTCTTGTTTATATGTATTGGGGAACGGGGTCTTGTTTATATGTATTGGGGGAACGGGGGTCTTGTTTATATGTATTGGGGAACGGGGGTCTTGTTTATATGTATTGGGGGAACGGGGGGGGTCTGTTTATATGTATTGGGGGAACGGGGGTCTTGTTTATATGTATTGGGGGAACGGGGGTCTTGTTTATATGTATTGGGGGAAGGGGGGTCTTGTTTATATGTATTGGGGGAACGGGGGTCTTGTTTATATGTATTGGGGGAACGGGGGTCTTGTTTATATGTATTGGGGGAACGGGGGTCTTGTTTATATGTATTAGGGGAACGGGGGTCTTGTTTATATGTATTGGGGAGAGTGGGGGGCCTTTAAATATGTATTGGGGGGAGTGGGGGATTTTTTATATGTATTGGGGGAGTGGGGGGCTTTTTAAAATGTATTGAGGGGATTAGGGGGCTTTTTAAAATGTATTGGGGAGAGTGGGGTTATATGTATTTTGTGGGGGGGATTGAGTGAGAGGAGAGAGGGGGAGAAGGAGGGAGTGAGTGAGGAAAAGAGGGAGTAAGAGTGAGATGCAGGGGAGAGAAATACATGCGTGGCGGGAGTGGGGTTATTGAGGAAGAGAGAGTGAGACGGAGGGGAGAGAAATACACGGGAAGAGGGTGGGAAATAGAGGGAACTTGTGAGGTGTGAAATGGGGGGGGGGGGGCCCGGCAAACGGGCGGGGGGGGGGGGGGGGGGTGGACGTAACGCTAGTTCTGGGCCCCGGGAAATTTCTCTGCGACCCTGCCCGCAGGGACCAATGTTTTCAATGAAAAGATCCAGAACATTTCTCGGCGATTGAGCATGGCTAGTTTATCTCCTCCACGAGGGGGAACAGGGACATGCTCAATCGCGGGAACAGAGAGGGTCCCTAAATTCCCCTGCGGACAACTGAACCAATGCCTGGATATGGGGTATCTGAGATCCCTATTACGAATGGATCTGAGATGTTCCATAATTAGTGACCTCAGAGGTCTAATAGTTCTCCCTATGTACCCCATTCACATGTACCCCATCCCCCCCCCCCCCCCCCTCTGGGAGATCTTGCCTAAGCTACAGGTGTTGTGGTGCTTGTTACCTGTGAGGGTCCAGGAGAGATGAGCATCCGCAATGGTAAGGGGAAACAGGACAGGCTTTTGGTGATCCTTCAGGTTCTTCTCATAGTGTCAGTGCCTCCAGTCATAGCAGGCTCCAGGGTTCCTGGAGACAGTCCCCACCATGACAGACTTCTCTCTCATACCCCTACCCAATAGACTGTTACTTAGGCAGGAGTATATAAAAAGGATTCTTTATTGAAGCAGCCACTGCAGTTGGTATTACAGCGCACGCATCATATTTAAGAATGAGTCCCAGACCTCTGAATGGTGCTGGCCTTCTTGCAATATTGAAGCCTTGTGCTCTGCACAGATCTTGGGCTGCACTCAGCTCCTGGAGGAGCTGGAGGCATGCCTCAACCCCAGGAGTGGCTGAGCTGGACTGAATACAATTTGGAACACTTCCTCCTTAAGGCACAGAGGGGGAGGGCACAGAGTCTGCACCATGATTGGCTGTACACAGACTCAGTTCACCTCCACCCCTGTCACTCAGAGAGGCAGCATGAGGAGGGGTAAACCCACAGGATAGCCTGTCACTGCCTGTATCTACTAGGGCTTACGTGACAGGGAGGCAGAAAGAGAGCCAGGACCAGCCATGGCTATATATATGAAGTATTTTGAGTGTTGCATTTAATCACTTTAATTTGCTTTACATATGGGCATACAGAACAATAGCCACATTTATAGCATCCTTTAGGAATGTTAAATCTGCTCCTATCTTGTTGGGAGTTAAACAGACTAGGAAAGAGATGGGACGCCAACGTTTTGGCCCTTTAAATACAAATCTAGGGCCCTGGGATACCCAAGGCTTTAAATCCCTGTCCAGTTTAACCACATCCCAGTGTCTTCTAATAATTGATTTAATTTGTTTGGCTTGTTAATTATACTGAGTTCAGGCCATCTATTAGAAGGACGTGCTGGATGAGCTGGTATCAATGCCTTTCTTTGTTTGACTTTGTTTGGTTGGGGATCATAAGATCAGCTCTATTGGTCTGATATGCGTGATCTGATGTCTCTTGTAAATCTCTAATATTGTATCCTCTGGATAAAAATCTCAACGCAAGTTCTTGGGATTTTGTAATGAATGACTCTAGCTCAGAACATAAACGTTTCAGTCTTAGAAATTGGCCTTAAATAGTGTCCATGAATGACCACTATCACCACTTAAATATGTATTTCTTGAATTTGCTCAGGTGCCCCGTTTGACGGATCTCCACGGTAGATTCATGATTTCAACACCTGGTGAGTTTTTGTCACGCTTGTATGTCCGCAGACCAAGCTAGACCCCGGTACTGAGGTGGGAACGGTATGATACCACACACCCACAGCAGAGGGAGCAAGCCCGGAGTGTGGTATAGCGTTGCTGGGCCTGTAGAAAGAGTTGTTCGTAGTATACTTGCAACGCAGGGATTGTCCGTTAGAGTAGTCATGTCCGTTTGCCAGTGTTCGGGAGTCCAGAGAGTAGAATCGTCAGTGGGTAAGCCAGGTCCGAGGAAGCCAGAGGGTAGCATGGTGATGGGCGTAGCAGGGTTCGTAGGGATACCAGATAGCAGAGTAGTCCAGGACAAGCAGGGGGTCAAAGCCAGGGAAATCCAAAATATCACAGGAGCAGGAAACAGCAGGGACGTGGGAGAGAGCACAGCATAGGTCAGGTACATACAAGGGAAACTGGAACTATGCAGAGCGGGGAAGAAGTGGACAGAGAGGGATTATAAAGGAGGAAGAACCAATGACAGAGAGGGGAGGAGTAGAGAGAGAAGTGGGAGAAGGCATAGATAGGTCAGAGGGAGAAGAGGAGGAGACAGAAGGGGCAGCAAGGGGAATGGTTTGTTAAGCCTGAGAGGCGGGGACAGAAGGAGCGAGACAAAAGGAGTCAGTGCGCACGCCCCCTGTAAGCTGGGAATGCACACGCACTTGCTGCAAGTCAGGAGCAGCCCGCATGGAGCATGGGAAGGCCGCAGGAGAGGGAGGCAGCCAAGAGGTGGGGTAAGCTTGCGCAGTGTGTGCCCGAGCAATGGCCAGCAACGGCAGTGTGGAGGGACCAGGCACGTCATCGGAGGGGAACGTGGGTGCGCTCCCCGCGGGCTGCGGGAGCGCACGAGCAGGACGCATCACCAGGCGCGCGGAGCGCCGTGCCGGAGGTACAGCGCGGGAGGGGATAGACGGAACGGATGACACCACGGGAGCAGGTGATGCGGGTATGGCAGGAGAGGAGACACAGGGGGGATCATAACAGGGGCTCAGGGACCGCGTGGGCATGCGGGGTCTGCGGGATACTCGCTGTGGCAACGGGGGAGAGGTGGAAGGTACAGGAGAGGTTTGGGAAGGGGTCGGAAGGGTGACAGGAGATGGGAGAGAGGGACCAGGAAGGGAGGGAGACTCCCGAGTCATCACAGTTTTCATCCAGGTCCGGCTTAATTGCCTAGATAGCTGATCATGGACATACGCGGTACACCTAGCAGTATATGTCTGTCTGTCTCTCTCTATCTCTGCATAGTGAGTCTCTGGTTAATCTTTGACAAAGCGCCTAGTGCGTGAAACGCGTTGGAGTATTGCTACTTCTCTGACTGTTATGCTGTTTGTGGTTCCTCAATAAATTCTGTTTTTTATCAGCAAACTCATTGTTGACCCCGTTTCTTTGCAATGAGCAGTGCTCTTCGTCTACCTGTGGCTCAGAAAATCTTCTTAGCTCTGAGTTATGCTTTTGTGTTGTGTTTGCTGGCACTGGCTGGAATAAAAATTCTTTATTGAACTGCTTTGTCCTGTACGGTGCCTCGATCCCGAGGAGGTTAAGTCCTGATTTCCAGTGCCCCTCCCCACCTTTTTATTTTAGTAGCTGGAAAGCAGGGGTCCCCGGAACTAAACCCTATAAATTTCAGCTCTGGTGACTTCCCAAGATACTTACTGGAAAAAGTGACGCTGGACACTTCCTGGTATTTAAATGCCCTGTGTAACATGGATCAATAGGAAGCTGAGACGGATAACGTTGGAGCTATCTATTGGTCCACGAGGGAGCTTTGTACACCATTTTGTGTCCCCTGGGGTGGGAGGGGGGGTAGCACGTTCACTGGTAAGTATCTCAGGAACTTTGGGGTCTCTGAAGCTGAAATTAATATGATTCCGCTTCAGAGACCCCCCCACCCCATGAAATAAAAAGGGGGGAGAAGGGCAACAAAACCCGCCATAGAGCAGGAGGATCTGCTCCTGTAACATGTACTAAGAGATTCAAGATGGAAATACCTCGCAGAGTTAGTATCGCTGGGAAATTGCCTTTGCTTCCAGAGGGGGATGCAACGCATTTTCGACATCCCCTTTGAAATTCTTTCCCCTTTTTTTGACCTACTCTTCACTATTTCTGTGTAAATTGCATGAAAACATTTCCTAGAATAAATCCTGCCAGTGGGGTTCATTCAGTTTAGACTTGTTCGTGATGCATTTAACATTTTCACCTCTGTTTTTATTTGCAGCGCAGTGTTTGGCTGTTGCCTAGCAACCAGTGAATAACGTCGCAACATTCTCCACCCATTACCTCTCAGGGTTGCTAGGCAAAAGCATCAAATAACGCGTGTGTGTCAGGTGAAGGGGTGAATGTGTATTGAAAGCAAATTCCTTCACATTATCCCCAGCCTGTGAAATTGTACGGTCTGTGACGTGATGAAACTAGTTGGCCCTTAGGGTTATGCATGACGGTGATGTAACATTACACACGGTGGAATGTCAAGGTTTGTCTAACAGATCCAACACATTGTCCGCAGGTGTCATTTCTTAGCCTAAGCAAGATGTATTCCAAATGTATTCTGTCAGCAGACCATCCAACATCGTGCACATAAAAACAGGTACCACTGTGGTTCCTGTATATCCTGAATATCTGTTCAGGCCCCCCACACTTCATCTGTGAAGGGTACCCCCTCCTGCACTGCCTCTGAATCCTTCGCTAGGGTTCTGTGAGAGAGGATCCTTGCGTAGAGACGTTCCGGATGACTGAGACGTTTGTAATTCACCAGGAGGTCTGATTGCCGCTGACGCCCCGAAGCTGTTTCTGGTTCCAACGCCTTCGGAGCAGACGGTGACAGTTGTGTGGAGTGTACCTTCAGAGGACAACTTACCATTGAGTAGTATGACATGGCTGTTTGTGACTGTGCTACCTCGTTTTTATGTGTTTTTAAATTTTGTACATGAAATAATGCACTAGATTTTGCACTTCTTTTGCTTTGTTTTTTTCAGATCCATTGCAAAGGCCGCCTGTCCAGTTTTATCTTGGGAGTAGAGCTTTATTGCATCATTTACTATAACGTGAAGTTCCTCTTCACTGATGCCATCAACCTCTCCACTCACAATGAAATAGTCTGTAATGCTTTTGAGAATGTTAAGTTCTGTAATACAGCATGGAAGTCCTTCTTGCTCACACAGCGAGAGGACTGCAACTGCAGGAAATTTTGGGGGCTTCCAAACATCTCTTGCACAGACTCCCCCTTTTACATCCACCTTCTCAATAACACATTCTTCTTGGTCACAGCTGATCTTTGTGCTCTGTATCTTTAGCAGCTCTGTCTTGTGCTCTTTCATCTCTTTGTAACATTGCTAACTGCAATCCAGGAGAGGAACCCACAGGTCAGAGGTAGGGAGTATAGTAACCGACCCTTGACCTGGGATCTGGTGCCTAGACAAGTAAGAATAGTCAAGTCCGGTTCCGGGATCGTGGGCAAGGTGCAGTAGCAGTGTAGTCGGGGACACGGTTCCAAGTTCAGGACAGGGTGAGGCAACGTAGTCGGGGTCATGGTACCAAGTTTAGGACGAGGTGAGGCAGCATAGTCGGGGTCACGGTACCAATTTCAGGGCAATGTGTAGCAGTGTAGTCCGGGTCACGGTACCAATTCAGCACAAGGTGAGGCAGCGTAGTCGGGGTCACAGTACCAAGTTCAGGACAAGTTGAGGCAGCGTAGTCAGTGTCACGGTACAAATTTTAGGGAAAGGTGTAGCAGTGTAGTCGGGGACACGGTACCAAGTTCAGGACAAGGTGAGGCAGCGTAGTCAGGGTCACGGTACCAAGTTCAGCACAAGGTGAGGCAGCGTTATTCTGGAAGCCAGAGGGTCACGTGGTGATGACTTAGCTCAGATAGTGTCAACTCGCCCTCTTTTCCAAGCACGGCAAGGTCTGTTTCTTTTCCTACTTTATTTTGGGGAAAGCAGGTAACAACAGTTGCTTGTGTAGAGGTGTAGGTCTAAATCTCTGTGTGTGCTCAGTAGTAAAGGGAGGTGAAAAGATAATCCTGTATCACCATTACAGGGGTTACAGCCAGGTACTCACGAGTCCAGGGAAAATGGTGGAAAGGAAAAAGCAATGTCGGGCTGGGTAGTAAGGTAGTCTGGGGACAGACCATCTGTGGGTAGAGCAGAGGGGGAGAAAGCAGACTAGCCAATTTGAGAGAAAGGCTGGGGCTGCTATGGCAACTCACAGGAGTGTCTGGGGAAGCTACAACATGTATCAATAATGTAGCATCTTTAACACAGCAAGCTGCTGGGAGAGGGGATATAGCACTGTGTTTTGTGTTCAGAACCAAACACATACAGCTGGCACTAATAAGCTGACAAGCAGGGCTGCGAGGAAAAAAGGGGGGGGTGAGACAGAAATGTAGACAGGGGTATACCTGTTCCATGACAAGCGTAGTCAGGGTCACGGTACAAAGTTCAGGACAAGGTGCGGCCATGTAGTCAGGGTCACAGTTCCAAGTTCAGGGCATGGTGCAGCAGGGTAGTCGGGGTCATGGTACTAAGTTCAGGACAAGGTGCGGCCACGTAGTCGGGTTCACGGTTCCAAGTTCAGGACAAGGTGCAGCAGTGTAGTCGGGGTCACGGTTCCAGGTTCCGGCAAAGGTTCAGCAAGGCAAAGCGTAACAGGATACAGATGAGGTCCAGGAACACAAGGCAAGAGATACAGTATCTTACTCGGCCAAAGTACTGATCACTCTGGTCATCCTTTATTGGCCTAGACCAGGGGCAGACAAATTACTAGTTCAAAAAGAGGATGCTAAGTTCCGGATTCGGCCGTCACCTTGGTGCACCCAGCGACGTCAGACAAGTGTCCATGTTGGTTTCCAGATATAATATACTTGATTCATATCTTTTGTGGACAGAAAATAAGTAAGTTTGGGAATTTTCCATTTCATTCAATACAAATGGCTAATTTAGGTTGTTTGTTATTATTTAAACACCATAAAAAAACTCAAGTCGGCGGCACAATCTGATTGCCACCATCTTGACTGAAGCCCAATCTTTAACCATGATTGAAAACACGGCTGCTCCCTTTCTTGTAGAATAATCCTCGTTCACGGATCCATGTAATTAAAATATTGCTCTCGTCCCCTATAACAACCTTCCAAAATGCTCATGGTGCAAGGGGAGCAATTTGGGAGAAAATATGGAGCAATTCACCCTGATAAATTGAAACAGTCTTAAAATGACGATATTTGCCCAATTTTGGAGCAATGGTTTCATTTCTACACTTAATACATATCCTCCTTTGTATTAAGTAGTACCCCAACCCCCTTAGTCACCAGGGTCTCATCTAAAGCATCAGATAGTGTTAGGTTTAACCTTTTCATGGGGTCGTCTGCAATATATTTCTGAGGGATACACCGCATTCCCCTTTGGCATCAAAGGGGTGAAAACATAATTTAATTGCATCTTGGGGAAGGATAGCGATAGCCACACTGCAGACTTTATTGAGCCAACATTGAATTTATTCATAGCTGTTATTATATATTAAAAAAAAAAGTCTGTCTAGTAAGGTCATGTATATCTATACATAAATGTCATGCATGTCAAATAAAAAGTATATTGTATTGTATGGTACAGTGTATGTCTTTATTTATATAGCGCCAAAAGTGTACTCAGCGCTTCACAAAGAATACAGTACAGGAAATTATAATAATACAATAATTACAGCAAAATCAGACAATAGGAAAGGAAATCCATGCCCCGAAGAGCTTACAATCTAAGAAATTAATTCATATAACATTTGTTGCTTAAACATGCTGTCACTTAGGACCAAAGTGAAAATAATAGCAGTGATACTGACCAAACATTTGGTCACGGCCAACTCCCCGTGACCTTTTCACCGTCGGCTTTCAGCCACAGAGGGACCCTCCGCCGCTGGACACTCAGCCACCAGCTGCTTCGCCGAGGTAAGTTAATTTAAGGGCTAATTGAGCGGTTAGGGTAGGGGGTTAAGGATAGGAGTTTTAGTGTAAGCTGTTAGGGGATGGCGTTACTATCAGGGGTTTTTAGGGTAAGGGGTAAGATTAGCGACTTACCTTACTGGCGGCTAAACACCGGCAGAGATTAGGTCGCGGCAAAACAGCCTAGAGCTGTGATATCTGTCTGCATTTTCCCATTGTGCCAAGCAAGAGAAGTGCTTGGCTGATTTTAGCGATACAATGTATTGCGGCATGTTAAGAATGCTGCTCTGATACCAGCGAAGTGACCAGTGTTCCTCTGTGATGAATGTATCAGTCAGGCAGGCAACAGCCAGGACACAAAGCTAAAGTACAGTAACAGCTTTGTTATCCGGACACGTGCCGGACATGAGGTGCCGGACATGCAAAGATTCCGGTTAACGAAGAGTACACATTTTTAAAGAATTGCAATAAATGATACCGTATAAAGTATAAAATAGTAGACAAGTACTCAAATCTAGAAGTGATACTACTGTAATACTGTCAAACACCTGCGATTGGAAATATTCTAAGTGATCTGGAGGTGCTGGATAGCTTTGGTATGTACTTCGGTTACTACATTGAAGATTTGTATAGGGATATAGGAGAAATTCGGATACTAACGCTTGCGGGTTGTTAAAACACTGGATAACACAGCTCTTACTGTACCTGGTGGAATGGACAGTTTCATACAAGTGGACCTCTCTTTATATAGCTTATGACTTGGAAAAAAGGGGAAAAAGATTGCGCCCCCCTATCTTATGGTGCAGGAGGACACCTAACAGTACCTCCCATTCACAGCTTCCAGTACAGGAAGACACATTACTGCCCATTCACAGCTTCCAGTACAGGAAGACACATTACTGCCCATTCACAGCTTCCAGTACAGGAGGACACCTTACCTCCCATTCACAGCTTCTGGTACAGGAGGACACCTTACCGCCCATTCACAGCTTCCAGTACAGGAGGACACCTTACCTCCCATTCACAGCTTCTGGTACAGGAGGACACCTTACCTCCCATTCACAGCTTCCAGTACACGAGGACACCTTACCTCCCATTCACAGCTTCCACGTACAGGTAGGACACCTTACCTCCATTCACAGCTTCTGTACAGGAAGACATCTTACCATCCCATTCACAGCTTCTGGTACAGGAGGACACCTTACCTCCCATTCACAGCTTCCGGTACAGGAAGACACCTTACCTCCCATTCACAGCTTCCGGTACAGGAGGACACCTTACCTCCCATTCACAGCTTCTGGTACAGGAAGACATCTTACCTCCCATTCACAGCTTCCGGTACAGGAAGACATCTTACCTCCCATTCACAGCTTCCGGACAGGAAGACATTTCCTCCCTCCCTTCACAGCTTCCGGTACGGAGGACACCTTACCTACCATTCACAGCTTCTGTACAGGGGACACCTTACCTCCCATTCACGCTTCTGTACAGGAGACACCTTACCTCCCTTCACAGCTTCTGGTACAGGAAGACAAATCTTACCTCCCATTCACAGCTTCTGGTACAGGAGGACACCTTACCGCCCATTCACAGCTTCTGGTACGAGGGACACCTTACCCCATTCACACAGCTTCTGTACAGGAGGACACCTTACCTCCCATTCACAGCTTCCGGTACGGAGACCCTTACCTCCCATTCACAGCTTCTGGTACAGGAGGACACCTTAACCGCCCATTCACAGCTTCCGGTACAGGAGGACAACCTTACCTCCATTCACAGCTTCCGGTACGGAGGACACCTTACCTCCCATTCACAGCTTCTGTACAGGGGACACCTTACCTCCCATTCACAGCTTCTGGTACAGGAGGACACTTTACCTCCCATTCACAGCTTCTGTACAGAGAGGACACCTTACCTCCCATTCACAGCTTCCGGTACGGGAGACACCTTACCTACCTTCAAGCTTCTGGTACAGGAGGACACCTTACCGCCCATTCACAGCTTCCGGTACAGGAGGACACCTTACCGCCCATTCACAGCTTCCAGTACAGGTGGACACTTTACCTCCCATTCACAGCTTCTGGTACAGGAAGACATCTTACCGCCCATTCACAGCTTCTGGTACAGGAGGACACCTTAACGCCCCCATTCACAGCTTCCAGTACAGGTGGACACTTTACCTCCCATTCACAGCTTCTGGTACAGGAAGACATCTTACCTCCCATTCACAGCTTCTGGTACAGGAGGACACCTTACCTCCCATTCACAGTCTCTATATACTCCGATGTGGCCGTTCAGAACCTTTTCCACAAAAATCCCTATTGCTTATCGCCAAATGGCTACAAAAGTATATAGAAATTAGTCTTTCTATAAAAATAATGCCACTGTTTGCCATTACAATTGTAGCATGCAATATTTTTGAAGTTACACGAATCCTCATTTCTCGACTACTACAACTTTTGTTAACGTTTGGTAGTTTTCCTATGAAAAACTCAAAGTAGATATATTTTTAAAAAAAACAACCAGATACCTTCTATCAACAAAGAAGTCAAGATTTGTAACTAAGCAGCATGCTCGTTCTGATGCCATTTTTGTATGCCATTTTTTGTATTTTTACATGTACAGGCATACCCCGCATTAACGTACGCAATGGGACCGGAGCATGATGTAAAGTGAAAATGTACTTAAAGTGAAGCATACCTTTTTCCACTTATCGATGCATGTACTGTACTGCAATCGTCATATACTGCATAACTGATGTAAATAACACATGTGTAACAGGCTCTACAGTCTCCCCGCTTGTGCCACACTTCGGTACAGGTAGGGAGCCGGTATTGCTGTTCAGGATGTATGACTGGCGCATGCGTGAGCTGCCGTTTGCCTATTGAGCGAGATGTACTTACTCGCGAGTGTACTTAAAGTGAGTGTACTTAAAACCGGGGTATGCCTGTATTCATTTATGTTCACAGACATACAGGCAAAAGATGGAAAGAAGCATGTTACAGGAACACCCCATCACATCATCAGCACACATTTATACCAAACAACGTTTCGCAGACTGGGACTCTACAGACAAGACATGCAACCAACGCAAAATGTGAAAAATAAGACCTCTGCAGAGTTACATTATAACAATCAAGTCATTCAGATAGCTACGTGTTTCTATGTTTCTATGTTTAAAAAAAAAATCTGTATTTGGGATTTTACTGGAAATGTTTGTATAAAAAAATATATCGTTCAACGAGGTCTGCATCTGTTAAACAAGCGCTGCTGTTTTGTACTGTAGAGCTTATTCTTGCCTGGTGTTTATATTTAATAGGGTAGACACAAAACAAAGACCAACACCAATATGTAAATTGCATGAGTTTTTTTTCCATAAGATGGAGAGCAGGCATTCCCCACGCGTCCCCTGATGGGCTTAGAAACCACATTTGCAGAGTAACAAATGGTCCATTTAATTAAGTTTGCTCCCTGTGCATCTGAGGGCTGGCCCCGTGTGAGCACCTGACACCGTAGAGATGTTTGTGAAGAATTTTCTCTGCATTTATATTTGTGCTTTAGAGCGCAGTTACATGACAACTGTAGCTTTTGCCAGGAAAATTACTGCTAGGACGTGTGATTATCCACTGTGAAGATCCTTGTTGTGAAGGGTAGCACTGTAAGCAAGGCATACACTGTATTGAAATTGAAAGAGCAGGCCCGTAGCCATGTAAACACCTTGTTTTATCATTAAAGCAGCAGTTCAGTATGTTCATACACTTTTTGGGGTCTTGGATGTTGAAGTTTGAACAATGGTGTTGGACTGCAGCGGTTTTGCAATAGGAGATCCTAACAGTTCTGGGGAGATTTTAAGATTTAACCCTTTTGCTGCCAATATGTCAGGTGGATCCCTTCATATGAATGGAAGATTTAGGCCCATGTTTGCTAACAGATTTCTACCATAAGGCAACTTCCGACACTGGTAGACACCTTAATGTAACGCTCGGCCTGCCCACAAGCCAGACGAGACCCCGAGAGACTGAAGTGGAAAGGAGTAATACCACACACCTAACAGTAAACGGGCACAGCCGAGTGTGGAGATAGCGTAGATCAGGGGTGGGCAACCTATTTTTCAATGTGTAGCCACAGGTGTGGCGAATTAGAATGAAAATAGCCACACACATGTAAAAAATGCAGGTATTATGTTGCACATGCGAAAATTTAAACAACACACAATGTTTGTTTGAACAGTTTATAAATTCTCCGACCACAACCCCCCTCATCCTCATCCTCCGACTCAACCTCTCACCCCACCCCCTTATCCCCCTCCTCCACTCACCCCCCTCTTCATCCTCCTCTCACGCCACCACCACAACCTCATCATCATCACCTCACCCTCTCATCATAATCTCATTTAAAACCCCCTCATCACATCTCATTTAAAACCCCATCTCTCATCTACCCCCAGCACCCTAGATCTCCCCCAGTCCCTTTCAGCAGTCCCCCTCATCATCAAGCAACCCCCCCCCAGTCTCTATGCGTAGGGTGCATAAGAGGGTGCGTAACACGGGGCGTAGGGCAGGGGACCTGTGGCGGCAAGGGGTATTCCGCAGCAGCAGTAGGGGGCAGGGTGAGTGCCGGTGTGGCCAGGCTTGGTGGGGGGGGGGGGGTCTGGCAGCGTGAGGGGAAAGAGATCTGGGCACCTGGGGAGAGAGAATCTGGCAGCCGGGGGAGGGGGGAGGGGAGGAGAGAGATCGGGGCAGGCGGGAGGGGGGGGAGAGAGATCTGGGCAGCCTGGGGGTGTGGGGGAGAGATCTGGGCACCCTGGGGGGGTGGGGGAGAGGAGATCTGGGGGCCACCTAGGGGGGGAGAGAGTACTATGGAGGGGGGAGAGAGAGATCTGGGCAGCCTGTGGGGGTGGGAAGAGGGAGATCTGGGGGGTGTATAGATCTGGGCAGCCTGGGGGGGGGGAGAGAGATCTGGACAGCCTTGGGGGGGGAGTCATGAAGGGGACCGAAGCGTAGCCGCCCTCTGGGGCCGGCAGATAGCGCAGAGGGGGGGAGAAAGCAGGGACTGGGACAAGAAAGGGCAGAGTGCGAAAGCAGGAGTGGGGACTACTAGCCCACTTTGGGAGAAAGGTTGGGGGGCGAGGGAGGAAGTGGATATAATGGGTAAGGACAAAAGGCTGGGGGATGACCTGCCGGAGAGGCTTGCTGGCTGGCTGCTTGCTATGGCAACTCACAGGAGTGTCTGGGGAAGCTACAACATGTATCAATAATGTAGCATCTTTAACACAGCAAGCTGCTGGAGAGGGGATATAGCACGTGTTTTGTGTTCAGAACCAAACACATACAGCTGGCACTAATAAGCTGACAAGCAGGGCTGCGAGGAAAAAAGGGGGGGTGAGACAGAAAATGTAGACAGGGTATACCTGTTCCCTGAAAGCGTAGTCAGGGTCACGGTGACAAAGTTCAGGACAAGGTGCGGCCATGTAGTCAGGGTCACAGTTCCAAGTTCAGGGCATGGCAGCAGGGTAGTCGGGGTCATGGTACTAAGTTCAGGACAAGGTGCGGCCACGTAGTCGGTTACGGTTCAGTCAGGACAAGAAGTGCAGCAGTTGCTGTATCCAGGGCGTCCACGGTCAGCACACCGGTTCCGGCAAAGGTTCAGCAAGGCAAAGCGTAACAGGATACAGTGAGGTTAGGAACACAAGGCAAGAGATACAGTATCTTACTCGGCCAAAGTACTGATCACTGGTCATCCTTTATTGGCCTAGACCAGGGGCAGACAAAATTACTAGTTCAAAAAGAGGATGCTGTTCCGGATTCGGCCGTCACCTTGGGCACCCGCGACGTCAGACAAGTGTCCATGTGGTTTCCAGATATAATATACTTGATTCATATCTTTTGTGGACAGAAAATAAGTAAGGTGGGAATTTTCCATTTCATTCAATACAAATGGCTAATTTAGGTTGTTTGTTATTATTAAACACCTAAAAAAACTCAAGTCGGCGGCACAATCTGATGCCACCATCTTGACTGAAGCCCAATCTTAACCATGATTGAAAACACGGCTGCTCCCTTTTTGTAGATAGATAATCCTCGTTCACGGATCCATGTAATAAAATATTGCTCTCGTCCCCCTATAACAACCTTCCAAAATGCTCATGGTGCAAGGGGAGCAATTTGGGAGAAAATATGGGCAATTCACCCTGTATAATTGAAAACGTCTTAAAATGACGTATTTGCCAATTTTGGAGCAATGGTTTCATTTCTACACTTAATAATATCCTCCTTTGTATTAAGTAGTTACCCCAACCCTTAGTACCAGGGTTCATCTAAAGCATCAGATAGTTTAGGTTTAACCTTTTTTATGGGTCGTCTGAATATATTTCTGAGGGGATACACCGCTTCCCTTTGGCATCAAAGGGGTTGAACAATAATTTAATTGCATCTTGGGGAAGGATAGCGATAGCCACACTGCAGACTTTATTGAGCCAACATTGATATATTTCATAAGCTGTTATTATTATTAAAAAAAAAGTCTGGCTAGTAAGGTCATGTATATCTATCATAAATGTCATGCATGTCAAATAAAAAGTATTGTATTGTATGGTACAGTGTATGTCTTTATTTAATAGCGCCAAAAGTGTACTCAGCGCTACAAAGAATACAGTACAGGAATATATAATAATAACTACAATAATTACAGCAAAATCAGACAATAGGAAAGGAAATCATGCCCCGAAGAGCTTACAATCTAAGAAATAATCATATAAACATTTGTTGTAAACATGCTGTCCTTAGGACCAAAGTGAAAAATATAGCAGTGATACTGACCAAACATTTGGTCACGCCAACTCCCCGTGACCTTTTCACCGTCGGCTTTCAGCCACAGAGGGACCCTCCGCCGCTGGACACTCAGCCACCAGCTGCTCGCCGAGGTAAGTTAATTAAGGGCTAATTGAGCGGTTAGGGTAGGGGGTTAAGGATAGGGTTTTAGTGTAAGCTGTAGGGGATGGGGCGTTACTATCAGGGGTTTTTAGGGTAGAGGGTGTAAGATTAGAGACTTACCTTACTGGCGGCTAAACACCGGCAGAGATTAGGTCGCGGCAAAACAGACTAGAGCTGTGATATCTGTCGCATTTTCCCATTGTGCCAAGCAAAGAGAAGTGCTGGCTGATTTTAGCGATACAATGGATTGCGGCATGTTAAGATGCTGCTCTGATAACAGCGAAGTGACCAGTGTTCTCTGTGATGAATGTATCAGTCGGCAGGCAAACAGCAGGACACAAAGCTAAAGTACAGTAACAGCTGCGTTATCCGGACACGTGCCGGACATGAGGTGCCGGACATGCAAAGATTCCGGTTAACGGAAGAGTACAAATTTTTAAAGAATTGCAATAAATGATACCGAATATAAAGTATATATAAAAGTAGACAAGTACTCAAATCTAGAAGTGATACTACGTATATGTCACTACACCTGCGATTGGAATAATTTAAGTGATCTGGAGGTGCTGATAGCTTTGGTATGTACTTCGGTTACTACATTGAAGATTTGTATAGGGATATAGAGAGAAATTCGGATTCATAACGCTTGCGGGTTGTTAAAACAATGGAAACACAGCTCTTACTGTACCTGGTGGAATGGACAGTTTCATACAAGTGGACCTCTCTTATATAGTCTATGACTTGGAAAAAGGGGAAAAAGATTGCGCCCCCCTATCTTATGGTGCGGAGACACTCACAGTACCTCCCATTCACAGACTTCCAGTACGGAAGACACATTACGCCCATTCACAGCTTCCAGTACGGAAGACACATTACTGCCCATTACAGCTTCCAGTACAGGAGGAACCTTACTCCCATTCACAGCTTCTGGTACAGGAGGACACCTACCGCCCATTCACAAGCTTCCAGTACAGGAGGACACTTACCTCCCATTCAGCTTCTGGTACAGGAGGAACCTTACCTCCCATTCACAGCCCAGTACAGGAGGACACCTTACCTCCCATTCACAGCTTCAGTACAGGAGGACACCTTACCTACCATTCACAGCTTCTGGTACGGAAGACTCTTACCTCCATTCACAGCTTCTGGACAGGAGGACACCTTACCTCCCATTCACAGCTTCGGTACAGGAAGAACCTTACCTCCCATTCACAGCTTCCGGTACAGGAGGACACCTTACCTCCATTCACAGCTTCTGGTAGGAAGAATTTACCCCATTAAGCTCCGTACAGGAACGACACAGGACAGGACATTTCTCCATCAGCTTCGGTACAGGAAGACATCTTACCTCCCATTCACAGCTTCACGGTACAGGGAGGACACCTTACCTACCATTCACAGCTCTGCGTACAGGGGACACCTTACCTCCCATTCACAGCTTCTGGTACAGGGGAACCTTACCTCCATTCACAGCTTCTGGTACAGGAAGACATCTTACCTCCCATTCAAAAGCTTCTGGTACAGGAGGACACTTACCCCCATTCACAGCTCTGGTACAGGAGGACACCTTAATCACCATTCACAGCTTCTGGTACAGGAGACACCACCTCCCATTCACAGCTTCGGTACAGGAGGACACCTTACTCCCATTCACAGCTTCTGGTACAGGAGGACACCTTAACGCCCATTCACAGCTTCGGTACAGGAGGACACCTTACCTCCATTCACAGCTGTCCGGTACAGGAGGACACCTTCCTCCCATTCACAGCTTCGTACAGGAGGACACCTTACCTCCCATTCACAGCTTCTGGTACAGAGGACACATTCCTACTCCATTCAACAGCTTCTGGTACAAGAGGACACCTTAACTCCCATTCACAGCTTCCGGTTACAGGAGGACACCTTACCTACCTTCAAGCTTCTGGTACAGGGGACACCTACGCCATACATTCAAAGCTTCCGGTACAGGAGACACCTTACCGCCCATTCACAGCTTCCAGTACAGGTGGACACTTTACCTCTCCATAACAAGCTTCTGGTACAGGAAGACATTACCGCCCATTCCAAGCTTCTGGTACAGAGAGGACACCTTAACGCCCATTCACAGCTTCCAGTACAGGTGGACACTTTACCTCCCATTCACAGCTTCTGGTACAGGAAGACATCTTACCTCCCATTCACAGCTTCTGGTACAGGAGGACACCTTACCTCCCATTCACAGCTTCTATATACTCCGATGTGGCCGTTCAGAACCTTTTCCGACAAAAAATCCCTATTGCTTATCGCCCAAATGGCTACAAAGTATATAGAAATTAGTCTTTCTATAAAAATAATGCCACTGTTTGCCATTACAATTTGTAGCATGCAATATTTTTGAAGTTACACGAATACCTCATTTCTCGACTACTACAACTTTTGTTAACGTTTGGTAGTTTTCCTATGAAAAACTCAAAAGTAGATATATTTTTAAAAAAAACAACCAGATACCTTCTATCAAACAAAGAAGTCAAGATTTGTAACTAAGCAGCAATGCTCGTTCTGATGCCATTTTTTGTATGCCATTTTTTGTATTTTTACATGTACAGGCATACCCCGCATTAACGTACGCAATGGGACCGGAGCATGTATGTAAAGTGAAAATGTACTTAAAGTGAAGCACTACCTTTTCCCACTTATCGATGCATGTACTGTACTGCAATCGTCATATACGTGCATAACTGATGTAAATAACACATGTGTAACAGGCTCTACAGTCTCCCCGCTTGTGCACAGCTTCGGTACAGGTAGGGAGCCGGTATTGCTGTTCAGGATGTGATGACTGGCGCATGCGTGAGCTGCCGTTTGCCTATTGAGCGAGATGTACTTACTCGCGAGTGTACTTAAAGTGAGTGTACTTAAACCGGGGTATGCCTGTATTCATTTATGTCACAGACATACAGGCAAAAGATGGAAAGAAGCATGTTACAGGAACACCCGGATCACATCATCAAGCACACATTTATACCAAACAACGTGTCGCAGACTGGGACTCTACAGACAAGACATGCAACCAACGCAAAATGTGAAAAATAAGACCTCCTGCAGAGTTACATTATAACAATCAAGTCATTCAGATAGCTACGTGTTTCTATGTTTCTATGTTTAAAAAAAAAATCTGTATTTGGGGATTTTACTGGAAATGTTGTATAAGAAAAAATATATCGTTCAACGAGGTCTGCATACTGTTAAACAAGCGCTGCTGTTTTGTACTGTAGAGCTTATTCTTGCCTGGTGTTTAATATTTAATAGGGTAGACAAAACAAAGCCAACACCAATATGTAAATTGCATGAGTTTTTTTTCCATAAGATGGAGAGCAGGCATTCCCCACGCGTCCCCTGATGGGCTTAGAAACCACATTTGCAGAGTAACAAATGGATCCATTTAATTAAGTTTGCTCTCCTGTGCATCTGAGGGCTGGGCCCCGTGTGAGCACCTGACACCGTAGAGATGTTTGTGAAAAGAATTTTCTGCAGTTATATTTGTGCTTTATTGAGCGCAGTTACATGACAACTGTAGCTTTTGCCAGGAAAATTTACTGCTAGGACGTGTGATTATCCACTGTGAAGATCCTTGTTGTGAGAGGTTAGCACTGTAAGCAAGGCATACACTGTATTGAAATTGAAAGAGCAAGCCCGTAGCCATGTAACACCTTGTTTTATCATTAAAGCAGCAGTTCAGTATGTTCATACACTTTTTGGGGTCTTGGATGTTGAAGTTTGAACAATGGTGTTGGACTGCAGCGGTTTTGCAATAGGAGATCCTACAGTTCTGGGGAGATTTTAAGATTTAACCCTTTTGCTGCCAATATGTCAGGTGGATCCCTTCATATGAATGGAAGATTTAGGCCCATGTTTGCTAAGCAGATTTCTACCATAAGGCAACTTCCGACACTGGTAGACACCTTAATGTAACGCTCGGCCTGCCCACAAGCCAGACGAGACCCCGAGACTGAAGTGGAAAGGAGTAATACCACACACCTAACAGTAAACGGGGGCACAGCCGGAGTGTGGAGATAGCGTAGATCAGGGGTGGGCAACCTATTTTTCAATGTAGCCACAGGTGTGGCGAATTAGAAGTGAAAATAGCCACACCATGTAAAAATGCAGGTATTATGTTGCACATGCGAAAATTTTAAACAACACACAATGTTTGTTTGAACAAGTTTATAAATTCTCCGACCACAACCCCCCTCATCCTCATCCGACTCAACCTCTCACCCCCTTATCCCCCTCCTCCACTCACCCCCCTCTTCATCCTCCTCTCACGCCACCACCACAACCTCATCATCATCACCTCACCCTCTCATCATAATCTCATTTAAAACCCCCTCATCACATCTCATTTAAAACCCCATCATCATCATCTACCCCCAGCACCCTAGATCTCCCCCAGTCCCTTTCAGCAGTCCCCCTCATCATCAAGCACCCCCCCCCAGTCCTATGCGTAGGGTGCATAAGAGGGTGCGTAACACGGGGCGTAGGGCAGGGGAACTGTGGCGGCAGGAGGGGGTAATTCCGCAGCAGCAGTAGGGGGCAGGGTGAGTGCCGGTGTGGGCAGGCTTGGGGTGGGGGGTGGGGGGGGGGGAGAGCTTCCTCTCCGTGCTGCTGCAGCTTCTCCTGTCCCTGTGGCTGCCGGTGCAGTAAGAAGCAGGGGGGAGAGGGGGGGGAGGAGAGAGAGCTTCCTATCTGTGCTGCTGCTGCTGCTCCTCCTCCTCCTGCTCCTCCTGCTGCTCCTGCTGCTCCTGCTCCGGTTCCTGTGGTTGCTGGTGCAGTAAGTAGGGAGGGGAGGAGGAGGGAGGGGAGGAAGAGAGAGAGCTTCCTCTCTGTGCTGCTTCTCCTGTCCCTGCGGAGGAGGAGGAGGGCTGTACAGGGACGGAGGCTCTATTCGCCACAGTTTCACTGCCAATTCGCCACAAGTGGCGAATGGCGACAGGGTTGCCCACCCTGGCTCTATACACTGATAATGAACACGCCGCACTGTATAATGATGCTGAGTATCTCTATACACTGATAATGAACGCGCCGCACTGTATAATGATACTGAGTATCTCTATACACTGATAATGAACACGCCGCGCTGTATAAGGACGCTGAGTATCTCTATACACTGATGATGAACACACTGCGCTGTATAAAGACGCTGAGTATCTATACACTGATAATGAACACGCCGCGCTGTATAATGATGCTGAGTATCTATACACTGATAATGAACACGCCGCGCTGTATAATGATGCTGAGTATCTCTATACACTGATAATGAACACGCCGCGCTGTATAATGATGCTGAGTATCTCTATACACTGATAATGAACACGCTGCACTGTATAATGATGCTGAGTATCTCTAAACACTGATAATGAGCACGCTGCGCTGTATAATGATGATGAGTATCTCTATACACTGATAATGAACATGCCGCGCTGTATAATGATGGTGAGTATCTCTATACACTGATAATACACACGCCGCGCTGTATAGTGGTGCAGAGTATCTGTATACACAGATAATGCACCCGCCGCGCTGTATAATGGTGCAGAGTATCTATACATTTACCTGGTGCTTCTGCTGGCAGAATTGGCAGCTCAGTCCCACGGGGGGGCCAGTCCCAGCGGAGAACTTCACACTGTCCGGGGGGGTGGGGGGAGATATAGGGGTGAGGGTTTCGGGGGCGTCCCCCCCACAAACACACACACACACAGACAGAGACACACACACACACAGAGACACACACACACACACACAGAGACACACACACACAGAGACACACACACACACACACACACACACAGAGACACACACACACACACAGAGACACACACACACACACACACACACACACACAGAGACACACACACACACACACACAGAGACACACACGGGGGGGAAGGAGGAGAGAGAGCTTCCTCTCTGTGCTGCTGCTGCTGCTCCTGCTGCTCCGGTTCCTGGGGGACTGTACAGGGAGTCCCGGCGGCTCTATTCGCCACAGTTTCACTGGGAGAGGAGGAGGAGAGAGAGCTTCCTCTCTGTGCTGCTTCTGTCCCTGCGGAGGAGGAGGAGGAGGGAGGACTGTACAGGGAGTCCCGGCGGCTCTATTCGCCACAGTTTCACTGTTCCTAGTTAGATAGGGTAGGGCAACCTATGTTTTCAATGTAGCCACAGGTGTGGCGAATTAGAAGTGAAAATAGCCACACACATGTAAAGATGCAGGTAGAGGCTGGTGCAATGCGAAAAGGTTAAACAACACAAAGGGTTTGGGGAACAAGTTATAAAGGACCGACCACAACCCCCCTCATCTCTCACCGACTAACGCTCACCCCGGAGCCCCCCTCGCCAAAAAAAACCGCACCCGGGCAGCCGCCGCTGCACGCACCACCACAACCAGGCAGCAGCAGCACCGCCACCCCTCTACCTCATAATTCAGTTAAAACCCCCTCATCACATTCATTTAAAAACCACATCATCACTCAATCTACCCCCCAGCACCCTAGATCTCCCCCGTCCACTTTCAGCAAGTGTCCCCCTCATCATACAATGCACCCCCACCCGTCCATGAGTAGGGTGCATAAGAGGGTGCGTAACAGAGGGCGAGTAGGGCAGGGGATCAACTGTGGCGGCAGGAGGGGGTAATTCCGCAGCAGCAGTAGGGGGGCGGGTGAGTGCCGGTGTGGCAGGCTTGGTGGGGGGGGGGGGTCTGGGCAGCGTCGAGGGGAAAGAGGATCTGGGCAGCCGTGGGGGAGAGAGAGTCTGGGCAGGCTGGGGAGGGGGGAGGGGAGGAGAGAGAGGAGAGAGACTTGGGAGATGGGGAGAGGGGGGGGAGAGATTGGGCAGCATGGGGGGGTGGGGGGAGAGATCTGGGCAGCCTGGGGGGGGGGAGAGATCGGGGCTCAGCCTAGGGGGGGAGAGAGATATCTGGAGGGGGGAGAGAGAGAGATCTGGGCAGCCTGTGGGGGGGGAGAGAGAGCGATCTGGGGGGGGTGGGGGGATAGATCTGGGCAGCCTGGGGGGGGGGGAGAGAGATGAGATCTGGACAGCCTTGGGGGGGGAGAGAGATCTGGGCAGCCTGGGGGGGGTGGGGGGGGAAGAGAGACGGAGGTGGGCACCTGGGGGGGTGGGGGGGGGAGAGATTGGGCAGACCGAAGACGCGCGGTGGTTGGGAGCAGAGGCAGATGAGCAGGGCACTGGGCAGCAAGGATCGAGGGACTACATGGGGGGGGGGGGTGCTATTCCTAAGGCCTGTGGTGGTGGCATCTAATGGAAGGTGTGGGGGTTTTAAAGAGGCCCTGTGCTGGGGGTGCTCCCTGGGGTCTATGCGGATCATGGTGGAGGGAATCAGTGCTGCCCAAAGTATACTGTTCAACCCATGACAGTGGCTGGAGCGGCTGGCTTCTCCCTCCCTGCACAGCTGAGGAGCGGCCAGAGTGAGGCTGGAGAGCTTCCTCTCCGTGCTGCTGTGGAGCTTCTTCCTGTCCGTGGTGCGCGATGCAGTAAGAAGCAGGGGGAGGGAGGGGGGGGGGAAAGAAGGAGGAGAGAGAGCTTCTCTCCATGCTGATCAGCTTCTCGTCCCTGTGGCTGCCCGATGCAGTAAAGGAGAGGGGAGGGGGGGGGGGGGGGAGGGAGGAAGAGCGTCTTCTGTGCTGCTGCTGCTGCTCCTGCTGCTCCGTTCACTGGGCTGCCGTCTGCAGTAACGGAGGGGGTGGGGGGGGGAAGAGGATGAGAGACTCCTCGCTGGCTGCTGTGCTGCTCCTGCTGCTCCGGTTCGGGGCAGTAAAGGAGGGGGGGGGGGGGAGAGAGGGAGGAGAGAGGAGCTTCTCTCTCCTGTGCTGAGTTCTGGTCCCTGCGAGGAGGAGGCGAGGAGGACGGGACTGTACAGGGAGTCCCGGCGGCTCTATTCGCCACAGTTTCACTGCCAATTCGCCACAAGTGGCGAATGGCGACAGGGTTGCCCACCCTGGACGTAGATGGTCCGGGTAACAAAAATAGATAAGGTACCGTACTTGCCAACTCCAGTGGTGCGAGGTAAAGTCCGTAAGCCAATGTTCGTGGAATGGAGAGAGCAGCGCAGTAGAGTGTCCGTAAGACGTGTCCAAGGGGTTCCAGAGAGCAGCGTAAACGATGTCCAAAGCCAAAGGTCAAATCCAGGGAGGTCAGCAGAATATCCAGGGACAGGAACAGGAACTGAAAGACAAAAAGGGCCAGGCAACAGCACACAGCACCAAGGTACAGAAGCTATGCAGAGCAAAGAGGAAATGGTGAGGGGAGATTAAATAGGGGGCTGGGACCTATCAGAGGAATGGGAGGGATGGAGGAGCGGCCCGAGGGAGGACCTGATAGGGGAGAAGTGTCTGGGAAGCTTTGGCCTGTCAGAGCAAGGGGAGGAGCGGTGGAGCGGCCTGGGGAAGGATCTGATAGGGGAGAAGGGCCTGGGGGGCGGACCTGATGGAGCAGGGGCAGGGAAGCGCGTGATGCGCACGCCGCGTCAGAGGAGGCTGAGTCAGGCGCCCGGTGCCAGCAAATGGAGGCCTGGGTCTGCGCGCGCCCGTATGGGTGACGCGCGCGACCCGGAAGTGCGGGGGCAGCCATGGAGGGGGCCACAAGGAGCGAGGGATGCCGCCGGGGAGCCCGGGCGGCACGGGGCAAAGGTAAGGAGGCGCTGGAAGCGGGTATACCCGCAGCGCGGATCCTTACACCTACAGTGCATTGACTGGAATGGGCAGTAAGGTGTCTCCCATCACCAGAAGGTGCCTTGTGACAGAAGAAGTAAATCTGGCCTTAAGTCCTTCTTCTGTTCCGCTGGCTGCCGAAACAGTGCAAATGTCATATTATTCCACAAATAACATAAGGTCCATGTGTCCACCAGCTCTTGTGTGGAATCTAGAAAAGCATAAGGCCTCGGACATAGTGCACTGAGCATCGCTGAGCAGTGTTCTCGCTTGCTGACGCTCGCGCTACCAGGAGCTTTTTGCTGTCCTGACAGAGGAGACAGCAAGCGCGCTAGGGAGGCGGGTATCACTGTGTGTGTGTGTGTGTGTGTGTGTCACTTGGTAGCTGTCAGTGTGTGTGTGTGTGTGTGTCACTTTGAAGTGTTCTGTGTGTTTGTGTGTCACTGGGGGACGTGTGTGTGTGTGTGTGTGTGTATATTATATAATATTTTAAAAATTAAAAAAAAAAAAGACATGTGGTGAGAAAATTATTTATTCACATTGTGCAAGTTGATAATATACACACACACACCACATATATACAACACCCACACACACACACACACACACCACACACACACACACACACCAAAAAACAAAACACAAAAAAAACAAACACACCGAGACACAAAAAGAAAAAAGATAGAAAATAAAAAAAACACACACCACAAAACAACAAAAACACAACCAGATACACTTAACCAACACCACACAGGATACACACCACACACACACCACACAAGAAGACAAACACAACACACACCACATATATCACACAACACAGAGATAATAACCACACACACATATATAGTAGATATACACACACACACACATCAATATACACACACACACACATATACACACACACACACACAGATACACACACACACACACATACACATCTACAAACACACACACCATACACGACACACACACACACACAACATACACACACACACACATTACACACACACGAGGATACAACACATCAGAGACAACACACACATCCCCACCACATAACAGTGAGAGAATAATAGATACATTCATATCTATATACACACACACACACACACACCAAACCCACACACATTATATAAACACACAATATATACACCACACACACCATGCACACACACAGGCACATGCACACATACACACACATGCATACACACAGAGGCACACACACATATATCTATACCACACATATTATACACAAAACATATTAGATATACACCATAATATACACACACACACACACACCCACACACACACACACACACACACACACACACACACACACACACACACACCCATATACTGTATATATATATGCGCCACGCACACACCAGGCACACACCGGCACACAATGCATACACATGCATACACACAATGCACACAAAGCAAACACACACACACACACAACACACACACACATGCACAAATACACAACATGCATACACATGCATACACATACACACACAATGCACACACACACACACACCACACACACCACACACACAAACACACACACACACCACACACATGCATGCATTACACACTACACAAGTGCACACAACATGCATACACATACACATTGCACACACACAGCGCACACACAGACACACACACACACAGATGACACTACGCACACATACCACACCACAGCATGCAAACATGCATACACTACACACAAACAATGCACCACAATTGGCAACCACACACACACACGCACAATGCATACCATGCATACACTACACACACAAAATGCACACAATTGCACAAATGCAACAATGCACACACAAGCACACACATGGCATACACATACACAATGCACACACACGATACACATGCATACACATACACACACACAATGCAAACCACACACAACACACACACAAGGACACACGACAGACACACACACACGAGACGGACGAGCAGAGGGCGGGACGGAGAGCAGAAGGGGCAGGGGACCGAGCAAGGGAGTACGGAGCAGAAGGGGGAGAGGGACCGGAGCAGAAGGGGGGCAGGGACCGGAGCAGAAGGGGGGCAGGGACCGGAGCAGAAGGGGGAGAGGGACCGAAGCAGAAGGGAGACAGAAGGGAGACAGAAGGGAGACAGAAGGGAGACAGCGATCGGGGCATCACCCTCTGGTCGCGGTGCTGACAATGGCGGCTCTGTAGGGAGCCGGCTGCAGCCCCATTGGATGGGAGCGGTCACGTGACCGCTCCTCTGTTTCCCCGAGCACCAAATTTCAGTTTGGCGCTCGGGGAAGAGTTTCTCCTCCTCAGCGCGCATGAGCAGGGAGAAACTATAGCCGCGCTGATAGCAGATGCAGGGGCGTTCTGCATCTGTTCAGCGTGGCTCAGCCCGCCTCAGCACGCCTGAGTGCTCTATGGCCCGGGCCTAAGGGTACTCAAAAGGTTAGAAATAGGGTTATATAGTTACATAGTAGATGCGATTGAAAAAAGATGTTGTTGTTTGCAAACTCACAAACACGTGTCGTAGATAATGAGAGGTTTATTGCATAGTACAGCACAGAGTAGGATCATACACATTCAAAAGTCAAATGATACACTCTGCTAGGGGAGGGCCCAAGCAGACTTTACACTTTACATTCCTTGGCTTAAAATAGGCTGCTAGGCAGATTATAATAACCACTCTTTAATTCTTAAACCAATCATTTTACAGGTCATTAAAACCCGGTTAAAACAGCTCTCTATAGGAATCAGGTACTTCTTGATACCAGGAATGTGGGTGTTACTTCAGGCACAGACATAGATCTACGGTGAGCAAATCTCTCAACACACATAGACACACACATTCTTACACATAAAATTGACACTAACAGAACATAACAGAACAGACACAATGGAAACAGAACATCACCTTCAATCTTTCTCCAGAGACCCCCCAGTCCATTTCAGTAATATCAACAGTATATTAATTTCAGCAATATTACTTCATCAAAGACCTTCAAGTTCAACCTATCCTAAATTTAGACAACAGATACTGTTTGCCCTCTTTGAATGTCCAAAAAAGATTCAGGTAATCTGTAACATGAAGTAGAGCTCCACTTACAATAAAGTTGTCATCAAGTCCAGTTTTATTCAAGGAACATTGAAGAACACAGCGTTTCAGGTCCGCCCGGGACCGGTCATCAGGCCGTTGTCTTCCTGTGAGCCAATAAGTGAAGGTGAGCTCGTGGGACACTGGTAACAACTGACTCACCAGCAGTGTTCGCTCAGTGTCACCTTAACCTCTCAGAAATGCCCACGTGTTCTATGTGAGACAGAAAACAGAGCTGTGCAGTGTAGATCGCTGCTCTAACCCAATCTCTGCCAGAGAGGTCACCTGCCACTTTGGCATTAAATTGATTAACATTTGTCCCATAACTCCAGATAAATACTGTGTTATATTTAAGCTTGAAAGTCTAACCCCAAACATCACAGGAACAAATATTTCCCAGTACAATACCTTGGGATCGCGCCTACATTAACAGCGGTAAAAATACTGCAGCAACCCCAAACATGGTGGCCATTTGTATGAGCTACTGCAACTTTCTGAATGACTCCTTAGCTCGTGTGTTCACTGACAGAATACTCCTCCCTCGCCTCCCCCTTCTGCACTCTTTTCACCTGGAGCTCTGCCAACTACACCTCACATATCAGGCATCAAGGAATAAGACAAACTGTGTTACCCTGTCAGTAATTCTTAACTTGTGACCAGTAGTGAAAACGTAGTAGTTATACTATGATTAAATTCATGAGCGCACAATCCATTTTTATACGCCATGTGTGACTGGCTATTTTGACGCATTTATGGCGCTGAAATGCGGTGAATACGTCTTTTTGAAGCAGCAGAACAGGCTGCATTGCGTTAGACATTTTTTAATTACAGGATGGAAGCAGGGGGTCTCAGTAGCTGCTGTGTTAATTTCAGCTCCGGGGACCCCGGGCTTCCAGAAATACCTCCGTAACGATGCCAGTATATCTACAGTCAGAGAAACTGTGTGCCTAACATAATGGCGGCTTTAAATGTCCCGCGGTACAATAGGCATAGGGGATAACCTTGCTCAACCAAATAGTAGAATGAGTGGAGGGTGCTGCCCAGGATGGGTATACTGTATGGTAACCATCATCTCCACCTTAATACTTGTCTATATCTACCACATTATACTATAATACTAAGAGGTGATATAGATACAAGTATCATCTGGTCCCATACAAAGCCTTAAACAAACTTTTTTGAATGGCAGTATTGGCAATTTAAACCATTTATGTCTCACTTGGGTGTCAGTTATTTATAGTTTTTTTTAGCAGTGTTGCTATTCACCCTTTACCTAATTAACCTCCAATAAGGAATTAGCAATTGGTTGTATCTGTGTCTTTTTTTTTTTTTTTTTTTAAATGAGGCAATAAAGGTTATTTTGTATATACTTTTTCATTTATCATAATAGAAGTGTGCGCCATCACAAGGATTTATTTCTCCCTTTATACTTGCACTCATTTGTGGCGTCCCAGTAGCACGTGTGACCGGGACCTTTAAACTGTAAGGAGATACCAGCACCCGCTATGGAGGTAAGTTTTTCTAGAAGCAGGGGGTCCCGGAGCTGAAATTAACACAGGTCCGCTCCGGAGACCCCCCTGCTTCAATCATGTAATTTTGTTATTACAGATTTTTTTTTAAGCGCAATGCATCCTGTTCTGCTGCTATAAAAAGAACTGAAAGTTTAAATTTGGAAATGTATATGTAACGGGTATTCCACCCCACCGAATCGCATATATAGTGTGGGTGAGTAGAACATGCGGTGTTACCGGTGTGGTGCGTATACCTGCAGGCTCACAGGAGGTCTGAGCCTCCGCTAGTGAGAGCCTGGGGTGAATCCTCTGGAACGTTTCTTCCTTCAGCGCCTCCACCTATGTAGGATTCTATGGAAATGTAGAATGACCCTAACATAGGAACCCACTCAGAAACCACATACACCAGTATTATGGATAACAGGTTTACTGAATGAACAAACACTTTACTAACACACATATAAGACATTACACAACATCATAACCTTATGCTATAACCGTATCACCTTCTGCCCAATGTCTGGTGTTCCCACCCAGTGTCTGGTAATCCCCACCCAATGTCCCGTACTCCTACGGAGGTCGTGGGTGACTGCGCAGTCACTAAGAACTACTAGGCCTGTTGGTGCACATAGGATTCAAAGTTACCTGCCGAGCACTCCGGTGCTCGGGCCTGCAACAATCTTCTCAAAGGGTCAGACGTGCGATGCATCCGTCTGATCCTATCCAGGTGATATTCTCCAGAACCCCAACGTGGGTCCAACCGCTTCACGGGAACAGCAACCGCCGCTGAATCCCTATCTCTCTAACGGGAAGTAGCATGACAGGAACCCTAACCTAGAGCCTGTCCCTGATGTACCGCAACCTGAGGTGACTTGGGGGAAACTCCTACGGCCTGCGGGGTTAATAACCTACCCCCTCCCCTACTACCCCAAGTCCATAAACCTCACTAACCACTAGCTCCTAACTCGCTAGTACTACCAGCCTGCAGCAGACACACAGCTCTCACAGTCAGTCTGCAGACTCCCACACACGCTGCACACACTGCGCCCAGTACATGCAGCGACAACACACACAGTCCTATTTGCCAGTCCGAGCCAGGACCTGACCACCCTCTCCCCTGCCATCGCCGGACGGAGCCGCCATTGGACGCGGCGGCCCCCGCGATCGGCAGTCAGGTGAGGGGGGTGCTGGAGTGCTGGGGAGACCTGGCTACATATATATAGGAAGCTGAAATGTACAGGTAGTCCTCGCTATCCAGCGTTTCACTTTACAACGAATGGCATATCCAACGCTTTACAATGCAACTCTATGTCCGTTTTTCGACGCCGAAATGCGTTATCTGACGCCTGAATGCGTTACCCAACACTCACCGCCACTGATTAACATGGGACTCACTTTACAACGGTTTCACTGTCCAACACTACTTCCAGAACGGATCCCGGTGGATAACCGAGTACTGCCTGTATAATCCTTACAACTCGGCATCAGTGTATTTTCCATTTAAATGTAACAAAGCAAACGTTTTAGGCTGTGTGTATTTGACATAAATAAGGAATAAAAAAGCAATGGTATAAAACCGGCCAGCGATTTACAGCTCTATCAAAGAGCCTATAATCAGCAATTGTGCCGTACGCGTCCGTCACTACACCGGAGTACTGTGACATCAAGGTTTAATAATTCCGCTTGAGCATTTATTACTGCTCCAAATCCAATTTCACAACAAGTTAAGGAGTCTTTTAAAGGCGCAGTTTCTGTTTACTGAAAGTGAATATAAACTTCTCTAATGAAACCGTCGTTTAAAGGTTGACATGAAAAACAAGGCAGGCAAAAGACCACGGGAATTATGTATTAAAAAGGCGATTCCAGCTCTTTTTCTTTTTAACATTTTTTTTTCTACCCGGGATTGAAGCCGGGGGTCTCCGGAGCTAACCCCTGTTAATTTCAGTTCTGGGGACCCCCTGCTTTCAGAGATACTTGCCTCTATGGTAGGAGCTGCTAGTTGCTATTCTGCGCAGCTTCCAGGGTTCACATTATGGCGGAGTTTCAAAGCTCCCGCACCCTGTGGACCAATAGGAAGCTGTGACATCATCAGGTTTGGCTTCCTATTGGCCCATGTGACGCGGGAGCTTTAAACTTTAAAGCCCAGCAAACTCAGCCGGAGCGGCTACCAGCACCTACTACGGAGGTATCTCTGAAAACAGTGTGTCTCCAGAGCTGAAATTAATGGGGTTTAGCTCTGGAGACCCCTGCTTCAATCCTAGGGGAAAAAATAGAGCTTGGATTGCTCCTTTAAGAATGTTCTTTAGAAAACGAATTGAAAGAGTGGACTCCCTCACAAAATCAATGTACTGTATTTCCTAAAATCATTGGTAGGATGTGTCAATATGTCATTATTTCTGTTCTTACATTTGCCGCTTGTTTTCTCATGCTTTGTATGGTGAGAGTCGCGTTCCTACATATGAAGCATTAAGAATTGTTTGCGTCTGTAAGAGAGGTGTGCAGGGGTATGCAAATGGAGACTGTTTTAGGTTGAAATTATATCTTGGCTTTATTGAGCCTGTTCCTTTTTCCAGGCAAAACATACACAAACAACAAAATAACAAACCCCTATCTCTATGTAAGGGCTAACTTACCTCCCCAGACCCTATCTGCAGGACTGGACTCTTTGCTTTTTAGTTGTGGTCCTGCTCACACTGTAGGCTCCACGGAATCCAAGCAATCTTATCTCCCTTCACTATCGCTCGTCTGCTACGCCCGCCTCCTCAGATTTCTATGCGGGGGGTAGACACTTCGCCTCTCCTTCCTTCCTCTACCTTGCGCACAGACAGGAAGTGCCAGGAGGAGATCTTTTGAGCGTTTCGAGACGCGCTGGATTGGAATTTACAGGCCACCGTAGCTCCCGTGACATGCGGATCTCCCCTTGCTGAAGCCGTAAGCTGATCACCATACGGGTACCCGCACGGGGACGCGAGCGCGACCCGGAGGACACCGCTCGAAAGATCTCCTCCTGGCACCTCCTGTCCGTGCGCAAGGTAGAGGAAGGAAGGAGAGGCGAAGTGTCTACCCCCGTGTAACGGTGTTTCCCTCAGGGCCCTTCTGATCCTGACCCCTATGTGAGAAACTGCCCCTGTTACATGTCAGTGTAATGTGGTGCACCTGCTGGCTCACAGGACTCCTGAGTCTCCCGCTCGTTGGTAGTGGGGATTTCACCATGACAGGCGTATGAGGTAGGTTAGTGCTGAGTTCTACTCACAGTTGGTACAGCGCCTCCATCCTTTCCAGATCCCCACGATAGCAGGGAGGAGTTTCTGGAAGAGAACTCCTGGGTGCATCTTCTTGCTGAATAACTCCAGTCTCAGGCAAGAAGGGTCTCTTGAACAAGGGCATCTTTAATTGCATAGAACATGGCAGACTGCCCATCATAGCGGCCGACACTTAGCCGCACATCTCCATGTTGCACTTCATTAGTAAGGTTCCTCCTGGCTCTTTATTCAGCCAGGTATCTTCTGCCACTTCTCCCCTAAGGGAGACTACCAGCTGTGCCAGAGCCCTGGACACAGTGTGGGATCAGCTTGTCACTCTCTGCAGCTCACTGCACTTGACTCAGCCTTGAACTCTGCAGACCAGCTACTACAACTGCAGAGTTGAACAACTAACTTTTGGAAGTGCTGTGCAATATATAGGCTCCAGAAAGACCCACCTCTGTGTCACTAACAGTGGACACAGAGCATGCTGTCACTTTCTTTGCTACATGTCAAACATCACAGGGGTTGAGGGCAAACCTCCATGATGACTTCTGGCAACCCTGCCCTTTTAACAGGAGTTACTGCTCAGAATGAGAGATATGTAACACCAATTTTACACATGGCTACACCCGCATAGAAATCTGAGGAGACGGGGGTAGCAGACGAGCGATAGTGAAGGGAGATAAGCGTGCTTGGATTCCGTGGAGCCTAAAGTGTGAGCAGGACCACAACTAAAAAGCAGAGTCCATTCACACATGCTGGGAAGCTGTACGCAAGTGCTGGCTGTAAGTGCAATATGGTTCTAACCCAGTCTAGTGTAATACATTTCTTGTGCCATGATCGTTTTCTCTTTTGTTTGTATCATATACTCTGAATAAGCTGAAGATCTCGCCTTATCCTGATTAACCTCCGAAACGCCAAGTGGGAATGAATTCATAGAACAACAATTCCATTTAATCTGCAAGTGTATGAATCCATTTCAAAGTGCTTTAATAGGCTAATAACCTTTACTGATACATTGTTGTCTGCCTTTGTATTTACCAAATTATGTTCCACAACTGTACTTGAGTCAACGCGCCGGAGGACATCTTTTCTTCCTTGTTATACACCATGTGATTGAATAACATTATTTCATAAATTGAACCAGTTGGAGTGCTGGGTGAACCCTTCTTTACGTTGACCCCGTGCTGATGACATAGGGTTGTTTTTCTGTCTCCTGGAGCACTCGGGAACCTGTATCTCATTTTTACTGTTTTGACGTTTTGATTGTTCTTTGAGATCACAACAAATCCATTAGCCGAATTATATGCAAAAACTTTGGCTGTTCCCCAACTCATTAGCATATTTAAAAAAGGCTTATGAGCTTGTGGACCGGCCGTTGTTAAGTAGCACATATACGCATGAAACAATACAATACACATATGCATTGATATTCACATGGCATAGATCGCGTTGTGTGCAAAATAACATACTATCATGTTACAAAATCAGGCTAATCGGGGTCTGGCTGGGTGAAACGCCAAGTTTCGATATGACTTATTGCGTTGTTTCCCCGCGTTAACCTGAACGGCCTTTAGTGGATATACTTAAAGAAGTAAAACTTTGAGTCTGATGGTCATTCTGTGGAAATGGCTGACGCCATTTTGTTTTGTATTTATATCACGGACGATCAACCAAACTACTATCGCATCTATGATATCCTTCTGTACTTACCTAATGGTAAGTGTTTGCTATTCCATGTTATTACGAATATACTCTTTTGATATTTAACTCTGTGCCCAGGACATACTTGAAAACGAGAGGTAACTCTCAATGTATTACTTCCTGGGAAAACATTTTATAAATAAATAAATCATTTACCTCTGGTGCGCTTGTCTCATGTTTTATTTTTTACTCGAGACGTAGTTGAATTTCGCTGCAAAGAGGAAACTACAGACAAAAACAAACTTCCAACAACAATCTTTGCTGCGCGAGGGGACTTTTCTCCATTTCCATATATATATATATATAATTATAATAATAACGTCATTTCATATAGCGCTGTTCTCCCAATAGGACTCAAAGCGCGTCACAATTACAGCATAGTGTGTGGTACGCAGCACATAGGAATGTTACAGGCACAGGCCCTGTCCAGGTGAGCTTACAATCTATGTACTGTATTGTGTGCCACGAGGTTAGGTACATTTGTGTGAGGACTGCCGCTGCCAGGATCCTGTAAAAGGTCAAAATGAACTTGACTCTAGCACAGAAATTTAGACAATACAATCCTGTGATGGAGGAGACCAGCTGTATTGTATGTTCTGACGTTTTGTATATACAAAATACAAGCTCTGTGGACTCCCAGCTTCAGGATTGGGCACAGGTTGCATTTTTCTGAATGAAAAGGACATCGATTTGTGCAATCTTACACATTCGCCTTCACAACATAGCACGTTGCACATGTTTACTAAACCGTGCTAAGTTATAGGGCATCGTACGGCCCGTTCACTTAAGGTGCCTCACAGCTTAACGTTGTTTAGTAAATCTGGGCCACTGAGTCTCTGCCACGGTGACTTGCGCAAGAACCTGACAATCGGGCTTATATTGGTTCCTCCCACTTCAAAAGCAATGCTCTTACTACTAATTAAAACTTGCACACTCCTTCAGGCTTGAGGTGCTTCAGTTTTTCGCATCAGCGCCCGAGTCATTTCTTGCAACAAACATCAGGTTTATCCAAACAGGAATGCATGACTACAGCACGTTAACACCTTCACTGCCAGAGCTACCTGCAACACATTTCAAGGTGCGAGATCCCATGCATTACGTTGATGCTCTGATTTTCAGCAGCATTGCTTTGGTGTGTGCACGGGTCTTGGGCACGCCAAAGTTTATTTTAGGTGGCTTGACACATTCCGGAGCATATGTACTGAGCATCGCAAATGGCTTTTTTGGGGGAGCATGCCCAATTCCCTTTAAAACGGTGCTTATGTGCAACAATGCACTTCTCTCTGAATTCTCCACCTGCCTCCCAAATGTAGTTTTTGCCACGCAGAAATGGACTGCGCTGGGCGTACAGATGTAAATGGTGTGTACTTTTTTTAAAAAAAAGAAAGTTTCTCTGTGCCACAAAATCAAATAAAGTGGATCAACATCGTCCGCCAAATTCAACTTGCTGGAAAACCTCAAGAGACTCCTAATAGAGTTAGCGCAAAATTATCGGTCACACATACCCGATGAAAGGCCGTGTACGGGCCTGAAACGTCACATGCTGCGTGGTATGTTCCTTTTCTGGATACAGGTAACTTTTTTCATCACCACAGCCATGTGCACCGTTTGATACAAAATCTGGATGAAAACTACTGTACTAAACTATGAGTGACAAACTTGCTATGGGATTGAGTGCTGCCCTTCCCTTTGACCATTTCTATATACTGTTGAGTGCAACCACACTCTATGGGGTTAAGCACCTTTCCTGCTGCAGAAAACGTTGACTCCATGCTGTGGTCTTGGGACTCGGTTTCCTTACGGTATTCAACATGGCGCAACGCGCCAAAATAATTTGAAACAGCACATTATGAGTCATATGTACGAAGTCTTCATGCATACGACACATTTGATGAAGATTTGTATTACCTATAACACTACCATGTTGACGCACATTTCGTGTCCATCATGGCGTTCCCTATATTACAAATTAAAATAAGAGAACAAGCGCCTAAGACTCTGCTCTATCCACTTTCTCTGCTTGCTGTCAAACATAACGTGATATTTGGTTAATTGCACTATTTCTCACAGCCTCGTTCATCAATCAGTTTTCTGCCTGATCGCGGCCCATGAGCTGGCAGTGAAGGGTGGAGAAATGAAGGTGAAGCAAGATGAAATGGAAAACGATCAATAGCAAGAAGGTGTGTGTGTGTGTGTGTGAGGATAGACACAGAGAGATGATAAAAGAATAAGCTCTTATTGACTTTCCTTGAGGTAAACATTCCTGGTAAGTTAAATATTGATTTAGGCAAAACTGGGGGGAATACTTTCTTGGAGGCACTATCCATCTTAATCTGACCTGAAATGAAGTCAAAGTGGGAAGGGGATACCATATGGAAATATTTCCATACGAGAAGTCAAAGTGGGAAGGGGATACCATATGGTAATATTTCCATACGAGAAGTTAAAGTGGGAAGGGGATACCATATGGTAATATTTCCATACGAGAAGTCAAAGTGGGAAAGGGATACCGTATGGTAATATTTCCATACGAGAAGTCAAAGTGGGAAAGGGATACCGTATGGTAATATTTCCATACGAGATGTTAAAGTGGGAAGGGGATACCATATGGTAATATTTCCATATGAGATGTTAAAGTGGAAAGGGGATACCGTATGGTAATATTTCCATACGAGAAGTCAAAGTGGGAAGGGGATACCGTATGGTAATATTTCCATACGAGAAATCAAAGTGGGAAGGGGATACCATATGGTAATATTTCCATACGAGAAGTCAAAGTGGGAAAGGGATACCGTATGGTAATATTTCCATACGAGAAGTCAAATGGGAAGGGGATACCGTATGGTAATATTTCCATATGAGAAATCAAAGTGGGAAGGGGATACCATATGGAAATATTTCCATATGAGAAATCAAAGTGGGAAGGGGATACCATATGGTAATATTTCCATATGAGATGTTAAAGTGGGAAGGGGATACCGTATGGTAATATTTCCTAATGAGATGAATAAAGTGGGAAGGGATACCATTGGTATATGTCCACTATGAGATGCTAAAGTGGAAGGGGGATACCGATGGTAATATTTCCATACGAGAAGTCAAAGGGGACGAGGGATCCGTATGGTAATATTTCCATACGAGAAGTCATTTTCGCGCGATTTGCTTGATTTTTAATTGTTGGGAGTGACCAGCAGCACTTGGGTGTGGGTATTTAAGTCACTTTCAGTCACTTGTTCACTGACACTTCCATGCTGAAGATCCCCCTATAGCGGACGAAAAGTTGATATGTGTGGTGTATTCTAATAAAATTTTTTATAATTATACTGTGGGTGTGCTGATTTTTGCATCTTTGTGTGGTAAAGTATGCTATTTGGTTGTGGTATAAAGCAATGACTATACAATATAATTCAGGAGTGCCAGTTTTAATGTGTGATGTGTGGTGTGTGTGTGATGTGTGGTGTGGGTTTGTGTGTGGTTGTGGGTGGTGTTGGTGTGTGGGTGTGTGTGTGTGTGTGTGTGTGTGTGTGTGTGTGTGTCAAAAGGAGTACCACTGAGCGTGGCCAAATATATACAACAAAAGACAGAAATGCCCAAGGCTACATCCAATGTGACAAAATACATAGAAAAATACTTGAAAATTCTCGTGAGTAAGGGTCATTTAGTTAAACCTTTTGGCCAAAGCGTTATACACCTGCAGCCACGTCACGGCATGACCAGTATGCAGGTCCTAACACTACCTGTAAAAAAATCTCTTTTACCTCTGCTGGAGGGAGAATGATCGCAGCGGGTCTGTCCCTAAACAGGAACATGAAAAAAACCTGCTACTTTTAAAAAGTGGAGTCATTTTAGGCTCAATGCTGTGAAAAGCTCAAGGACACACAGAGAATATGCAGTAGCTGCAGCGTGTAAGGAACGCTAGTGAAGGGTTTCTAGCCGCCAGAGGAAAGAATGCAGCAGATGCAAAGATGTAGCGATTAGAGCCGAGATAAAAAGCAATTTGTAGAATGTGACACTGAAAGCGAAACCAAACAAAGGCTTTTGACATCTTATTTTTCCCTTTGAAACAGAAAACTATTGGAAGATTTTTTGAATGCTGTGCGTGAATGGGAAGAAAAGGAAATTTGTACTGGAAACAAATGTGGACCTTCTAAGTGGGACTGAGAATGTAATTGTTGTACTGCAGGCTTTAATAAATGGGTAATGTAATAAATATGTACGATACAGTATATACAGTATAACATAACGGGGTTATGGCCAACAAGTTGGCATTGTAAGGGTGTGAGCAGACTGTTTTCTAATATTTCCTCCATTAGTAATTCATGTTATGTTATTTTTCAGTTTCATTATATTTGATGTAAAGTAACATTCCCGAGTACCTGATTTACATTTATTTTTTTTAAGCATTTGAACCATTTCTGGTGTAATTACCAGTGTTTCTGGTCCCTCCGGGGAACGCACTGGAAAGCACCGGATTAACCCTTCTTCCAGTGGTGGCATTCATGACACATGCGATGACAGAGCAATTAAAAGTATGCAATGCCTGTGACTGTAAGGAAACGGGGAACACGTCCCCTGCGGCGTGTTCCCTCCTTACCTGCTGCTCCACACACCTCCGCGCCGCTTACAGAACGTGCGTGCACACGGAGGTCTTTCTACTCCACCACGGAGCTTGGCTCCGCATCCCCCCCCCCTGCACGCGACACGCCTCCGTCACGCGCGGCACGTAAATGTGACGTCGTGCACCGCTCCCCAGCTGCGAAGCAAGTATGCTAAATCTCTCCCACCTGTCTCCTGCACCTTTCAGCCAATCTCTGCTTCCGCAGAGGCCACTCCTCCCCTCACTCCCAGTCGTGCTTCACTGCTACATAATCTCAGCTGTTTTACTCATTCCTTGCTGAGCATAGTTCATGGTAGCCTTGTGTTTCCACGTCCTTGCCCTGTCTTGTGCCTTGTGCTTTAACCTTGTTGCTGCTTATTTCTCCTGTATACCGACCCGGCTTGACTTTAGGACCTCTCTCTGGATTACCGACCCCGGCTTGCATCAGACCATCTATCCCCGACCACGGCTATCAAACTAACTACCTTCCTACTTGCTCCAACCCCTGACCTCGGCACTCCGGATACTGACTACTCTCCTGGCACCTACCTACGACCTCGGCAAGTATCCAGACAAACCCACTTTCTCCAATCCAGACCCGGCGATTTTGACTATCCACCCTCCAGGCGCGCCTCCGCTGTTGCGGGTGCGCAGTTTAATACTTTCCCACCTCAGTACCGGGGTCCCGCCTTGTTCGTGGTGAGCGCAAGCGTTACAGTGACACGCTCAGGGGCGTAGCCAGGTTGTGCAGCTATTGAGTGCCGCACCGCAGAAGTGCTGTGTCATTGCACTAATACACAAACGAGAGTTGGAGCGTTGCTCCCAGGAACGATCTATGGAATATAAAACGGAAAACGCCTGGGCCTGTGCGGGCCTGGCTTGCTGGGTATTGCGGGCCATTGGTTTGGGTACCGTTGGCCTTTACCCGAAGGTTGAGACCTCTGGCAGGGTTGGCACGGATCGGGTTACATTATTTCTTTTTAATATAAGCCGCGGCCTTCGTACTTCCAGACCTTTTGTTGTGCGTTTATTTCTAACTCTGATCCCACAGGAACCAAATTGACTGCACTGGAACATGTTCCTTTAAATTGGAGAGGTGGCGAACGAGTAAGAAGATTATCCCAAAGGGAAACTTTTTGGAAATTCTAAACTTGGGACTCCGCAACTTGCGGGTTTAAATGTTGCAATTGATCCCTTTGTATTTTAATCTGTAGTCTCTCTCCAGTTTTCACAGTTTCACTACCCTTCACAGATCCGGGTATTTGCATTTATTTATTATTTTATATTTATATATATACAGCATATAGATTTGATATATATATCTGAATAGATGTAATTGCTCGTTTTTAACTCTAGTTTTTGCTATTATGACATCCTTAATCTAAAGGACCTGTAAGGGGACACCCTTACACAAGCAACACTGATACAGTGCAGCACATACATACAGAGACACCAAGTAATTGATCTTTGACATGGGGGCGGAGGTGAAGGGATGATACAATGGGGATGGGGGGAAATCGGTTGATATGGAGAGGCAAGAGCACACACGGAATTGCAGTTACTGCCACGGGTGGTCACAATTAAACAAACAATCTATGTTGCACATATATGGTAACAGTAGAGAGCACTCGCGTGGTCCTGTACAAAGGTGTTTTTATGTGATAAAACGGTCGACGTTTCGGTACCAACCTGGACCTTATTCTGGACAAAGTGAAGGAGTAAAACGCTGGATTACATACCTGACAATTACCCAAGATGCATAGCGTGAATCTCCTGGCCCCCATGAAAGATAAAAAACTGCTGGTACTGGTGCCAAAAGCGTTGCTTGGCAACAGCACGTAAACAGCTTGGGTGCATACAGAGAAATAAAGACAATGCAGAATCAATATACAGATGGTAATCAGTGCTAGGGAAAGTGGTCAGTGCTCAGTGCTAGTTACAACAGTGAACATAACATTATACTGAATATAAAGTATTAAACAAAATCATATAAGTGAACGTTCAGCCTTGCGCCGCAAACATAACATATCGTCCAGAAAGCTGCTATCATGATCCGCACATAGGAACATGAAATGGATAAAATAAATGAATGTATGGTTCCAAATATTACATATATTAATAAAGGTCATGCTTTGAAAAATGATAAGATAGATTGCTTGTTCAGTGCTGGTCTGAAGAGTCGATCTAGTTACCCCAAGTATAGCACAAGGGGATAAAGTGTAATCTGCAGTGGGATAAAGCGTTGGTTGTTTTTTTAACTCACATGAAGGTTATGGCAACTCAATGGTGATCTACTGTAACAGGGAATTAACCCTGTCTAAATTAGTCTGCAATAGAAAGCCTGTAGTGGTCTGAGGAATCCAGCAGGGAGCTGGTTAATTACAGCTAGACAATTAACCAGCTCCACCTGGTTAATCAGACAAGGGTAAAAAACCTCCTGCTGGAACAGACCCAGAGACTCTCTTGAGCACACAGGCATAACTGTGTGCTGATAACAAGACACCAGGACACCAGACCTCTTTTCCTGGACACAGAGGATGGAGGAACTTGCCAGAGGATGGCCACTCAACAGACACCAACCAGACTCAGAGACTGCCACAAAGAGCCCCTGCTACAGGTACCTCTTTAGACTTTAGGTGATAGGTTGGTAAGGGGTTTTTCCCCCCAGCCTTGCAGATAGGGACTGGGGAAGTGAGTCAGCCCTTACACAGGGATAGGTGTTTTGTTTCTTTGTATATATGTGTTCATTGCCTTAAACTGTTACTTAAAGTGACAGACTGAATAAAGCCATGGTTATTTTCCCCCAAATCGGTCTCCCTGAGTGTTCTTCTGCACATGTCTCGTACATCAAGTTTGTCATCTAACATCATACAGCACAGTATATGACTAGGCAAGAGGGGGGGGGGGAAAGTAATAAATAAAGGGTTATGGAGGTTGGTGGAGAGCAATATAAGTCAGTGGGATCATCTGAGTACTTATGAACTGTCCCAAAGTATCAGAATGAAGTGTCAGGCAGGAGGCATGTCAGGGGTGTTGCAGACGAGTCTTGAGCCCTGGTCTCGGTACTCCCAGGCTGGAGCCCTGTCTGTCTGCCCCCAGGATCCTTCTAGGCTGCTGATTACTTTATTACAGGCACCTGTTACCTAACTGCAGCCAGGCCTTTATAAGACCTCCCTTTCCTGTGTCCTGTGCCTGATTATCCTGGTTCTCCCAGTGATCAAGTCCTTTGCCTCTGTCGTTGTTGTCAGAACCAGTCTCGAACCGTGAACTGTCTCTTGACTACCGCTAACTGCTTGCTGCCTGCCTCTGACCTCAGTCGGTCTCCTGACCACCTGCCTGCTAGCCTTCCCAGTGTAAGGAATCGGGGGAACACGTCCTTTGCGACGTGTTCCCTCCTTACCTGTTATCACACAGTCCTCCACTCTGGCACGTGTGCGCACCCCCGCTCTGCTTACAGAGCGCACGCGCCGCTCTTCTAGAGTGCCACGGAGCTTAGCTCCGCCCCCTCGGACGCACACGTGACGTCGTGCACCGCTCCCCAGCTGCGTATCAAGTATTCTTACTGCCCACTTGTTTCCTGCAGCCTATCTCTGCCTCCGCAGAGGCTGCGCCTCCGTTCCGCCCCCTGCCTCATTGGACCCTGTCTGCTATATATGCCTTGCTCATTCACTCCTGCTTTGCTGAGCATAACTTGTTGTAGCCTTGAGCTCCTGCGTCTGTTATGCTTAGCTCCTTGTCCTTGTGTTTCTTCCTGCAGTTTGATTCTACGTGTACCGACCCGGCTTGACTTCTGAACCCCTCTGGATATTGACCCCGGCTTACCCTCGACTCTGCGGACCTCTCCAACCCAGACCACGTCTATACGGACTTCCACGATTCTGACCTCTCCAACCCAGACCACGGCTTAACGGACTTTGACAATTCCAACCTCTCTATCCCAAGACCTTGGCAACTATCAGGACTAACCCGCTCTCTCCAACCAAGACCCGGCTACGTTGACAATCCGCCTGCCAGGCACACTGCCGCTACTGTGGGTGCATGGTTCTATACTTCCCCACCTCAGTACTGGTGTCCTGTCTTGCTCGTGGGCAGCGCAAGCGTTACATCCAGCAACTGTAACTCCAGCCTTGCCGTCGTCCCCGTGACAGGACATGTGTATAGAAGGGATAGGGGCACAAGTATGAATCAACAGAGAAGTGCCTAATCTTATTGTATTTCTGGGGCCTGGCCCCATCATCTTTAAGGTACCAGCAGTTTTCACAGACATCAACCAGTCCAAATGATCACTTCAATGGTGTTCTGTCACCTGCAGTGGAAATCATAATAAGAAACATGTGTACGTGAGATCCTCATTTATGTCTATAGGGGTTAATGTATCTAAATCAAAGGTCCATCTGTATCCTTTCTGAAGTAGTAGTTTACTCATGTCACTGCCTCTAAGCGGTTGTTTAGCTTGGTATACAACCATATATTGTAACGTGGAGAGTTGGTGGCCAAATATGGAAAAAAATGCTGGGCCACGAGAGCAGAACTTTATGTACGTTCAAATGCTCTCCTGATGGTGGATCTGTGTTCTGCAATTCTCTCACGGAACGTGCGATCTGTTTTCCTGATGACTACACAGGCGTTTGACGCAGTAAAAAAGAGAAATGGACGTGCAATTGAGATAATGCTTTATCTGATATCATTTAGCCGAGTGAGGATGAGCCAAACAATAAGTCCAGAGCGGCAAGTGATGCAGCCATGACAACCAAAACCTCCTTTCTTAATTGGAAGAGTGAGGCCTTGTGGAAAGTATTGTTGATATTTTTCTATTGAGTCTGGTCCAATAAATAAGTCCTTTAGGTTTTTATTGCTCTTAAAGCTGCAATTCTAGCTGCCGCAAGACTCGGGCCGCATCATCAGTGGGAGGGAAGGGTAAAAAAGTACCTCTAGCCTACAGCCTCACTGAGTAGGTCAGCAGTGCGCAAACTGGGAGGCGCGAGTTTTTTCAGGGGGGACGCAGGCGGTTGCAGAGGTCCCGCGCTCTTCCCCGAGGCATTTAAATTAAATGCCGGGGGATCACGTGCGGCCCCTGCAACTCAACTTACCGTGATTCTGAAGGCTGCTATGACGCGTCGCCATGGCGTGACGTCACGTGACCCCGCGACATCATTTGACGCCAACACAAGAGGTGAGGGGGGCGCGAGCACGGGGGGGAGAAGGCTAGGGGAGCACAACTTGAATAGTTTGGGCACCCCTGGAGTAGGTGACTAAATGTAACCATCAATAAAAATAAAATATTTAGCTTTATTTGTCGACACTAAACTTACGTCGCTTGCAGCGATGTTTCCGTTTAGTTTATTTTGGTTTTGATAACAAAATTCTTGCATTTTAAAAACGATAAGAAATACCAAGGGCTTACAAAAAGTCTTAACATTCATTTGAAGAATATTTAAACAACTGCACCCCCCACCCCCCTCTCTCTCTGTCTCTCTCTCACAAATCTGGCTGGTGATTGGGGCAATCTGATGGATGATGTGTGCATGATTGGGTGGTTGATTGGGTTTGTTGGGCGATCAGGGGGTGATTGGGGCTGTGAGGCAATCCGGGGGGTGGGGGTTGATTTGGGTGATGGGTACTCACTTCATGCTTGCTGTCTGCTGTCTTCTCTCTGCAAGGCGCCCATGCAGCGTGACATGTGGTATGTCTGTGTCCCATGAGTGCAGTCTCTTCTGCACTCTGCAGGGTTCCTGCACAACATGTCCTGTGCGTGCCCGTGACATCATTGGCTGAACCACACACGTAACCAGGGCAAGCGCGACAAATTTAAAAAAAATTGTCTTGGCAAGCAGCTGAGCATGCGCGCCTACTCAGGACAAACACATTGTCGCAATGTGTTTGATCGCGCTGAGCGCAGCTTCACCCTCGACCTTAGAGAGGGCCTTGACAATTCAGACCTACCCTGGCTAAGCCCCTGTACATACTTTATCTGACAGATCTAATATTAGTTATGGAATATGCAGTGATATTGAAAAATCTTGGTTCAATCTTTCCATTTAAATGGGATGGTCTGCGGCAATGCTATTTTTTTTTAGCAACAGTATGATTCATTTGTTTATTCACCATAACCTGAGAATGTTATTACCGAGATGTGCAGAAGTACATCGTTCTGAATTGCACATTATTCCGACCGCCAAATATCTTGTTTATTGCTAATTGCTAGCCTGAGCCAAGATTTGATTGAGAACTAAAAAGGCAGGATAAGCAAGTGCCAATTCTACTAGCCGCTCTGCTACCACTATCAGAGTTGGGAGAATATCGTCTATTCTCTCATTTTCTCTTTCGGAACTGGCAGGCTGATCAGGTGCCAATAATTGGGAAATCCAGCCCCATGAATACATGACAGGCGTGAGTGCTAAGACTGTAAAACGTGTTGTGATCACGTTTGAATCTAAAACGACTATATTTTAAAGCTCAGTGGTCCTGTTACGGAGCCAGTTATGACACCATAGAGGCATCTGTTTCTGTAACCTCGCCAGCAGCAAAGGAAAGGCTTCTTTACAGTAAGGGCAGTTAAACTATCTATGGCGACTGTGACTGCAGATACGATATATACAGTATCTTTAAGAAAGGGTTAGACATCTTTTTAGAAAGGTACAATATACAGGTGTAACGGGTATTCCCTGTGAATACAGACGCTACTAATGCTGTATTTACCTGTGTGACCCTCAGGAGCCTAAGCATCTGCATGGAGAGCCTGGGGTACATATATATCACAATATCTCGTGGTGCAACGCCTCCACCTGAGAGGGATCCCGACGGAGCGGGAGGAGTCCCTCACAGGACACAACACAATAATACTCACTGGTATAACAGAACGGTCTTTACTGAACACATGCACATAAGTATACTTATACTCTATATAAATCACAACAATACTTGCTCTCGTTGAAAGTATTACCCTTCCCAACCACCGTGTACCCCTACACCGTGTCCAACTGAACTATACAGGGCCCTTGGCCACTCTACCACGTAAGTGTCCCCAAGTGATACCCCCGCCCTTTAGGTGTGCTTCTTGCGTTGTTGTACAGTGTTGGTGCACTTGTAGAATGATACCTGCCCGGGGCTCCGGCCCCAGGTTCCGCAGACTACGACAGGGATTCCGTCTGGTCCAACGTCGTCATCCGCCACCGCGTGGGGTGAATTCCGGCATGGATAATATCTCCATAAGTCTCTGTGTCTTTGGTGGGTTTCTGAGCCCAGACCCCACCTCGCAGGGCTGCACTGCTTAGCACTGTGTCCCTGACTACCAAACAGATAATGGGGCAGAGTCCCTACCTAGGGCCTGTCCCTATAGCACAACAAGTTGTTAAGGTGGCTCAGGCCCTAACCGGGGCCTAGGGGGCTGCTGGCCTAATGCAGTGGGTCACAGACCCCTGTACTCACCTCCTACCCCTAGCTCTTCCTGGTCCTGACTAAACTAGCGTGGTCTCCGCACGCGAAAAGTATAAATTCCCTGAGCAGAGGATTCGGGCAACCCTATTGGCTCCCTGGCACCACTTAACCTAGCCCCTGTGCATGCTGGGGGCTGTAGTCTTCTTGGGAGCTATTCTCCCATTAGCCGCCTCGCGCGCACCTCACCTGCACATGCGCAAAGCTCTGAATTGGCCACCGGCTGCAGGGACTCACTGCGCATGCGCGAGCAAGGAAAAGATGGCGGCCCCTCTGCAGAAGCCGCCGGGAGTCCCCGCCGACGCGCTCGGCGCCCGGCACCCGCATGACCCCCTCTCCGGAATACGGGCAGGCGCGCGCACTCGCGCCCGATCCCAACATGCCCCCGCGACCGGCCGCATCCCTCCCGGTCGCCGCAGAGGTAAGCTCAGTGAGGGGGGGGGGCACAACCACCCAGAGGTGACCTGGCTACACAGGGATATATTAAATAAGTAAACACGGGAAGGATGTTGACCCAGGGAGAAATCTGATTGTCATTACTGGGGTCTGGGGTCTGGAAGGACTTTATTTTTCCCCTTATGGGGCATCATAATAATTAATAATAATAATTGTTTGTTCTTGTATAGCGCTGCTAGCTTTACAGTGCTATTTTTGCAGACACATTCCCTGCCCCATAGAGCTTATAATCTATGTTTTTGGTGCCTGAGGCACAGGGAGATAAAGTGACTTGCCCAAGGTCACAAGGAGCTGACACCAGGAATTGAACCAGGTTCCCCAAACTCAGTGCCAGTCAGTGTCGTTACTCACTGAGCCGCTCCTTCTCCCTACATCATTGGATAATGTTTACTGAGGTTTTTTGTTTGCCTTCCTGTGGATCAATATCAATACATAGCATCTATCTCGGCTAAATATAGCATGGGTTGAACTCGATGGACATATGTCTTTTTTCAACCTCATCTGCTATGTAACTGTGTAATTAAGTAACGAATGTTACCTTCTGTAGAAAGGTGCTTTTTGTTGGACAGAAAGTATTAATCCTGCCTAGTCATCTAATATCCCTAACTACTCTTGGTTCTTCTATTACCCTATGAGAACAACTACAGGGTGGGGTGCTGAAAACAGCTACTTTTTTTGTTGTATATTGTCCTTCCTTCTGGCACCTCAGTAACTTTTAGTCTTCTCCAATATCTGTTCCCGCTCCGCTCTCCATCCACTCCACTCTCCATCCACTCCACTTTTTTTCTAGCCTGGCCAAAAGATGATCGAAATGTAGTTCCTCTCACTTGCCAGTATCATCACGCGTGACATAACACAAAATATATGACACAATAGCTAGCACACACTGCTTGCTCTAAAGGCTAGCTCGGGGCTCATACCTAAACGTGGCAAGAAGGCAGCAGCGGTTCTAGTGTTCCACTAATTAGGGTCTTGTTATTGCTTTTAGGAGGACCAAATGAAACCTGTTTTTGTCTAATGATAAAATATTTAGGGCAGTGTACGTAGGACTAGTGTTATACAAGCAGGAACCATCTGAATTTGACACTAAAACCTCTTCAATATTGACAGGAAATGCTCAGATTCCGACGCTGTATGATATTTAATTTCTCAACTTCCCTCCCCATGTTTAAAAGTCAACAAAACTAAATGTGCTGTCCCACGCAAATAAAGAGAATTTTCTGTGAACATGTTGCATTAACTTCCCCTTTCATCTCAGGTCACATATTTCATTAGAAAGCCCAGTGACACTTTTCAGTTCAGAAATGCTCTACTGATGTAAAAATATTTTCCTTCAAAGCTGCACTAGATACTAAGGCCTACATCCTACATCCACTTAACGTGTGGCTAACCTAATGTCACGTTAAGACAAAATGGTGCCTCTCAGATATAGTAGACGCGCGCACGTGATGGAGTGCATGGCGTTGTGTGCGCCTGTAGCTTGAACGATTTGTAGAAATGCGTGGCGGAGGCAGGATGGAGGCGCGACGTCACGTGAGCGGTTCGCCCTCATTGGCTGAACCACGTACGTGACCAGGCCGTCGGGCGACCAAATAAAAAAATGTCATCGGCGCAAAAATCTGCCGCTCCGTCGCGCTTCCTCGCATGTGCGCTCGCGTGCACTATGGCCGGCCCCGCAGATCCCCTGCATTTTGTTTAAGAGTGTCCTCTCCCTGTTTAATGTTTTCGGTTAACGAATATGCCCTATTTCAGGAGAGAGCAATCTTTTTTCCTTGCGCACCACTGCCAGCTGTCCCCCTCTCCTCGCACCCCCACTGCTTACCTTGACTCTGACGTCATAACATCACGTTGCCATGACAACGGGATGTCACATGACCCAGCAGCATCAAATGGCGACGCGTCACCAGGAGCCGTCTGAACCAAGGTAAGGAGAAGTTTACAGAGGCCTTGCAGCTCCCCCGGCATTAATTTAAATGCCTTCGGGAAGCAAGCGGGACCTCTGAAAACCCCGCGTCCCCTGCAGCGAATCCCAGGGGGGCGCGCCCCCACTTTGTGCACCCTTGCCCTATTTCATTACCCCCCTATTTAATTAACGCCTATAGTAATGGCCCAAGATTGTTCTCATTCAGGAAGAGGAGTGAGCAAGTGCTTCGCAGGAGTTCTCAGAGTAGTAGCTCCAGAGCATAACTGGATCAGCCACAGCGGCAGCTCCTTCATAAACTCCTGATCGAATATGCAAGGACGATGTATGCAGTAAACATCAAGGGGATAACGATCTCAGGAAGCAGAGTGTATTTCGACAGACCATGAACTCTGTCCTTGTATGGCAAACCTTATAAAGTAAACAAATTTTGAATAAAGCTCTTTTTGTACTATAAAAGTGCCTGGCGCCCACCCTGCACCGACCCAGCGCCCTTGAACGGGTATGAGAGATAGAGCACTGCCGTGTATATAGTTCAACTCTGTAAACTCCTTTAGAGCCGGGCAAGGAGGGTTAGATAAGCATTGCAGAAACCTCTGGCAGCACATGGGTTAAGTGATTCCACATACAGCATGCTCCTACATTCTCCTACAGTTTGACTTAAAGGCGCATTCCAAGCCTTTAAGAAAAGGCATGAAGCAGGGGGTCTCCGAAGCTGAACCGTGTTCATTTCAGCTCCAGGAACCCTCTGCCACCCGAGATAATTATCTCCATAGGGTGTGCCGGTGCTCCATGATTCTTAAATCTCACGCGGCACGTGTCAGGTACATCATTAGGGCACTGTAAAGGGTTAACGGGGGAAGAATTCGGCAGCAGTCCTAGCGGCCCACTTCTCAGGGTAGTGTCACAAAGCGGCTTGTCGAAAAATCAACATTTTAGAGTACGCAAAACCAAAAAATCTGCCCCTTTAAGCTTACATTTGCAAAGCTAATAAAACATATTTCCAATAATGGAAAATCATTGAAAATAGGCTTTTTTTAAATTTTGTACGTTTTTAGTATATGTTGTTGCCCATTGAAATGGTGCAACTTGAATGCACATGTTTATTAGAGAAAAGACAACTGACTCTGTAAACAACGACAGCAAGATCAAATCCTGGGGTCGGCTCCTTGTGACCTTCGGCAAGTTACTTTATCTCTCTGTGCCTCGGGCAGCAAAAACAGATTGGAAGCTCATCCGGGCAGGAATTGTGTCTCTAAAAATTCTATATGTTGCGTACCGCGCACTACACTGTAATTGCAAAGCACTTTGAGTCCCATTGGGAGAAAAGCGCTATATGAAATAACATTATTATTATTATTATTATTGCCTGCTACTGGTGGCAATTTGTACCTTTTTACCTGTAGTGGATCTGCAAGCAGCAGATTAACTTAATGCAATCTGCCCATCAGGCTGACACAGTGAAAAACCCTTTGTTTGGGAAGTACTCGAGGTAAAGTGAAGAATTACGTGCACAGCGGGTTTTGTTGGGGGAAATTATTTCGTGCCGCTAGCAGCTTCAATAAAAAATGTACGGCTTGCCTAACATCTCCAAGGTGATTCTGAAATGTTCTGAATGATCTGGGAAATGTATCTTAATGAGTTCATAGTTCTTAGTTGAGTGCCATGAGAGAGTCCATTTGATCTAATTCCCCCATCTGCTAGTTCTGCAGAAAAGCCGGCAACATACATCAATAAATGCAGGCGAGCAGAATGTGAAACAAAAGAAAAACACAGTACAAGTGCGCAACTATAATGAATAAACAGAGTGAATTGAAATAAAGTGCATTAACCACTTAATACCCAAATGAGTATAAGTAACTAGGTTACCAATAAGGAGCGTCTGCTGCTGTGATAGGGTGGTCCAAGACCCTGAATCTAGACAAAACAAAACACAAAACAGCGCACAACGCTCATGGTGAAGAATGAACAATTTATATTAAAAAGTAATTCAAGGTTCTGCGTACATCAGATAAAGGTAAAACAGGCATGTAACTGTAACTATGACAGTTGTTACCACTCAGGTATCAGGACACAGGAGAAGGCTGCAGCGGATCACCCAATGTCAGGAATCTGCAGTCATATCATATATATATATATATATATATATATATATATATATATCTTATATAACGCTAACAGAGTACACAGCATTGTACAAGGCTCACCAACCCCAAAGTGAGTGTGACACTTTACTGAGTCAGTGCTTTTACTCACTGAGCCGCTCCTTCAGCTTGTAAGTGTACATTATGATACACAGCTGTTTAGTGATACGTGACTTTATTTTAGTATGCCTGAGTATTATGCTATGCTCATGGACATTTTAATATTCAAGGGCATGACATCATATCCATAACAGATATAATACCTGGGAATAATATTGTATTATTCCCGGCATCATGACCACAACGCTACCATATTCTCGCCATCTATAGTCAATTCAAGATTCTTCTAATTCCATCCAAAAATGCACTTCTTAACTCCTTTGCTGCTGGTGAGTTGTGCAATTTATGTGTCAAGCTGGTAAACTGCTCTTACAGGCACATTAAAAAAATACAGCACTCCTTTTTAATTTACCATGATGAATACTGGTGCTATTATCCTTATTTATATTTTATAATACCCTTGACATAGGTTATTTCCTAGCTCTCGATGCCCTAAATGAAGGCACTGAAACCGTTAATACCCTGTTTGTGAGGCATTTAATATTATTACAATCTACGTTCGTTTTGAATTAATTTGTATTTAATTTGTAACATTTATTGTAATGTTGGCAGATATCGTTAGTTCTCATTTCCTGACATCCAATCCCAGGATTTAGACCAGGGGCGACCAACTCCACTCCCAAAGGGCCATAGACAGGTCAGGTTTTATCGATATCCCTGCTTCAGCACAGATGGCTTAATCATCATGATATCCGGATAACTTGACCTGTTGGTGGCCCTTGAGGCCTGGAGTAGGCCGCCCTTGATTGAGACCAATCTGAAAACTTTGCTCCTGAATATTCTAAAGCTTTATTAGCTCCTATTAAATGGCCTGGTTCAGGATATCATTTCTCCCATGTTTGCCAGAAGATAAGTAGAATATCAGATGCAGGGTCTGCTTGTTCATTGGCTTGCCAGCACTGATGATGCCAGCACACAAGGGGTCTTTGTATCAACAAATACGGTCGGCGCTGACAAATGCGCGTAAAAAAAACACGCATTTTTTTCTGTCCGAAACACAGCATATTTATGAAGTGTATTTCCACTGCTCTAGAATTTGATGCGTGCCACGCTAGAATTTGATGCGTGCCACGCTAGAATTTGAGCGTGCCAACGCTAGAATTTATGCGGCCACGCCTAGAATTTATGCGTGCCACGCTAGATTATTTTTGATGCGTGCCAGCTAGAATTTTAGGTGCCACGCTAGAATTTTATGCGTGCCATGCTCAATTGAGCGTGCCACGCTAAATTTGATGGTGCACGCTAGAATTTATGCGTGCCATCGGAGAATTTATTGATGCGTGCCACGCTAGAAATTGATGCGTGCCACGCTAGAATTTTATGCGTGCCTGGTAGAATTTGATGCGTGCCACGCTAGAATTGATGCGTTGCCAACGCATAGAATTTGATGCGTGCCACGCTAGAATTTGATGCGTGCCACGCTAGAATTTTATGCGTGCCACGCTAGAATTTTATGCGTGCCATGCTACAATTTGATGCGTGCCACGCTAGAATTTGATGCGTGCCACGCTAGAATTTTATGCGTGCTTAGTTATGGCCCTGGTAGAATTTGATGCGTGCCACGCTAGAATTGATGCGTTGCCAACGCTAGAATTTGATGCGTGCACGTAGAATTTGATGCGGCCACGCTATTTTTAGAATTTGATGAGTGCCACGTAGAATTTTATGCGTGCCCACGCTAGAATTTTATGCGTGCATGCTACAATTTGATGCGTGCCACGCTAGATTTGATTGCGGCCACGCTAGGAATTTTTTTTGGCATTTTTTTTTTTTGCGTCTTGGCCACGGCTAGAATTTTATGCGTGCCACGCGTAGAATTTTATGCGGGCCAGCACAATTGAGCGTGCCACGCTAGAATTGATGGGCCACGCTAGAATTTTTGGTGCATGGTTAGAATTTTTTTATTTTTTGCCAGTGCCCGAGAATTTGGCCTTTGCGTGCCACGCTAGAATTTATGCGTGCCACGTAGAATTTGATGCGTGCCACGCTAGAATTTGATGCGTGCCACGCTAGAATTTGATGCGTGCCACGCTATAATTTGATGCGTGCCACGCTAGAATTTGATGCGTGCCACGCTAGAATTCTGCGGGGGGGAAGACATAGACCACCTTTAAGGTGACAAAGAAAACCAACGCAGGAAACCATCTGGAAAAGTAACACAAACTGCACGTTCCTTAATACAGGGGGGCGCAAACTTCTTGAGCTGCGGACCCTTCCCGGGAGCCGCCGCGTTCGCGCCCCCCTCTCCCAATGGCTCAGCATCAAATGACATCGCTGGTCATGTCACGTCACGTGACCCATCGCGTCATTTGCCGCGCGTGCCATGGCGACTCGTGACAGTCACATGACGGCGTGTTGCCATGGCGACGCATCGCAGAAGACCCGGCTGGCAGCAGGTAAGTGAGTTACACAGGCCCGCACTTCCCCTGGCATTTAATTGAAATGCCGTGGAGAAGAGCGCGGGGCCTCTGTAACCACTCGTGCCCACCCCCTAGAAATTCTCCTGCCCCCCAGTTTGCATACCGCTGCCTTAATATATAGACTTGCGCCAATATGCAAATATAACTAACTCCTCCCACTTGCTCCAGAAATCCCTCATCGTGTCGCAGGCAGACGCAGACGTACCCAAATATTCCTCAGTATATTGTATAACGGGGGGATATATCCCTAAACTCACACCGGATATTATGAGACGTGTTGTGATTGCTGTAAACCGTTACAATAAGTGTCTGTAATGCAATCTTCTCGTATTCCTCTGGATGCACCAAATAAAGAGATGTTATTATAAAAAAAAGACTTTTAGGAAGGAAAAAAAACCATTTCAGGAATTAAAGGGTCCCCGAGGTTGGGGGTGGGAGTGGGGCACAGGACAGACCCCTATACCCAGGGAAATCATTTTGGGGAGAATTGCTGCTTAAAATACAAATTGAAGAACCTTTGCGGTCAGTTTCTCTTTTATTTATTTTTTCTGTAACAGGTTCATTCTCTTGATACCTGGACTTTGTTTTCTAAAAAAAAAAAAATGGATTTCTTTTAGAAAACCTTCCTCCGTCCCTGTATGAACACCAGCCAGGTTGCTTAAATACTGTCCCAAGTGCTGGACTCAGTGTCTCATAAATTACATCAGGCACAAGACCCCTACTTTTTGTTTTACTGTAAGCCACTTAGATCAGGGGTCCTCAACTCCAGACCTCAACCACCCTCCCTCCCCCAATAGGTCAGGTTTTCAGGATATCCCAGTTCAGCACAGGTGGCTCAATCCGAGCCTCTCATTGAGCCACCTGTGCTGAAGCAAGGACACATGTGCTGAAGCAGGGATATCCTGAAAACCTGACCTGTTAGGGGGGCTTGAGGACTGCAGTTGAGCACCCCTGACTTAGATCACAGCAATAAACCGTCCAAATTTTTTTTGCTGTATTCCATAAATTAACAGAACCCCCAAAACTCTAAATTTGCTTCCATCAAACCCCATTAACCCCTTTCCTACCAGAGGTTCCTGCAATGCGCGTTGCCCTATAGTAATCAGTAATGCTGTACCAGTCCAATGGCAACAGTGGTAACACACAGATGTAGCAAGAACTAAGGTTCACAGCAGCAGGATTACTGGGGGGGGAAGCACTGATAAGGAAGCACGATCCCCCCACGCTGCGAGACCGCGGCAGCCACCGTCGCCAGAGCCGCAGAGTTTTGCTGTTTCATCCGCGGCTCCAGAGACCGTAAATCTGGCTCCTCAAACGTATCACGTGTATTCAGTGTGCTGTGAAGCGGTCTCCCCAGTTCTGGAGAAGAGATACAAATGAATGGGGCCAAAATGTTGCCCGACAAAGAGTTATGCCATTTCTGCTTTTGAGAAAGGCTTGAGTGGCCGCAAAGTCAAGTCTGTTGGCAATAAATTAGTTCATTGAGCAAATCCGTGGAGCCCTGATTTTCTTCATTTTGCCCAACACAGAGAAACAGCTTCACAGCATATTAACTCTCCTCTCAGAGAAGAACGAAAATATGAAGTCACCGTGTATATAGCTACCGACGTTCCTAACTCATGGTCAGACCTGCTGGTGTTTATGATATCAAGAGTGCTTTGGAAAAAAAAGAAAGGGCACTTCGGATCTCAAAGCAAAAAAGGATTTATTCGGGCATGGTGTAGACTTTTTTGGCTGGTCCAGCAGCCTTTCTCTAGGACTGTTTTTCAACCACGGTTGCTAGGAACCCTTGGGTTCCCCGGACATCCTTAAAGGGTTCCCAGCAATGTTCTGGTCATTTGAAAATGGTATGAAATACAGAAGAATTTACAATGCGTCTGATCACAGAGTTGTTATTAGAGAAGGTTGGGGGTTCCTCAGAATTTCACTTGGGGTTCCTTAACCGAAAAAAGGTTGGAAACCACTGCTCTAGGATATGGCTGGACCAGCCAAAACACCGGGCCGCCATGGCTCGATAAATTCTTTTTTGCATTGAAATCCGAAACGCCCTTTCTTTTTCCTCAACACATTCCTGAACTTCATGAGCACCAGCACTCTGGGGGCCCCGAGACATACAAGGTCGCCCGTATTCATGGGGAGATCACCTTCACCGCAAAAAACAAGTGGAGTACCCACCACTTCCATTCGTGTCATGGGAGCCCTGCGCGCAATCGCGTGGTCGCTACACCAAGCAACCACGTGGTACTCAGCTGCTGCCGGTCTCCTGCCACTCAAAGAGTAATCTCACTCAGCTGAGTGTGTGTATATAATATATACAGGTAATTGCTTACTGTATATGCCAAAGTGACTGTTTGGGCCAAAAACCCAATAGACTTCATTGAGAATTTTTAGCCGGCTATTTCGGCGTCTGTAAAATAAAGCTCATAATCTCACCTCGGCAGAGCTGCCACTTTCCTGTCACCGGTATCTCCCCAAACCTCACTGTGAAAAGGATTTTCACAGTGAGTTTGGTAAGTAGCGGCAGCAGCCAGTCAGTGAGGGACATGCAACGCATCACAGTGACCAGCTCCTTAGTGGCCATTTTAAATTCCCATGGCGCTGGCGCTATATTTCTTTCAGGCACTCCCAGCTATAACAAGTCAGCAGTCCAGACACAGACAGACTACTGCCATGCATTAGAAAGCGAATTAAAGGACTGGAACGGGTTAATCTATAGCCTGGAGTCCTCAGATCTTGCTCACGTCGGCTGTTGGGAGCTCTGAGCCTGTGGTAACTGCCGAGATTCCTAATTCTGCCCGGTCTAAATATAGTCACTGAAGAGTCCTGAACAGCAAAGGACTAACAGACCTGATAAAGAGGAGATAAAGTGTAGTTGCTAACACGTACAGATGTACTCGGCCCTAACGTCACAAGCGCCACAGGTAAAATGCTGAAAAGCCAAGGTGCTGGAGAGGTGGCTGCCCATTAATTTTAATGGGACCTCCCACAGCATTAATGCTGCCAGGCCACAATTGGCGCACTCACAGGACCACACTCGCGGCCACGCGAACGGTAAGGCTGGCTACATCTGTAAGACGTAGAGTCACTGCCTTTCCGTTACGTTGATGCTGCCAGTGTCAATTTAATGTCGTGCCTCTCGGTGTTCTAGTATACAGATTTCGCCAGCTTTATTTTACCTACTGATAATGCAGAATATATTTAAAATCAGAGACAAAACATGAAACACAGACAGAGCCCAGTGCTACATCCATTGACACAAATACACGGTGAGCTTACAGGGGTTCTGTATGTAATGCAGAACATAGCCAGATAAAGCAGAATATCACAAGTTTTCCATACGATTCAACGGCAGTGATAACGCAGAATATCAGAATATCCCACCATAACAAGGGGCAATAACCTTTGTTACTGTCCATCTGCATAAATGCACTTTGGGGTCTCATTTTCTAAGTCTCACAGCTGCAAAACTGGTGTGAAAAGTCTGCATCGGGTTTATTAAAGTTAAAAAAGAAATAAATTGTTGGCGCTTGAATTTATTTTCTTGCATAATTCTTATGCCGTTTTTTTTAACACGGTTTAGAAGCTCGTAAAGAACCCTGTGGGGCAGAATCATCAAACGCTGGTAAGGATCAGCGCACCCGATCTGGCGTTAACTTGAATGGGAGTTAGCGCAGCCGAGTCTGCGTTAACTTGACCCAGCGCTTGGTGAATCTGCCACTTTGGATGGACTCAACCATTTTTGGGCCTTCTAACGATTCGGGGAGCGGTTACAGGCGAGTTAAGGAGACGTTACTTGGCGTAACATTACAATGGGCGAGATCAGCGTTGGCGTCTTTTCCTGGCGCCCTATTTCGCTCTTCGGTCGGCTAAATCAACTGGGTGCGACAAACATAAGAAACAAGATGAGCAACCTTCTCGGTACCGACGCCGAAGCAAAGGTAATATCACGCACCGCGGCAAACCGCGACTATCGGAGGTTTGATACATAGTCCCCTATGCGTGTTTATATTTTAAAAAAGCAAACGTGTGTCACTCCACAGGAATTCAAAAACAGCTTCGTATAACAAGACATAATTCACGGAACATACCAATACAATACCATTCAATGTCAGACCACTCAAGTATTTTAACTCCCTCTCTGATTCAGATTGGAAGATTACAAGTCAGAAACTGTAGTCCCCTTGTGTCTGTCCTCTACGCTCTCATTCTCTGTGACTGTCACTTTCTTAACACTTAGACGAGGTTCTTGTTGTTCAAAGAAATGAAAAGTGATCAAGATGACCGGTGACTTTTACCTTGGTTTCGAAGGTCCCAGCTCTGGTTTGGCAGCAAGTTATAAATCCTCCGGGAGGTGAGGAATCGGGATCCTGCGGGAAGGAGAAAGCAGCTAAAGGGTCCTACAAAGCAGAAAGAGCAGGCAGCAGGAGAATGACTAAGTTAGGGTCCCCTAGCTGCATCATGGTCCCTCCCCCCCGCCTTGCCAAATAGCCTCCAGTATGATAGCAACAGCTGAGTGGACGCAAGTCATTGCTATAAATATCCACACCAGCTTATGGGGGTGGGGGGAGGGTATTTTGACAGGTCTTGGAGTCAGAAGGGAGATGGGCCTGGTAGTGACATTTTCAGGGAAAAGGGCAAGAGGAAAAACAAACAAAACACAGACTAGTGGTCAATTTGTGATGGTGGTAGGATCTGGAGAGTACATAATAACTTTAAAATTATAATAGCTTTATTTATATGGCGCTTTTCTCCCAATGGGACGCAGCCCATAGGATTGTGACAGACACCGCCCCTGCCCAGAAGAGCTTACAATCTATGTTTTTGGTGCCTGAGGCACAGGGAGATAAAGTGACACAAGGAAAGGTCACAAGGAGCCGACAGCGGGAATTGAACCAGTACCACTGTCTCTCTATTTACAAACAATGTTGCTGTACCATTCCTATGTATGTACAAACCTGAGGTACACTACTTATTTATTTAAAGACCTGGATAACCATTAGTGACTTATTTACAGACCCTCTGTACCACTGCCTGGGAAATGTTACAGAGTATTATTTTTCCACGACCCCCAGACAGTGAGGAAATATGCCCCCCAAAAAATGCAGAACAGAATTTGTTTTTGTGAAATATTTTAATCATTTTAACAAAATACCAAAACCAGTGCACTGAAAAAAACCGAAAACGTCTCCAATAACATAAAAAATAACAACAAAAATAAAAACTGACATGTAACCGAGCTATTAAAGGGAACAGTATTTTAAAATCATTTCCTCAGTTCAGAGGAAAGAGCTGGCAGGGTCATATAACCGTGTTTTGCATTCTCAGATGGGGCATTTGTGAGGATTAATCATTTATCCCCATTACTGCCAGAGAGGCTGGCACAGTGCAACCGCTAACATGTGATAACCATTAGCAGTCATGGGAATGACTGTTAACAATTGCTAATGGCCACTGCTTTTTGGTGAATAGGTTTGGTTAAGTGGTACAGTATGTATCTTCTTTAACTATTCATTTTAAATTCACGAGTCTCCGACAGGTGTGCAAACCTGCCTTTCCCCATTATCTCTTCGCACACAATGCTTCCACTGCCGCCAGGGATTCTGGGTAATGGCACGTGAACGTGCTCGCAAGTGATATTTTTATTTGCTGTGCACCGTTTTGTTTTTTTTATTCACCATAACTTATTTTGTGTCTGATTGTAAACAGAAAGAACATGATTTAGGATGCAGAAAGCACAAAGCATAAGATGCAATTATATTTTAACCTTTGCAGTGCCGGGGGTACTTTTCCAGAAGCATGGACCCTGGCGGCGTGACCGCGGAAGCACTATCCCCAGAGCCGCGGTTTGAAGCTGTTTCAGCCGCGGCTCTGGAGACAGGAAGTCTCGCAACGTCTGTAGTTCGTACCAAATATTAGTTAATTGCTTGTGCACAACAAATGGAATGTATATGACTATTACAAAGTGTGTACTTTTTGCTGCCCCTCACATTCAGCAACACTTTTACAGGCATACCCCGCATTAACGTACGCAATGGGTCCAGAGCATGTATGTGAAGCGAAAATGTACTTAAAGTGAAGCACTACCTTTTTTCCACTTATTGATGCATGTACAGTACGGCAATCGTCATATAGGTGCAAAACTGGTGTAAATCACGCATTTCTAACAGGCGCTATAGTCGCACAGCTTGCGCACCGGTAGGGAGCTGGTATTGCTGTTCAGGATGTGCCGACAGGCGCATGCGTGAGATGCCGTTTGCCTATTGGGTGATATGTCCTTACTCCTGAGTGTACTTAAAGTGAGTGTCCTTAAACCGGGGTATACCACTTTTGTGAGCTCTTCGGGGCAGGGACTCCTTTTCCTAATGTCACTTTTATGGCTGAAGCACTTCTTCCCATTATGTGTTATTTATATTATGTCACGTTATGTACATTAATGGCGCTATGTAAATAAAGCTATACATACACTATGGGAAGTGTTCACTGAATGCTGCTCATTCATGAGTGTGAGAGACTCTCCGGGAGGCTTACCAGACCTTTCCTTTGTTCTTCACACATTGTCTTCTTTTTTTTACTATTATGGATATTGGAAATGAATGGCAGCTGCATGCCCTCCTTCCAGCTGCACGCCCTCCTTCCAGCTGCACGTGCATGCCCTCCTTCCAGCTGCATGCCCTCCTTCCAGCTGTTTTTCTTTACAGTGCCTCAATAACACTACTACAGAAGAAAGAAAAACGGGTCACCTATTACAGGGGGAGCCAACTCCCGTAATCAAGGGCCAGCAACAGGTCAGGATTCAAGGATATCCCTGCTTCAGCACAAGTGGCTCAATCAACGTCTAAGCCACTAATTGAGCCACCTGTGCTGAAGCAGGGATTTCCTTAAAACCTGACCTGTTGGCCGCCCCTGACCTGTTTGATTGGGCCCCACCTTATAATATGCAGTGATCTATTGTACCATTGCAAACATTACCTTTGAAATATACTGAAAAACATATTCTGACCACCTCTAATGACACCAGCGCACAGCACATATATGTTACAGATGTACCAAGACTTACGGTCTCCAGAGCAGAGGCTGAAAAGGGGTCCGAGCTTCCAGATCGGAACCGCCACCGCCATAATCCTCCGCCATCGAGGCAGTTGCTATCCCGCGGCTGAAAGTAGTTAGTCTCGCTACATCTGCATATACAGTATTATATATATATATATATTTTTAGAAATTATATAATAAATATGCCCCAATTGCTAAGTATCCAACATAAATTCCCTCCGATTTACCCTTCCTCTGTTAGAAATGGCCATACACGGCTTGCAATCTCTTTCCATGAGCTCGATAGCACTGCGGTCTTGCTCTGTGTGGGTCTAATGAACAGTATATGAAAAGTGTGATCCCATTTATACTGGATGTAAAGGGGCCACCCAAGTGGGCCAATGCTTTTAGCATTTATTTTTTTTAAACATAGGATTGATGCAGGGGGTCTCCGGAGCTGAACCCCGTTCATTTCAGCTCCGGGGACCCCCCCGCTTCCCCAGATACTTACCTCCGAAGGGAATTCCGGTATCTCCTGCAAATGTAAAGCTCCCGCGTCACGAGAGGCCAATAGGAAGCCGCTCTGTATGATGTCACTGACTCCTATTGGCCCGCAGGGTGCAGGGAGCTTTTAAAAGCGGCCATTACGTGATCCAACCGAGTGGAACGGCTAACGGCACCCCCTACAAAGAGGTCTCCAGAAGCAGGAGGATCCTGGAGCTGAAATGAATGGGCTCCAGCACCGGAGACCCCCCTGCTTCAATCCTATGTAGAAAAAACACTTGGATTGCCTCTTTAAAATAATTGATATATTTTGATAAAGCCAAATATCAGGCGGATGATCATAAAAAAAGGCCTTATTTTGATGGGCAGACCAGATTTGCAGTTGGCTTAGCTTGGGCTGGAACAATTAGGCTACGTTCAGATGCCATGTGTGTTCCAGCGCAGCCAAATTGGGAGTAACCCAAATGGACATGTTTCGCTTTTGTATTTTTTCAACCATTGTAGTTCAAGAAAATAATGCTCATTTTTGATTAACGATATCATCCTGGATTGTTTGATAAAAAAAAAAAAAAAAGATATACAGTATATATTATAGTTCCTCATAGGAGTTCCCTTAACCGTTCACTGTTTGAATCTCGGAGTGCTTGGTGGTCTTTGTTTTCATGGACAGCCGTGATAAGACCAGTACACTGTGGGAGTTGCACAGGGCTCTTTATTGGACTGGTATGAGCACTTGATCAGCACACAGAAGCAGCATTGCTGTTCCAAAGCAATGGGACAACAAGGGTCTTAATTACAGTGTGTGGGGCACAACTATTCAGACAATATTTGTGGGAGATCTACGTTTAACATGCAGGAGCTGAAGGCTGTCTGAGCTTCTCCTGCATACAACAAATGGGGGGAAAACAAAAAAAAAACAAATAACGTTAGAAAGAATTTTTTTTTGAATTCTCAGTTACAATACCAACAAATATTTACATCGTTACAAGATCGTACATAAACACAGTTTATTCTTCATGTTCTGCTGATCATTTTCGGGTACTTGGTAAAAGAAAAAAGGCTGTAAGCTCTTCGGGGCAGGGACTCCTTTCCTAATGAGCTTATTTCTATGAAGTCACGTGCATTACTGATATAAAGCGCTATCTACGTGTCCCATCTTGGACACGTTCTTCAATCTGATTTTTTGAGACTTGAAAATTGAACTTCCCAAAACAAACCGTTTTTAAACGCTGACAAGACTGTAACTATGGTATTTGGGACCAAGGCTAAATTTCTAAAGCGACCAATGACGGAGCTTCAGATCAGAACCAACTCTAATACCACCCTAACTCCTGTTACTAGTTTTAAATACTTGGGCATATGGTTTGACTCCCATTTAACATTTGGGCTGCATTTTGATACCCTGACATCCAAAACCTGCCAAACTATGGGTACTTTATAGGAACAAATACTCCCTAAGTCTGCTGGTCAGGAAGAGCATTGCACAGCAGATGCCAATGCCAATTATTGACTATGGGCACATAGCATATGGTACAGCACCCCAAAGTCACCTTAGCAAACTAGATACCCTCAACAACTCAATATGCACCTTTGTTCTCCAATGTAACTACAACACACATCACTGCGAAATGCTCAAACTAGACTGTCATCACTTGAGTCTAAGTGCAAAGTTCATCTCTCCTGTCTTGCCTTCAAATACTTTCTGGGCAAACTACCTGCCTACCTGAATACGCTCCTCACCCCTACCACATGTAGCACTTATCTGAGATCTGACTCCAATAGACTGTTCATGGTCCCAAGGTTCAACAAAGTATCCGTCCGCTCCTCCTCTTACCGTGCACCCCACAACTGGAACAGTCTACCGGAGACTCTCACAGCTGCCACCAGTCTAAGTTCTTTCAAAACTAAAGCTGTCTCACATTTTAATCTGGTCTGTAACTGTTACATATGCCTATAACATATATTATCTTTAACTGTGCATGCAATGTCTTTATATATAATGTACAACACTGTTCATTTAATGTAACCATGTATTTGTCATCATAACTCTGTGCCCAGGACATACTTGAAAACGAGAGGTAACTCTCAATGTATAACTTCCTGGTAAAACATTTTATAAATAAAATAAATAAATATACATGGATGGCACAATATAAATAAAGATACACCTACATACATAAGGGAAATAATGAATATCTGCAATCCAAGACAGGAGCGTGAACATTTTTGCAGAATAGGATTCTTGATTCTGTTTCTCAGATGGCTCTGTGGAAAGATGCCCAGTGCATGAACTGGAAATAGTATATACAGTAATTACAGCAAGCTCATGGAACAAGAATTTGGGAATTTATTCTAATAGCCTGTATGTGGCTGCAGGAACCAGCAACACTCAGTCCCAGCCTGGCAGCACAAAAGTTTCCAAGCTACCTTCATTTACTCCCCAAGTATTAAAGACCAGCCTCCCTGCTGAACATGCTGTGACACAATCTTCCCTCTGCTGGTGAAGATTTAGCTCTGTTCATTTGAATTGAGCTGAAAAGCACAAGGAAGACATCCTATTAAAGCTGCAGTTCAGTCAATATCCTGCATGTGTTTTTTTTTTAATAAATCAGTTCTCTAGTAAGAAAACATACTTTTAGCATTTTCTGTTTAAAAAACAACAACTTTGAAAGACCAATTTTCTTGTATTCTATTTTAACAGCCATTTACTAAGGCACTGCCCCTTCATGTCCTGTCACAAGCCCTGGCACACCCCTTTGTCAGCCCTGCCCTTCCTCTAGCACATGTCAGTGCAGGAGTGCTGATGAATATTCATGAGCTTCCACTGAGAGACAGAAGCAGAAGAAAAACAGATCCCTTCACTAATTATGTCACCAAATTTCGCCTATCAATACATGGAGAACGAAGTGACCTGCAGCTATAGTGTCTCTTTAGGTAATTAGAGATTGCACACATGAAACTATTGAAGTAAAAAAATAAAATAATAAAAAAAAACAGACTGAACTGCAGCTTTAAAGTGGGGCATAAGAGAACCATGTTCAATCCTTAGCAATTCAATCATCTTCAGCAAAACAAAAGGATGTGTGGAGTTTTACTCACTGAAATCATAATATTTTGTGGTTCACAATCCCCTAGCACACTGCTGTCTCTGCCTCCTTTCAACATGCAGTGAAGCCGTCTGCTCTGTGCTAGAGAATAGTTGTATCCGGTTCACAGCATATTGTCCTGTACCTTTACAGCAATGCTTGTGCTATAGAAATCTTCACTGAAACCCTATTATTACATGAACAGGACCTTTGGCAGCCAGCAGTGACACACAAAAGTAAACATTGTGTAGTGTGAACACTTTAACGCCATCAATGTGACAGGAGTGGCATGCATTAGTACTAAGGTTGCCAGGTGGCTTATCCAAAAATACTGGACAATGGGGAAAGGTGTGACGTGCTGGAGACACACCCACTCCTCCCCGCTCCATGCCATTTCCTCTTCTCCTTGGCCCCAACCCAGGCTCCTGACACCTCCTGACATGTCCAGAGAGATAATACCAGTATACACATACATGTCCAGCATTACCTCAAATTTTTTTTACTGGACAGTGTCCAAATACAGGACAGTCCGGTTCCATACTGGACACCTGGCAGCCCTAAAGTTGGTGCCACCTTGCAGGTAGCAGTAGATTGCAGGTAGAGAAAGAAATTCTGGTGGTGCATCTGCTCCTGAGAGGAAAAACTGCAGACCGGGACTTCTTACTGGTCAAAAAGCTTTATTTGGCACATAGCAGCCAAAGAAACACGCTTACGCGTTTCGCACGTCACTCCATGCTTTATCAAAGAGGTAGCAGTAGATGAAGTTTTTCTTTTTAACTAGCAGGCTTCAAACTTACTGTGCAGTGCCCACTTTGAGATTCCTGGGCTATGACCCACAAAAAGGCGCTAAGCTTTAGCACGCCTCAGCTCCCATCCATATGAATGCGAATAAAGGCATGCTAAAACTTAGCACCCTTTGTAGATCTGGACCTTGGTCGCTTAAGTACGTCATTCCACTTAACAGGTCTGCAGATGTTACGCTGTTGGATATTCATTGTGTGGTCTGTTAGATTTGTGTGTGCGGTTATTCTACCATCAAAAAGGGCGTTTGCATCTTTGTGTTTCTATGTAAAGCAGCAATACTACATCCCCCCTTTCTCTTTCTTATTTGTATATGTAAAGCCTGTGACAATGTATAATGCTACATTTGTACTTAAGCTGGCAACAGTTTGGTGATCCTGTTATAAATCTTGTCAAAATCCCGATCGTGTGCCTAACGAAATGGCCGCCTTCTAACTTTTTGCTTCAGTCTGTAAAATGCTGCAGCTGATATGTAACATTATATTACGAAGGGTAACACATTGTTACAGCTTTCAGAATAATAGACAGGCTGCTGTTTGCAACACAGCAACAGATCTGTTTGTGATACTTTGTTGCCAAAGGTTGAGACAGCCTGTTTCAAAAGAGGATGTGGACGAGTTTCTAAATGGTTGCTATAGCAATCAAAGGATCCTCATTACATAAAAAAAAATCATTAAAAATGTGTTAAAAAATGTGTGTGTATATATATATATATATATATATATATATATATAGACAGAATTATATACAGCGCCCCTTACCAAATACACCAAAACTGCTGCAACGCTGATATATGTGGTAGGTGTTTGCATATATATACACACATACTATTATCTAATACTACAGAACTGATATATATATATATAATTTTTTTAAACCATATAGAAATGTTCACGTTTTGCGGCTTTAAGAATGTATAAACCACTATATACTTTCAGGTTTGTATCATACCTGCGTATCCTAACTAAAAATAGAAAGCCCTGCTCATTATGACTGGATGGGGTATTAATGTGTGTGTGTGGACAGTGCCCATGTTTGGTAACTTTAAGTACAAGCTGTAGACGTGACCTGCAATGAACAACTCCAGATTACATTACAACCCATTTAAAGCAAGAGACCCACCAGTGGTAATATACAGTCTTTCACGCTAATTTCAATGCTCATATTGAGCTGCAAGTGTGTATTGGTACATTATAGATGTGGTTATAAAAATTAAATTTTCTGTGTCAGAAGCAAAATAGCTCATTTTGCATTAATGGGAGGAGCCATGTGTGCATTTTTGGACATTTTTGTTAGAATGTGGCCAGTAATGCAGCACATCGCTATAGCTCAGTGTGTTCCAACAGGGGTTCCTAGGAACCCTTAGGTTCCCCGGGGCACCCCTAAAGGGTACCCCTGCAATGTTATAGTCATTTGAAAATTGCATCAAATATAGAAGATTTTACAATGCATTTGATCACAGAGTTGCTATTACAGATGCTGGTGTGTTCCTCAGAATTTCACTTTCCGTTCCTTAACCAAAAAAAGGTAGGAAAACACGAATATAGCTAAATAATTGGGTTAACATGCAATATCCTGCATGTGTTTTTTTTTTTTTGTTTTTTTAAATAACAGTTCCATGGTATTAGATCAAACGTACTCCATTTTTTTTAAATTTATATTCAACTCTTAATTACATTTTTAATGTTTTTATATACTGAGCATCCTTTGATTTCTATAGCAGGTTTTAGCCCACATCCCCAGCAGTGTAATATCTTGGCAACACTTTCCTGTTTGTGATCATTTGTTGCCAATGTTCCCAACAATAGATGTTACCTTAGTAAGATAAGACTTGATTAAAACTGTACGGCGGCCATTTAGTGAACCCTGGGAAACCGGATCTTTGCTGATCGATCACGGAAGAACTAATCGATTGGCAATCAAAGGCTACATATTAACGTGCCGCTTGAACTGTCTCTTTAATGACCAGCAACCACAAATCTTAAGATATACATCATATAATGAGGACAACAAAAATGGCAAACAGGACAGGGCATTCAGGGTTCAATTGGCATTTATTTATGAAAAACAGAATAAAGCTCATAGTTCTACTTAAAATGAAATTGCCAGCACACCTTAAATAACCAACTATACAGATAAAGAATCAATTATATGGAATGTCAGCAACATTGAAGAAATGCATGGATTTAATAAATAATATAAAATGAACTCTTGTTAAAATATAACTCTTGTCCTATACCTACAGAACTACCTTCATTTACCAAAATACAGCCGAGTCCATAATGATTGGTTTCAAACAAAATAATAAAATGAATATGCACAAGGTCTTTTTTATTTATTTATTTTTTTAATGGGGGGGGGGGGGGGATATGGTTTCTACATGACGATGGATGGAATATGTACATCAGTATGCAATAGGAACAACAGAGATACGACAGCAGGGGGATGATTTAAGGAGCGTGGGTGGGTAGTTGTGGTGGGACACACAGAAGCTGGTCAGAAGTGAGGAAGCAATGATACAATGCATGTCCCCTCCTTCCTTAGCATGCAGTGGAACTGCACATTCACCTTGTTCTACACGAGAGGATATATTGGCTGGCACAGCAAACTCTTCCAGTACAAACACTTGGCAATGGATCACTTCAGGCAAATACAGTTAAGGATCATGCCTTGCTTTTTAACGCCTTCACTGCCAAAGGCCTGCACAGCATTGCCCCGAGGGGAGATGCGTACGCAGGCCCGCGCACAGCTAGGGTTAAGAAAGTATCGTTCTGTAATGATCCGACAGATAAAAGCAGCATCACGGCACTATAATCAGTCCGCATTTTGTGGCACCGACACATTCATTTCTAACTCCGGTCTCCTGCTTATTATTTTCACATTCCTCCGTTCTGTTTTCAGTCGGGTCAGATAAAATGCAGTAAAAGAAAACAGATTGCACCAATGGTGAAATGTCTCATACCAGTCATGGGTCTGCCGATGCCCAGTTCTCAGAACCTGTGGCTTCCAATGGATTTGGTGTTGAAAGACGCAAGTACGCAGGTTACGTTTTTGTTGGTTTCTATAAATGCCAAGTGACTGCGATGGCCCGAAAATGCTCTAAACTAGGGGCGCACAATGCCAGTCCTCAAGCACCTCCCAACAGGTCAGTTTCCCACAGCTTCAGTACAGGTGTCTCAATCGGATTGACAATTTCTTCAAAGCGCGGGTCTCCTCTAAGGCAGAGATACAAAGCAGAGCTCTACTCACAAGTTCATAATGAAGTTCTCAATTTAATGTGAAAGCTAAGAACAGTGGAATAACACAATGTCAGGTCCCATATGGAACTTTCATCCTGATGAAAGTTCCATATGGGACCTGACATTGTGTTTTTCCACGAATTGTGGCTGTCACAATAAATGGAGAACTTCATTATGAACTTTTGAGTAGAACTCTGCTTTGTATCTCTGTCTTAGAGGAGACCTGCGCTTTGAAGAAATTGTTTGTCTGTGTTGGCTGCACAAGCAGGATTCTCCTCGCCTGAAACTGTTGCCCCGCAGATTGGAATTGTTCAATCTCATTGAGCCACTTGTGCTGAAGCAGGGACTGATTGAACCACCTTTGCTGAAGCAGGGACTGATTGAGCCACCAGTGCTAAAGCAGAGATATCCTGCAAACCTCACCTGTTGGGGGGCTTGAGGAATGGAGTCGAGCACCCCTGTTCTAAACATTGGGATTAAGTCACAAAGGCCCCTGAATGGTGGAAACACCAAAAAGAGGATAAAGTTGTATACAGATTTACTGTCTAGTCTCGATTGCCAATGAATGTCACAACTGATCATGTTGCTTTTCAAGGAAGCGATTTACTGTAAAACGAAAGACATTTTGGAAATGTAGCATGTCCTTGGTTAACAAAGATCACAGTGCAATGTAATTTCCCATAAAGCTTCCTTCCCAATTAGTTTAATATATATATTTTCATATTGATTTTACTTCTTTTTTTAATCCCTATTACACTCTTGTCAGTCTGCAGTTGCAATAACATATTAGTACGTCTTTGTTTTCATTTTTTTGCAGGGACATTTTAAACAGGCATTGTCATTTACAATGCAAACCACTGCAGTATTGTAATTTTATCTAGGTGGGAGATAATACATGTAATTACCCAATGACCGGGTGTATGATGTGACATTGGAAAGAATATTAAACATATCACTTATGATACAGATAGTAAAATGTTATAGAAAGGAACGCACGATGAACACTTTCACTGTATTGCAAATCCAATATGTTGCCAAGTGTCACTGGTTTTTAATTAAATCTCCAATGATCCACTCAATGTGTATGTATGTAAGTATGTATATACCTCAGCTGGACCTTCTGGCAAAATGCAGAGAAGTCTTTGCTTGGAAAATATGATGCTAACGCAAGTTTAATGCATTCCCATCACGTTATTCCAATGCCGGGCCTTTAACTCCATTGGTTGGAAGACCAGTGGTTCAGACTCCTTGAACGAGTGCTGTGAGTAACTACTGAACCATTACTCGGTTGATCGCAGAGGTGGTTAGCGGCCAGTCAACAAGCACCCAGCCATCCACATTAGTAAGGAATTTGAACACGAAGAACAGAGAGCTGTTCCCCCTTTCACAATATTGTATGCCTTAAACGCCATTGCCACAGGTATTGAAAACCATGTATGGACATTTTCAAGCCAAACCGCTTGCATGGAAAAGCGAATACAGATTTGGCCTAAAGTCTGCACGAGAGTAAACAATACAAGCATACTTCTCTTCCTGCTTATACAGACTTTCAATTAAGAATATAGTTAAATATTATGCATGTGAAAAATATCGGCACCTTGGGGCATAATGCAGCCGTTGTATTTAATTGTACAGTGTAGGTTTTGCCCCAACCACCCCACCCCTCTGATTCTTTGTTAACCAAGAAAATAATAGGCTACATTGCGCCATTGCCCAAAATAGCCTGTGTGCTTTATTGTTTGTGAATCTCATTGTTGGGAGAATATAGTACTATTGCACATGAACAAGGATTTGGTCTTCAAAGGACCACAGCTATATTGTTTTTATTGTCCTCACTTTCTTTTGGAGAAATACAGTCTTTCATTGACTAAAAACATTGCAAGCGCTCAGTAAGACGAGCCAAGGATGTAAGACTGAGCTGTCACTGGCAGGCATAGCTGTTCTCTCTAGTATTTGACTTCAATATTGGATGAGCTGGTCGTGACATGGTGCCTTTTAATAACCCAAGGCAAATAAATAATGGCTTTTTCAGTAGCAAATACAAGTGTGACCTCGTCAAAGGTTCCCTAACAATTGTGTAATCCGATGTGGATGTTTTCTTCTTCTCAGTTAATTCACATTGGCAACTGTCCTGTAAGATCATAAAAAGCCTATATGTATGAAAAATACAGTATGAATCAAGCAGAACCCATGCACTCTCCACACAAGTTGATGTGCTGAATAGCATGGAGCTGATACCATAAGGTCTTTGACATGAAGGAAGCGACTGGACCAGCATTGCGTTTCGATGTTTCCTCTCTATTGGTGTTCAACCCTCTGATGAGTTGCAGCAAGCGGTTTAATAATGGCAACCGAGCAAATGGTTACAAAATAAGGTACTGGTAGCATTTGTCAAACCAGCACGTTATTTTAGATGTACACTTATAACTGGCTGTCTCCAGGACCTGCACATGAACCGAACTTAAGTTGGATTTGATTTTAGCTTGAGCCCTGTTGCCAAGACCCCTTCTGCAGTGAATGTGTACAAAAACATAACAGCCTTGAAGTACTTACAAGATCAGAGCCAACAAAGTAACGCTAAGCTCTGCTGTACTTTAGCTACCTCTGTTTGGGATGAGAATGTTCTCAGGAAGTCAACGTTGAAGAACAGATGTAGCCAACGTGATTTCAATTATACCCCAAGGCGCAACATTTTGCAAATGTCAACATTTGTTTCAATGGCACCGCACCCAAACATTGCGTTATATATAATGCTCCAGCTTTGACGCACAGCGTCTCGTTAATGGGTTCTATGATGTTGGCTACATCTGTATATGTAGTATGACTTGTTCTAAATGGACAAGTGTTGGCATCATCTTTTGTTACACTCTCCCTTTTTTGGCGGGACCTGTAACTCATTCGGTGTCTGCCAACCATGTGCTGACCAGGCTACTTCAAAAAGATTGGACTAAACAACCTCAAACCTTGTTTTACTGTAGGTAGGGTGGTATCATGTACCCAGTCCACAGTGTGTGCTTTGGAAGTGTGTCGGCCCTTGTTTATTGTCAGTCAGTGGCTTATTTTGCATCAATGCACCAAAACCAGCACCTACTACAGGGGTGGCCAACTCCAGTCTTCAAGTGCCACCAACAGGTCAGTTTTTCAGGATATCCCTGCTTCAGCAAAGGTGGCTCAATCAGTGGCTCAGTTACTGACCTATTTGTGGCCCTTGAGGACTGAGTTGGCCATCCCTGACCTACTTTAACACTCTGTATCCAATTAGGAATATATATATATATATATATACTTACTAGTTAATTGGGTAGTCTGTAAAGTATGGATTCAATCCATAAACTACTCTATTTATTGGTTCACGGTGAATGACATCAGATCGAAATAATAAAACAGTTGAATTTTTCTAATAAGGTGCTCGGCAAAACAGGTACATGTTATTAATCCAGTGAAGAATAACTAATTATATATCTTATTGCAGTGCAGTATACCTAGGTACTGCAAATCAGTGCTGAGTAACAGTCATCACACTCTTGTCCACTGTGAATCCACTGTGAATATGGCTACGAGTAACTCTTGAAGTACAGTGCAAAAATAAAAAGTAAATAAATAAAGAAAAGCGGATCAGCTGTAAAGTATGATGTTTGATTACCTAATGTTCGGGAATTCATGGAATTGAAAGTAAAGTGCTATGGTCAGATCCATGCAAACACACCTGCTGCAAGAGGCCTGTACCAATTGTATCCACACCGCTGAGTATTTACATGTGTACAGTGATAACCAGACTTCTGCAAGGTCAGAGGTGCTGGACTGACAGATCTCACAGCCCAATGTCCTGTTCTAATGTCCTGACCACTTCCCTACCCTTATATGAAATTGAAAGGCTGTTGTAGAACAGAAAAGATTTTATCTTGTAACCATTTGTTTTTGCTTGACTTCAATTATTTTGTCATATTTTCAGGTATCTTTTGCCATGGCTAGAAAAGCATGGTAGGGTGTACACCTACAGACAATGGGGCTTCAGTGTTCCCTTTACAAAGTAACATTTAACAATTGCTTGCGTGTTCATGCCAAACACTGCATGTGATCTTAGTACAAACGTGGATTCATACTTCACAGTAGTTCAGTGATACTCAACCTTTAACTTGGTGCCACACGTAACTTTCCCTTAATCAACCACATGTTGAAAACCGCACATCGGTAAAAACATAACCGTGAGTTTTAAAACAACAGAACAGGCTCTTCCCTGAATGGTGTAGGTTGAGTACCACTGCAGTAGCCAAACCAAGGAAAGGTATCAATGTTTAACAGAAGACGTTTTGACAGAACTCATGCCATGTAGAACATAGCGGTGGCTGTCGGGTTGTATCCACGCTTTCTTTCGAGTAGCTAATTCTTAAATAATATTTACAGTTACACGCAAAAGTTTCAGTTAAATATAGGAATAGGTCGCTATCAAGTTCGAGTCCATTGGCACTTTGCACTTCGTGGGAAAAGAAAAGACGGGTGGGACGCTGAACGTCAAGAGCAGCCAAAGCAAAACGGTTGAGGCAGAGTCGCCATTAATATGAGTGCTAAGCATTTCCAGAGGGTAGATGTTCCAACCCAGCACATATATGTAATAGGAACTTACACAAAACAGACTGGTTGTCCTATTTTGCCAAGATGAAACCACCAGGATTCACAGTCTTGTTGTAAATGTTCTTAGGTCTGAATTTGTTGACTCCTAGCAGAGGATGACAGAACGACGGTTCCTTAAAACTGCGTATGACGAACACTTGGGAGAGCAAGGACAGGAACGTGTTATGCTGCAACAAACATCCCCCCTTGTGAAAGCTGAAAGAGAACCTACAGGATACATCTGAAGGATTGAAGTTGGGTTACAGCACGGAGCGTGTCCCGGGATTACCCAACGTTCTCACCCGTTCTTCACTTGAGCACAAACTGGACTTGAAAACAAAAATAAGTGCAATTGACCTGAAATGGAAAAACAACTGTCTTTATATTTACTGTAAACGTATCTGAAGAATAAGACCTGTTCAATAACTGTGCTAAAATTGTTGACTGGCTAAAAGACCACTAGACGAAGCTACCATGCACTCCGGGTTCACTGATAATTACTCGACTATGTTATTTATATCCTCATACAAAGCAAGACAGTGGTAGCCACTATACTGGTGAACACATAGAACTGGATGAATATTCTGGGTATGCTGTTCCCATGAAGTATCTACAGCTTGTAATCACAAGACAGTTAAAAGTCAGTACTCTGAAGTGCATAAAAGTATCATCACACTGCCAGTTATATAAAGTCAACAGTGCAAGTTGGGAGGCCCCCCAAAAAAAGGTACGAGGAAATATGGCAACACTCAGGAAAGCGATCATCTGGAGAATATTTTTACAATGCTGCAATGCCTTCATAAAACATCCCGGGATAGGCTGAGTTTTGGACGTAAAAATCAACGTAAAAGCAACTACTGCAATAACCATTTCATATTCTTGTTGGGCATATACCAAAGCATGCATATGCCAAAAGAAAAGCAGGGGCTGACTTTCTTTGCTTCTTCAGCACGAAGAGGCAGGCCATTCTGCGCATCTTCAGGATACACTGATGCATGAGAACGATGAGCGATCACTAAATTTGGCAACTTTCAAAACTTCTGTTAGTGAATATTCATCTCTTCATTGCCTCAGACCCTCTTGTAAACTTCAGACGTTAAGTCCTGTCCTCCGTAGACAATACAGGCCTCCAAATCTTCTTCTATGTACACCTTGCCTTTAAAGGCCTTTACGAGTAACTAATAACGATTCTGAGGACCTTAGACAAGGTGATATAAGTAGTTATCCCTAAGAACTCTTGGTCCTGTCTTGCCACCTAAAGACCATTGCTATTTCTGTGGCTGAGTGGTGGTTTGGAGATCTCTACGACTGCAGAGCGAGACTTGTTCAGAAATTTCGGGGCCCGACGTAACAGCCGCTGTGCCTCGGTGAACGCTTCGGTCAGCTCTTTCTTCCACTGTATAAACTCTGGATCACTCTGGGGAAAGATACAAGCAGAGATGTAGTTGGTGGAGTGTACTGTAATAAAATCTACTTGGTTCATTTAGGTGTCTAACTATATTGGAAATTGGCGTTGCAGAGTCCACTAGAAATGTTGAATTAGGTCTTAATATGTTGACCACATGTCTATCTTTTAATACAATTGTTGAATCATATTGCCAGATTGGTAAATATTACAGATGTAACCAGAATCTGTGTCCTCGGAGATTGCGTGAAGAAAAGCAAAACCCGGTGGCCCCGGGGACAGTAAAGCTGTGGCTGTCTGCCGGACACTCCACTAGAAAATGTCCTGCTGCTGGCTGATGCCGCGTTCACGATTCTGCGGCTTCCCCCGGCAGCACATACCGTTACTCTGGCTATATCTATATACCAATAATCCAGCCATTGTATCTCTCTTAGGCTACGATTATACCAGCTCTGGCTGGGTGTGCGCGCGATCCGGTGACGTCACTGCTGCGATCCGGCAAAGCGGCACGTGAACTGAAGTCGGGAGGCGGCCAAAGGAGACAAGGAGGCGTGGCGGAGTAGTTTGCCCTCATTGGCTGAACCGCTCGGGTGCCGAGAACAAATTCTCAAGTCTGTTCTGCAGGCTGCCGCTTTGCAGTTTGGCGTGTCGCACAATGTAGGTTTGCTTTAATTAAAGTTCTAAATAGCAGAAACACAACGTAGTATGTTGCAATTCAATGTGATTATAATTCACACATTGTTACTGAAACAATCCACTGAATTAAAATGATGTCTTTATTAGAACTACAAACGTCACATCACAGTCTTATTTGATGAAGTAATTTGTGTGTCAGATCTCAATGTGCGTGTAAAGAAAAAAATGGGGCATGTCTTAAAAGTGAAGTCTTACCTCGCACTGCAGGACAAACTGTTTTGCTCCTTTGATCCTCAGCAAAATGCATTTCTTGTCCTTAATCTGGGTGTCTTCCACAGATACAATCTGCTCCATGGTCAATAAGTTTTGCTGGATCACAAAATAAAAAAAAACAAACAAACAATAAGAATTTGGAGCTCGGAGACAGTACAGACACGGTTATGTTTACAAATCGGGATCTACGAGAAAGCATCACGATTGGGCTGGTGATCTAATTGAGGGGAAAATAATTTCTATGAAACACACTCTCACATGGGGTATGCTAATACTGCACATCAACTGTAAGAAAGGATGCAAGAAACCAAAAGGATGTGACATTGCTGAATCCCAGCACTGATATGTACATACGATTTTCCCTTTTGTTGTGGGGTGGAGGTCTATATAATGTACACACTTTTCTCCATAATTTCTTATTAGCCAATTCATCTCGTTCAAGACCTCGAGATGGAAAATTATCTGGCACGTGAGCTGTTGCTTGGCATATGGGATGCTGGACCATTGTACAGCATAAACAATTAACCTTTCCCGCTGATCTCAGATGAACCATAAGTGGTTGAGCACAGAGCAGCGTTACGTGCATTGTCAGAAATAACGCAGGGACAATGGAAGATTACTGTACATTATTCAAACCAGGCCAGTCTGTTTTAGTTGTGTTCCCCCTTAGCTGGCTGTTGGCATAGAATCATTTAGCAGGGAGTCAAACCGTCTTATTGGGAGATGCCCTGAACCTTCAGCTACTATACCCTGGGAAGGCACATGAGGATACAATATTCACAGGGAGTGGAAGTGGTCCTATTGCATACATTATACTATACAATGCCGTATCATTGGATTTATAGAAATTCTGTGCCCTCTGTGCTGTGATATAATTTCCGGTGATGCATTGCACACAGATGTAACAACTGTCCATCCCAGCACACAATCACTATATATATATATATATATATTCAGCCCTGATAAAGGTCTCTCTGGGGTCCGAAACATCAGGTCTGGGTGTGATTTATGTTCCAATAAAGTAAGATTTGGATCAATTACTTCTCTTTATTGTTGGTAACGGTAATAATCTCATTTTGGTGATGAACAACATAAAGTATATTTATATCTATATAATAGATATATAATTAGAGATATAGGACTATATGATATAGCATATATATTATATATATTATTATATATTACAGGGCTGACAATCACCAAAAATCTTACTCGCCACACAAAACAATCTACTCGCCACCTAGTACCAAACGTGTGCTGCTTGGGCCAATATTTACTCGCCCGGGGGTTAAATCCACTCGCCCGGGGCGAGCAAATGTATAGGTTTGTCGAACACTGTATATATATATATATATATATATATATATATGTGTGTGTGTGTGAGTGTGTGTGTACACACACATATATATATATATATATATAACAAATTTGTTACAGCACTGTAGTCTGAGTGATCGTTAAATCAGAAGGTATTTTTAATTTTTCTTCAGATGACCATCACACTTGCAAAGCAAAAAGATCTTGAAAAGAGCATTTCGGGCAGTTCTTTGAATGTATATTTATAAAACTGCAGCTAGAACACTTCTGCACCCTTTCTCTCCCTGAAACACAGGTTTCTGGCCCCTCTGGCAACAAAGAGTTCTAAACAAGGGGATACTACCGTTTATTACAGCAGACGTAAAAGATGCCATCGATCTAACAACTAGTCACATTGTTGGTTAAGGTTGTTTCAGCAATCATTGTATTGTGAGGTTGTTTCCTTTCTTTTTAGGGTGACACACTGAAGGGATAGTCTGCTTGGGTAATGCTACGATTTAGAACGACAGCTCTAAAACATGATCACAACTCGACTATAGCATAATCTTTTCGGGAAATGCTATGGTCATTCCACTAACGCCTTACCAGCTGATGTTTTTTTTTATAAACACGCCAGGGTTCCTAAATGAGAAACAATACCGCCATGAACGTCAAACAATACAGGGGGTTCATGTTGAAACTTGGACTACACCGGGAACAGCACCGTGTTTGAACAGCACAGTTAAAGCACTGATAATAAAGATGGAGATGGGTGGAGGTAGGTACTGCAGATCTCCAGTATGAATGTTAAAGCAGCTTACATATAGCACTGCGCAATGTCATTTTTAATGATACGTTTGAAGCAGGGGGTCTCGGGAGCAGGGCTCTGTTAATTTCAGCTCCGGGGACCCCCTTCTTCCAGAGATACATACCTCCGTAGAGGTGCCAGCATCTCTGCAGCCAGGGAACGTGTGTGGCTAATGAAATGTTGGCGTTGAAATGTCCTGCGAGCCAATCGGAAGCCGCGACATCATCCGTAGCAGATTCCTATTGGCCCGCGTGACCCGGACATTTAAACCGAGCAGAGATACCGGCACCCCACACGTATATCTCAGGAAGCCGGAGCTGAAATGAACACAGTTCAGCTCCGGAGACCGCTTGCTTCAAACCTGTAATAAAAAAATAAAAAAAGTGGACAAATCGTGCAGTGCTACGTCTTTTGCTGCTTTAATGATCTCCAATGATTATCTGGCTTTCACTAAATATCAAATCGTGACAGATTGGGTCAGTGCTCTTCAACTGGCAGCCCATGGGTCAAATCAAGCCCTCAAACAGCCTTGTGATGTGGCCCTTGGACTCTGCACCTGGTCATTTCATACCAGTTCCTTAGGCAAGGGCCGTTTGGCACACGGACAGTCACTGCTAACTGAAGTTAATGTATATGGTACAGATGGTATAAATGCTTGTCAAATGTTTCAATATAATCATTTTTCATATATCAAATTAAATTACCATAAGCTTGTAACCCTTCTGCTGGGAAAACGAGTTGAAGAGCCACGCATTAGGTTGATGGATTCACAGCTATTACTGAATATTTAACTGCAGTATTTGTAAACCCAAGATGTTTCATTTCAGTGAATTCTTTTCCAGGAAATATATGTATGTATGTATGTATGTATATATATATGTATATATATATATACTGTATATTTTTTTAAATAGCCTAAATATATACATCTACAGTATGTTAAACATACATTAGTAAATACTGGTAGTGCCGCCTAATGATTCATAATGTGTGTTCTAAGCAGATTTCCAGCTATTACTGAATATTCAACTATTTGAAAACCCAAGATGTTTAATTTCAGTGAATTCTTTTCCAGGAAATGCATAGCCCAACATTTTTTTTTTTTTTAAATAGCCTAAATATATATCTATGTTAAACATACATTAGAAAATAATTGTCGTGCAGCCAAATGATTCAAAACATGTGTTCTAAGCAGACTTTTTTTTTTTTTTGGAGGGGATGGAAAAATTCTCTTGATTTACTATAAATAACATTCAGAGATTTAAAAAATACATTTCTATTCCTAATAATGAAAAATATCAATAAATGTGTAACGAAAATGGTCTACGGGGAGATCCCATCCTTTTCTAAACACACAAAGGTTAAGGCTGAGTCTCTGCTGGCGCTGACCGCACTCATGCTTGGAGAGCGGCGACGTCACCAACTGTCCAAGCATGAGCGCCGGGTGTCCTTGCAATTTCGCAAGCGAGTGCGGGAGGGGGGAGGGAGGGGGTGTCATTGCAGGGAAGCCGTTCAAAGTTCGGTTTTTTTGATTGTGCAAGCGCCAAGCGTGGGTGAGCGTGTGTGCCCGCGCGTGCTCCGCGTGAGCGAGGACATAAAAATATAGATAGCTAGAAGCAACCTCTTCAAGCTTCAAGCACAGCGCGCTCAGTGGCACAGGGGACTCAGCCTGGAAAACAGACACTGTAAATACCAACAAAAATAACCATTGCAAAAAAAACAGAGCATAAAGACCACACAACAAGGCACAAAGCTTTGGGAACCCCCTCCCCCCCTGTGCCATGAAGCCAGAAATGTTACATCTTTGGGTTTTGCTCTGTAAATACCCAGTTTTACTGCTTTTTTGATCCTTGCTATGATTACAGTTGCATACAGCACACAGATGCCCGTACAGTGCACGTGATCTTACCCGAGATTCTCCTTCTCCCCTCCATTCAAGTCGGTTTGGAAAGAGGTAAAAATAACGCCGCTGCCACTGTGTTAAGAACGGGTTCCCCAATTTCAACATGTAGCCGTGCATAATGCAATCTTTCCCCAGTGCGTAATCTGCAGCAGAGAGAATGGCGTTATTCTTATTAAGGGCAGTCAGCGTCTTCAGTCATTTTAGGATGCGCAATCGTTGGAAATCTCATGTTGGACTTTAAAAAGAGACAGACAAGGGCTTTGCACAGCGCCATTAACAAGAAGTAAAGGAGGGCTACCCCAGGGGTGGCCAACTCCAGTCTTCAAGGGCCACCAACAGGTCAGGGTTTCAGGATATTCCGGCTTCAGCACAGGAGGCTCAACCAGTGGCTCAGTCTTCGACTGTACCACCTGTGCTGAAGCAGGGATATCCTGAAAAACCTGACCTGTTGGTAGCTCGAGGACTGGAGTTGGCTACCTCATGGCTAGATGACATGCACATGTCTGCAGACAATCGCGTGTCTGTTTGGTGGTTGCAATATTTAACCCCTACTGTTAGAAGGGTCTGCAATAGAGATGGGAGAATGGGTCAACATCCGTTTCACAGGGTTTCCTCTTCGTTATTTCAGAAATATTTCCAAAATTCGAAAAAGGTTTTGGATATTGTTTTAGAATTGTCAAATATTTTCTATGGTGCCGACTTTGTAACTCCCAACAAATTATAAAATGCTGAAAAACGGCGCATACACAGCAAATACAAATCTGTCTGGCACTCACGGGGTCAATCAGTTGGCATGTTCCTATATATACAGACACATACATACATATATACACACATCTATATACAGTATATAAAACTGAAAGTGTTGTTTGTGCGTCCCTGTAGACAATTTGATTGGTCCGTCGGTCCGCCCGCCCTCCCACGGCTCTCATTGGCCGGTGTCTCGCCCCCCTCCCTCCCCCCGTGGGTCCCGTGCAGCCATACCGTCCTGACCTGCCTCAGCCAAAGCCGCCTCACCTCCACCCGCCACCCCCTCACCCAAAATACCCCCGCTGTGCCTCAGCCAAACTCCTCACACCCCACACCCCACACCCGCTGGCTACCGCCTCTCCCCCACCACCATCCCCACCGCAGTCCCACCACCTTCCGCGCCTGTACACCCCCAGCACCACCCTTCCCCGGGACCGTACCCCCCCCCCCCCCCCCCCCCCCCCCCCCCGAATCACCGCCGCCCGTGCCGCCAGCAACCGCAACACCCCCGTACTTCCGCCGGCCCACCCGCGTCGCCGCCCGTCCCGCCAGCTACCCACCCCCCACAGTACAGCCGGGTCTCCGCATTACCCACGGATGTCCTGCCAGCTACCGCCCCACGCCCGTACCGTCCTGCGCCCGGCACCACAACAGTCCCGCCGGGAACCCCGCCATCACCCACAGCACCGGCCCCTACTCAGGGGCACCTCACCCTCTCCTCACTCGCCCCTGGCTGCCTATTCTCCCAGGTAACAAAGCGGTTGAGCCGCCGAGACTCCCCCCCCCCCCCCCTGCTCAAACCCCCCCCCCACCACTTGCCCAAACACCCCCCCCACCACCTGCCCAAACCCCCCTTCACACTGCCCAAAGCCCCCCTCCCACCTCCAAAACCCCCCCCCTCACCTATCGACAACACCCCCCCCCTCCCACCTGCCGAACCTTTCCCCCCCCCCCACCTAGCCGAACCTTCCCCCCCCCCACACAAATAATCTTAACATATTTCCCAGGGAAGTGTGTGTAAGATGCTACTGTACCTTCTTCATGACCCAGCTGCTTGTTTTTGGCGCGCTTCCGGGCCTCGATTTTATCCGTGTCGACATTGACGGCTTCATAAACGGTTTCTGCTACTTCTTGTTGCCAGCGCTCTGATATTACCAAAGGGAAGTTCTTGTACAGTTCTTGATCGCTATCAAGAAGCTGGAGAGATAAACCGTGTGATGAGGGGTAAATACTTGGATGAAGACAGAATGCTCCCACGTGCAACAAGGGGCAGCATTCAGAACAAGTGCCGCAGCTATCGGTGTTTGCCATGTATAAGGTGAAGGAGCGGCTCAGTGAGTGAAGACACTGACTCTGTAAGCAATGACACCGAGTCAGGGGACCCTGGTTCAATTCCTGGTATCAGCTCCGTTTGACCTTGGGCAAATCACTTTATCTCTGTGCTTCAGGCAAACTCAAACTAGATTGTAAACTCAGGAAAAAAATGGGGTAGAGGACCCCAATCACCCGGTGCTACAGAGCTTTGTAATAACCCACAATGATAAAAAATAATAAAAGATAAGTATCTAATGTTATGAAAACGGGTCACTTGATGTGAAAAATGCATGCTTGAGGCGTATGCATAAATCCCCTAGATGGCACAGGTGGCAGAGTTATGCAGAGTTGTAGGGGGGAGTCGTGAAACCACCCCCTGACCTCTCAGTCTCTCTGTACTAAATTATCCTATAATGCTGGGGCAGCTCTCATGGGGCAGCAAAGCGTGTATCACTGTGAAACCACCGGTCTGTGTGCTCCAAGCTGATTATGGCAAGCAGGAGGGAGTATACCTGTTCGGTGAGGAGAGGCAATACAGCGGCACCACGAGGCAGAAGAAAAAGTTGCTGAAAGTGGACGTGCTGCTATAACAATTCTTTAATAAAGCATGATTAAAAAGAGGGGGGACGCATACCCCTGCACCCCCCTCTTTTTAATCATGCTTTATTAAAGAATTGTTATACAGCACAGTCCAGCTTCAGCAACTTTTTCTTCTGCCTCGTGGTGCCCGCTGAATTGCCTCTCCTCACCGGAACAGGTATACTCCCCCTAGATTGTAAACTCATCTGTTGCAGTGACGGTGCCTGTAACATTCCTATGTGCTGCGTACCGCACACCTTACTATAATTGTGAAGCACTTTGACAGAAAAGTGCTATATAAAATTATTATGATTATTATTATCGCTCAGGCAAACACAGACGCAACTCTAATTTCTTCAGAATCTGCTAACAACACCAAAACGTTGGTGTATGGGGGTGATTTATTAAACTGTGACAGTGCCCCGATTCGGACAATCCCACGGAAACTCCCAATGACGTGAAGGGTCCGTGGTTTAATGAATGACCCCCGATGTGCGTTTATGTAGTCGTAGTGTATAGAAGGACCAGAGATGAAAAGCTTCTTTAAGCTACATTCACTTAATGAGAATGTCAATGTTGGGTCTTTATAATCTAAATCCCTTTTATCCAAAGATAAACAAGAAAAAAAAAAAAAGGAGTGGAAATATAGGTTTTCCCAAAAAGAAAGAAAGAAAAAGAAAGAACAGATTGTAGCACTTTATCAAATGCCTCAATCTTAAATTCAACAATATATGGATATCTGTAAAGTTCAATGTATGACATTTTATTAAAGAAATTAATCTTTTTTCCATTTACTACACAATTATCTGCTGTTTTACAGAGAATATGGTCTTCATGGAAATCTATAAACACAGGCTCAAGACATACGTGTTTACCCAGGCATTTAATTAATGAACCACAACCTGTCCGGCACTTAATAGCTGCAGCCCCGTCCCACCCTGTGTTGTATCTTTCCTTGTGTTTGTCTTCTTTATAACCTTCAATGCTTTCTTCTTTTATCCTTTTTTGTAACTGTAAGCGCTTTGAGTCCCATTAGGAGGAAATCGCTATATAAATAAAGTTATTTAATGTGCATGTTGTAACACGCGCTGGGATATCTAACTACTAACGAAGGAGTGAGGGGGAGTAGCAGGTATGATACCTCTTATTGGACCCAAAAAGGAGTTATGTTAGACGCTTTCAAACCTCTCTGGGTTCTTCATTGGGTCACCCGATGAAAGACCCTGAGAGGTTCAAAAGCTTGTAACATATAAACTACTTGTTGGTCCAATAAAAGGCATCATACCCTCTACTCCCCCTCACTGCTTTGCTATTTAATGGAAGAAAGGAGCAACACGGCTACCCAGACTCCCTTGCTTACGTTGGGATATCCAACTGAATTGACATTCTTTCCAGTGGAATCCATCCCACACGTAGAGAGACATGTGAGGTTTGGAAAGCTCCATGCACAAGTATATTTAAGAAAGTTGCCAATAGCCCCTGAGGTACAGAAGTCCCACATTTTGTAAGTTCTTAATAAAAAAAAACACTTTGAATGTGCACCGTATGCAGTCAGGCAGCCATACTGTACCTTAATGCCTTTTGTGTCCTCTTCATCAAATGATCCAATATCAAAGGCATCTGCTGCATTTACCTCTCCTCGAGGAGGGATCAGAGGTGGGGGATACTGAGAAAACAAGACATGCATGCACCCAATATAGATATGGATATACACAAACACATGCACACGCACATTATTGTATTGTATCGCTTCTTAATGTCTCTACATTTTATTCAGGAGCATTTATGAAGCCAGCTCTTGTGTGTAAACATGGCAGCGCATTTACAATGTTTTTGGTGGGCAGTCACCCCAGAGGTCAGGGCCCAGCTCTCCGGAAGTGTTGTAGAGAATACCGTATTTGACCCACCTATCTAGAAAATAATATGCATTTGCTATATGCAAATATAAGCCATGCCAGTGGCCACAGTAACAATCCTTCCATACAGTCGTTTGCAGGCACGAAATACCCAGCTTTGCAGCCACAGTAATACAAGTAACTCAATTACCTTTTGCAAATACACTTGCTGCCAGTCAATGCCTTTGAAGAAAGGATGCTCCTTCACTTCTTGTGCGCTGCAAAGGAAACGGGGAAAAACAAATAAACAAGACCTCCCAAATAAAGCTTTTGGCAGAATCCCCACTACTAACTCCATCTCCGGGTTACCCCAACGCAATTCCTCTTTCCCTTTTTACTCTCAGCTAAAACTAATTTGTTCCCCAGCTGGATTTATTTCAGAAAGCGATGTACTGTACGTTCTCTGCTAAACCCAAGAGATTTGTGAAAACGAGATGTATCTGCCTAGATTAACATGTTTTTCAAATGCATACACTGAGTTTTCGGCTTTCTTGAGGTCGGCCCCCTGTATGTATGTAAATATCCCATTGTCGGTTACTGCTCAGGTTGGAAGGTCTCCGAGGGAGGCAATTTGGGAAGAAGTAGCTGCTTTATGTTCACGAACAAATGAAGTTATTTAGTACATGAGCACCGAAGGACAACAGGTCTCCTTTCAGCCCCTCCTGACCCTATATCTCTCTCACTCTTGACTCTTTTCTCCCTCACTGCCCCCATACCTCCGAAACGTTCTGCCCCATACCATTCGTCAAGTCCCTTTATTCCCAACATTTCAACTCCTAAAACCCCACCTGTGTTTCATTATCTTCAAAACCCCACAACTTCTTCCATATTCACTTACACCCTGGCCAAGCACTACAATGCACTCCACTCACACTGCCTCCCAATAGGGTTATATTCTACACGTACCAACATCGCCAGTCCGTGCGATCTGACATGAAAGCTCCAATGGACACCGGTGACCTTGGAGCTTATAAAACATACCCCATAAATGGTAAGCTCTTTGGGACAGGAATCCATACTCATATTTACTTGGTGCACATACCCCTGAACTGTACCATTGTATAATTCTCTTGTCTCTATTGTAAAACACGCTGTACATGGTTGTTGGTACCATACAAACAAACCCCCATTCCTACTGAATAAAAAAAGAATTATGACCATCAATTATATGCCTGGAATGAAGTCAAAGAGGTAAAGACTTCATACACGTGCTGCGTTTAATGCACAACGTAACCGGGAGTATTTAGGAGATATTGGGAAGGTGAAACCTACCTGCATCCCTGACAGCCGAGTCTCTTGCTCACATCTCGCTGGAGAAGACCCTCCAACAGGGACTTCAGCTCTGGGGTGAAGGAATCTGGCAGCTCAACATTCTTTAGATGGAAGGAAACCGAGAAACAAGGGAGGTTAGGTCACGTTATATATAAATAAATAAATATACATATATATATATAAAATGAAACAAGCTGATAAAGAAGGTGGTTTATAAACAGATCGGGGGGATCTAAAGCCCATATTGCCAGAGTGGTCAACTCCAGTCCTCAAGGGCCACCAACAGGCCAAGTGTTAGGGACATCTCTGCTTCAACAAAGGTTGCTCAATCAGTAGCTCAGTCCTTATGATTGAGCCACCTGTGCTGAAGCAGGGATATCCTTAAAACCTGACCTGTTGGTAGCCCTTGGTGACTGGAGTTGACCACCTCTGCCATTCTGAATATTCTACGACATCTTCCCTGTGCTGGAGATGAGGTCAGCTCTTTTCAACTGGATGTGACCAACATCTTCTCCGGCCATGGAGAAGTCGGCTTCATACCGTAGTATACTGAATAGCGGCATAAGAATACTAATGGAAAGTAAGTCTTGATGTCAACTTAGCAGCTTTTGCCGCAGTTTGCCTGCAACAAACAACATTTTGGACAGAAGTCATACATATGACGTCATAACACCAAATCTTACCATGGTGAGCGTCATGCGGTCTATCTCGTGCTTATCTTTGGTTTTGTGCTGCCGGAACGGGCTGTGACTGGAGGAAGAGAGAAAGAACAGAAACTAAGTACAACACCGGTGGGTGGAACGATGGAGCCAAACACTTATTAGCACACACACACACATTAAAACAATCTAAAAAATAAATTCAAAGTAAAAATAAAAGTATTAAAAAATAAAATAATTAAGTTCCCTTATAGCCTCTTCAACTAATTCAAGCTGGCATCTGATGCACACTAATCTGACCAACCATCTTACGTGAAAATAGGATATCATGAGAAAAATAATTACAGCTCTGCAGAAAATGTGATTCTACTATTGCAAGAGTGGCTTCAAAATGAGGCCTCAGACATGGTCAAAAAGACTGTGCTGAGGCGCGCTGAGGGGAAACATTATCCCTATCAGCGCGGCTTTAGACGGGGCTTCCGCAGGCGTGCGGAGGCGTGTGGAATTTCAGCCGACAGAGAAAATTTAGATTTCCCGCTGAGGGAAGCGCAGGGCCGATCACGTGACTGCCAGAAGCCAATAGCAGTCCGTGACGTCGGCGCCGTGAAGCGCTAGCCCCGCCTCCCGCTCCGCCTCCCACCCGGCACACAAGCGCGCTCGCTGGTGCTCAGCGCCGCTCCCTGCATCATGTCCCAGGCCTAAGGTGTGTGTGAGAGCTCCGCAAATTAAAAGAACAGTAAAAATATCGAAGGTTCATAGGGTATATAGTAAATAAAAAATAGCATTTGTGGTGCATTTGTGTGTCTCAGACAGGTCTGCAACCCTGTCTTGCCCCAATATCAACAGTGCTTCACGGCCACCAGGGATTCTGGGTAATGACATGCAAATGAGCACTGTGTCTCACACTTTGCTTCTGAGTTGTGTTACAGACTTCTTTCAGTAAATAAAAACACCATTTGTGGTGCATATGCATGTCTCAGAAAGGTCTACAAATGTCTGGGAGAGAGAGAGAGAGTGGCGAGGAGAGAGCGAGAGGAAGGAAAGAGAGAGAGAGCAAGCACAGATACAGATAAAGTTCATCAATAGGTTCACATGCACTGAAATAATTTTCAAAGTATTAAGTCTCATTTTATTTTCCTCCAGTAGAGGGCACTGTAGACTTTCGTTCTCTACTATGAAGGGCATTGTACAAGGTCAGTACACTGATGTAAGCCAATTCAGCAGCTCTCAATGAAAATGCACACATTCAAAAGATGCACTAATCCGGACTGGCTCTTATATGCCACAATTTTGAAGAAAACAAAATAAATTAAAATGGGCACATTATTCCAGTCTCGAATGCGCCAACAAATTCAGTCCTAACGTTTGGTGCAGAAGGGTCAAAAATAAATAAATGAAACGCAACGTTGGATTTCAAAAAGAAAAAGGCTTATAAAAAGTGGGGGTTCTTTACTTACACCGTTTATTGAACGCACAGAATGTGTGCAATTGCAGATAATGGTAAAGAAATGATCAGCTGGAATAATTCGAAATAACCAGCCATGATTTTGTTCCCTGTTCATTCTTAGCTTGGCCTGCGCTAATAGAGCAGTTTCACGGCCAAGCGCAAGCTCTTCTCCGCTGACGGAACCGCGCGCAGAACATGCATTGTACAGGGTCAGCAAAGCAGTGCGGGCGGAAAACAGAAACCCCGCAGCTGCTAAGATTGTGCTACAAGCAAGGCAATTTGGGGAATATAGTACAAGTTTCAGGAAATGCTGACCTAGGACCATCCACAAATGAGGGCGCAAAGATCATAGCACTGGGAAGGGGAATTTCCTTCATTCCTCTTGCTTTTTTCCCCCTCTCTCTTTCCTTATTGGTGGCAACCGAGTGCCCCCCCCAAACCAAATGGTACCCGACATATTTAGCAGTGCAAGGTTTAAATCTCCCTCCGGGGAAACAAAATGGTGGCCGAATCTCAGGCCAATAGGAAGCTGCAACAACAGACTGTGGCTTATTCCCCGTGCAGCTCCTCTGCTCTTTGTATTTCTTGAATTGTATTTGTTATTGAGTTTTATAGAACTATACAAATAAGGTATACATTAAATAACCACAACGTCCATCTTGGCTTCGGCCGAAGCACCTGTAAATGAGCCGTTTGGATCAACTGAAACAGGTTGCTGATAAAACGATGAGGACAACCACACAAGAATAATGCCGTCAGACTGCTGCAGGGGACTCCTGCCCTTTTGGACACACTCCACATCAACCCAGCCATGAATAGAAACGCATTTGCTCAGTTGCTGTTTGAGGTTACTGCACTGCTTGTATGCTCACTCAATTCAGGTGGAAACTTATGTTAAACAAACAAGCAGCTGTTTACACCCGATAAGAATTCAGAATGTCAATGGTTTAGTCCTAAGCAAAATCCTATGTTGGGTTCTCAGAAGGCCACGTGCTGCGTGGGGCAAAAGGACGGAGATGTAATCGAGTCAACACCTTTTCTACCCTTCTAAAGCCTGTTTTCGTTATTTAATTTGCGTACTGGCTGAATCCCTCCTCAGACACAGTGGCCCAGCAACGCTAGTAATACGCACTGGAGAAAACTACTCAACAACTCTCTCTCTCTATATATATATATATATATTTAGGTATATATTTTAATTTGGCCAACTTCCTTGCTGTGCCGACCCACATACTTTCCGAGGTCTCTTCTGAAGAGTCAGACACGGGAGCCATTTTTTAAAAACGTGTTTGCATAATAAGTTCATATTCGCTGGGGTACCGAGTTATAATAATACAAAAATAGTAAGAACCGCTGAGATACAAAATCATCTATTTACCAAACTCAAGAAGGAACGTCAGACAGCACCCAAAAGCACGGAGCCCCTCGTGAGTGGTACGGTATAACAGATATCCATGAAGTATCCCCCCCATGAAGCTGAAAAGCTGGTTCGGCATTTGAATGGAGTTAAAAGCTGTATGGGTTTAACTCTTTCGCTGCCAGTGTGTCGCCGGCCCTTCCGGCAGCGAAATTGCTTGGATGTGGGAGTGTTCACGTTTGCCGTTTTGAGTGATAGTTTTGCAGATCACATCACAAACTAGAACGGTTATAAATATGGAGAAATGAACTAATGTTCTCTCACCAGCTGACTGTGGTTATTCCTTTCTATTGGTAAAGTAAAATGTAAAACAAACAACACATTATAGATAGTATACAAAATACAGGATTATGAAGGCCGGCTTTCCTACCCACCCAACAAATACGTGTCCCCTATGCCAGGGTACCAATGAAGGTTGATGGGCTTTGGTCATGACACACAAGGCAAATGTGTTATCCCGAAGATACTGGATGTCTATGTCATAGGGATGCAGCAGGTCATTCAATGCAGCCAGTCGGGTCAGTGAAGTGCTGGAGCTCGTCTACGCTTGCAAAAAATGCCTGTAGCCGTTTGAAGGACTTGGAAAAAAGCCACATGGCCTTCACGTCGGAGGCAAGCAGTCTGACATTAAACTGTATCATATGCACATTAACTGCTGGCAAGCCCCAATCATGGATAAGATTGTTATTTTGACACATTCACTCCCATCAGGTATGCAACCAAAGATATTTCAACAGGAATCAGGCATCGCTGTTAAAGCTGCAGTGCTAAGGAGATCCTACGCGGCCTTTACACACAACCTTGTGACCAGGTGAGCTCGCATCTTCTGTAGATGTGTTTTATAAGTATCCTGTATACAGTGTTTATCTGTCCTAGAATATACAATGAAAAGTCAACAGGCACTCTCAGAATTTTAAAGCATTTGAGTGCCCCACGACAACCACCATGTCATGGGATCATTGCGCTCCACGGCAGAATGGGACAACTTGGCCAGCTCACTGCTGGCCATCTCGCCACTAAGATAAGTTATTATGGGTTTACCTTGAGGGTAAGGTTAGGAGTTAAGGATTTTATGGTAAGGGCTTCTCCGATTCTGGGTTTCAAGGTAAGGGGTTTGAAGCACAAGAAAAAGTGACCAAGGTCACAACAGTCCCCTTAATACGCACTCAAGGTGAAATAACAGGAGTATATATATATATATATATATATTATATATATATAAACAAATGTAAATAAAACTGTATGCTCATCTGCATGTCTTAGGCAGGTATTATATAATATATAATATATATATATATATATAATAATATATATATAATATATATATACATACATACAGTTATAATTACCACGGGAGGACTAAGGTATCTAACTCTACCAAATACCTATAGTAAACTATGGTGGCAAGACATCTAAACTGCTAAAAACAAAAATAATAAACTTTTAATTGTAATCAATAACAACGCCGAAACAAAAAGTGATAAAAGTAAGCAATAGTGAATATAAACATTAAATAAAATAAATCCCCGGGTAGGGACTGAGTGACGGAGGGTAAGTAGCAGTAGGGTAAACACTGTGTTATCATATGTGAACACACATACGTGCCATACAGATGCAGGCAAGTATGCAAGCAGGTTCACATCCCATGAGTATAGCGACTAAATGACGTCTAGTGTAGAGCCGGGAACTAGATGGGTTGTGTACCACGGAATACAGGAAGTGAGTATGTGACATATATTAGATGCTAGTACACACGTCCGTCTCCATGGCAAATGGGGTCACGTGACCGTGCGGCGTCACTTGATGCCGCCAAACAAGTTAAGGGGGGCGCGAGAGCGATGGGGAGCAGGCAGGAGGGCGCAGCTCCAAAAGTTTGCTCTCCCCTGATCTGTGCGACCAGAAGGTGTATCAGACTCAATGTCACTTGTGGAGGCTTCCCATTCGGTGGAAGATTCTGTTGGTTTTAGGATTTGAACGGTTAACCTTATACCTAAATATTTTCTTATCCCTGAAATCAATGAAGTCTCTTATGAACGTGCGTTGTTTCCTTTATCTCCGTGGTAAGTTTGTCAATATTGGTTTTTAACCTTTTTTCCAGTGTCTCAAAGCCAGGTTTTTCTTGGCCTGTATCTATATCGTTAAGTAATTTGTCAATTTCCGTATTCACGGTTTCCAGTCTTTTGGTCTCGAACTTTATTAGTAAGCGTATTAGGTCACATGAATAGGTTAGCAGAATGCTTTCCCACACTTTAATAAATATTTCATAATAGCAGCATGTTCTTGTATAACGCTGATAGCTTTACATTGCGCTTTTCAGAGACATCTTGCAGGCACAGGTCCCTGCCCCGTGGAGCTTACAATCTATTTTTTTTGTGCCTGAGGCACAGGGAGAGAAATTAATTATTAAGGGGACTGTTGTGACCTTCGTCACTATTTCTTGTGCTTCAAAGCGTATATATTTCCCTATGCACCTGTTTTTTATGTATATTGATATTTGAGTTTGAGCGATATTTTCACCATTAGTGATTTCGTTCAAGGGAAGGGGTTACGGTTTGGCTTTGTAGGGTAAGGGGTTAAGGTTAGGGTTTTAGGGTAACGGGTTAGGGCAAGGACTTAACGTTAAGGGACTTGGGGGTAAGCTTAGGGCAGGGAACTGATTGGCGGCAAAGTGGCTGCAGCAAGTCACCCTAGACTGCGCTACAAAGCTACGTCATATGTTTTAAGTTAATGTTTCTATTGGAGATCATGTTCTGGGTCAGTGACACAGGGATTGTGTGACTGCGGTGTGACTGCGATGTGCTGTCCCCCCCCCCTCCCCAGTACGTAAAGGGTTAAAAGATGAGAACATATGTTTGCCTTGGTAAAAGATTCCTGCGTCGACCAAAACGTTGTCAGTCGAATACAAATATTTTCTCCAGTTTCAAGTTCGGAGAGTCCGCTTGACTTTTCTTTGGACCAATTACTATGCACGAGCACCTTGGGCAAGTACTCGTTATGCCCGTTGAGTGTTGCGGACTTCAACTTTTCTACCCTATAATATATCCATCTCTTACAGTCATTTTAATGTCGGAAACAAGACACTATCCCGAAAGGCTGACAATCAGATTTGGGTGACCAAGGAAAGCCAACTCTAAGATTTGAACAGACTTCACCCGCTTCAGATACAGTCCATGTATAGAAAACACAAAAAAACAGCGCAAACCGCATAGTGAAGTATATCAAATTATATTGTTCCGTATAAAAAGGTAAGTATTAGGCGTACATTGAGTAAAAAGAACAAGCGCATTGAGTGCTAAAAGCACAATGAGTTACCACTCAGCAACGGACATCAGGCAACACTGGATACCGCAGCAACGGGGAATCATGAGGTCATCATCACGTCCTCGGTACAGGATACTGCAAGAATCGAATCGATCCGGTGGAGCTGTCTCTTTTGGAGGAAGATCCCTCCCAGTAGTGTCGGTAAGCGAGCTCTCGTCGGACTTCCGGGTCGCGCCCAAATGACGTCACAGCGACGTGCGTCAGGGTCCTTGTGGTACACGTTGGACGTAGAATGAGTCCAATAGATAACAGAGTCCCGGTGCACCAATCCAATGAGGATAGAAAGTCGCAGCACCAACAATTCAATAAGCCACCATGCAGTACAGCACAAATAACAAGGGCTAAAATCGGACAGTAAAAACAACTAATCCTACGCGTTTCGTAGCTCACGCTACTTCATCAGGGCATAGTTTGACAATGAATGCTGTCTGCATTAAGTACACCTCCCTCCTTTCGTATTGGACAATATTTAGATGATAACCGCCAAGTGGATATAAGAAACAGTGTTTCTAGACATTTTTTATTACATCAAAGGAAGGATCCTTCAGGTCTGAAATTTAGCGGTATCCAACAAATACCTTGTGATAGGAGAAAGGGTGACAGAGTTAAAAAAAACTCTCCACTCAAGAAACGTTCTGGATATTTAAGCTCAATACAATGTCCCCTAAGGGGTTAAATGAGGACATAGACGTCTGGGCTCTGTATTGATTTATTAGGGGTTTTCTTTCTCTCTCTAATTTGATTATGTTTCTGGTATTTTATTCTTTCTGTTTTAAAATTTGTTTGCCGTTTTTTAGATAAAGATTATGTTATTAACATTGTTCTCTTTTCATTTTAGGCTTGTACCTTTTTTATGTAAATAAAATGATGTGTGTAATGTGTTTGATTGTCAGTGAGCTGTTGGTCTGCTTTGGTAACTCCTCCTCCCCTCCACACCCTTCCTAGTATCAGCTCGATTGGCGGTTATCATCTAAATATTGTCCAATACGAAAGGAGGGAGGTGTACTTAATGCAGACAGCATTCATTGTCAAACTATTCCCTGATGAAGTAGCGTGAGCTACGAAACGTGTAGGATTAGTTGTTTTTACTGTCCGATTTTAGCCCTTGTTATTTGTGCTGTACTGCATGGTGGCTTATTGAATTGTTGGTGCTGCGACTTTCTATCCTCATTGGATTGGTGCACCGGGACTCTTATCTATTGGACTCATTCTACGTCCAACGTGTACCACAAGGACCCTGACGCACGTCGCTGTGACGTCGTTTGGACGCGACACGGAAGTCCGACGAAAGCTCGCTTGCCGACACTACTGGGAGGGATATTCCTCCAAAAGAGACAGCTCCACCGGATCGATTCGATTCTTGCAGTATCCTGTACCGAGGACGTGATGATGACCTCATGAATCCCTGTTGCTGCGGTATCCAGTGTTGCCTGATGTCCGTTGCTGAGTGGTAACTCGTTGTGCTTTTAGCACTCAATGCGCTTGTTCTTTTTACTCAATGTACGCCTAATACTTACCTTTTTATACGGAACAATATAATTTGATATACTTCACTATGCGGTTTGCGCTGTTTTTTTGTGTTTTCTGTCTGTAGTGCTGTCGGAGTGCTGAGCCACCCTGACCTTCTAACAGCTGCAGCCGCCACTGTATTTACAGAGATTGTATGCTTATACACCCTAAGAATTAAGGGTTGTATTCATTTATCCAGTTATCACACAATATCACTTTAAGTGGGTTTCAGTTAAATGGTCTAATAGCTGCGCACCATATTTCTTTTTCACAGTCCATGTATACCTGTACATGTACAGTGATGAGGAAACGTTTGTGAACCTCAATGACAATTAAGGAAATTCCATCGTTTTTCCATGATAAGCTTCTTGAATCAAAACCAGTCTTTTCTTAAATAATCAATAGGGTTTATATTAACCCATTCCATGTCGTTTGAAACAAAATGATGTATGAATTAGACAAACAATGAGTAATAAAGAGTCAGGCTATGTGAAAAAGTAAGTAAAACCCTAGTTTTCTCAGCTAAATCAAAAGGGGACAATAACATTCGGGTGTTTAAATAATTAGGTAGATCTTCAGGTGTGAGTTTGGGAGGCCCCACCCTATATAAAGATCAGAAACTTTGTGTGTTTGGTCTTCACCATACATGTATATGGAAACACGTCATGCCACAATCGAAAGAAATCTCTGAGGACCTCAGAAAAACAGTTACTGATCCTCATAAGTCTAGAAATGGTCACAAAACCATTTCTAAGGATTTGGGCTCCACCAATCCACTGTCAGCCAAATGGAGAAATATCAAGACCACAGTCACTCACCCAGGAATGGTCGTCCTACCAAAAGCTCTCCAAGAACAAACCGGTAAATCATCCAGGAAGCCACAAAGAACCCTAGAGTAACATCCAATGATCTGCAGGCCACGCTCACATTGGCTAATGCGAGTGTTCATAACTCAACTATAAGAAAAAGACTGAACAAGAATGGTGTTCATGGAAGGATAGCCAGGACCTGCTTTGCTGCCTCAGGACCTGGACAGCTTGCCATCATTGACACAACCATTGTATCAGAAGATTCCAGAGGAAAATATCAGGCCATCTGTCCGTGAGCTGAAGCGAAAGTGGGTCATGCAGCAAGACAATGATTCTAAACATATAAGCATATCTACAAAAGAATGGCTACAGAAGAAGAAATTCTGTGTTTAAGAATGGCCGAGTCAAAGTCCGGACCAAAACCCCATCGAAATGTTGTGGCAGGACCTGAAGTGAGCAAGGAAGCCCTCAAATGTCACTGAGTTGAAGCCGTTATGTAAGGAGGAATGGGCCAAAAGTCCTCAAAACCGATGTGAGATACTGACCAGCAGTTAGAGGAAACGCTTAGTTGAAGTCATTGTTGCTCAAGGGGGCGCCACCAGGTACTGAATATAAAGGTTCACATACAATACTTTTTCACACATGGATATTGAATGTTGAATCATTTGTGGATAAATAAATGTTGAAAAGTATCATGTTTGTGTGTCAGGTTATCTGTATCTATTATTAGGACTTCGATTAAGATCTAATAACATTTTAGGTTTGAAATATGTGAAAATCCTAAGTGGCTCAGAAACATTTTCTCGCCCTGTATCTGTAGAGAGAAATTTCACACAACATTAGAGAAACAAAACAGAATTTCCGTTCCTTTTCTGTGCCGTTTTGCCTCTCTCCTTTTAACTCCTTGGCAGCCATAGGGTTAATATAAAAAGGCACCCCCTTGGATATGTCAGGTTAATGTTACCAGCTCTTTTGTTTGCTACCATCGTTAGTTTTGCTGGATATATATTTTCGGAGACTCGTCTCATTACATTTCTAAATATACCGTAAAAAAACCAAAATCTAAAAAAAAAAAAAAAGTTCGATCCATTGGTGCATTTATTTTTTAAGAATTGACCCTCTAACTGGTGAGGCACATACTGTACAATTCTACCGAGAACGATAACGTAACAAGGACGCCGGCAGCAGGATTCCAACTGGGATCACTTGTGTTCCTATCGCTCTCTGAGTGATGGGAGTTTCTGCAGGTATTGCAGAATATCGTTGGCCAGGTTGAACCTACTGCAGTATAGGGTAGGAAGCGAGCGATGGTATCAGGAACACCCAAAAGGGTGTTTCTGATACCATCGCTCCCTTCCTACCCTGGATGCTATACCACTTGTAAAGGAATCTGTACATATTCCCTGTGAAGGTTGAGAATCATTTCAGTTTCACCTTATAATGCACTTTATTAATTATCTGCACTATCACTGTTGTTTAGCGCCGTTCTAAGTCACTGGGATTCATAACTGAACCTACTGCAGCACATTTCCCAGACAAGTGATCTAAACACAGCGCCTGTCCACCTCCGATTGTACACTATGTATAATTACGGGGTGGTGTGTTAAACCAGTTATTTCAACTCCGCTACCAGAGATGTGAAGAATAAAATCGCCTGAGCCAGCCACGTGTCATCTCGAGAGCAGGCTCTCTTTGTTTAGCCGTTTCTACTAACGGAAAGCCACTGATAAATATAGTTAGGTAGAAGAAGAAAGACACTATGGATTTGTGATATTGCCAATTTATTGCCAATTGATTGACGTTTCGGCCACACTTAGCCTTTTTCAAGAGTAAATGGCATTTACTCTTGAAAAAGGCCAAGTGTGCCGAAACGTCAATCAATTGGCAATACATTTTCAATATCACAAATCCGTTGTGCCTTGCTTCTTCAACCTAACTATATTGATTTGGAATACCACACAGAGATCCTCGGACCTGGAGCACCAGTCGTTGTATTGATTTTTTTTTTTAGCTTTATAGGTGTGCAGCATTTCTTATAATATATTGAAGCCACTGATTAAGCCACAGGCTCAAGCTGGGGCTATCCTTAAAACCGGACCTGCTGGGGGGTCTTGAGTACTGGAGTTGCCCTCCCCTGGTCTATACCATTTATTAAATCATCGGATGCTGGGATTTTAACTGTAACGCCTTTGATTTAAATCGGGCGATCGCTGCTTTATGAGCCTGAGTTTGCCATTTACTTGTTTTTTCTTGAAGTCTAATCTGTACTTTCTGTACCAGTCATCCACATGCTTGTCCCGATTCACACTCTTCTGTGAATTGGTTCTGCTGGCCTGCTCTTTTAATCTCCTCGCTCTCTGCTCGGTACGATTTGATGCCAACTTCCAAGGCTACAGGACATCAATTATTCTGTTCCCTAGGAAGTCTCTATTTCCATTACAGAGCATTCCTTTATTAAGATGAGTTCTGATTGCTCTATCTAGCTGTCAGGCAATGTAAAAAAAAAAGAAGAAGGCGAGGGGACGTTTTGCTTCCCTCAATCATTACAAAATTAGATATTTGATCTGCTCAAATGAATTGCAAAGCTTTGTACAACTTCAGTTGTTGTAGCAGGAATATCATGAGGCGAATATAATGAGCGATTACCAATGGTCAGAGGAATCAATTAACGAGAGGCTCTGTGATGACGAGGCCCTATAATGAGCTCAGGTGCCAGCTGCTAAATTATCCAGGATTGTTCAAAGCAGGCAGGATGCAATCCATCTGCAGAAATGAACCCTCCTAAATTCTTACACCATGACCCAAGATCCCAGGAACTAATACTACAGAGACTTTCTGCAGCTGGGCTCCTTGGCCACTTGGTCAGTGTCAGTCGAGGCAATTGGGCACAAGGCAGAACCCATCACCACCCAGTCCGGTTCTCGGTTGAAGAAGGGAAGCAGAGGGAACAGCTCCCAGAGACTTCTCTTGATGTAGGCCAAGGTGGACACTCAAACCAAATGTCTCCTGCCATTAGGGTCACCCTGCCCTACAGCGCCTAGGCAATGTGGGCAGACCTGGCTAGAAAGTTGGGCGTCAGAAAGGAGCAACCATCTGTTTTGAGACATTTTAAAGTAAAAATGAATTTACCATCACGTTTGTTCTGAAACTGCTTTAAAAATGCCACAAATGGTGCCCATTCAAGAATATAATTACAGAGAAGTTTAAAGTAGCAATCCACCCTAACCTCGGTTTCTTTTTTTTTACAGGATTGGAAGCGGGGGGTCCACCAGAGCCGTGCTATTTTCAGCTATATATTCCGAGATACTTACTAGTGGAGCTACCAGTGTTATTTCCTGTTTTCTAAAGGGGGATTTACATGGCCATCCAATAGGAAGCCACAACTGATGAGGTTGCAGTTTCCTATTGGCTGGAATTTTGTGTCCCCATTTTGTGTCCCCTGCGGGAGATTTAAACCCGGTAACATCACTGGTAAGTATCTCACGAACCAGGGGGTCCCCAGAGCTGAAAATAGTGGCGGTTGACTTGAGGAACAGACCCCCCTCCTCCACCCTGTAAAATAGGGGCTAAAAAAACTTTAAAACAACAAAAATAGGAGGAAGTGATCATTTAACAATATCCTGTTTGACACTGCTGTACTGTTATGATGTGTCACAGCAGAGATGACCATCACCAGTCAAGGGCCACCAACACATCAGGTTTTAAGGATATCCCTGCTTCAGCACAGGTGGCTCAATCAGTTGCTCTGTCATTCTGATTGAGCCACCTCTGCTGAAGCAGGAATATCCCGAATACCTGGCCTGTTGGTGGCTCTTGAGGACTGGAGTTGACGTCCCTGTATTATACGGTCCAATAGCACCAAAGGGGTTAACCGTGCAAGAGTTTAGTAGCTCTTAGGTACAACATATTCTCCAGATACAAAACGATTCTTATGTAATGACCTTCACACAGCTGCATTCGGAGTAGAGATGCATCATGCGTTAAGAGGACATTATAAATGGAGTCTATGGAAAAAACATCTTTATGCCGTCTACTTTTGGTATTGCACTCCAGAGATACATCTTCTTGCATATTTAGGCTGGTGGTGAATTACGTATTGTATGCTTCTGGCCCATATTTCAACTGCTGTATGTTTTTCTTGCAAGATGAAAATGCTATTGCCTACAATCATAATTATTTCCATATTGACATAAAACAGAACCATCCATTCCCAATGAACTTGGAGTACAACATTGTAGCCCAAGCAGCTATTTCACCAGAGGCAATTTGTTTCCAAATAGGGGAATCTTTTTTTTTTTGAGTGCTACTGAGAGATGGGATCTGTAATATGCTAAAATAAAGACAAATGCTGCACACCAATAGAAAAATAATAATAAGAGATACAATTACGGGTGCTCTCGTGTTTTTGAAGGGTAGCCTGCAGTGAATCCAATGGATACAGCAGAGAGAAGCAACACAAGGCACATTCGGATTTTAGTTAATCTCTTCTAATAAAGCCAATGCACAACGTTTCGACCCATAGGTCTTTCTCACGTGAAAGAAAGTGGCATTTTATTTCACTTGAGAAAGACCTATGGGTGGAAACGTTGTGCATTGGCTTTATTAAATGAGATTAACTAAGATACAAATGTGCCTTGTGTTGCTTCTCTCATCTGTAATATGCAGACAGATGCTTTTTTTTTCATGGTCGCTACCCGTTAATCTCCCAGAGCTAACACAATTGAGGGTTGCCAAGGCATTTCTTTTTTGTTGTTATTCCACCCCTCATTTTTTCCCCCCTTTACCGAAGTAGCTGTAACCTCGTTTCATTCTGCAGTTCATCCAAAACTTGGAGAAACCCAAGAGCTTTTATATCTTGGCTATTTCCATATTGTAGGTTTGTGAAGGTGCACTCTACAGCTTGTGACTGGGACACACATACCTACCCGTTTTCAAGAACCTCAGCTTGGCAAGGCTCGTGCTAGCTGGGCAGAAGACTTTGTACCACTGATCCATGGGTGTCAAATCAAATCAGCTTTTTCGGCATGACGAAAGAACATTTCAGTATTGCCAGAGCATGAATAACAGGCGGTAGGGTAGAATGTCTTGCTGGTGAATGCAGAGAATGTGCATTTAATACTAAACGTACACGTATTCCTGAATTCACCAAAGCCTGGGCTGTGACTTCTGCACAGGAATGTTCAAGTAAACCCTTTTATCACCGTCCCCTCAGCCAGAGAGGATAATGCTACAGCCGTGTTTGTATACTCCACAACAAACGGTGTCAGGATGCCTTGTATGGGTTGAAGACAAATGCTGTACGCTTACTGCCGCTTATCTGGATAAAACAAAGTTTGCTCCCAAATGCTTGTCAAAAAAAAAACCAAGACCACGGTTAAATCTACGTGTCTAAAGGTTTCTTTTGATGTACTGTACTTCAAGAGCAACTGTATCGACTTGAATAGAAGTGAACATTTTTCTTACCCTCTCAGAAGTTTGAAGAGCATACATCCTAGAGAGAACCAATCTGCGCTGCTATCGTACGCGGTTCCTTTCTGTAACACCTCCGGCGCCATGTATCCATGCGTCCCTCTGAAATGCCAATCAAAAGCTTTTTAGCACAATGTTTCTTTGCATGTGTAAGCTGCAACTTGATTTTATTTCACTGTAGCCTTTTTATTTGATCTACAGTACATACCCTATTTAAACTTTCAGCTTTGCCAACTTAAGACGAACGTTTCCATGCAACCCAAACCAACAAGACTCGGGCAAAATGTGCAAGTAAAATACGTGATGGTTACAGGATAAACATTAATGTTCTAGTTTTAGGATTGTCTGCATTCCCCAACACCATAACTCAAAGGAATACTTGTAAATGTTTCATTTCTGCCAAGACTCAGCACAGCATTCACACAAACCTGAGACAGAGCAGTAATAATGGTGCGTCTTGTACATCTCATAATACCAGATTGGCTTCTCTGCCTGGATATCCCTTTTCGTCTACAGTACATCGCATTTTAGCTTTAAGACACATTCATGTTTGCAGGAACTACAATGTAGGTCCTTCAGTTATGATTATCAACATCAACTGCAATGACGAGGTTAAATGCCAAGGAGCCCCCTCAGATGAAAGAGAAACCCGGGGCCAAGGACTCATAAATGGATACTATTACTGTTGCACAGCATAAGAGGCAGGCACAGTTACCCAGAGACACCTGTCAAGGGTTTGTGTTTTAAGACTCTATTCATCTAGATCTTCCCTAAAAAGATGGTGCTTAACTCTATATTATCTATACAGTGCTGCATGCTCCTTTTTAGTAAACCCTTTAACGGCCAGAGGGACCCGCAAAGCGCAAGCCCATTTGACAGTGAAAGGCTTAAGGGGCGAGTGAAAAAGGAGACAATTACCCTCAGTCGGGAGGACAGCCCCAATAAGTGTTGAACAGGTAACAAAGGGGAATTAAATGAATACTCCAGTTATGCGATATCTCTCATCAATGGCAGGCTTCTTGTTCTCGGAGTTCTTGCCAAGGTTATGCCATGTGCTATAATATCAGCGCTATTTTTATGATTCTCTAAAGGCTTGATGGCTTAATGAAGGAAAGTGTGTATTAAAGGCAATTACATTGACTTTTCACTTATTAGGTAACAGACTATTATTTGAATTGATCGTATGCACACTCATTGCAAGAGAACAGACAGATCTGGACACTTGTTTAGTTACGCTGTCTATTGATTTTGCTCCAAACGATGTAGGGGGTCTCATTAAAACCAATGATAATATAAATGTATATTACAGCTGCATTACCCACAATCCTGCAGAAATTAGCATGCAGCCTTTTGATAGCTTTATGTAGAAAGCCATCTTATAACTAGCCATGTCTATATTTAATAGACTAGAACCAGGTTGATTTGCTGCCAGGCAAAACGCGTTGGGGTGAGACAGCAGTCTACTCTACCGCCTTCATTTTTATTCTGTGCCAGATAAGACAACTTATTTGTTTCAATGTAAAAGCAGATTTTCCCTGTAACTATAGCGCGCAAACACACTCCTCCAAATACATGGGAATTAGTCCCTAAATGGGCATGGTTCAGTAAGCTGGGTACCTTTTATTTCCGGAGACGTTACAATCTGTAGATGAATCACAGCCGATGACTCATAATTATTACTCGTTAAAGGTAGCCGTGATTGTTATAATGCAGCTCCTCTGGAAATCAGATTATTTGCCATTGTTTTAATACTTCAATCTGGCTGTAATTAGACTGCAATTTTACAGCAGACTCTTTGCAAGGCTCACGAGAAAGTCACATTCTGGTATACCAATTGCTGGGTCTTGTATTGAATTGATGTAGCAGTGTTAGCTGAACTATAGTTTTCATTTTTACTTTCATTGTTTAAAAATGCATTTCAAGTTGAATACATAGCTATTTTTAAACATAGGTGGGAAGTTTGGAGCTGAGTAAAATGTGATCAAGCGCAAATAATCACTTAAATAAATCTACACAGTGACAAAACCAGTGGAATGTAGTGAAAACTCATGATTTAGACAATAAAAAATAAATAAAGAGGATTTATACAAACATTAGGGAATAAACACAGCTCGTAGATGGGGATTTTCCAATTACCCTTGAAACAGAGCAGACGTCAGAGCACAATTGATTCCCAAGTGGGTATAAAATGACAACAGAAAAAATATATAGTGCAGACGTGTTAAATACGCAATATAAGTGAAATGTGGTTATGTAGTACCACTCGCGTCATGCGAGATGTTTTCAAGCGTTTGGGACATTTAGTCCTGAATGAGGCTGATGTACTGGATTCTTGCAAATAGAAATGCAACTGGTTCTCACTTGTTAACAGTGGAATGGGGAAAAGACAGAAAGCAAACAGTGCAATAAGGGTTATAAAGATAGAAAATTATAAAAATGGGTGGTAGAGATGAACTCAGACTCTCAACACCCTTTAAACGCATGTAGACCACAATGGCTCAGGGGTGGTCGATGTTAGACTCACGCTGGCTGGATCTAGATCTACGCAGTCAAACAATCCTATGCGTTTCACTCAAGGACTGTTTTCATCATTTTTCTTTTTAAACAGTATTGAACTATTGTTGCTCTCGGTTTTTCCCCCATTCCACTGTTTATATAGGAGAACCTTGATTTCCATAGTTACATAGTAGATGAGGTTGAAAAAAGACGTACGTCCATCAAGTTCACCCAATGCTAAATTTAGACAACAGATACTTTATCCTATATCTATACTTACTTATTGATCCAGAGGAAGGCAAACAAAAAAACCCAGTGACATATCATCCAATGAAATCTCATAAGGGGAAAAATAAATTCCTTCCTGACTAAGAATTGGAAATCAGATTACTGGATCAACATCCTTCCCATGTATACTTATTTGATATATCCCTGTATACCTTTCCCTTGTAAAAAGATGTCCAACCTTTTTTTGAACAAATCTATTGTATCTGCCATCACAGTCTCCATGGGTAATGACTTACACATTTTTAACTGCCCTTACTGCAAAGAACCCTTTCCTTTGTTGCTGGTGAAATATCACCAGACAAAGGAAGGGTTCTTTACAGTAAGGGCAGTTAAAATGTAGAATTCATTACCCATGGAGACTGTGAAGGCAGATACAATAGATTTGTTCAAAAAAGGTTGGACATCTTTTTAGATGGGAAAGGTATACAGGGATATACCAAATAAGTATACATGGGAAGGATGTTGATCCAGGGATTAATCCGATTGCCAATTTTTGGAGTCAGGAAGGAATTAATTTTTCCCCTTAATGGGGTTTTTTGTTTGCTTTCCTCTGGATCAATAAATAAGTATACATATTGGATAAAGTATCCTGGATAGATATCCTGACTTATTGCTCAGTTCAGAGAGAGGAGTGTCTCTGTAATGCCTTACTAATAGGAAGAAGAGTGTGAGTGGATTTCTTTTCACTTTTAAGAAAGTTACACCTGGTCGAAACTGTACCATACTATGTTGCTTTTATTATTCATTTACATCATGACGACGTGAAAATTGTCGCTCCCCTGAATTTTTGAAGAATTCTGGAACCGAACAGACTAAGAGAAGAGTCTAATCAAGGGTTTTGAGAAGCTTTTCAATTAGCACCTTTACACTGAGTGGTGGAATTTATTTTGTCACATTATTTACTAATTGATCACAGTTCACTTTAATTATTCACATTAAGATATTCATTTCTGTTATATACTATATTATTGTTAAATATATTTGATTTATATTAGGACACTGTGCACAAGTTAGCGCCGTTACAACCGATTTCTTATAATTACGGGTGCAGTGCCTGCTGAGGCCAAAATTAACCAAAGTCAATGACCAGGAGGGTCATTAAAACGCTTTCACTGATGCGTCCGTTTTTCGAAATACAGACATCAGGATTTTGCAATCCCTCTTTAAAATTAGTTTGTAAATATGGGAAGCGGAGACATAGGAGGGGTTTCATTTCCTCTGGATTCCTCTTGTGTTACAGCCCTATGTGCTGAATAGTAGTTTGCACAGACAATCCCCCTCCCCTGCCTCTCCTCCCTTGGACTCCAGACACAGGTTGGGCCAGAAGACAAGCACATACCCCGATGAAAAGAACAGTCTTCTTCATTTCCAAAGAAACAAAAAACAGTCAATTCTTTATGATTCAAGGGCCAAACAATTAGCTCTACGGGGCAGAAATGTTTGCCTGAAAAATTATATATACGGTGCACTATACATATTTCTACATAAGAAAAAAATACTATTATCACTAAATATTATATATACACGTATAGTGTTTGTGTGTGTGTGGGGGGGGACACACACACACGTGTGTGTGTGTGTGGGTGAGTGTGTGGGGTGGCGTGTGTGCATGGTTGTGTGTGTATGGGAGTGTGTGTGGGCGTGGGTGAGTGTGCAGGGGGTGAATGTGTGTGCGCGGGGTGGTGAGCACGCCGGGGGGGCGTGTGTGCGCAGGGGGAGTGAGTGTGTGCGCAGGGGGAGTGAGTGTGTGCGCAGGGGGAGTGTGTGCGCAGGGGGAGTGAGCGTGCACGCAGGGGGAGTGAGCGTGTCAGCATTGGGGAGTGAGCGTGTGCAAGGGGAGTGAGTGTGTGCGGGGGAGTGTGTTGTGCGCGGGGGGAGTGTGTGCGCGGGGAGTGTGTTGCGCGTGGGGAGTGTGCGTCGGAGGTTGGAGTGTGTGCGCAGGGGGAGTGTGTGCGCGCGCAGGGGGAGTGAGCGTGCGCGCAGGGGGAGTGAGCGTGTGCGCAGGGGGAGTGAGCGTGTGCGGGGGGAGTGAGTGTGTGCAGGGGGAGTGAGCATGTGCAGGGGGAGTGAGTGTGCACAGGGGGGAGTATGTGTGAGGGGGTGTGTGAGGGCATGCTGAGGTCTGAGTGCATGAGGGTTGTATGAGGGGGGGTGTGAGTGTGTAAGTGGAGTGGGGGGGAGCCATGTGCATGTATTGGCTTGAAGGCATTTTGTCGCATTTTGCAAGGGTGCCTTTTATGTGATGTGAATGAAAGATAATCCACTTCACTAAACCGTTTCTCCTCCTCTTACACTCACTGTGCATGGCTATGAAAGGCCGGATTGTTTTCTAGCAGAAGCCCACACATCAGCTGTTAGCACCTCAAGGACAAACTGCTGCGCGAATATGCTTCTTGCAGACTTCATCTGACATTAGCAGCAGGCTCTTGTCCTGTCACATCTGACGAGCTCTATCACACTTTGAGAGTTTTCTTCTACAGATTGAAAATAACAGCCACCGCAGTGCGCTAGGTATTGTGCGTCACATCCAGCGGCCCCAATATCCTTGCAATACATCATTATTATATTGTATATTAAAGCAGTATTTCACGGTTTGGAACCCTGTTGGAGATGGACATCCTGCAATATAAAGCAACGCACTTCAATCGTCTAAAGCAGTGGTTTCCAACTCCAGTCCTGGAGAAGCCCCAACTCGGTCAAGGACATCGCTGCTTCCGATCCTTAAAACCTCACCTGCTGGGGGTTCTTGTGGGCGAGAGTTTGGAACCACTGGGCTAAATGCTTCTAATACTTAGTCCAAAGGCCAAATATTTCACTGGAGTCCTCCAATACCAGCCACCCTTCTTCCCCCTCCCCAAACATCGACACATCACACAGATGTGCAAAGTCTACCGCTATGGTCAGAATCTTTGAAGCGCCAGTAACATTTTTGCTGTCGTTTTTTTTTTACTGTATTAAACAAGTGCAATTTTCCCTTAAAACTACTTTCAGAGTATACTGTGTTTATTACAATAAGGCTGACCCATAACAAAATGAAAAATGACACATTACATTAAAATATTGAATGTGGAAGGTACGTCCTTTTATCCGTCTCCGCACCAAGATGGTCCATACCTGCAGTGTCATTACTGTGTGATATCTGAACTGGAAGAGACTTAAATACTGTGTGAAACAAGTGGATTTTACGATTGAGCGGTTTGTGTATTTATCGGCCTTTGTTCCCTCTCTGTGTTGGTTATGGTATGGGTTTCTGTCAACCTCTATACTAGAATAAGGTCTCTTTACAGTATGTGCACCCAAATCTGCTTGGGGGCTTTGAGTTGAGAAAGACTGCGCAGAAGTCCCCTATATAACAGTTTGAGCTCTCCTCTTATTGTACACAAATTCTATATTGGTGTACAGCACAAAATAACATAAGGACTCTGTCCTGGCCCCACACGAAATCCTCATAGCAGATCTGGCATGGGTACTGTAGGTATATTAGGATCTATTTCCTACAAGTGTGTACAGATACACCTCACCATTATACAATGCAGCAGGTTAGCTTTCAGAGTTGGGATGCTGTGCGGGAATACAAGTGGCTGCTTTCACATTATGTGGAAGGGTTGTGATATCTAATCAAAGTACTCACACGCTCGCATGTGGCTTTTTCTTGGAGAAATCACACGCGAGGCCCAGGTCCGATATCCGCACATGTCCGTGCTCATCTAGTAGAATATTTGCTGGCTGGAAACAGATTGGATAGAAAGGTTACAGCGAACCAACACACGAGTCATGTATATCCCCCCCACCCCCATCAGAGATAGGACAGGTAAACCTATGACAATCATTGAGGTCTTACAGGTTGTGATACTTTGTAATGGACCACAATAGAAAAAGGGTTTGAATAGCAAAATGCATAACAATACACCATGAACTGTATTTGGTGCATGTATTTTGATGGGAAATTCAATTTTGCCTTTAATAAAGGGGATCTGAAACAACGTTTGCTAAAGTCTGTGTTCCTCTACTTCAGAAATTTATACACGGCCATTGGTTGACCAGATATGATGTAAATGCCAAATGTAATCTCTGCTTATCGTGCTTGTTATCATACGTCGAGACACGTCTCTCCGTGAAAGTCCTGCTAGCCATATGGTGCCAAGCAAGTTGCAGAACAAACGTGGAGTATGAAGCCCGTGTCTTTATGGCTGTGTTTGGTAGACCGTGATACTTCTTCAGGGATCAGCATGTCTGACCTTCACAGATGTAGATTGGCCATGTATGTTTGGAGCCTTAGATGGAGAGTTCAAAGTTCTTGGAAGCACAAATTACGGTCTATTAAGAAGTCTCATGTTGTTCCATTCAAAGGTACCACTACTTACAAGAGAGTAAAGTTGTCTCTGTGACTAGTAACTCCGATACTAGATTGCAGAGGGGTTAAACAGATCATCGACAGGAGTACTGGTCTTGTTTAAAAATGCTACCCGATTTATTTATTATTAGTATACAGAGTATTCATAGAGCACCAACATAATCCAGAGGGTGTAAAGAGAGTAACAATGCAATTACAACATTAACATACAGTACACGGCTACAATAGGTACCTAGTACTCTTCCCATTAATAAAGTCTATGTCACTTTGTAACTATTATTGTCAGTGTTTTCAAATATTTATCCATTAAAATGAGCAATTCCTGCACTTTTTTATTTATAATTTTTTAAAACATAGGATTGAAGCAGGGAGTCTCCAGAGCTGAACCCCATGCATTTCAGCTTCGGGGACCCCCTTGCTTCCATAGATACAGACCTTGAAGGGAGTGCCGGTATCTCGGCAAAGTTTAAAGCCCCGGTCACGTGGGCCAATAGGAAGCCTCCATGGGTGATGTCACAACTTCCGATTGGCCCGCAGGGTGCAGGAGCTTTGAAAAGCGGCCACCATGTGATCCCTGATAGCTGAGCGGATCAGCTACCGGCACCCCCCTATGGAGGTCTGCGTGTCCAGAAGCTGGAGTTCCCCAGAGCTGAAATGAATGGAGATCCCCTGCTTCAATCCTATGTTAAAAATAAAAAACAATTTGCAAGAAAAAAAAATCGCCCGCTTGGATTGCGTCTTTAAGAAATAAATATGTAAAGCAGCAAACCCTTCCTCCCAGAAGCCTTTGCGTTTCTTATATAATGTTAGTATCTTTCCTCCAGTGCATGTCCTGCTTTCTAAAAAAAAATGTAAAAATAAAATGCATTTTTTCTTATGTTAAAAACCATGATTTCCTTAGTCCCTACCTTCTGAGGTTAACATGATAACCATTAGACTGCCCTGGGTGATGGGGAGAGCACCATTTTAACGTCCCAGACACTTAATAATTCAACCGCTTATATCTAGTGAACAGAGCCTCAGATTTGACAAATAAAAACGTGTTGGAAAGGGCAAGAAGATACCTATTAAATACGTTTTTATTTAAAAAAAAAAAAGCATGGGGGGAGATGTCAGTCAGTGAGGACTGCTACTTTAATACGGGTTGTATTTGTAGTTGTCTTAATCGCCTACAGTTTATTGAAAAATTCATGTTAAAATATTAATAAGAGGGAAGCTTAAAATTACACTGGGGGGGGGGGGGGGCGTTTGAAATCGTACAACGTACATCTGTAACTTGAAGCAAATAAAAATATCACTTGTGAGCACATTCACATGTCTCAGGCAGGTCTGCAACCCTGCATTCCCCCTTATCTGTTAGCATACAGTGCTTCCACTGCAGCCAGGGATTCTGGGAAATGACATGGAAATGAGCACACCGTGTCACCTTTTGCTTCAAATCCATTTTATCATGGACCCCCATGTAAAACTTGGTAACAGAAGAGAACTTGGATGATCAGAATAAATCAACCTTTAATGCACATCCCTAATATAGCCTTTTTGTTTACACGTTCCACCTAGTCCTGGAAAAGGAACAATTCCTGTGACCCAGATAATCAATGCTGCGTGTACATCCCGGATCACACTGAGGAACCCATCAAACTGACAGCTCTACTTCTTCCTCTTTGGTGTGTTAACGACAAGGAGTTTATTTATGAGCCCTCTTCTTTTTTTGGCCAAGCGACTGCCTCGGAAGGAAAACGCTTGAAGAGTTTCAAGTGAGTCACATGCTGTAATGATGCTTGGCAGGGAACATGAATGTCAATGCTTTGGATCCAAGCCACGCAAGACAACTCTAGTTAAAATATGGAGTGTGCGTGTATTCGGGTGCTTGGTTGGTATCATGTCAATTCAAACTCTCCTGGTATAATAACCAGGTTACTAAAGCTCTGGATAGTGCTTTCTCAACTGTAGCCACGTCATGTTTGAGAGATAACCAAAGTACGGTAATTAGAAATCCCAGTTGTGGTGCATTTGCATGTCTCAGACAGGTCTGCAACCCTGTGTTTCCCCACTATCGCTTAGCAAACAGTGCTTCCAGTGCAGCCAGGGATTCTGGGTAATGACATGAGTCGAAATGCATACTCAATAAGCACCGCCTATTGTAAGCCTTAGACATGGAGTCCCATTCAAGACCAGAGAGAACTACTGTCATGGATAGATTTAGCCGGCTAATACTAGGTGTTTGACTTAAAACAAAATATTTAATAAGGAGCAACACACCCCAATTAACCTCATTTTTTTTGTACAGGATTCGAACTGGGGAGTTCTCCAGAGCTGAACCACACTATTTTCTGCTCCGGTAACCCACCAGAGCTGTAAATAGTGGCGTTTGGTCCACGGAGCCCCACAGAACCCATCCTGTAAAAAAAAAAAAAAAAACAAGCAGGAGGAACTGCTCCTTTAAGTCCAGTTTGTCATGGTTTTTAATTAACATGAGGGTTGTAAACGGGAGCCGATTATTACTGGGGTTGAGCTGAACAGGTTGACGATTTTAGATTTATGGGCACTCATTCTCTCTCTGGGAGCTTCTTATTCCTTATATTCTCTTGCGTTTAACGCAATCTGAACGTTTTAATCAGCAATACACTTAATCACATCCTAATTCCTTTTCCCATTGAAATCTCTTCATGTTAAATCTGAGGTACCCTTCAAATACAAGAGACCAAGATTAAGAAACACTGCTCTGTGTTGTTATTGACACATTTTGTTTCTGAATTGTACTTTTCATAGCTTTTAATTTGAGGCCGAAGCCCTATTCTGGACAGCTCACAGGAAAGTGTACACGCGGCTGAAAAGGAAAGATTCAGCAGCTCCAAAAAGTGAACGGCTAGCTGGAAATATACAATATGTTCCCGCACTGGGGATTTAATGACTTTTATTAACCCCTACCGAGACATGGTACTTTAGGGGTTAAAATGTACTGCATAATTCAAAACAAAGCCGTCTTTTCAGTAGAAACAGCAGGTCCATCTGCACAACAGGTGAAAACAGGAAATTCTGCAAATAGCAATGAATGAGTCAGACGCGGCAGGTAACAGCACGTGTCGTGGTTCATGAGACGTAGTCAACGCCCTTAGATTGACATTTTGAGTCTAAAACAATCTTTAAAAGTGTATATAAAATCAGACTGACACACACGCTCTGCCAAGGAACCCTAGAAAAACATCATGGTTCATTTGGCATACGAGGAATCAAAGGCAACACATTGTCTCGGGATTGAAGTGGCCAGACTTGGGATGACGTTGGAGATAGCAGCATACGGTTTCAGTGGAACAGTTGACAGGCCCTGGGATTTATCCTCTGGAATGCCTTGAGGGAGCTCTGGCCTTCACACTGGCATCGTAAACAGTAGTTTGATTTTAAGAGGTTCAGACAGATTGTTACAACGGCAAGGGGAACCTTAGCTGCACAGCTGGCGAGGGCTGGAGTGACAGTGCAGAGGAGCCAGAGCTGGGCATAGAGGAAATAATGTGTTTGTTATGCTTTCAGCAGCGATCAGCAAAGAGGTTCTTTGTGTGTGTGTTTTTTCTCTTTTGGTGCTGACTTTTTATGCCCCAAGGGGGCCTGCTGCAGTGTTATACTGTTCTCGATATCTGTTGTGGTAGCTAATATTGAAGTGGGTAAGACAGACCACATAATATATAAGGTCACAAACTCTAAAGTAAGGACATTGTGCGATTGTAGATGACATCCACTGTGCAAAAGCACCTGGATAGGGTCGATGATCACAGATAGCTAGTAAAATCATTGCTCTGCAACCAATTCATAGACGACTAAACAACCTCCTCCCCAGCCTCATTCCTCTAGCCTGTGCATCACCAGATCATATCCTCTCATAACTAAATTTGGTCATAGAAAGGCAACGAATTATCCACATTGTATCAATCTTAAGCTATGTTGTCTGTTACAAGCATAAGCAATGCTAGCCCTTCTAACAGTAATGGCAGGTCATTGCATACTTCCAATATGGTTCTCATTGGCCGGCTAGGTTTTTGATTGGACGGTTAGCAGCTTCCAGATAGTGGCCTCCTTTATCGTGTTTTGTAGGATGCGCCAATGTGATTAAAGTGAGGAGGTAGAGGCTGAAAGTAAAGAGACTGGGGCGCTGACGTGAGATAACAACAAGAATTATTTGTGTAAAGGTTGTGGGATAACCTTGTGGGAAAGGTGATCTCTTTGAAAAATGTAATCTTTGGGTTCTGCAGCCAAAATAGATTTAAAGGGGGGTCACTAGCCTCCCCGCAAGCAAGTGTTGAAAAAGAAAAATCGGGTGCATGAAACTCTTAGAAAGGTCTATATATTCCTACGGTTTGTTGACCAATTGGTTAACCAAGGTTCTTAAAGAACAAAGCATTTGAAATATAAAATATATAAAAAATAATACACATTGATTACAATACAAAATATAAAACATGAATCACATTAGTGTAGAACTTCAACCTTGATTAAGCTTAATCAATACATTTACCGCAAAACAAAAAACTCTCAAGTACAGTATCCTTTACATATAGGATATCCAATTTCTGCTTAAAAGGATGATAGAGCTGTACAAATGTATATATACATATAGCCTTTTATCATCCAATTTAGATGGAAGCAAGAAAATTCCGATATAGAGTTAGTTGTTGCTTTGGGTGAGCAATTTTCCCTGAAAATAGTATAAAGCAGTCAGGAAAAAAAAGAGGGAGGATAAACCCTCTCTGTACCCAGTAGTAGAGTTAACCTTTTTTAGTATTCAGTTTTTCTGTGGAATCTTGTTTCTTGGATTTTGTTTTACATGCAGATGAATCCAGGTACTGTAACTTTTAAAATAACAAGGTTTTTTTGTCCCCTAATGTTTGTATTGCATGTTACCCTCTATGTGATTTGTGTAAGGTCGGTGTAAGTGTATCTTACTTGGCAGATCGCCCTGCGTGAGCGGTGTCCTCTCACTGTAATGCGCACACACATCACCCTAGCTCCTGTTGCGCGAATCTCAATGTTATAGGTCGCGAGAGCCACTTGTATTTTGGCAATGCATGTTCCCAAGGCCGCGCCCATGGTGAGCGCAACTGCGTGCGATCAAAATGCCGTGAGCTATAGATCACGCAACCGCATGATGAGAAGCGCCGACACGTGCGATCCAGGAGACAAATAAATATGTCTCTGTCGGTCGAGGGCCGGGTCACATGAGCCGTTCGCCCAATGAGTCTCTCTTAGCCGGCCGGGTCTGCTGTTCCTGCCAACTAGCCGGTCTGTGTGGATGCAGCCCCTCCGATGGATCTCGGGCAACGCATCAGCCGCCACCTTATGGAACACGGCAACCTCCGTCGCGTGAGTAACCTGTAGCCTGGCAACGTTCCTCTGGGCTTGCTACTCCGATGGTATAGCGATACAGCACGGTACAGCAGCCGTTTGCCGTGGCCGACTTGTCCTCCGCTGCTTGGGATCTCCTCCGCATACACGATGCAACAGCTGACGTCCCAGCAGTTTTCGATTTTGGCGCCAATTCAGAAGGTGGCCAGGTAATTGCTAAGGGAGATCAAAGTTTCAGGATTCTCTCCCGTTCTCACCCTACGCGTTTCTCCTTATTCAGGCTTCCTCAGGGGTATGATTAGATGCTTGGTCCTGCACCTTTTTATACAGACCACGATTAGAAGACACGGCTCCCTTATTCAAGATTTTTCAATCGCCTTCAACACTGGAAACTTGTATTTTTTCTTCTCCTTATGCTTGGCATATATCGAAATATGTTTTCTCACTTATTAGCAGAGTATTTATGTTGGAAGGTGTTGGGCTTCTATCGATCCACGGAAAAAATCTCCCTTGTTTATTAATTTGAAAGTATAAGCATGGCAGTAAATTATGCATATCCTTTAGTTTATATGCTAGAACAAATGTGATTTTCTAGTCTTGTACACAGTATGCTTTGAAAACAGACATTTCATTGAACTTGTAGTGAATAAAAACAGCGCAACATATTTTTTGCCTTCATTGCAACAATGTAACCCTATATACAGAGCCTATAATTCCTCCATTGTCAGAAAATCGCATACATTAGAAACAGTTGCAATTGTATAAGATGTGTTATGGGTTGTTAGCATTATTGCAGGTTTTTCATTGCAACGTTTTCTACATGGAGAATTACATTTTCATACCTTATACCAGCATATAAATCCATAATCATGCACATAGGATACAAAAATCAATATCTAATGTTGAGACCTAGGGGGGAGGGGGGTGTCAATGTTTTTAAAGTGTAAATCCAGTAAGATTCACATTGTGATATTTTCTTGACAGTCACCTCCTCTCCAATTGTTGGCCACTTAGTTGAAATTCTACACATCGTATCAAACGTGTATTAAACACATATATTATACAGGTAAGACAGCATACCAATGAAAATTCAATCAATAGTAATTCCTATTGGCAAAATTCAACATAATATCAATTCTGATAAAATATGTTTCTTTGTATAAATATTATGTGCATGATTATGGATTTATATGCTAGTATAAGATATGAAAATTAGTTTCTCCGTCAAGAAAACATTGCAACAAAAAACCTGCAATAATGCTAACAACGGTATACGTGCGCTGTATTGTGCTCTGGGGAAATGCTGACACACAGTCTTACCTGTGTGTATTGGGGCCGTGTTATAGAAAGGTAAATGTGTGGTGCCGCTTTGCAAAGGGAGGGGGACCCAGAGGCATGGAATAGATATCTTCATACCTCCGTCCTGTGCACCCCGCTCCCGTGATGCTATTCCAAGCGGGAGGTGGTGGTGCGCGGTGACAGTCCCGCCCCGTCCTGGCAGCGCCTACAGCAATGAGACCTCCCACACGCTTCCTAGTAGCGTGCGTCCTGGATCACGGAAGATGAAAATGAAGAGAGAAGCGGCAGGCATCCGGAGCGACAGCGAGAAAACGGCAAGAATTAATGGGCAAAAGCCACGGTCGGGAAAAAAAGGGGGCTTTATTGAGAAACACAAATGAGACGAGCAGTCCCCGTGTTCTCCCTCCTGCGCCTTTTTCTCGCCGCTGGGGCGCTTTGTCATCAATTATTGCCGTTTTCTCGCTGTTGCTCTGGATGTCTGCCGCTTCTCTCTTCAATAATGCTAACTACCCATAACACATCTTATACAATTGCAACTGTTTCTAATGTATGCGATTTTCTGACAATGGAGGCATTATAGGCTCTGTATATAGGGTTACATAGTTGCAATGAAGGCAAAAAATATGTTGCACTGTTTTTGTTCCCTACAAGTTCAATGAAATATCTGTTTTCAAAGCATACTGTGTACAAGACTAGAAAATCACATTTGCTCTAGCATATAAACTAAAGGATATGCATAATTTACTGCCATGCTTATACTTTCAAATTAATAAACACGGGAGATTTTTTCCGTGGATCGATAGAAGCCCAACACCTTCCAACATAAATACTCTGCTAATAAGTGAGAAAACATATTTCGATATATGCCAAGCATAAGGAGAAGAAAAAATACAAGTTTCCAGTGTTGAAGGCGATTGAAAAATCTTGAATAAGGGAGCCGTGTCTTCTAATCGTGGTCTGTATAAAAAGGTGCAGGACCAAGCATCTAATCATACCCCTGAGGAAGCCTGAATAAGGAGAAACGCGTAGGGTGAGAACGGGAGAGAATCCTGAAACTTTGATCTCCCTTAGCAATTACCTGGCCACCTTCTGAATTGGCGCCAAAATCGAAAACTGCTGGGACGTCAGCTGTTGCATCGTGTATGCGGAGGAGATCCCAAGCAGCGGAGGACAAGTCGGCCACGGCAAACGGCTGCTGTGCCGTGCTGTATCGCTATACCATCGGAGTAGCAAGAGCGATCTGCCAAGATGTAGAGGGTTGCCCATGCCTAGGACGGATGTGGTCCTGCCCCAGGAGACCCTCTCAGTTTCAACAGTAAATGCAAACCTTGGTTAATGCATATTCCTGCGTCCTTTATGCTTGTTTGAATATGTATTTTCTGCCACACGTTCACAATTCCACTAGTCTTCAATAATGGATTCTCGTACCTTTTAATGGACCAACATGAGAGTTCTACAATGTTGCACCATCAAGCCACGCATCGCAGTCCAGTCGGACAGTAAAGGTGTTAAACCAGTTCAGCTAAACACAATACGAGTCTTGATCTAACGTGACCCTTTTTTCTTTACAACTGCCCTAGCAGTGCCGGTGTCTCATTATTCAAGCAGCCCTATGCTCCTGACAAAACTGCTCAAGAAATATGGTTCAAAATGTAGTCCGGGCACACCTGAAAGTTCCAAAAAGGTCGAGAATGGTAGGTGACCAGAACAACATGACTGGATACACACAACTATAGGGACAAAAAGCAAGAGCTAATGCATGCTTTAATTACTGTATTTAAACCTACAATAAATCAGAATTTTATACCGTTCTACTAAAGACTACCTGTTACTTCTGAATATTCCAAATATTTCACATTTTTTTTATCAATGTTTAATTAACAAAATACCACATCTTCAGCTATGTGTGTGTATATATGTGTGTATATGTTTGTGTGTGTGTGTGTGTGTGTGTGTGTGTGTGTGTGTATGTATATATATATATATATATATATTTATTATCTGTTCTCCTTTGTAGACTGTAGTTTCAAAGAGCTTAAAAACAATGGTTTAAGGGGGAAATTGGGAACATCAGGTGTTACTTTGTATTTGTACAGCAGTCGTCGTACCGTGAGCATAACTGTCCATTAGAAACAGTAGATACAATGTCCAAATGACAATAGAGTGCTAATATCTTACCTTCAAGTCTCTATATACAACAAAACGGTTGTGCATGTGTTCCAAGCCCAGGATAATTTCAGCAGCATAAAACCTCATCTCCTTTTCAGAGAACACTCCGTGTTGCGAGAGGTGGTAGTGCAAATCGCCACCTAAAACCAGAAGGGCAGAAACAGAAGCTGAGAAACAAAATCCACCCCATCTGCCGGGCACCAACACATCCTCCCTTTGAACATTTCATTTCTGCCTCACAATTTCCCAGAATCCTTGGCTGCGGAGGCATTGTATGCTTAGAGATAATAGGGCAGGCAAAAAAAAACGGCACCAGACAAAGAATAAAATCCTATTGATTCAAACGGGACCTTCTTTCTTTGATACATACGGTGCAGTTATTCTGCCTCGGAATTGCTCCACTTTTACCCTGATACATACAGTTGTAGCAAGACTTTGGCATTGCAGCACCGCAGTATTAAGGCTGCGGGGGTGTCCCATTTAGAAGCATGGACCCCCCCACAGCTCCATTGTGGCAGACACCGTCCCTGGGGCGCCACAGACTTTTGCGTGTTCGTCCGCGACGCTGAGGTCAGGGAGTCTTGCTACATCTGTATGCCCCCGATGTCGGTCACATGTTCTTCAACCTCTGGTAAAATAACTCGGTGATATACTCTGACACATCCGGGTTCTCTCTACTCGGAGAGGAACTGCCAAAGTTGCATCACACGTGCAATAAATATCTGGCCGTGAAGGGGTTAATGAATAAACCGCCACAAATACACAAAAAATAAATCCTCGCCTGGATTTTTCAAACCATAGAAAGATCCTTTTTTTACATTTAGATAATGCCCTTCAGTCACCTCCTTGACCAATTATTATTCTGATTAAACGCAGTCAATGTCTCTGTAGCAGAGACAGTCGGTCTCCTCCTTTGCTTACATCTCAAGGTTAAAGATAGATTATTTAAATAGTTTCTGCCACTCTGATAATGCAGACGGAATTTACTGAGATTGTTCTGTGCTTTTTCATCCCAATGTGTCTCATCTTTTGACACTGGTACCCCACAAAAAAGGGATCCCACTCTTATCCCCAATCCCCCCCACTACATCCTAGCGATTGTCCCATCTCGCTTTATAAATTCTCTCTCACCTGTGAGATCTACAGGCCCGCTGAACCATATTTATGGTGGTAAGCACATTTCTAGATCATATTTATATTTGCACAACTGGGTAGTTCCTAGCAGTAAGAAATCCCCATTTGTAGTAACTAATTAAACATAGTATTGTTTATTTTATGCATTTATTCCCATTATGTGTTATATTATTGTATCACATGTATTACTGCTGTGGAGCGCTACAATATGTACATGGATGGCGCTATATAACTAAAGATATACATACTACACGTTTTAATATACATGTTGATGCAACTTTAAACATATCCCATCAAAAGACATCAGTCTATATACGCTACACTTATACACACACACACACACACTACTATACAATATATAATTCCCAAAGCAATAATTCCATCTCCTAATTAATCATAGTGACCAAAACTAACTTCTAATTCACTTACCTTTCATTCATGCACCTAGACAAAGTATATGGGTTGGGGTTCATATTTGAAAACAGAATGTTGCATATTGCAGAAAACGTGTTGTATATTCCGAGTGAATGCAGCCCACCCCACTTATTCTAATAAGTATATTATACATGGCAGGATCATGTTTTTTGCTAGGTTGCTGATATCACAAGGTTTTTTTTTTCCTTCCAAAATGTTAACCTTATGAAATATGTATGTCACGATTTCTAGCAAAGACAACAAATAAGGAAACCAAGAATGATCTCAAATAAGGAATTTCTTTTTAAATAGAATTTCTTGCATCAGAATTGTCTTACTATAATGTGCCAAATGTCTATGTTATACTCGGAATCCATATAGTGTCACTGAATTTAATGGACGTATTGGTGCACACAAGTAGCAGGAATTGATTCACTAAAGAGTTTGTCATATCTGTAATATACGCGCACATTTTGTCTTCTGCGTACATTTAGGGGAGATCTGTGAGGTTTGGAAAACTCTGTATGAACTATTGCATCAAAGAATAAACGCCCTATTAGTCCAACAAAAAAATCAGCATAATGTAGAAACAGTTTGAACTAATGGCAATGATGTGTGTCATTAATTACAGATAAATGATTAAGGCCTTTAAAAAAAATTAGGCAGGCATTTTTTAAATAATTTTTGCAAGTTTGAAGGTTCTTCTTTTTACAATACGGGATTTAGGGATGATTTCCAATCCTACTTATTGCAGCCTAATGAAAAGGAAAACGCTATTTATGTACACCTCCTCCTTATCAAATGTCCGATTAGTAAAGGTGGAAGGTCAGAGTACAGGTAACCAAGAGAAGGGCAATAAAACCCAGTTGACGCTTCAGGCTATACTTCCAAAACTGAATCAAAAATACAGATACCGGTCTGATTTCTAACATCAGCGAGGCTGAACCCGTTCAACATATCACTGACGTACGTTCAGTTGGGTGGGACTGTCCATGTACTGAACGACCAACGTGCGTCTTTAGCCGGGCGCATGATCAGTGGATCGTTAACAGAAATGAATACAATGATCTGTATTTTCTCACCATTCATCAGGTCCAGGATGAAGCACAGTTTGTCGGGTGTGTGGAAGGCGTATGTCATGCATACTATGAACGGACAGTCCTGAAAAGATAGAACATGGAGTGTTCAATTAAAACAGCCATTTCAGATTGGAGGTGTAATTTCTGGAAAATGAACAGCATACGCAGTACAATGATGGTCTGATTTGCACTACGCCACAATAAATAGCTAACATACGTGTAATATGTCACGTGTGCACCTCGTGTATCAATACGAAGCATGCAAAGCTCTCAGGAAAAAATGTACAGTGATCCCTTTACGGCCATAGATGCCAGTAAATGAGTCCCTTGGTGTATGGTTGAATGATAGGCTCAGTGAGTAAAGGCGCTGGCTCTGAAAACAAAGACACTGACTGACTGGGCAGGTCACGTGACCTTCCTATAACTCAGGCACCACCATTAGATTGTAAGCTCTTCGGAGCAGGGATTGTGCCTGTAACATTCTATGCACAGTGCTGCATACGGCACAGCGAGTCCCATTGGGAGAAAAGCGCTATACAAAATAAAGTTATTGCTACCTTTCCAGTTGCTCAAGAAGAAACATAACTTAACCTTTCATAAGCCAGCAGGCCTCAAAACAGTGCTTAGAATTGCGAGTACATAATCAAACCGAGTACTACTTTATATAGCAGCACATCTACTAGTAAAAGGTGGTGAACACAAGAAGCTGCTTTAAATAGTGCAGGGGTGGCCAACTCCAGTCCTCATGGGCCACCAACGGGTCAGGTTTTAAGGATATCCCTGCTTCAGCACAGGTGGCTCAGTCAACGAATCCGGTGCTGAAGCTGGGATATCCTTAAAACTTGACCTGTTGCTGGCCCTGGAGTCGGCCACCGCTGGACTTGTGTATGACCTGCAATAAAACCCCGCTGATTAATGGCAGCTCCTGTATTTCTCAGTGGTTTTATTACAGCACACTTTCAGCAAGGCCAACATCAGGTTGCACGGTGAAGGTTTCCTTATACTGTTACATGCTCCGAGCTCCGACATGCAGCATGAATTTTTCATCAAGAGATACGTGCGTCACTAGTGACTGTCACCACGGATACAGCTGTGCCCTCCTTCCAACTTAATTGGGACACTCTAAATGCCTTTAACATGCTAAATACATTTCTTTCACTGCCAACACAGCAACAAATACTGTAGTGCAGTGTGGCTGCATTTGCTTGAAGAGAACATGCCTCACATCACTTGCAATGAACCAATGTTCACTCCCACATGTGTTTATCGAGATATACTGTAATGGAGATGGTGCAAAGTAAAAGCAGGCAGCCACATGATGTCGTTTGTGCATTGTTTAACGCCGCAATCCAAGCCGTTTTTCATATTGTTGTTTTGCATGGGATTGCAGCAGGGGGTTTCTGGAGCTGAAACCCCTTCATATCAGCTCTGGGGACCCCTTGCTTTCTGAGATACTTATCTCTGTAGTAGGTGCCGGTAGCCGCTCCGCTACCAGAGTTCCCGTAATGGCGGAGTTTCAACGCTCCTGCTCCCTGCGGGCCAATAGGAAGCTTTGATGTCATCCGGTGAGACTTCCTATTGTGACGCGGGAGCTTTAAACTCCAGCTAAATCAGCCGGAGCGGCTCCTGGCACCCCCTCCGGAGGTAAGTATCTCCAGCAGCAGAGGGTTCAGCTCCAGAGACCCCCTGCTTCAAACCTGTGTTAAAAAGGAGTTGGCAAAGGACGCGAGCCTTATTCAGAGAAAATGGAATTGTGCAGCTGAAGGAGCAATCCAACCCAGCTAAACTCCATGGTTTGTTTCAGGATTGGAAGCAGGGGGTCCCGCTAGAGATGAGCCAGACTATTTTCAGCTGTGGTGGTCCCCGCAGTTTCCGAGATCCTTATGGGTGAGGTTACTGGTATTACTTACTGGTTATTAAAGGGGGATTTAAATGGCTGGCCAATAGGAATCACAACCGATTATGTTGCAGCTTCCTTTTGGCAAGAGATTTTGCAGACATTTTGTTTCCTCTGAGGGACATTTAAATCTGGTAACTTCCCTGGTAATTATCTCTGGAACCTGTGGGTGGTGTTTGGCCCAATGGGACCCCAAAATAAATGGGGGCTAAGAAAGGCATGCAAGTATGAGTAACTGCTTCCTTAAGCTAAAAGGTGATCGATTTGGGAAATGCGAGGAATACCTTCTTCACTAAAAGGGTAGTGGATACATGACCCAACCCTCCAGCAGAAACAGTGGAAGGGACCACAGAGAAGGAATGAAAATGGCTTGGGATAGACCCACACAGGCTGAGATTATACAGCCTGCACTTGCCTATGAGGCCGCTCCGTGTTCGTCTTTTCACGCGTTGCCGCGTGACATCAGCTGGTTCAGCCAATGAAGGTGGACCAGCTTCGTGACGCCCCCCGCATCGCTGCCAGCACTATGAGCACGGATCGCTTCTGCTCCAACAGCGCGGCAAGGCAAGAGCTCGCACTCTCGCAAGCAGGCGGGGTGTATGAGCTCGGCCTCAGAGTTGCCTAATCTCCAAGTCTTTACATCAGGTAGGGAAAATAAAGCCAAGTGGTCCCTGTGGGCAGGCAATTTCTATGTTTCTATAAGAAGTTAAGAGCTCAATAAACATGGAAATGTAAGTCTTAATTGGGGCTGCCCACCTAAAATAATATTATTTCAGACCTTATTAAGACCTTTCTGAATCTGCTGCTTTTTCTCCTTAGCGGTCACAGGCATATGAAAGCAAAATTGGAGAATACACACACTCTAGTTAGGAAGGACATTGACAGGAAGCATGGATCAAGTGTGACCTTTACAGGCACGAGGGCGGAAATCCTTCCGCTCGCCGACACATCAAGCTTCTAAACAGCACTGGTAAAAAATACACTCGACAGGAGAAGAGAAAGTAGGAGCGACATGAAGTACAAGAGGAAACAAAGCTGTGAAAGATGACGTCATATAAAACAAATATTTGAAAGGTATCATCCAATATTTTTTAGGTAGAGCAACCCTTGCTCTGCTTAGTACTGTAGATGAGTAGAGTAGAAGGTAGCAGTATAAGAAGTGCATACAGCACTAAAAATATCACAACTTTACAGGAAATGTCAGTCTACTGCAGTCTAAACCCAAAAGTGTTAAAAACACACAGTCATGGTTGTTATTTGACATTATTTTCTTAGATAGGAGATGTAGCTAGAAGTAACCAATTATAATGGATGTTCTGGAAAAAGCACCTTGATGACGCGAAACGCGCATTGGTCTCTGCTGACATTAGTCAGCAACGCCAGTCCTCGGCGGCCTGACATGGAGTTGGCGCCCCGTGTTTTGCCGTGGCCCACAGAGTGTGCATTTTCTATTATCTGCTTTAGCCCAATACATCTGTAGCTTTTTGCTGATTTATTCTAAGAACTTATAGATAAATTATTTACATTTTTAATGCAGCTTTATTATAGAAAGGGTATAGCAGCAGATTAGGGAGTTCAGACAAGGGACCTTGTGTCCTATCTAAACGTCTCTTTCTTCTCTAACTCTATATGTTCCTAGAATAGGGTCTATGCAGCATTAGTCTTAACAGTTAGCAAACGTATCACTGTATCAGTTAAGTATTGATAATATCTAAGTGGCAGGAAAATGATTCACCACTACAGACTATTTCTGGATTCCAATTATTATACCAATTTGAAGGTTGCTACATTATAATTAATTACTTCAAGCTACAACACCTTTTATCTATTAAACAGGCTGCTTTTTTACACTGGATTTTTATCTAGCACAGGCAAGAAAATAATTTCAAGTAACAGCCACTGTGTTTTTAACATTTTAATAATAAAAGTGGAGTTTTACTTCTCACTTTTGGGGTTAGAGCGCAGTAGACAGTGACTTTTCCTGTAAAAGTATCATCTACTATTCCCTGATTTACAAAAATGTTTTGCAATTACTGTAACTCACTCCTTTATCCCAAAGCAAGATTCCGCTGCGTGGACAAGAACTGTGACCTGTATTATGGTCAGTGCACAGCAGTTCCTTTGATCACAAACACACCATGGACAGTAACCATACCGAGGGGTGCAAGTGGGGACAGGTCTGGAAATCCTTAATTCTAGCATCTGCTTAATTTAGAGAGGCGCTATATTGCACGTCTATAGTACTAAGATGAGGCGGAGAAACACAAGCAGGTAAATCTTAGATCACTAGAGGACATAATGTTTAGAAGCTCCTTGTGACCAAGTAATACCACTACCTCTTGATCACAAAGATGGGAGGAGGCGCCAGAGACGCATATGTACCAAAGCCATTGTGTAGCCAAAAGGGCTTACTCTAGATCAGCCAAAACATACTTTCTGGGCTGTTTTCGGTGTGGAATTTCTCATTGACTTCAATTGTGGGTTTTCCAAAAATAGCAAAAATCAGCAACTTTGGCTGACATAGAATAAGTCCCATAATGGGTCATTCAGATGCCCCAAGCCTTCTGAAGAAAAATGTGCTGCTATGTAGTTGTAGAGTACATGAGAATAATCTTGCCTGATAAGAGTGATGCCACATGTACATAGAGAACCTGAGCAGGATAAATCTAAACACAGATATTCTGTTATCACTGCAAATAAGACATGTGTGGCTGCCTGCTCGGGGCAGGCTAAACATTGATGGGACACAAAATGTACTGCCCACGTCGTGAGTAATTACATGGGCCAGCACATTGGGATCACTGGCGATGGGTAACAATGTAGGAAAATTGGCAATTTCATATCCAACCGTCTACCTGACAACACTACAATATAACTTCAAGAACTGGCTCAACACAAGCCTGTTACTGAACAAGCTAATCATAAATGAGAAAAGAAATGAAAACCCACTGTGATACTCTCGTCATTACAGCTTGAGAAATAACCAATTAAAGGCCGCTTTCAGTGGGATGCTTGATAAATGAGTCAATGCAATATCACAGGAATTGAACCAGCCTTTTGTTGAGGATAATTATCCCTGTGTACATGCCACCCGCTGACTGAAGTTATTATCCGATGGGTCGCGCATGAAATTACAGTAAACGTAATCCGTTACACCTCTGCTGTTCTGCTGCATAGGCAGCCATTGTAACACGCAGATTTGATTGGCAAGGCAACAGATCCGAAAGCAAACTTTTAATGGGATTGAAGTAATTGCTGCCGGGCAATCGTACAATGGGGTCATTAAAAAGAAAATGATTTACATTCATCCTGGCTGGGCGCTGCGCTTGGGATATCTACTCTGCGATACATTGATTTAGTGTACAGTATGTACAGTACTCGGAGCCTAACATCACAAAACACAAACAGTGCTAACAAAGGGGATTATGATGTTGTGGTATGTCAACTCAAGGAGTATTATACTGGGGCGGCTTGCAGTTTGAAGTGGCAGTCCCACTCAGCACACCAATCCTTTCATAAATATAGCCTACTTAAATTATATATATTTTACGAAAGAGCGGCTCAGCGAGTAAAGACACCGACTCTGATAATGACACAGAGTTTGAAGCAGGGGATCCAGGATCAATTCCCGGTGTTGGCTCCTTGTGACCTTGGGCAAGTCACTTTATCTCCCTGTGCTCAGGCACCAAAATCATAGTGAATAAGCTCAGCGGGGCAGGGAGTCTGTCTGTAACATTCCTATGTGCTGCGTACCGCGCGCTGTACTGTAATCGTGATGCACTTTGAGTCCCCTTGGGAGAAAAGCGCTATATGAATTAAAGATATATATATATATTTATTTTACATTTTCGTCTTGTGATTTTTCTTTTCAGAGCAGCAATTCAGGTCTCAACAGGCTGGCTTGTTGCTCTTCACTTTTATCTGTTTAGTGCAGGGGTGCGCAAACTGGGGGATGCGGGATTTTCATGGGGGGGGGGAAGGGGAGTGGCAGCTGCCGAGGCCCTGTGCTCTTCCCCCAGGCATTGTAATTAAATGCCGGGGGAGGTGTGAGGCCTCTGCAACTTCCCTTACCTGCTGTCAGCCGGCTCTTTGGCGGCACAACGCCATGATATCACTGCGTCAAATAACACTGCGCGGTAAAATGGCAACGCGTTACACAACGTTGTGACGTCATATGACTTGCGGAGCCCGAGAGCAGGTAAGGAGGGGGGCACAGGCAAGGGGGAACGCAGACAGAGGGGGCACGAACTGAAAAGTTTGCGCACTCCTGGTTTTGTGGATGATGCCATCATAATGATCTTGTCAGAATTGAACGAAGTGGAGGCTGATGCGGTCTACAAAAATTACCACCGCAACATAATCAATGTAATTATAATAATAACTTTATTTATATCGCGCTTTTCTCCCAATGGAACTCAAAGCACTCCAGTTACAAAAAAGGAAAAAACAAGAAAACATTTAAGGTTATAAAAGAGAGCACACACAAGGAAAGATACAACACAGGATGGGGCTGTAGCTATTAAATGCTGGACAGGTTGTGGTTCATTAATTAAATGCCTGCGTAAGCAAGTAGGTGTCTTGAGCCTGTTTATATAAGGTTTCCAGAGAGCGGGCCTCTCCAACTGTACGTTGCAGACTGTTCCAAAGAGTGGGAGCAGCGTGGCTAACAGCTCGGGCGCCAAAGCAAGTCAGGGGAATTCTGGGAATTATGTCAAGACCTTAAAAACTGCCCAAACTACTTGGTTACAAGGGACACACCGATTCAAAAAACCGTCAATTCTTATTATAGTCTGATTTGGTTTCCAAACAATAACATTTTTGCAGGGCCTCAATAGTCAAGTGTGCACTCATACTCCGTTGTGTTGCGTGTTCATCGCATTTACAGCAGGGTCTGATCAACATTAGGATGGAGCACACAAGGCTGACAAAGTGGTCTGTCTTCCTGGCCTAATCACCAATTAGTTGACGTGTAAGTTCATGTCAGCTACGAGCCAGACAAGATCAGCAAACTAAGTCCTATTTTTCAGCCAACAATGTTAATAAACGTTCCCAGGATTCATTTCCAAATCCTTGTACTTTTTTTTTTTTACCAACTAACGAAGCCTTAATACGTAAAATAAATGATCAATTTAGTCATACGTGGGACTATATCCTTCAATGGGGAAAAAAAGACAATGATTATGAACTAGAAATTACCTGTAAAACAGGTTTTTGTTTTTTTTAATGTTGTCCTACAGTAAATACATAAATCCAGTTAATTCTGTTTGGCATTTATTGCAACCAGCTACATTTCTACGGATCAAACTAAATATTAACTAGGGAATTTTAAGTATTTTCCACTTAATTTTAGGATTGGGTCTTCAACAGCATGTCATAAACGAACTTTGTTACCTGGGTAAAAAAACAAAAAAAAACACCCTGTGTAGAGCATGAAAGGATACAGCATAACGGTGTTACAAAAAAAATTCATGCTACACCGTCTTCCCCGAAGAAAAGAAAGCACTTTTTGTGTGTGCAAGTATACATCCATCTATAGATGCAGGTGAACAGATTTCCAGGCAACTCCTAGCTTTGGAGATCCTGGAGATCTTTTCAACTAGACCAAGCGGCAATCCAAGCGTTTAACATAAGATTGAAGCAGAGTGTCTCCGGAGCTGAACCACATAAATTTCAGCTCTGGGGACACCCTGCTTTTGGAGGTACTTACCTCCGTAGGTGGTGCCGGTAGCCCCTCCGTTCGGCTAGCAGGGTTCACGTCATGAGTTCCAAAGCTCCCACGTTCAGCGGGCCAATAGGATGCTGTGACGTCACCCAGTGAGGAATCCTATTGGCCCGTGTGACACGGAAGCTTTAAACGAGATCCCAGCACCCTCTCGGGAAGCAGGGCGTCCCCGGAGATGAAATGAATAAGGCTCAATCCTATGTTAAATAATAATAATAATAAATTTGCCCTCTTGGATTGCTACTTGAAGGAAGTCAATTGTAAGACAACGTGGTTTCATTATTTATGTATTTCGCCTGCCACGGTATGTAGTGTTGCTTTTTGAAACCAAGTGCAAGCTTTCCAAACATGTAAACTTCAACCAAACACTATAGGAGTAGAAGGGCCACAATGGAATTGTAATGTCACATTTAAAGACGTACACATTAGAAGGTGTCTAATTATCTGTACCATATACATTTATATGGTAAATTAGCTTAAGAGTTTCAGTGTTTAAAAAAAGCACTTTGCTGCCCAGGCCACTACAATTAAATTAGCACATGCAGACAGTGCAGGGTCCGACTCAGAGGCCCGTGGGCCGCAGTTTAAGAGCCCAGGTGTAAAGTGAGGCGTGTAGGGGAATCTGGGAGCAATGACACACTTATATCACATCACGTGAACAAAGATATGTCCAGGAGCAGACAATCCAATCTACTCCATGATTCAGAAGAACTGGCACTGCACACTTCCATTTAGAGCTAATGTGGGGGTTCTCTTAACAGCTTCAGTGCCCTAATGACATGCGGTCACTACGGCCGTACGGACCCTTATGATATTGGACTTTGCTAGTTTTCCTATATTAGGAGCTGCACGAAACTGGCGCCCCAGTACATGGAGGAGAGTGGGATCAGAACGCGCATCACGTGATCGTCCCGAAGAGCGGTCACGTGACGCAAGAGTGCAGGAGGGTCAGTGGCCACAGAGGAGGTCCCTGACCTCGCTTAATCCGGGCGGGCAGGCCATGCATTGCACTGTGACACACAACGCGGTCAGCTCAATATTTGAGAACATTAACAATTAGCTCCTCGTCACCAACAAACAGTAACTAGATTATTGCAACGTATTCATGGCTTGCTGATGACTATTTATAGACCAGGAAAAGCCGTGTATAAAAGAACGTGTGTGTGTGTAAATGAAAGATTGCCCTTCAGAAAGCAAAAGGACAAAGGGAAATAAATGATTCCAGGAACAAACAATAAATAAGCAAATAATGTGCAAAGGGAGCAATGTCTGGGCATGACTTGAAACAAACCAGTCCAAATGGGGGAGCAGTGGCAGTTTTGCATGCAGGAAGAGACCAGACAAAGAGTGGGGTGGGCGGAGGAAAAGGAGACTTCCTTTTCCATAATCAAATGATGTCATTAAATTAAAGCATTATTTCTGCTTTGCATTTTTTTGTCCTTTCCAAAAAAAAGTTTTTAGTTTTTTTTAATCTCCTATTATATGTCCGGGAGGTTAACATGAAGCGCTAGACAGGGCCCATTACAGTCTCAAAGTTACCAGAAGATAGAGATGAAGAAAATTATATTTTTTTAACAATAGGAAAAAAAAACACATGCTCAGTGGGCAAAATACCAAAATGATAGGAGTTAAACTCACATAGGTTTCGGGTAGGGATGGCTACTCTAAGTCAGGGATAGAGGATGAGACACGCACTCAGTCACATAGGTAACAGGGGTGGGGTACTTAGCTGCCGGTGCGCGGGTTCTGGGGAGCTCCTGAAGTCCCAATATGATCCAGTAAACAATGAAGAAACAGGCAGTATCATACTGCTGAAACGTTGGTCTTTATGGCACATTAAACCTCCTTGATGATTAAGACCGTGTGCCTGTTTCTTCATTGTTTACTCTAAGTCAGTGTACACAAATAGGCTGTCAATGAATATCCCATTCTTAGGCCTCGTCCAGGCTCTTCGCTTGCGTGCTGAGGCGCACTGAGGCGCAGGGAAAGCGGGTGCTTTCCCTGGCCTTGCAGTTGCTTGCCCTGCACTCCGTCAGGGGGTGGGCCGGGGGCGGGCTGGGGGCAGGCCGGGGGCAGGCCGGGGGCGGGCCAGTGGCGTCACGGAGCTGGTTCGCCCTCATTGGGCGAACCGCTCACGTGACCGGCCTGTCGCGCCGGCAAGCGGGGGAATTTTAAAATCTGCTAAGACCTACGCTTCCGCGCGCTTGCGGAAGCGTAGGCGAGCCCCTACAAAAGCCGCTGTAATTGTGGCTGTAGGGGCACAGTGCTGAGCGGGAGCGTGCGTGAGCATGCTTCAGCAAGCAAGCAGTTAACATGGACGCGGCCTAGAGGTGATTACTGTAGAGCTCCAAAAGGACTTCTCACTGCCACCAGTGGAATTTGATTCAGCTAAGCTTTTCCACCATTACATACATAAAATAGCAGTGCTTTTCTCTCTCGGCATCGGCTGCAGCAAACCCTATGACAAAATAATTTAAAGTCTTGTGTACAGTTAATAAAAATACCACTTGTGGTGCATTTGCACGTCTCAGACAGCTCTGCAAGCCCATCTGTCCCCATTATCGCTTATCAAAGTGCTTCCACTGCAACCAGGGACTCTGGGTAATGACATGCAAATGTGTGCCACTTTTCTTCTTAATCCAGTTTAACATGAAACCCTATACGCTTATGCCTGCCGCATTATGTGAAACTGAACTTTAGTAAACTGAATCTTTTTTTTTGTGTGCGTCTGCGCTGATAACTTTCCCTGGACCAACATACAAAGATTACATACAGATGTTGTTCATGAACTTTCTCCAATTATCTAATTTCCTTACTACTGTACAGTACAAGTCTAAATCCTTTTAAGAACATGGGTCTCTGACCAACACAGTAGATTTTCTCATATGAAGAAAACCTTGCGTTCATGAATATCAATGTAGGATTTTCATATTGACCCGACAAAAAGGGAGCAGCCTTATTAACGCGTTATTTCAATTAAAAGGGTTTGCGTTATCGGTTTTGGGAGCTGTTCTACTGTAAAGGAAGGATCCCTCTTCTGCCTCCAGGGAAATCTAACCATAAATCCCGCGCAATTACTTGTACACTCGTTACTGACAAGATCTAGAAGTGCCTGCGCTTTAATTGCAATAAATAAAAAACACAGACACCAAGCGGTTTTATTCTCGTAAAACTGCCGTACAATGAAGCCTTGTACAACGGCTCCCAATGGTTTATTGCAAAACGTTTCATGCAGAGATTCCCAGACAGATGGTTTCTTGTAAACTGGAGCTTGAAGACTGAGCCACTGATTGAGCAACCTGTGCTGAAGCAGGGATATCCTGAAAACCAGACCTGTTGGGGGGGGGGGGGGGGGGTTTTGAGGACTGGAGTTGAGAACTCCTGGTGTAGATCACACCTCCAGCTTGGGTTGCAGTGCGCCAACATCTACTCATTTCGGCTTGTTCTGTGTAGCAAAGGTTCTGTTTACCTATCTGCTGCCTCCCACTTTATATGATTTATCCTGGCAGACGTCACTTTCTACAGGTCGTGGATGGAAAACTGCTGCAGAAAGTAAATACCCAGCTAGCCCTTCAGTTCAGGCGTCAGGATGGATTATACGGGTTCATGTGAATACATTGAATATCATATAAATGGTATAAAAATTTTTTTTTTTTAAACAGATCTACATGGAAAACTTTAGCTACCACTAATCAAAAACAAAGTGATCAACATTGAATACTATGGAAAACCTGTGATATTCTGAGTTACACTATGACATGTCCTGGACTTTTTTCCTGGATATGGCAACTACAGTATATACAAAAATATTCAGGGTCCATACAAGGAGTCATTTGTACTCATCCCAAGGGCAGTACAAATGACAAAGGGTCATCCCTTAAGGGTTGGTGTAAAGGAGATTTCACCAGCAACAAAGGAAAGTGTTCTTTACAGTAAGGGCAGTCACAATGTGGAATTCATTACCCAAGGAGACTGTGACGGCAGATACAATAGATATCTTCAAGAAAAGGTTGGACATCTTATTAGAAAGGATAGATATACTGGGATATACCAAATAAGTAAACGTGGAAAGGATCTTGATCCAGGGATGTCGGCAAGGAATTTATTTTTCCCCTTATCAGACATCATAGGATAATGTGTCACTGGGGTTTTATGTTTGCCTTCCCCTGGATCAATATACTGTAAGTCAATTAGACTGTAAGCTCCTCGGGGCAGGGACTCCTCTTCCTTAATGTTACTTTTATGTCTAAAGCACTTATTCCCGTGATCTGTTATTTATATTATCTGTTATTTATTTGATTACCACATGTATTACTACTGTGAAGCGCTATGTACATTAATGGCGCTATATAAATAAAGACATACAATACAATAACATACAGTAAGTGGGGATATAGGATAGAGTATCTGTCATCTACATTTAGCATAGGTTGAACTCGATGGACATGTTTTTTTCCCAATCTTATGTAACCTATGTAACTCTGTAACTATGCATTGCACTGGAAACATCTGTAGCTAATAAGACAACAAACTAGTCAGTCAATTTCACATTACTTCTGTCATCCTATTTTGACTGCCTCCCTTATGAAGAGGATCAAAAGCAAATGTTTTTGGTGACTAAGTCTTCACACCAACATCCAATGGTTGTTAGCCAAGTAACCGCACAGCTTCCCAGAACCATAATATGTGTGCTTTATCTGTACGAGTTGTTAAATTCGCTGTCACTGTCTCCTCTGTTTTCTAGTCCAACATTATTTCAATGCATCAATTATTAAGAGCCGGCTTAAATCTTTCATTTGTGTGAAAGGCTTTTTACCCCTAGCAAAATGGAAACAAAAAAACAAAAAAACCCACAAGATGTATGACAGGAGTAACTGTTTACAAGTGGTTTGTTTAATAAGATGAACATCTGTCAGACACACATTAACAATTCTGAATATCGGTGTGAAAGAGGGCAGGCAAGCACTTTGGCTTTGTTTACATTTGACACTGTGTCCTGTCGGCATTTAGCATCCTGTATATTTTGTCTTGTGATTGGGTTTACTGTTAAAAGGAACAAAAAAAAAAAAAACACAACTAAATAAATACATTGGATGAAGCTATTGTACTGGCCTTTAAAGTCAAAATAGAAGAATCAAGATATATCTGCCTGGGCAAGAGTGCGACCGCTAGTCCCAGGTACCACAACATCTATTTCATAATAACTATTATGGGCTAAAGCTGGTAAATTCCAGGCAATATTGAAATCCCTGCTCTCCGATTGGATAATGGCCGGAATTTTAACCAATCAGTAATGACCCGGAATTTTTGGCACCCTGCCAAGTTTTTCAGCCAATCCGCTTTCAGTTCTCATTCACAAAGAGTGAGATCAGCTCAGACAGGGGAGGTGATTGGACAGGAGGCAGCAGCAAGGCACTGACACCTCCCCCACTCTGCCTGCAGTCAGGCACTGACCCCTCCCCCACCCTGCCTGCAGCCAGGCACTGACTCCTCCCCCACTCTGCCTGCAGCCAGGCACTGACTCCTCCCCCACCCTGCCTGCAGCCAGGCACTGACTCCTCCCCCACTCTGCCTGCAGCCAGGCACCAGGCACGACTATCCCCCACCCTGTCTGCAGCAGGCAGGCATGACTCTTCCTCCCCCTCAGTGCTGCAGCCGGCACTGACTCCTCCCCCACCCTGCCTGCAGCCAGGCACTGACTCCTCCCTCCCCCTGCCTGCAGCCAGGCACTGACTCCTCCCCACCCTGCCTGCAGCCAGGCACGATCTCTCCACCCCTGCCTGCAGCCAGGCACTGACTCCCCCCCCACCCTGCCTGCAAGCCGACATGACTCCTCCCCCACCCTGCCTGCAGCCAGACACTGACTCCTCCCCCACCCTGCCTGCAGAGAGCTCTGCACAGGAGAGTGAGGAGAAAGGTTTGTGTGTCTGTTATGTGTGTAAAGGGGCCCGAAGTGTGTTTTATTGGTGTGTGTGTTTTGTGTGTGTAGAGGGGGCAGCAGAGCCTGTTTTGCTGGTGTGTGAGTCTGCTGTGTGTGTGTATGTTTTGTGGATGTAGAGGTGGCAGAGACTCTTTTGTTTGTTTGTGTGTGTTTTGTGGGTGCAGAGGGGGGCTGCAGTATGTTTTGTGAGTGGAGGAGGAGGGGTGCAGAGTGTTTTGTGTGTCTGCAGTGTGTGGGTTTATAGTGGGCTGCAGTTGGTGCAGGGGGGAGGGCTGCAGTGTGTGTTTTGAGGCTGAAGGAGGGGCAGAGTGTTGTCTGTGTGTCTGCAGTGTGTGGGTTTACAGGGGGCTGCAGTGGGTGTCGAGGGGGGCTGCTGGTGTGTGTTTTGTGGATGTACAGGGGGCAGCAGGCTTCGCCTCGGGCCTTCAACTCTTCCAGCCAGGGCATTATTGGCCAGTAATGCCCTGTTCTTCAAGAATTATTACTTAAGTATAACACGTCCATAACAAAATGCAGGGGTTCTCTGGGGCCGGCCATAGTGCGCATAACCGCGCACATGAGGAAGCGCGACGGAGCAGCAGATTTTTCAGCTGACAAAAGTTTTTGATCTGGTCGCGCGACTGCCTGGTCACGTGCGCGGTTCAGCCAATGAGGGCGAGCCGCTCACGTGATGTTCGGCCCGCGCCTCCCCGTCGCAAAATCCTACAGGCCACAGGTCGCTGGTGCTACAGGCGCGCGCTACACCATGCGCCTACTATATCCGAGGCCTGAGATAGAGCCCACAAATAGCAGTATTTGCAGTTACAATAAGAGCCAATAATCTGATGTTAGCACCTGGAGCACAAGGAGAGAAAGTGACTTGCCCAAGGACAGCTGATTCGAACAAGGCCTCGGCGCCAAGCACAAGATGGGTATTATTCTTGTATGTAGACATTGGTGGCAGATAAACACCACCAATCCCCATTAGTCTTCCCATTATCTTAAGCTGCTGCTTAAATCCCGTGAGATTCCCATTTGTGTTTCCATATTTAAGACACCCGTGCGTCTATCTTGTGCATATAAATCCCTTTACTCAATTAGCCGCCACAAATGTCTGCAGGGAGATCAGCTGCAGTGCAGTGTTTTGTGTGTCAGGCCGTTTCTACCATCTTCAACCTTTATCTCCCTTCTACTGACCATGAAATGGGGTTATATGAACCTGCTTTTATAAACTACTTCACAGCCCAACATCATTATTTTGATCATGAGTTCATAAATGAAACGGCAGAAAAGTGAAGGTGATGTGGCAATTATTCCTGACATGTACAGTAACTTGTATACAAACGCAAATGTTCCAGCACTCACTGTCTCAAAAAAGATAATGATGATAGACTCCGAAATAAGGTCCAAATAATAAATTCATTTAATGTAAACACAAGGACATTGTCTTGGAGTGATGTGTCACAATGAAAAATGATGCCTCAGGGGTGTAAAATTAAGGGGAAAAGACACAGGGCAAGGGAATGAAAAAACAAGACACGGTGAGGGAGGGGAACACAAAATAGGGAGGAGGGTATGGTAGGGGGCAACGTTTCGAGGCGTTAACCTCTTCTTCTGGCCCGTTCCCTCTGGTCCCACGGGACCAAGAGGTACTTCCCTTAGTCCCTCTTTCCCCAATATAACATCTAAAAATTGTCCCACAATAAAGATACAAATATCTAGCAATAGACTTGAACAACAGTTCATAGGGATCCAAAAGGCAGCCTGAGTACTATTGCTAGATATTTGTACCTTTATTGTGGGACTTCCCTCCTCCCCATATTGTGTTCCCCTCCCACACTGTGTCTTGTGTTTACATTAAATTCATTTATTATTTGGACCTTATTCCGTAGACTATCATCATTATATTTTTTGGGACAGTGAGTGCTGGAACATTTGTGTTTGTTTTTAGGGTAACTAGGGTCCCCTAAGTTCCTATTGCACCCTGCAACAAGTATCTTATCATAGAGAGAGTGCCGTCTGTCATCTTTGTTTGCTGTACAGTAACTTGCCTTCCAAAACGGAAAAATAAAGAGGGTGATCTAGCACAGGGGTTCTTCACCCCAGTCCTCAAGCCCCCCACCCTCCCCCCAACGGGTCAGGTTTTAAGGATATTCCTGCTTCAGCACAGGTGGCTCAATCAGTCCCTGCTTCAGCACAGGTGGCTCAACCACTGATTGAGCCACCTGTGCTGAAGCTGGGGTATCCGTAAAACCTGACCGGTTGGAGGGTCCCGAAGGCTGGAGTGGAGAACCCCCGATCTGGCAGATCACATTTTGAATACCTCACTGAATACATTGACATTATATCCTTGAGACAGTAGTTAATTGTTCTGCTGTTGTGTTCATGCTTCACCAAGTAACAACTACATACAATTATACATGTACGGATACCATCTGCTCTATACGGTTCCCATCTCGAATTAAATGATACATCCCTGCATCCAACATGCATTCACTTATGTGTAGAAAGAATTAAAGAACTACAGTGGATTTAATGTATTCAAGGAATCGGGTTATGACTGATGCTCTATGACAACTCTGATTGTTTTAAGTGGCGTGTGCTTTATCCGTAACCCCATTGATTATGCATTGAAAGGAAAGTGTTTTGAACAACAAACTTGGCATCCATTTATACCGAATCGCATCAGCCCTTCTGCCAACATCCTTGGTAACCATGGCGATCAGCGAATTTTTAGGCTGTATCTAATGCAGTTATTGTGCGCAGTTCAATGCCTACTGCTTTAAGAGCACTTCAAATATATTATCTGCCATTATTTGTTGTCAACATTAACTCTCCGGGAACGGAGGGCAAAATGCAGCATCTTTTCGTTATGAGTTAATAGAGTTTCCCCAACTCCCAAGTAAGATGGATGAAAGACAAGTGGCTTTTACACGCACATTAAGGAGAGAGCTTAACCAATCAGAATACTCACTCCTGTGCTGACCAGGGATAACATAATTCTTTCGTTTAAGGCTAGCGTCTCTCCTTGCTTCATCTTGATTCTCTTCTTATCCAAGCATTTCATTGCATACCTAAAAAACAAGCCAAAAAGCAAAACATGGTATAGGCCAAGCTCTTCAAACTTCTCCATGGAGTGTGGTTAGTGGCCGGACCAGGATTAAGAAGCAACCAATTCATTTGTACAAGGTTGAACACAACCCATTTGCATATGAATAGGCTAGGGGTGGCCAACTGCAGTCCTCAAAGGTCACAAACACCTCAGGTTTTAAGGATATCCTACTGTTGGTGGCCCTTGCAGACTGGCGTTGGCCACTCCTGGAATAGGAGCAATCATAGAAATAAATGGCACACCACTGTTAATAAAGACATGCAGGTATAATTCTGCTTCTGGTGCTTACCTCCCAAAGGTCCCGGCGTCTCAAGGCTGGACCTGATAATGGCACAAAAATGAAGGAAAGGAGAAGCACACAGGAGACTTGATTTGAGTTTTGAAAAACTTCAATAAGGTGTTCACAGCATCAGAGCTTTAGTACAGATAACGTTTCAGGACTAATGTGTCCCTTCCTCAGACCAGGGACACATTAGTCCCTGAAACGTTATCTGTACTAAAGCTCTGATGCTGTGAACACCTTATTGAAGTTTTTCAAAATCAAATCAAGTCTCCTGTGAGCTCCTCCTTTCCTTCATTTTTGTGCGACTCCTGTAATAGGCTATTGATTGGTTGTTACAAAAACCTGGTCAGGCTCAGAGTTTAGAGGACCACTGGCGTGGGCGCATTTCACACCTTAGCAATACTTACATTTTACCAGTGTCCGCTTTCCTGCAGCCATAAACTTCACCAAATCCGCCTCGCCCAATGATTCGGTGAACGCTGAAGTCATTCATGGTCAGCTGGGAACCAAAACAGAGTGACGGTGGTAAGAAACGGACAGTGTGCGCCTGCTGTGTCATATACATTTGCCGAAGAGAAAAGTCACTGCACTGGACCAGGCCAAAGGAGACGAGTACTAGTGTCTAAAATCGACTGTATTTAATACATCGCAAATTTAGTGATATATAGACCTTTCAAAATATTACCTGCATCTCTACACATGCTATCTAAAGCAAGGCTAATAAAGGCCTCTTGTCAGCAGTGCCTACCCCCCAAACAAGTAACATTTCTAAATTTAGAGGTTTGGTATTTTTACTAAATATTTGTTCCCCTTAAATCACAGAAGTGCCTGGAACAATAAATGCAGAATTTGTGATCGTGTGTTAAAAATATATCAATCTTGATTTGGCGGTCGATTTCTTTGGTAGCTCATACCGTATAGATACAAACATCCAACATTTCTATCCCTCCCAACTTGGTCACAACCACATAATAGTCAAATACGTTTACAATCAACAGTTGGCAAGAAAAGGCTTGCTACAGCAGGTGGGTAGCTGTGTGCTGTACTGAGGTTCTTGAAGGGTTCCATAGGTAATTATAATTGATTACATGGTCACCCCTTTGTGCAATCTTCATAACGTCAGATTATTTAACATTTGAACACAGGTTAAAAGGAGGATGGCAGAAAGCACATGGCATACAATACTAATATTCAGAAAGACGAGAGCATATGGCTTCATTTTCCTCGTGCATCTTTCCAGTTCCCTGGGTGGGATTTCCCTCCCCAAGTCTTTAAGCACAGAGTCAACGTGAAGATTGATGGTCTTTTTCTTATATACTGTATGCAGTATCAATACACAACTTCATATCAAATGTATTTATAACACAATCGCAAATCGGTTTTAACTCTACCGAGTCACCTTTATAAACATAGTTGAATAGATTTTGTTTTAAACTTACATGAATGTTTAGCTCCACGTTTTTCCACTGGCAAAATCTAGTAAATCTGTCGCTGTAACAAAACACAACAAATAGTGAATTCCTTAAAATCGCACTTCTCTCTTGGGGGAGGGGGTGGTTATGCTGATGCACTGTGGCCAATTACACGGGTGGTGATACCCCTTTTGTGCACAATTTGTAACTTACATGCAACTGCAGTTGTGTACACGTGTGATTAAAACCACAACCAATAAACAGGAGAATTTCATCATTATCGAGGGACACTAAACTGATTGACTCAGGGTCTCTATTTATGCATTGACTACTCAGGGTCTCTATTTATGCATTGACTACTCAGGGTCTCTATTTATGCATTGACTACTAAACATTTCACGTTTGTGAGGCACACAGCACGGCCAAGAGTAACGACTTGTGTTGCCCCTAAATATACATACATACATATATATATATATATATAATAAATACGGTATATATATATAGAATATATATATAGATATATACACAGTATATAAATATTACTCAATGACGCCGTGCTGCTAAGCATTTATACACCTTCTGAACACTTTAAACAAATAACACATTTCATTTGTCCCCAACTAACCACACTATGGTCCAGAGCCACAAAAGGATGCTAAGCTTTAGCACACCTTTATTCCCATTTGTATGAAGGTTAGCACCGTTTTGTGGACCTAAGCCTATGATAGCCCAACATGCTAAGCCGAACCCTTTGTGAGTTCTAAACGAGCAGATGCTGGTTGGCGTACGAGTCCAATGTTAAAAGACCCATATTTTCAAGGGTTAATCCTGTTTTATTTGTTTAGCAGCAGATCAAAAAACAATTTTAAAACCGAGACCAGTTTAGTTCCCTTTCTCTGCAGCTCCAGATAAATAACTAGTCTCTCTTGAGATTTGCCTTGATTCCAACAGACTTTTCTGACCTAGTTTTTTTTCTTCCTCCCTGGCTACTGTAATTACATAAGACAACGACGTAGGAACAGAAATCTAAATGTTGGTAAAACCAATTCACAGTGTGCGGTGAATTACATATTTAACAAGTGGGGAAAGGTCAGGGCTAGGATCTCTCCTGTACAAAAGCAGAGAGAAATAGATGGTTCTGTTAGAATACGTCATTACCGCTATGGAAGCAACATCCACTTCATCTACCTACAGTATCTAATATTACTTCTAAAAACTGCCTCAGACCGTAGGCTGTTTTGTGCAGAAGTTTTTGGGTCAGCAGCCCCTACATCTTATGCACAAGACTACATTTTAATCATTGTTATCCTGGTTCATTAAAAGAGATCACAGCTCACAAAGTATCTCACTCTTGGGGCTATGATGAGATATATACTGTATATGTAGAAGCCGCCATATTAAATGAATTAGCCCTATACAGGGGGTGGGGGTATAAGGACTGGGCTATTGCACCCACTGGCGCACAATAATGCCTGCTGCATCTGCATATTTCAAAACAGATGGCAATTTGTAGTTACTGATGCACAGTATGGCGTCTTTGGGTATCTCTTCCCTTCGCTCGCTGAAAGCCCTCTGAAAAGACCCAAAAACTCACAAACCACAATCAGGCTCAAGAACAGTAAAATGGGCTAAATTGCTTGATGTACGGATGCTGGAAGAGACGTGTAAAATTCCCTTGCTTCGCATCAATTTTAATTTCTTTTTTACAGAGCCCTTTACTGTACAATTTGTACTGCTCATTAAAAACGAAAATGTACATTTCCTTACCATTCTACCACACACTGAATGGTGGGTAAAAAAAGTGACCAAAACCCTCCACCGTAAAGTGTACCGCAAATAAAAAACCCGCTTGTGAGCACATCTGCATGTCCCAGACAGGTCTGCAACTCTGTCTTTCCCCATTATCTCCCAGCATACACTGCTTCCACTGCCGCCAGGGATTCTGGGTAATGACATGCAAATGAGCACGCGGTGTCGCCTTTTGCTTCTTACCTTTCTATAAACTTCTGAAATATCTTGCCCCGGAGACTGTCACATATTTCTTCTATGTATGGCTGAAATGGACAAAAAGATCCCAAATTATTAGAAGCCGGCTCAGACAACAGCGTGCAAAAACATCCCATACGCTACAAAGACCGTTTTGTTCTCTTGTGATTCAGTGTGTGACAGCTCGACAAGATACAACGTATACGATCAGCGTAATTAGCAGCAATTTCCTTGACGATGTTTTAATAGTGGATGTTTATAGGTAGCGCATATTTATTCAGACAGCAAACATATTCATGCCCTCGTTAGAATGCTTTATAAAACAACCGAAAGAAATATGGCAGGTTAAGCGTTGTATTATTATCCACTGTAATAGATATAAATCAGTAACAGGGAAAATACTTGCAGTATACAATGTCCTCCACTTGCCATCTGCTGCAAACAACTTCAAATAAGCTTAGCTTTTTTTTTTTTTTATAAATGAGCTGTAATCCTTGGTAATGCTTTCTACCTGCCTGAACCTTTGGTTAGCCTACTTTATCACTGCGTTAAGGAAGGGGTGGCTGACTCCAGTCCTCAAGGGCCACCAACGGGTCAGGTTTTCAAGGATATCCCTGCTTCGGCACAGGTGGCTCAGTCAATGACTGAGCCACCTGGACTGAAGCAGGGATATCCTGATAATCTGACCTGGAGGTGGCCCTTGAGGACTTGAGTTGCCCACTCCTGTGTTAAGGAATAATCTGATAACAATGATTCCACTTTTGTATATGTGGAACATTGGAGACAGAATTGACGCTCGCAATTACTACACACACAATGAAGTACTGAGTGCTTTCTACACGCACAATGCACTACATGCGTTTCTTACTTTACCCTATAAAACCCAGGTTCAACCTATAATCTAGCGTCTACAGTTTGTTCCTGGAAACACATTATTTTGGCCTTTGTAATTATTACGTATGAAGTGAACATTTGAGGTCAGGACATACAGTAGATCCTTCATTGTACAGATACAATTGCTAACTGGACAGTGAGTGTCTATTTCCTCTGTTTCACCTCGGCTGACTTGAACCTCTCCCGTCATTTGTCACCTCTTCCCATTTTGGGCTGACAAAACCACTGAAGGTAGCAAAACGGTCTATTGGTCTGTGAACTAACGGAGTCTGACGCTGTCTGCTTGGAGCGGCTCATTAGAGAAGATTGATATCCTGCCACAAACCGTTGTATGACCTTCAGATGTCAATGTGGTTTTGCAGATCCATCCTTGCCACCTAATTTGCAGTCAACTATTCCAAAGATCAGCCTCGCCGCGCGTCTTGATGAGGAATGAAGACTGGATTAATTGGTGTACAGTGCCTGACAGTAAGACTGCTGTTCTTCATTTAGCGCTCGCATGTGCAACATGAAAGAAATGGCTTTTAAAGGCAACGGGCTAAAATTAGCCTTTTTTTTTCTGTTTTCATTTTCAAATTAGAAGAAAAGTCAAGGAATATACGGCACCTGGGATTTTATAGCTCAAACGCAGGAAAAGGATCATTTAAAAAATGTACAATAGGACACCAAATAAATTATGGTGAGTGAAAAAAACGTGGCAAAACCCCTCCACGGGGCAGTGTGCAGCAAATTAAAATGCCACTTGTGAGCACATTCACATGTCTCATACAGGCCATAATGATGCCTTTCACAATAACCTCTTAGCATACTGTACAGTACTTCCACTGCAGCCAGGGATTCTGGGAAATGATATGCAAATGAGCACTCGCAGAGTGTCACTTAAGCTTATACCATGTTAAAATGGACAAGAAGTTATGGATGCAGCATTACGCAGCCTTTTCAGCACAAGCTGGGTAAAAGAAGTGCAGAGCTATATACAGTATGGTCAGTAAACCTACTCCCAGAGAGCCGTCTCATGGTTATTGGCTTTGCAATGAGAATAATATGTATAATAAAGTATAAAACAATGTATAGTACAAAATGAGGCAAATTCTAAATGTTACCAAAACCATCAAAAAGTATTTTCAATAAATATAGCTTTCAGGATTGGATCTACTTAACTGATCTGTCCAGTGGACCTTAAAATTTATTATATATAATATATATATATATATATATATATATATATATATATATAATATACGTAGAGGTATCAGTACCGTGTTAGCCGAGCTTCAATAATAATCAAAAAAATAAATAGATGATACCGTTCTGTGGCGAACGAAAGCTTTTATTTGTGCGAGCTTTCGAGGATACACTGATCTCTTCTTCCGGCGATGTTAAAATGAAGAAGCAGCAAAGGATAAACTTAAAAACAGTGTCTCTTGGAAATGTTATCTGTGCTTGTCTTCCCCCGTGTGCGAGGTGTTTTATGGCTGAGGTGTCAAAGGTTAACTGAAAGCAAGTGAAAAAGAGTGTGTATGAGTATCGTTGAATAAAAATGAATGGAGAACCCACAGTATTAAAGAGTGCTCTACACAAGGTGCTGTGGTGGTGAGAGGGATATAAATGGTGTGGGTGGGGTGTGGACATGTGAGAGTTTGTAGCACAACTAAAAAGTATGTGTGGGATACTAAGTTGAGAAAGTTAGCCGATGGACTGACGAAACGCGTCAGGGAGCGTCGTGACGTCAGACGCAAGAGACATTGGAGAGTCCACCACAAGCGCTGGAGCGTATTGATCCAGGCACGAGTGCTAGAGGCAGCTTACACGGGACTCTTTCTTGGAAATTTTCATAGCTCCATGCTTTGTGAATTCTGCTGGGACGGTGCTCCATTACCAACGGAGGCCCCTGAAGCCTGCAGTTTGACGGATGGTGCTACCAGCCCTGGAAACTGCCGTGACGTTGCCCCTTTACCAACGGAGCTTAGGAGTGCCCCAAGAGTCTCAGTAAACCGGAGTGGTGGGATATTGTATAATCACTTGCTTGATGTTAATGCTTTTTTGTAAGTGCGTTTTTTACACCCCTCTCTCCCCCTCCCCCCTTCATATAAATTTATACGCTATGGGCGTGCGCTCTCTCTCGTTTTTCTTTTTAGATACCCTTGGGACATGGTTGGTCATATGAGAGCTGCGGAGGACCCTGCATACCAGCACCTATACTTTTCATTGGACTATTCGAGGATGGTTTATCCTTTTTTGCTTTTTATATTATAATATTTTATTGTTCATGTTTTGGGCACTGATATCATTATAGGTCCACATTTATTATATGTGTAATAATGTATTGCTTATGTAATAAGACATTACATATATCGTTATAGCAAATATTTTATGTTGATATGTTCCTTAGAGGCGCAGCTTTCTCCTGTTGTTTTGATATTATATATATATATATATATATATATATATATATATAATATATATATATATATATATTTACCCTACAATAATAAATGGTTACATTGCCTACTGTATACTTCAATTTTCTATATATAAATCTACATTTCTTTAACAAGAAAAACATACTATATTAAATCCCTGAAGGCATGACTAAATGTTAATTAAACATGTGCCTAAGGCCCAGGGCATGGGTTTACGCTTGCTTGCTCTCGCTTGCTGCTGCTTGCCACTGAGCCCCTACAGTCGCAATTAAGCGGGTTTAGTAGGGGCTCGCGCATGCTTTCGGTTGCTTGCTGAGGCGCGCTTGAAACAGAGCGACCAGTGAAATTTTAAATTCACGCGCTGAGTCCGCTCACGTGACGCTCAGAGCAACCATATGGAAGGAGAGAGGCAGGGAAATTGTGAACGGGGTCTGGCGGCCAGCGGAGTGAGTGTACCTTCTGCCGATCCCTGTGGCTGTCAGCCTGCGGGAGATGGAGGGGGTGCAGATGCGGGGGGGAGCGGAGGGTGGGTGATGTGCCTCATTCGCCGGATCCTGTGGCTGTCAGCTGCGGGAGATGGAGGGGCATTGCGTGCCGGGGGTGAGGGGCGGGGTGATGTGCCTCCATCGCCGATCCCGTGGCTGTCAGCTGCGGGAGATGGAGGGGGGTTGCGCTTGCCGGGGGGAGCGGGTGATGTGCCTCCATCTGCCCGATCCCTGTGGCGTTCAGCAGCCGGGAGATGGAGGGGGGTCTGAGCGGGTCGGGGTGTGAGGGCGGGGTGATGGTGCATCCATCTGCCCGATCCCTGTGGCTGTCAGCCTGCGTGAGATGGAGGGGGCTTGCGCGCCGGGGGGGGGAGGCGGGTGATGTTGCCCATCTGCCCGATCCTGTGGCTGTCAGTGCGGGAGATGGAGGGGGCTTGCGCTGCCGGGGGGAGCGGGTGATGTGGCCCCTTGCTCCCGTGGTCTGTTGTGTGTGCTGTATGTTGTGTGTGCGTGGTGTTATGTGTGTGTGTGCAGTGCAGTGCAGATGTGTGTGTGTGTGTGGTGTGTGGTGTAGTATGGTGTGTGTGTTGTTGTGTGTGTGTGGTGTGTGGTGGTGTGGTGTGTTTGTGTGATGTGTGTGTGTCCAGGTGAGTGTGTGTATGTGTGTGTGTGTGTGTGGTGTACCGTGTGATGGTGCATGAGTGGTGCATGTTGTGTTGGATTTGTGTGTGTGTGTGCCTGTGCATGTGCATGCATGTGTGTGTGTGGTGTGGTATGTGTGTATGTGTGTGTGTGTTGTATGTGTGGGATGTGTGTGCGGTGTGTGTGTGTGTGTGTGTGTGTGTGATGTATGTGTGTGTGTCCATGTGTGAGTGTGTTGTATGTGTGTGTGTGTGTGTGTGTTGTACAGTGTGTATGTGTGCGGTGGTGTGGTGCTGTGTGTGATTGTGGTGGTGCATGGTGTGGCTTTTGATGTTGTGTGTGTGTGCTTGAAGTGTGGTGTTGTGTGTGTGGGGCATGTATGTGGTGTGTCTGTGTGAGTGTGTGTGTGTGTGTGTGATGTGTGTGTGTACCCAGTGTGTATGTGTGCGTGTATGTGTATGTGTGTGCATGTGTGTGTGCAGGTGTGTAGTGTGTGTGTACCAGTGTGTGTGTGTATGTGTGCGGTGTGATGTGTGGTTGCGGCGAATATATTATCAAATTTGCACAATGTTAATAAATAATTACTCTCAATGCTTTTTTTAAATTTTTAAATATTATATAATATACACACACACACACACACACACACACACACACACACACACACACACACACACACACACACGTTCCCCAGTGACACACAAACACACAGATCACTTCAAAGTGACACACACACACAGTGATACCCGCCTCCCAAGCGCTTGCTGTCTCCTCTGCAAGGACAGCAAAAAGCTCCTGGTAGAGCGAGCGGCAGCAAGCGAGAGCGAGCGGCAGCACCTAAGCGCTTACTATGTCCAAGGCCTAATACAGTAGGCTTGGTGGTGGTCTTTAAAATCACATGCTTCCCCTCCTGCTCATCACTGCTTCCAACTGGGGTCTATTCAGTTAAAATCCCAACATTACGTGCCGGTTTGCAGATCCAGACTGCGACTTTGTAAAATGAAATACAATTGCACTAGCGTGTGTCTATATCTATGTATGTTATCAGTTTAAAGAAAGGGAGGTACTGTATCTATTTTTCGGGAATGTTACAATTCGGTGTTCTGTGATTTGACCCTATTATCACTCTACTTCCAGCTACTTCCCATACAGATCAATGGCCTTTTTGTCTGCAACAGGCGGCCAGCGAGTGCTTCACATTTAGTGTGCGTGCTTTAGCCAGAGGGCTGGATGAGCTTCTTGATAAAGTCTGTGTTTACTAATCAGAAGAATGCCGCCTGGCTGCAGTAGCTTCTGAGTCATCAAAATTTCATGCCGTGCTCAAGCAGTGAAATACGGAAAGGGGGCCGAGGGATACTGCAGAGGGGAGAGTCACGGGAGGATGGGGTGGGGGATAGTGCCGATCGGGTTATGGAAACTCGTGAACGTCAATGGTAGTTTCCGTGCGATAGCGCCCTGACCGGCACGAACACAGCTTAATAAAGATTTTTTTATTATGAGACTTGCAGTGTTAACCCAACAGAAAAAGCCCACCTATGGTAAAAGGTAGGGTAATGGCAGGCCACATTTATGAAGCAGTTCTACTCCATTAGATCTTCTATAGAGTTTAGTTAATATGGGAGTGCGTGGGCTCCAAACTGCGTTGATGCACGGAAAGCGTCTGACAGATGAGCGCTCCTTAACAAATATGGCCGTGTGTCTGTTGTTAAAGAGGTCGAAAGTGGGTAGACCCAATGTCACAGCACGAATTAAGTCATAGGCATGTCACAGAGCAATCATATAAAACATAAACACCCTGCATTATTACAGCACAGCAGCTGAAGTCATGTAAAAATGTATTGTGGTTCCCAATGTTAAAAGTGGCAAATGCTTCCTCTTCAGTGTGAGGATTTTGTCACCGAGGCTCAGTTAGGTCACACACAATGAAGCTCGTTGTAGCAGTTAATGCAGAACGGATACTTGCTGGTGTATAACGTAAGACCAAATTAAACTCCTAACCGGGAAATATTTCATAGGTTCAAACTAGGTAATTGATGCCGTTTTAAAGAAAATAAATTATTAGCATTAAAACCGTTTCTCAATGTAACTCGAAGATTTAAATGAGTTTCTGCACAAGGGACTTATTCTGTATCCGCAGGAAAGGCCGAGCGGGATGGTTTGGGCCGAAATCCCTCCTTCAGGTCAATAGGGAATTTCGGCCAAAAATGGCAGCTTCTACTGCTATAGAATAAGCCCCCAAGTCTCCACCTTTGCTGATCGCAGTAAAGTGTGCAGGTTTTGTAATATCAGAGCAGGATATAGCATTTCTCTGCGGAACGACTTGATTAAGTTGGGAGTGTGGGTAGGTAAATTGCAGATGACATTTAAAATAGATAGGTGCACAATTATACATTTGAATGGCAACAAAGAACACAACACCTACAAATCTAATGGTCCAATATTTATTCATTCTTTGATGGTGAATGAGTTAGGGGTGACTGTAGATAGCAAACTTGTCATTAGTGCACAGTGTTAGGCGACAGCTGCAAAGGCTGCCAGGATATTATCATGCAGAAAATATGCATTTAGGTAGGAGGATGCAGAGCATAATATTGCCACTGTATAAATAAAATATAAAAGGGCTTTTTAGAGACCAGGCCATGGAACCTACTACAATTGGAGATGGTGATGGCCTACACCAACGTTTCCCAAATGGTGGGTCGCGACCCGGCACCGGGTCATGGAAGCAAAATTGCCGGGTCGCAGCGAGGTTGGCCGCGCGGCGTCCCCCCCTTCCTTGCGGCGGCCCGAGGTGAGGTGCGGGACAGTGCTGAAGTGGTGCAGGCTGCTATCGCTGGGGTGTCAACGGTGATTCGCTGACTCGGGCTCCTACTGCAGCCCCGTATCATGATGTTGCCGCCCATGACATGCTCCGCCCCCCACAGGACACAATGCCCGGCGTGATAGGAGGTAGGAAGTGGTAGCGGGGGCGCACCTGTGCCTCCGTTCCTGGCGCTCCCTTCCCCTCGGTCCCCTTGATGCGGGTGCAGGAGATGGGTGCGGGAGATAGGCGCGGGGAGTGGGCGAGGGTAGGCTGTGCGGTCGAGGGCGGGCAGAGGGTTTTGCAGGGGGAGGCGGGGAGCCCCTCTCGGATCGCAGCCTTTCCTCTCTCCCCGCCCCCCCCCCCCACTCTCCAGTACACTCACATCACGTGCTGTAATGCGTTGTATCTGTATACAAGTAGTGTGTTGTGTGTATCAGTGGCTGTGTGTGTGTATAGGGGAGTGTGTGTGTGTGTGTGTGTATAGGGGAGTGTGTGTGTGTGTGTATAGGGGAGTGTGCGTGCGTGTGTGTGTGTGTGCGTGCGTGTGTGTGTGCGTGTGTGTGTAGGGGAGCAAGAGTGTGTGTGTGTGTGTGTGTGTGTGTGTGTGTGTGTGTGTGTGTGTGTGTGTGTGTGTAGGGGAGAGAGAGTGTGTGTGTGGATCTGTGTGGATCAGTGTGTGTGTGTGCATAGGGGAGTGTGTGTGTGTATCAGTGGCTGTGTGTGTGTGTTATGGGGGAGAGAGAGAAGAATGTGTGTTTGTGTGTGTGTGTTGTATTTATGGGGGAGTGTGTGTATCAGTGGCTGTGTGTGTGTATGGGGGAGAGAGTGTTGTGTTGATTCTTTGGGTGTGTGTGTGTGTGTGTGTGTGTGGGTGTGTGGGTGTGTGTGTGTGTGTGTGTGGATGTGTATGTGTGTGTGTATCTGTATGTATCTGTGTGTCTGTGTGTATATGTATATGTGTGTTTGGTATATGTATCTGTGTGGTGTATGTATGGGGAGAGAGTTTGTGTGTGTATCTTAGTGTTTTTGTGTGTGTGTATGTATCTGTGTGTGTGTGTATGTATTGTGGTGTGTTGTATCGTTGTGTGTGTGTAGTTCTGTGGTGTGTGTGGATGTATCTGTGTGTGTATGTGTCTGTGTGTGTATGTGTGTGGGTGTGGTGTGTGTGTGGTGGTGGTGTGTGGTTTGTGTGTGTGGTGTGTGTGGTGTGTGTGTGTGTGTGTGTGTGTGTGTGTGTGTGTGTGTGTGTGTCAGCCACAGCCACTGTGTGTAATCAGTTGGTGTGTTGGTGTCTGTGAGGCCAGCAGTGGCTGTGTGTGTTTGGTTGTCTGTGTGTAGTGTCTGTAGGTCAGTGACTGTGTGCGTCTGTGCAGGGTCAGAGAGAGAATGGGGGGGGGGGGGGGGGAGAGAGAATAGAGGGGATAGGGAGAATATATGAAATCTGTATGGACATTCATAACGGTTTTATTTTACCTATAGACGATAACATTTTTAGTGGGTCACGAGGGAGAAGTTCAAAAATAACCGGGTCACAGAAAAAAAAGTTTGGGAAACGCTGGCCTACACCATACAGAACTATAACTATATTCAGTCCAGGAGGGTCCCAGAGCTGAACAGTGCTACGATCAGCTCCGGGGACTCCACGGTTCCCGGGATACTAATAATTTTCGGTGCTGTGCACTTCCTGGATTCTCAAAGATGGAGCCTGCAGCCATCCAATAGGAAGCCAGTGTCATGGCTTCATATTGTCCTGCGTTTCAGCAGCCATTATTTACTGTCCCGGAGGGAGATATCGTGCGGCTATAGACACCGGGAAAAAAAAGGAGGGGGGGGGAGGAAGCCGATAATCACCGCTATTTAACCATATCACTGCCGCTACTTCACTGTGATCCTACGTGTACTGCAGCTATCTACGACCCATATACAGTAATATGAATTGAAAGGGAACAGCTTTATGGTGATGATTCTGTTTTGTCTCATTATCCAGCTGACAGACGTGGGCGTCTTGTTTTCTGATCTCACAAACTATTTGGCTTTCAAAACGCAGGACATCTGTAGCCCCGGCGCCATGATGAAGCAGCCATGATGAAGCACGTATGTGCGAAACGCTTCGAGGTCATTTTGCACAACACGACAAGATCCGGTCGATGTACTGACCCCACGAGAAACCCTACAGGAATACCACGAACAATTTGCACACAGGAAGACTCCAGCACACGTAGCCCTGTGGATGTCACTGGAAGTTTGTCCTCTGGGATTTAGCTTTATACGCTTATCAATGTATTCTTTACTGTAAGCAGCGCCAGCTTGATGGCGGTGCCATCAGTGCCATTGCACTGATTGCCGGGTGAGTGCGTGGGGCCTCTGTAACTGTCTTACCCTCTCCTTCACTGGACGTTACATGGCGTCAAGACATCATGTTGTCAAGGCAACGCAATGACATGTGACGGCATGGCACCACGATAAAGGAGTTTGCCGGAAGAGATGGTGAAGGAGAAGGTAAGAGGTCCCGCAACACGTCTGCACCCATCACCGCAATATTCCCAGCCGGCCATGACTTAAGTGTGCATATGCTTTTTTTTATTTCTTAATGATATACTTTTATACTGATCTCAGGTGCACACTGTGCGGTTCTTTCCTCCTGTAGCACTTACCTGAAATAGAGTAGGTGGCACTTGTTTCTTAGCGAGGTGGGCTTGTACGTGGTCCACAGCTAGCTTGGAGAATGGCTTTGATGGGTAAAAACAAAAAAGGGTTTTCAAAAAGTCATAATCAAAGGTTAAAAAAAAAGGAACTAAACGCATACACCCAATTACCAAAAGCCTTAAGTTCTTTTAAACCCTTTGCATTAGCTTTCCCTTCTTCTTAGCTGCTTTCAGCAACAACACTATGCAATGCCTGCTCTGTGTCTTTGAGATAAGTAGCTTGTTCCCAGTAGATCTCCAATTGGCACTATTAAGTATATAAATATATAATGCTTTGGATTTGGGTTTTTGCGCTCGCTAAGATTGTTAATGTCTAATTCTATATTGTTGGCCCCTCCTATTAGTTTAAGCTCTCCCATCTTAACCCCTATTTAAAATCAGCAGGTCCTAGCGCCCTCGTAGTCACGGAGGGATTTCTTCCCCCAGGAGAAAGGTGAAAATAATCTTCCCTGCAGCATTATTTTAGATTTCTTTCACTATTTCTTCAGTTTTTTGTTTTTTTTTAAACCAGTTTTAACTGCGCAGTAGATCACACCTGGCATATATAGTGCTTCTAAACGTTAACCCCTTACGCACCGTACACGTCACATGTTATTAACATTGTTGTTTTGTTTTTCGCTTTTCTCTATGTAGTGGAAGAAATACAATGGATACGGTATAAAACTTGGTATGTAGGACCCTGCTGAAAAGGTCTACCTTATCTGCTTGCAGGTTTAACATGTTTTGGCCAAAAGATTCAACTAAATGACCCCAAACGTATGAGAAGATCTATAAAGGAACCTAATCATTTGTCATATTGGGGTTTCTTTGTTTACTGAAGCCAGTGGCTCCTCTGATATTGAATTCGATAAGCCAGTTATGGCCAACTCCAGTCACTGACTGAGCCCCCTTTGCTGAAGCAGGGATATCCTAAAAACCAGAGCTGTTTGTGGTCCTTGAGGACTGGAGATGCCCACTCGTGCTACTAATGAGATTATTAAGGATGGGTGTCAACAACACATTTCAACGGGTGGGTCCTGCCGCTGTTGGTTGCTCAATACTAAACATTCTACATTGAAACTGCGAGTTTGCCCAGTGACGTTTGTTCATCAGATACGACAATGACTGAATAATACACGGAAGATGATGTAAAACACTTGCCCACGTCTCAATAAAATCCCAAAAGGCATCCTGTGAATTGAAGCGCTGATCCTAGATGACCATTTATTACATGAAGTCATTTGTAAACAACAACACTATTCTGCGATGTATTCCACTTCGCAAACGTGCTTGCAGATTACATCACACACTGCATAAAAGGTGTCTGACTCAAAGGGCTGTATTTGATTAGGGATTATTTTGTTTTTGCCATTGTAAAAAAATAATGACATGAAGTCACCAGGTTTACGTAGCACCATCAAAATATATTAATAGATTGTATTAAAGCGGCAATCAAGGATTTTTATTTTTAACATGGGATTAAAGCAGGGGGTTCCGAACCTCATTCATTTAAGCTCCGGGGACCCCATGCTTCTGGAGATTATTGCCTTCATAGGGGGATGCCGGTAGCCACTCCACTCGGCTAGCCGGGTTCATGTAATGGCCACTTTTCAAAGCTCCCGCATGCTGCGGGCCAATAAGAAGCTGTGACGTCATCGGGTTAGACTTCATATAGGCCCGCGTGACGCGGGAGCTTTAACCTTCGCAGAGATACCAGCACCCCCTTTGAAGGTCTGTATCTCGGGAAGCATGGGGTCCCCGGAGCTAAATTTAAGGGGGTTCGGCTTCGGAGACCCCCTGCTTCAATCCTAATAAACAGTAATTAAACAAAAAGGCATGAATTCCTCCTTTAACCATGGATATGGCCTACACCTGCTACCAGAGACATCATGGGGGCAAATATCTACTTAGAGTTGGGCAAACAGACTTTATATCCCATCAGGGGCTAAACTACATGTGTGATAACCATTATCAATAGCATTTAGAATTGGATGCTGTTAGAAGGGGAGAAACTGTAAGGATGCAGTAGTGACACTCTGCTGGAAAGGTTTTGTGTCCTAGCTCACAGTCTTATCTAAAATACAAGACCCACAAACTTGGATCCACGACTATTGTTCCAGCCTGGATGCAAAGCTCCATCAGAACTGGTAGAATTTGGATATGGGTGGCACCTTGGGTACGGATATTGGTAGCTGAGCAGTAAATATTCAATACTAACCGTCCTAAACATGAAACATTTGAAACAACCCATTTTAAATGATTGTACACGGTTTGTTGGGTGTGAAGGTCAAAATCTAACAGGAAGTCATTTTTCGGGAGACAACCCCCTTCAGTGATACAAAAGGAGTAATCAGTGCGCAACCATAAACAGTGCTGTGAAGGGTGTGAAAGTGCACTAAAATAATATTAGTGATAACAAATATACAAAATTAAACGTGAACTGGTGAAAGAGCATCTGCAGCTGAATGAGGGGTGGCTCAACACCACCAGGAGCTAAAACAGAGAAACAAAAAGAAAACAGCGCACAACGCTCATAGTGAAGTAATTCCCTGATGAAGAGGCATTTAGAGCCTTGAAACATGTTGGAATTAGCTTTTTATTCAAGATACTGAGTTTACATCTAGTCCCCCAAGCTCCTATCATTCCACCCTGCTCCCCCTTGCGGATCCGTCAATTTCGGCACGACGTCACTCGAGCGCCGACGGAAGCCCCAGAGCTACACGTGGTGTCAGTTTGCCGTGGTAGAGATGGACTGAGACTTGCCTTTGGGGGACTTTGATATTTGGGACTTGATTGCTGCCCTCACCGCACCCCACCTGTGGACCAGCTTCATCCCTGTGGTGACCTGTGATTGTCCTTACCTGTGGAGCCTGATGACTAAAGATCCGTGATTGTCCAGATCTTCATGTTGGTGTGGTGTATGGGTAACTTGTCCCATGAAATGCTGTTTTACTATTTCCCTGATGTACGCACATTACCTATCCTTGGATATTTAATACGTTTTTATCCTTGATTTACTTCACTATGAGCGTTGTGCGCTGTTTTCTTTTTGTTTCTCAGTTTTAACCCCCTTCAGTACTTGGATATGGCCTTAAAATCCTAAATACATTGTGACTGAAGCTCTAAAGATGAAGGAACTAATATTACATTGCAAGAACAACCAAGTAACCATTAAGGAAAACTAACTTGATCAATTTATTTCCAGTAGGTTTACATTTTGTCATAAAATGGTATCGATTCTTAATCTTTCACGTTAACCAAAATTAAATGGTTAAATGAAGGTGGGCTGTTTGCCGGAATGGGGTACCAGTCATTGATCGCTTGTTCCTGGAAGCTCTTATTTACCTCAAAATGCTTTGAGCCCAAAAGCTAAGCAAATCCTGCCTCGGAGATGGAAAGATAAAAGAGAGAAGACTTACATGGGAACACGACAGCAGCTCTTTCATGATGTACGTGTCGTAAATCTGTCGACTTCTACAAAGGCGGTCTTCCTCAGAATCCAACTTCTCGTATTCCTTTATCTGAAATGTGAGAGACAGGGGAGGATCAGTGGTGCCACATGCCAACTGCATCTTCATACATTTTGTCATGCTAATTAATGCAGAGATACAGAATATGCCGTTTTATACACAGGATTTACAGACGCATCGGAAGTTATTCACAAAATGGCAAGAGGCATTAGTGAATGCCCCCACCTTCCCACCCCCCATTTTACCTGAATTAGGGGTTCCCCAACCCTGGAGTGGCAGAGCTGGCTGTCCAGCACAAGGTTGGATGATTCAGAAGGGTTGTGAGCTTGCCGTGGCGCCTAATAGAAAGGGCGCTCATTATCGGGAAATGACGTAACAACGTTCCATTGGCGCACGAGCGCCAGGTCTGTAGTCCGGTGGCCATTGTTTGTAGGTTTTTTTTTTGTGTCAAAACGGACACAAAAATACAAATATCTTGAGTTTTCTTTCCAGCAATATTGGGGTCAGTGCAACCAAAACAATGCCTTTCTATAGTAACATTAGATTGTAAGCTCTTCGGGGCAGTGACTCCTTTTCCTATTATCTACTTTTATGTACGTAGCACTTATCCCTATTAGATCAAGTGTATTACTGCTGTAAAGCTCTCTGTATATGGGTGGCGCTATATAAAGAATGATACACATATATACAGTACATTTGTTACTTAATCTTTTCATGTGATACTGTAAAATCCCTTGATATGGAAAGACGATCTTTTGATATATGCCACCATACAAACCAGTGTAAAATACCGTATATTTAAAATCTGTAAATCACATGGCCTTTAGATAATAATATTGTACGATCCCGTCACATACGGATTGTCAACCAATTGTGATGCCCAACCCACAGAAAGATCAAGTAACCGTCACTCATGTCAACCAGATTGTTCCTTTAGAGTCCAGATAAGGGGTAGCCAACTCCAGTTTTCAAGGTTCACCAACAGGTCAGGTTTTTCGGATATCAAGGCTTCAGTCAGAATGACTGTGCTGAAGCAGGGATATCATTAAAACCTGATGGTGGCCCTTGAGGACTGGAGTTGGCCACCCCTGGTGTAGATGCAGCAGATCACGAGATAGAAGCCTGGGAAAATTCTGGCCTCCGCCCCCTCTGTATAATAATGTTGTTATAACAGATCCAGTGCCAGTTATAGCAAGCCTCACGGTGCAGACCCAGCGCCGTCTTCAGTCTCTGAGCTCGACTTTCCAAGACTCGCAAAACTCACGTAGCTGAGAATTACAATCATGCATCATGCTCCTAAATGAATAGATCCTAAAATCAACAGCAGTGTGTACCATGAGGCCTAGCAATATTTCCATCTCTCTTTACTACAGATACCATGAAAAGGATGACGCAGCACACTGCAGAACTCGGAATGACCACTGCACATTTTTTACAGTGTATTCCTATATTTCTCCTCCTTGCCGAAAAGAGTTTTAGACGTGTATGTTAATTAAAATATCCAAAGGGTCTCTGGTATTCACTAAGTGGTCCTATTCCACAAGACACTTTCCTGCCATTCTCTTGAATTTGCCAGTCACAGCGCGGCTTTGACATACTGCAAGAATGAAAAGTGGCTAGGAATGCCTTAGCCCAGGGGAACTCAACTCCAGTCCTCAAGGGCTACCAACAGGTCAGGTTTTAGGATATCCCAGCTTAAGCACAGACGGCTAGGTCTTTGATTGAGCCACCTGTGCTGAAGCAGGGATATCCTGACAACCTGACTCATTGGGGGTAAGAGGGGATCTTGGGGGCTGGAGTTGAGAATTCCTCCCTTAACACTGTACACTGCAACACACTGCAAGCACAATGAACGTACGCACTGACGCTGTGATTGGGGGGCAGCGGTCCTATGCTTGTGATTGGTTTTACTGTCCGTTGGTCGAACCTATCAGTTTATTTATTACATCTTGAAGTTGTTCTTCCGAAGCAGCGAAGGCTCCTAAACATTTCTAATTTCTCACAATCGATCTCATTTTACTACCTGTAGAGGAGCCCTGGGGACACGAGTGCAATTAGCCATAATTTACAGCCTGAAAGTTGCAGTCTGATATTAATTTTGACCCTTTGCTAGTTTTATTCGATGCCATTTGCTTTAACGATGAAAGTTACTCAGGTCCGACACTTATAAACTCGTTGGCAGTCTCCACTTTTGCACATGGACATTTTCCTCCGGACTCTCGTTTAATAAACTCTGGCAGACACATTAGGATGGATACATACAGATTTCCCAAGGTTGAGAAGAATGCATGCTGGCATATTGTATGGTCCAGATGTGGAGGTCGTTTCGAAGACCTCGTAGCCAAAGCAAGACTCTTAGATGCTGCTACTCGGGGGAATTGGAGAAGAGCAAAGGTCAATGGAAATAATTGGTGGGCTTTTTCCCTCCAATGAAAATAACAAAATAATAACAAAACAATAACCAAAAAATATTTCGGACTAAAATACCAAATAAACGGAGTCAAATGTAACTTCAGGACATTCACCTCGTTTTCCTCATGCAATCCAATTTAACTGCATGTAAACATTTCAACCAATACGCAAAATACTGCTAATAAAGACTATACCTCTCGGAAAGCAGTAGATATAATATTTTACCATTACTAGTACTTATAATTTTAAAGTTCCATACAAGATACACAGTACATCGGTAATTACATATTTAGCTTCAGTTTAAGTTCCTCTGGACTTTTTATATAACCAGGCTCAATACCAGAGAGGACATTACATTTCTATACTCTATCCCCTTGGGAAAAATACACCAACTAAAATGTTTGCCTCAATGGGAAATCCAAACCAGGCAGTTGTAGATCTCTGTTAGGACCTGCGAACAGGGTCATGCCTTGATGTGGCTCGCAGGCTTACAATGCTTTGGCCAAAGGGTTAAACTAAATGACCCTTTATCAAGAGAATATATAGGTATTGCACTGTGTATTTTTGTCACATTGGAAGTAGCTTTGGGCATCTTTGTTTGTTTTAGTTGTAGATCTCTGGAAGGATATTTTTGATAGATTCTGTAGATCCTCGATACGTTAAAATATAAGAGGTTGATACCAAACTTCTGCACAGATGGTATTTAACCCCTTGTAAACTACACACCCTAGATCCTAACCACTCCCGTTTATGCTGCAGGGGGTGTGGACAGAGATTCCTCGTCTAGTTAGTCCGACCACAAAATTCGAGATTTCGGGAGGAAGGTTAGATCAGAATTGGACATTTGGTTGCAGACGTCTCACCGCGACCAAGACTTCGCCAGGCGTTTGGCCGTCTAAGTACCCTACACCGCAGCCGCTGGACACTCAGTCGCTGGCCACTTCGCCAGTAAGTTAAATGAAGGGTTTTAACAGGTGAGGTAGGGGATTTATGTAGGGGATAGGTGTTTTAGAGGAAGGGGTTAAGGCGCTTCAGAGTATGGCGCCCGTAAGGGAAATGTTAGTGGGATCTCTTCATCTTCCATTGACTTTGCATGAGGGAACTTTTGTCAGGGATAAAATAAACAAAGTAGTCAATATTTCGACTATATGTAGTGCCTCCCTGATGAATAGGAAGAGTTGCTCAGTATGAAGAGAGTATATATAGACAACGCCAACAGCTCACATGCAAATTGCAAATCATCATTTTGGTCTCCTAAAAACCCTTTCACAGTGCCAGAACACGCAGGCATTATGGCTACAGGGCCATGTGATCAATAGTGGTACTGGTCACACGGCCCGACCCGCCACCAGACTTCAGAAACAGAAGAGGAAGTCCCTCTCTTCCTTTGTATCACATGAGCAAAGATGATATGAAGGGATTGTCACAAGGGCCATGAGAGCATCCGGTTTCCTGAACGTACAGTAGGTTAGAAGCCTTTTTGAAGATAACAGACACCGTATGCTCCTCGTTGGCATGCTCTTATGGTACCCATGTGGATTCTACTTCATCAGAGCCATCACAACCTAATTAAATATCTTCACCAGGGGGGGGGGGGATTTTCCAGTTATGAGTGGTTACAGAAAGGCCTGGAACTTGTTTCACAGCCATGAGATCTGTTAGCACTCGTCACACGGATGTTAACATCCCCCCGTTAACGCACACTATAATGCATTAAAGAACGTGGGTGTTCTCTCCCTCAGCCTTGTTTTCGATAGCACTACTGTTAAATAACGCGCCAGTGTTCACGCAATGCATTAAAGTCTGCCACACCTGTACATTACATCCAATTTGCATACATTTTTCTAGAATACTGCAAACATACAGCTAGGCCAGTTTATCGGCTTGACAGAAAAAGAACAATGTTGAGGAAGCTGCTAAATAGAGACTATTCTATAAGGGTAATATTTGTTCATTAGCTCAGGACTGGCCAACTCCAGTCCTCAAGATCCCCAACAGGCCAGCTTTTAAACATATCCCAGCTTCAGCATAGGCGGCTCAATCAGTGGCTCAGTTGAAGACTGAGCCACCTGTGCTGAAGCAGAGACTAATTGGAGCCACCTGTGCTAAAGCTGGGATATCCTTAGAACCTGACCTGTTGGGGTGTCCTGAGCGCAGGATTGAGAACCCCTGCATTAGCTCATTGTGAAGCAGCCAAGACTTGTACAAAGCAAACACAGTGACTTGCCATAGAAGGGCATGAACGCAGCTGCACCCTGCATTTGCAGAGGCAATTTCCCTTTCCAGCACGTTAACCCTGCCTCCGCCAGAAAGACCTGCCAGGCTCTTGCTTCCTGGAGCCGCTGTAACAGGAAGGGGGTTAAGGCTCTGATGCAAACACCAACGTCTTTTCTCCATGGCAATGGATTGCAAAAACTGATGCAATCAGCACGGGCTGGTTCACGGCTTAAGCTACGTCCCCAGTACCTTCTACAGCGCGCGCACAAACAAGCACCGCCCCTCAACCAGGCCGGGCCTACTACATACCTTGGCGCGCATATAGCAGCTGCGCTCTACTACCAGTTTTTAAAGAGACAAGAAAACTGTCTTTAGAACTTGTGACGGAGGGGTAGCCAAGCCCCCACCGGCGGTTCAGCCAATGAGGACGAACCAGCCGCGCAAGGTCATGGCCACGCCACTGCAAAAACCCTACCTCCCCCCCCCCCGTTGCAATCGCCCGTATCTCCCCACAGACAGCAGTGAAGCGCTGTGCACGCGCGCGTTGCAGTGCAGACTGGGACCGCAGCCTTACTGCCGCTTATTGCTAGCAATCAAATAACAAGTGCGAGGAAAACCCTGTGCTCCTGCGAGGTGCTTGGTAACCGGAGAATCACCCAATACACAAGTCCATAAATAACCATTCTTATCAGGTGGCGCACATTGCCGCTTGTCAAACACTACGTGTACAAAGCCCTCTAAATGAAGGGGAAACCCTTCGGGCCGGATCCACAAACCGGCGGAAAGCTTAAGCACGCCTCGGCTCCTATTCATATGAATGGGAGTAAAAGGTGTGCTAAAGTTCAGCACCATGTTGTAGATCTGGGCCCTTAAGGGGCAGTTCACTACCCGCTCTTCCCCCCCCCCCCCCCCCCCCATTTTTTAAAATGTTTTATTTTGACCTGGATGGGAAGCAGGGGCAGAAATGTGCTATTTCCATCCCCGGGCTTCGTACACCGCTTTCATTGGTGTCACAGACTGGGAAGTTCCATAAAGCTGAACAAGATCGCAGTCCGAACAATTGGCAGTACTTTTCTGTATTCATTCTCACATCTCCCCTCCTGCATACACCTACACTCATTGCAAGTTTTATTTTACATTGTTGTTATATTTCTGTGTTGTTTTAAATGCTGCGGTCCATAGTTAGTGCACCTTTTATGTAATACAATCTTTTCAAATTGATCCTCAGTGCACTGTTTGCATTTTTCTTTGGTCTGTCTGTGAGACCTCCTTCGGGAGATCTGGAGTACTCCTGCTGAAGACTGCGAGGGGATTTCATTAAATCTTGTGTTTACTGTGGGACAGCGCAAGCACAGATTTCAGAGAGCAGTTCCTCATACTACTCCTGAAACAAACGTAACTATTTTCAGGTCTGGGGACCCACCAGTTCCCGAGATAATTACCAGTAGAGTTATCAGACTTAAATCTCAGGCCAATTGCTAAACAAATTGTGCAATGCTCAGCGGGAGCAAGTATATACAATAAAGATAATTAGAATCCTTTAGCTGGAGTACCCTTAAGCTATCAATCTCAGGCAAAGAGAAAGCTGCATCATCATCGGTTGTGGCTTCCTATTGGATGGCCATTAAAATCCCCTTTAAAAACCAGGAAGTAATGCCGGTAACTTCACCAGTAAGTATCTCTGGAACAGGTGGGTCCCAGGAGCTGAAAATAGTGTAATCCAGCTCTGGAGGACCCCTGGTTCCAATCCTACAACAATAAAGGTGGCTAGTTGGGTGGGTTGCTCCTTTAAGGGATGCATCAAACTTTACATCTGAAAACTTGACTTTTCAGTCATATGGCAGAGACGTGATTGGCTTTTTACATTTGCCACAGTGGAAAAGAGGGACATTTTTCAATCCATTTGCTGCTGGAGAACTGTCTTTTAATGGACGTTAAGAACTTAACCTTATTGACCATTGGGATCAATGGGGCAGCTCCGTCCAGCTTTGATGTGTGGGTGTCGCATCTTGATCCACCATTTAAAGCCATTTAAGTCTACAGCAGATAACGCTGGTTTGGGCCTCATAAATCCCACTCAAGGTGCCATGATACTTTTACAAACACAACCTACCAGTTAGTTTTAAACAAAACTAACGCATGTCAGAAGAAAACCCTGTAGAAGACCCTTTGTATGGATACAAATGAATCAATGCCCACCATCTGAAAATGCCCTTTAGACTGTCCCCTACATCCCCACCTCTGAACACACGCAACCCCTATTTTTAAACTGACATACCTACTTATAACAACATTATGATATATGTATTGATTTCACGTTGCTCTCGCCATGGGTGAAAAAAAATGGGTGTTAGCTTAGTGAGAGAGGGGATGGGAGATATTTTGTGGCTTCAAATTACCGTTTTTCAATTACTTCTAGCCTCGTGTTTCCTGGGGATCTTATCCTCACTAGATTTAAGAAGGGACAGGAAATTACCTAAACCCCCCATATAGGCCATCCTATATGTAAATGAAATTGGTTGGATATACAGTATATGGATCTATGACACAGTAGAAGCATACATCCAAGTTCTACCTTATTTCTCACCTTTAATGTCCACTTCATTATTTATATGCACAAACATACATCGGGGGAGATAATGCTGCAGGGAATTCTACGATGTTGCAATGGGGATGAGATCGAAAACTGATCTGGGGAAATTAATCTACAACATTTCCTGCCAATATTTTATGATTATTTTTCTCAGAAACCGAAAAATGATCAATTTCAGCATAGTACTGGTAAGTTAAAAGAAAAATAATAATCAATTATTGGACCAAGTACATGTTTAAGAAGAACATTGAATGAAAAGAGAACTTCATTCTTGATTATTTTATCATGTATAGAGTAAAGTATCTTCAAGAAACCCCTTGATGTACACAAAGTCTTACTGTACAAAACGTGCCTGACATTCCAGTACATCAGGGGTAGTCAACTCCAGTCCTAAAGGGCCACCAACAGGTCAGGTTCAAATGATATCCCTGCTTCAGCACAGGTGGCTCAGTCACAGACCTATGCTGATGTAGGGATATCCTTAAAACCTGGCCTGTCGGTGGCCCTTGAGGACTGGAGTGGTCCACTCGTGCAGTATACATACAGCTATGACAACCTCTTTGCAAAGGTGTTTATTGTGCTTGATATTAATGCTGAGTTGTGAATTCTCAGGCGAGTCCGGCTGGCTTCCTGGAACTCACAATGCCACGTGGCGCTTACCTCTTCGTAAAACTTCAGCTGTGGGACGCCTTCATCTATTTCACTCATGCAGAATTCTTTGAAAAGAAGGAACCCTGCAACAAAGAAGGAATCGTGTTAACTGAGCACATGGTTTAATAAGAATATTACAGAATAACTTGGTAACTGCATTTTTTCAATCAATTAACAGAGCGAGCGGCCCACGGATAACTGGACCATTTTAATTACATTTTATGGCCCATTCACTTGGATGGGATGTAAGGTCTTCTCCAGCACTGGAAGGTCTCGTGTCATAGCACTTCTTTGTAAATATGCCCCTTAATAAGGAACATTAGAACCTACTGCAAAAACGTCTTATGCCAACCAGATTCTCATCGTCTGTTCCTGCAGGTTGGTCCTATTTTCTGCTTGTGCTACTGAACTAATGGCACTGTATTTGTTCAACAAGGGGGTTTCACAAATGAGACCACTAAAATACATCTCTGAGCACCATGAAGTCTCAGAGGACTTCTTTTTCTTGGCCTGTTTATACTGCATCACAGACCTATTCCACCACATTACAGGCAAAGTACCATTCTCCTCATTAAAACCCAGCTGATTTCCTGGAGTTAGATTTGCATGAATTTAAGAAGATTTTGTGCCTTCTCTGCACCTCATGTTTAATTTATTCTTCAATTCTTTCAGAAGAATCCTGCCTTATGCGTGTAACTAAGAAGATTTAAAACAAAACAGCATCTGGAGGACAAAAGTAGGTCATTAATACTCTGCTGAAGTGCATGAGTCGTGCGGCTTTTAATCGGAGAAACGGCCATGCAATGGTATTTGAATGATATGTTTATTGGCTGACCCATGTAACCGAGCATAAGAGAAGTATAATTTCTAGCACATACAGTTCTACACAAGCACAGTGACAAAGGAAACCAGAGGAAGAGGTCAGTTCTTCATATACCACGAATTCATCCGGTCAGTTCTCCATACATCGCCACTAGGGTTACTGACCCTAGTGGGTGTTATCAATGAAAACCAAGCTACCGTATTGGACCGAATAAAGTGCGGTCTCGCACATAATACGACCCTAACGTTTTGAAGGTGTTCTACATGAAAAAAATAAATAAAAGGTGTTCGGTTGCGCATATAACACGGGTACAGTTTTCGGAAGGACATTTTTAGGGAAAAAAACATATCGCTATATTCGGGCCAATACGGTAATTTACAACATACAGTACACAAACCTGTGAGCATTGTTGGCCTTATTAATTAAAGAGCAGCTGTGTTGGTGAATCCGTTCATTTGAAAGGTGTGGATTAGAGTTTCAGAAAAGTGTCTATAAACGTGTGTTTGGAAACGAAATCGCTGCACGGAACTAGCAGTAGTAGTAGTAGTAGTAGTAGTAGTAGTAGTAGTAGTAGGTCTTTATTTATATAGCGCCATAAATATACATAGCGCTTCACAGTAGTAATACATGTTGTAATCATATAAATAACAAATAATATAAATAACAGGTCATGGGAATAAGTGCTTCAGACATAAGAGTAACATTAAGGAAGAGGAGTCCCTGCTCCGAGGAGCTTACAATCTAATTGGTAGGTAGGAGAACGTATAGAGACAATAGGAGGGAATTCTAGTAAGTGCGTCTGCAAGGGCCCAAGCTTTATGTATCATGTGTCCAGGATTATCCACAGTGCTATTCATATGCTTCTTTAAGCAAATGTGTCTTAAGGTGGGTCTTAAAGGTGGAGGGTGCTGGTCGGGTATTGACGGGGAGGGCATTCCAGAGGTGCGGGGCAGTCAGTGAGAAAGGTTTAAGGCGGGAGAGGGCTTTAGATACAAAGGGAGTAGAAAGAAGACATCCTTGAGAAGAACGCAAGAGTCGGGATGGTGCATAGCGAGAAATTAGGGCTGAGATGTAAGGAGGGGCAGAGGAGTGTAAAGCTTTAAAAGTGAGGAGGAGAATTGAGTGAGAGATATGGGATTTAATCGGAAGCCAGGAGAGGGATATCAGGAGGGGAGACGCGGAGACAGATTTAGGAAAGAGTAGAGTGATTCTGGCAGCAGCGTTTAGTATAGATTGTAGTTGAGACAGGTGAGAGGCAGGAAGGCCGGACAGCAGGAGGTTACAATAATCGAGACGGGAGAGAATGAGGGCCTGAGTCAGAGTTTTAGCAGACGAGTAACAGAGGAAAGGGCGTATCTTTGTGATATTGCAGAGGAAAAAGCGACAAGTTTTAGAAACGTTTTGAATGTGAGAGGAGAATGTGAGAGAGGAACTACATATTTCTGACTGCCAGGGACCGCCAAAGTACCAAATAAGTGACACAAAACCATCTGTGTGGAGCAAACCTTACAAATATGTTACATTCTCATTTTAGTCCCTTTAATAATAAAAAATGAAGGTTTTTAGTACACTAAAATAAGTGGAAAACTGCATGTTTCACTGCAGGTTAAATGTTAGCCAAATACAGATTTGTATCCTAATACTCAACATGGATAAGCTCATCTTCTGATCTGGAAAGGTACCTAGGGAGAGGCAGTGGCTCAGTGAGTAAAGACACTGACTGGCACTGAGTTTGAAGCAGGGGAACCTGGTTCAATTCCTGGTGTTGGCTCCTTGTGACCTTCGGCAAGTCACTTTATCTCCCTGTGCCTCAGGCACCAAAATCACAGATTGTAAGCTCCACGGGGCAGGCACCTGTGCCTGCAAAATGTCTCTGTAAAGTGCTACATAAAACTAGCAGCGCTATACAAGAACATGCTATTATTCTATTTCAGAGCTTTTATACATGATGTCTGTATTAAAAGAGCTTGTTTAAGAGCAAAAAGTACTCCGGGCTTCCTAAATATTTTAAAGCCTAGATTTAAAATGATACTGAGAAACAAACATATACAACATTATATATCAATTATACAAATCCATATGCCTTTAAAAAAAAAGGAGATGGCATTGTAAGTCTATTAGAAAAGCCGTGCTACTTTGGGTGTGAAAATAAAACAAAAAGTACTTGGTACCAATAAGTACCGTCACACTTTGAGCACGGCAAGATATGCGGAGCAGAGCCAAACTGCACATAAGGCTGAGTCCCCTGTGCCGCTGACCGCGCTCATGCTCGGAGAACGGTGACATCACCAACTCTCCAAGCATGAGCGACGGGTGTCCGCGCTATTTCGCAATAGTGCGCGGGGGTGGGGGGGGGGGTCATTGCAGGCAAGCCGAGTGCGGTTCAAAGTCAGATTTTTTTTGTTTACGCAAGCGCCAAGCGTGGGTGAGTGTCCGTGCCCGCGCACGAGTGTCCGTGCCCGCGCACGAGTGGGGACATAAAAACTGAAATAGCCAGAAGCAACCTCGCCAAGCACCACGCGGTCAGCGGCACAGGGGACTCAGCCTTATATACACATTCATTAACACCTGTCCAACAAAAATGCAGAACAAATAACTCATATCTAATGATTCCCTTGTGACAAACTTTAAGGTGAAATATCATACATTAATGCAACCCCCTAGCGTCATGGCAATCAATATACATTATCGTATCAAAGGTTTTGTCTGCCTAATCAGCAACAACCACAATAATCACCAGCTGTTCACTGTCAATATCTTTTATAGGGGGAAACCGCCACATCTTTATAATCAAGGAAGTGGAACAATCGTTCTTCACGCACAGCGAGACCCGGGCGTATATTAACATGGTAATACTCAACATGTTAGTGCTTCTTGGTTTCAGATTCAAGAAGTTCCATTGATGGCAGGAGTGGGCCATCTCCAGTCCTCACGGGCCAACAGGTCAGGTTTTCAGGATATCCCAGCTGCAGCACAGGTGGCTTAATCAGTGGCTCAGTCTTCGACTGATCCACCTGTGCTGAAGCAGGGATATCCTGAAAAGCTGGCCTGTTGGTGGCCCGTGAAGACTGGAGTTGGCCCTAGTTGAATCAAACAGGGAAATCCGACAGGTTATATAGAAAGGGAGCGGCAATGTTGAAGGTACAGGGTAACGGGAACGCTCTTTGCAAACTGGATTTTTGCAGGTCGATGGATACCTGGTATTGTACCAACAACGGTATATGCAGTAAAAAGCAAAATGGCCAAGATGGAGTTACATTAACGTTTTGGGTTCAATCTGTAGCATAAAAGCATTTCTGTTTTGACAATGTATCCACGTGTTTCTGTGTGCACCAGTTTGCTATATGGGGAGCTATTATACGAGTGGTTATCTGGCACATATACTTAGGCCTGGGACATAGTTGTTCTAGCAGTGCGGAGGCGCGCTGAGGCTCAGGGAAAGCGGTGCTTTCCGGTGCTGCGGGGGTCCAGGCACTGACCACCTGTTCCCCGGGCCTCCCTCTCGCGCCGGAGCTGATGACTTCCGGCAGACCGGCACTGTCGACAGGGAGACCAGTGCCGGTGCAGTTTTTTTTTTTTTTTAACATATACTGTACTGTATTAAATTAACGGGCACGGCCCTTTGCCCTGGGAGGGAGAGGGAAGGGGCTGGGAGGGAGAGGGAGGGAGGCGGCATGTGGCCCGCATGTAGGGCTTCCGGACACCTCTTCCTTCCCTCCTCACTCTCTCCCGAACAGGCGCGCGCTGGCCATTTTTTTTTTAATTAGCGCGACCCCGTTACTAACGCGGTGGTCTCGGGGTGGACCCCAAGGACTGCGTTATAACGGGGTTTACCTGTATATATATACATACATACACACACATATGCATATATATACATCATATACAGTCTCATCTGTTTTGAGGTGACATAAACTTTACTTACAGTACTGAAGATCTTTGTCAAATCAGTTGATTAAAAGCTTCTTACATTTTTCCCCATTTGCCAGCTGAATGTTTCCTTATGTTAATATCTAGGCCCTATAACTATGATGAGATTCTTCTAATTTATGTTGTGTACTATAAATATAATTTGTGTGTTTCAGTGGCGCTTCCCACTTTTTGGTATTTTTTGGTATTTTTATTACCAGAACAGGGGGATGGAGGGTTCCCCGGTGCTGACCTGCGGTCCCCAACATACAGTATTTGAATTTCTTCGTTTGAGACAAAAAAAAAATATACAAAAATGTCCATGGAGTAACCAATAGAAAGTTACAATTTTAACTCTGGATGTAGTTGCAGCTTTCTATTGGCCTCTGGAGCTAGGCGGACCCCAGCAGCCATATTGGTTCCCCGCCTCAACTTCCAAGAACCTCCAAATTCTCAGGATAAATTAGTGGGCAAGAATATTTGCCTATTGGAGAAACTCATTTATCACGGGGATTGGGGGGTCCCTAGAAGTCGGGGGACCATGGATCGTCTGAGTGATGCCACTGTTCAGGCAATGTAAAAAATAAAATACAAGAGACGGTTGTTTTTACTTGAATGTTGTCATATTCAGCACCCTTTACTGCCAGCATTTTGTATTACATTGAACTGCATGAGAAATAAAAACAGGCACATTGAGGAACAAATACACTGCCGCTTTCTTAAATGAATAACAGTGGAAACTGTTAAACACATTAAAACTCCATTTTCCAAATAGCAGAACCTAATGAAAATTGGACAAGCTCACTGAATACAAATGCACAGTATCGCAGTGTAAACTGTTTTTTTGTGTATAGCAGTTTCACATCATGCCAAATTATATTAAACATAAGAGGAGGGGAAGCAGCTGCAGTTGAAGAAGTAGAATTAGATTCAAGAATTCAACTGCCTATTTTCTTTAAATATGGTTATTTGCAGGCTGCTGCTTTCACTTTGTGTTGATGTTTCATTCATTTTTAATAAGTTGGAGGAATGCTTTGTGGTATTGGAACCTAAAGTTATTAGTTCCTTCAGATCCATTAGTCATATATGGGTCACAGTAATTTAGTACCGTTTTTACTGTTAATTTAATCTTTTTGTTTAATAAGACTTTCACATGGCAAGTAATCCCGTGGTTTTTGTATCCTTTCTTTACAAAATGTGTACATTTATTTGTAGAAACTGATACACCAATATAGTGCAGTGCAGTTTGTTTTATTCACTTTTTGTATTGAATAAATAAACAAATGTTCACTTACATTGTCATGTGCTTTCCACAATAGGAGCTAACGCAGCTTACTGAATAGGTCTTATACATAGAATACCAGGTTCCTTTAAGGGGTATCGGGGCTCAATCCTGCCTTTACTGCCATACAAGCAATAGCAGTTAACTTAGGCTCAAGGGACGATAACCCTTATAGGAGCTTAATAAATTCAAGCGATAGAGGTGACACCAAAGCATAAAGCAACACTGTAAACAAAACAAAAAAGGTGACTTACAGACTATAATGTGAGTGCATCAGGAAGAAAACAGTCTAAAGCTATTTTCGGAATGAGCAATGTAGGACAAAAACCGCAAGGGGTTAACATTTTGAATTACCTACCAACAGGGCTGGTTTACAATGTTGTACTTAACAAGTATTTTGCAGCACGGAGTGGAGTAGTTTCTCACCCATACAACAAACACAAGCTATAGCAGTCCAGTTTTGCATGGAAAAAAATCATGCGTGTTCGCTGTTATTTTGCAAAGCAAAATAAATAGAATACATGATTTGGTATTGTAAAATAACTATTCAAATGCATTGGGGCTATATTTACTAAGCTGGGCCCTTCAATAGTACACCTACCGGTGCTGGAAGACACTCTACGGCCCATTCAACGGAAAAGTGTCTTATGGAATAGCAAAGCTGAATAAATCTAGCAATTATTATCCTTTATTTATAACACACCAACATATTCCGTAGTGCAGTGCAGTGTTGCAGGATGAAAACAGTAAAATAAGAAACATGAACATACATTGTTACAGTAGGTGTGGAGGGCCCTGCCCCAAGGAGCTTACAATCTATAAGGAAGGGTAAGTGGAAACATAAGGTACAGGGGGATAAAATATTTTAGCCAAGCGTGTGTGTGTGTGTGTGTGTGTGTGTGTGTGTGTGTGTGTGTGTGTGTGTGTGTGTGTGTGTGTGTGTGTGTGTGTGTGTGTGTGTGTGTATGTATATAGCGCCATCCATGTACATGGCGCTTTACAGCAGTAACACACGTGACATAATCGGAATAAGCGTTTCATACATAAATGTAGACATTAGGAAAAGGAGTCCCTGCCGCGAAGAGCTTACAATCTAAGTACATAGTTGCATAGTAGATGAGGTTGAAAAAAGACGTACGTCCATCAAGTTCAACCTATGCTAAATTTAGACAACAGATACTTTATCCTATATCTATACTTACTTATTGATCCAGAGGAAGGCAAACAAAAAACCCCATTAAGGGGAAAAATTAATTCCTTCCTGACTCCAAGAATTGGCAATCGGATTAATCCCTGGATCAACATCCTTCCCATGTATACTTATTTGGTATATCCCTGTATACCTGTCCCATCTACCAATTACTTATTGGTATTACGTCTCCTATTATGTCACATGTATTACTGCTGTAAAGCGTTATGTACATGGATTGCGCTATACAAATAAAGATATAAATACATAACGGAAAGTTCTGTATGGATTTTGTAACATCCTTTCCCACTGCCATTAAAAAAAATCCATGCGGTTTGAGGTGTTGATTTATATTATACAGCAGGAGTAAGAAACGGGACTACAACACTTCTTACATCTGATGGAAACCAGGGCGAAAGATTGGGCATTGTGCTAAAGCGCACGCTTTTGTGCAGATGAGAACACAAATCTATTACCATCAAACGTCAGGTGTAAATGAAAAATAAACACAGAAGCGCACCAAAAAACACCTATTGTTTTTAAAAAAGCACAAACCCTTAAAACTATTCTTGCCCCCAGTTTGTTAAAGGGAACAGACAAACCAATAAAAAAAGATCTAAGGGATAAATTAGGAGTAGTGGGAAACCATAGATGCGCCAGGTGCAAGATTTGCCCCAAGATGCTAACACACAAATCCTTCAAATCTCATGTTACAGGGCTCAATTACAAAATTTCGAGTTACATCGATGGTCTGTCCACGTATGTAGTATATATACTGCCCTGCAATACGTGGGCAGAACTAAACGAAATTTGAAGCTGCGCATCATGGAGCACCTACGTAATATTACTAATATTCCCAAATTAGAAGTCACCTCCAAACCCCTCACTCACCTCCTGGCCCACTTTAAAGATGTACATAATTGTAGTACGGTGGGTGTACAGTATATGGGAATTGAGAGGATTGTGGGTGATACAAGAGCGGGAGATAGAGATCTACAAATTGCCAAGAGAGCAATTTTGGATCTTTACACTGCAGTCAAAAAACCCGGGAGGTCTCAATGACTATATTGAACTTACACCTTTTCTAAGATAGATGGGCAATAGTGTTTGTACTGTGACCACCTAGTTTTCCTCCTTTCCTTTTCTTCCCTCCCCCCCTTTTTTTTTTTTTTTTATTTCCCCCCCCCCCTTTTTTTTTGTCCCACATTTTTAATTTTTTCTTCCCTTCTTCCTTTCCTCTTTCCCTCCCATGCCACCCCCACCCTTTTTCCCCCACCCCCCTTTTCCACTCCTCTCCCCACTCCACCCCCTTTCCCTTTCCCCTCTCCCCCCTCCCTTCCCCCCCTCCCTTTCCCACTCCTTACTCTTTTCCTTCCCTTCTCCTTCCTCCCCCCTTTTCCTTTACCTTTCCCCCTT